>JAPPVO010000014.1:28913703-29658568 GCA_030407325.1 Camellia japonica
ATGTTAACTCACTTGAGATTAAGTTTACATGGGTTGGACATAGGACTCATATAAGCCCATCTAAATGGCACCACTTTTACCACTACGACCAATTTTTAAAAAAATTTAATTCATTTTTTTAAAAAAAATATAAAATAATTTTTTTGGGATAAATTACACTTACCTCTCCTGAAGTTTTTAACAAATATAGGGACCTCTTCTGTGGTTTCAATAATTACAAAAACTTCTCCTACTTTTGCTGACAATATCAAAATTCTCCCAATCCATTAATTTAGCACAAACGACGTTGCTTGGCTATCTAAAATAACCATATTACCCCTTTGAATTGAGCAAGAAGAGATGAAAACTATCAAATCGAACAATAAACTATTTAAATGAAATTTTTCAGTCACCTCCTCTGAGGTTCTGCATATATATTATTAAAGACTCATGAATATTTTAACATAACACCCTAATAGTTTAATATAAGACCCCAATAATTAATATAGGACTTATTTCACACTATATAAACAAAGAAAAATTTATCAAATTTAATTAATGCGTTTATTATTTAAATTTCTTTTTTCTTTTCTTTTTTTAAGTTGAAACAAACCGATTAATTTTTTTCTCTAGCAATTTGTCCTACTTATTAATTCATATGTAAAAAAATTACTTATCTCTAAACTGTTAATATATTATTAAAATATTTAATTAAAAATATTTAATTTTTATTGAAAAAATATTTAAAAAGAAATAATCTATTTAAATTTTTTCTCCAAATAGGTATTTTTCATACCCAAAAAAAAAAAAAAAAAATCAAATACCTATATGTATTTTTAAATTTTTATTCAAACTCTAATTTCTCAAAATAGGTATTTAGAAAATTGGTGGTCTTTTTAAAAAATAAAAATTGACATTTTTTATAATTTGTTTTGTAATTTTCAAATAAAAGATTCTATATAATTTAGCATAAGGTTTGATGGTGATCAATTTGTTGGCTCTCTCTCTCTCTTTTTTTTTTTTTTTTTTTATTTTTAAAAAAAAAGGTAATATGTGGTTATTCTACTATATATGTTTTTCATTATAAAGGTTTTGGTTATATATAATGAAATAAGCAATGATTTCCTTTTTACAATAGATTGAATTTCTGTTTATTGTTTAAACACATTTATTGATCTAAGTTAGGGTTTAATAACACATATAAGATATAATAAGCTAATCTCTATTTATTATTATTATTATTACAAATTTATATATATATTGATGAACCGAATACGGAAGGCTTAAGATTCTCTCACGTTATAGAGCAAAACATAAAGTATTGAAAACATATCCAAATTATAGATGAAAACATGACCCAATTACAAATATATGCAATATTCAATGATTACTTCGGGGATCCAAGGAGTTCATTTTGTTTAAAAAAATAAAAAATAAAGAAGTTAATTTATTTTAAATTTTAAAAAAAAAAGTTCAAATAATAAATATGTTAGTTCAAATGATAAATTTTATATTATTTATGTAGTGTGAAATAATTAAGGTATTATCTATAATAACATTAATTTTAGAGATATGGTTTCTTTTTAAGTATTTTATCAATAAAAATTATAGTTTTTTGGTTAAATATTTTTATAATATCTTAACAATTAAATTTTTTTTTTAATATTGTATAGAATTTAATAATTTTGTTCAACATTACTAAAATAATGTGTAGGTCTTTATTAATTTTTTTGTAAAACGTTAAGGGAGGTGAGTGAAGTTTACTATTTGAATATATAAAAATAATCTTGAAATTTTAGACTCATAATATATGACATCAGCATGACATAAGCATATTTTGTTAAATAAACTAGCAAAAGATTAACATGGTCTTAATAATAGTTTCAAACGTGAGGAAGGTTTCTGTAAATATTGAAACCACAAAGAAGGTCCCTATAATTGTCAGAAGCCGTAGCAGAGGTAAGTGTAATTTACCCATTTCTTTTATAAAAAAAAAATAAAAAAATAAAAAATAAAATACATTTTAAAAAAATAAAAAAATAATTTTAGAAATAAAAAATAATTTTTTAAATAAAAATAAGTTTTTTAAAATAATAAAAAATCAATTTTTAATAATAATAATAATAATAATAATAATAATAATTTTTTTTTAAAAAAAGGGAAAAAATGAAGTAAATTGGTTGGATAGGTTCATTTGTCCAACTCGTATCTAATTCAACCCAATCCGTTTAAGCCCATTTATTAAATGAGCGAGTTTGGATTTAATTGTTCTGAATGTATAACTCATTTTGATCGGTCCAAACCCATCCATTTGTGAACTCTACAAAAAAATAAAAAATAAAAAAAACTTATATTTTATTAGTTTGTTCATTCCTTTTTCTTTTCCTCTACAAATCTTTTCACACATCAAAGATTCAAACACGGTCTTAGAAAAAGCACGGTGTTACTCTGCTTCTTCATTAATAAAAGCTTTCCATTGCATACATTAAGAAATATGTTAGCACCAAATAGTGTTTGCAATGACAATAAGGCAGATTGAGTTTAACAAGAAAGTGATATGTATGCCTGCACCCCATTTCAATTTTCTCATCACATTTATTTTAGGAATTATTGGTCGTTGCAAGTAGCAGGATTAAATGATTTTATGATTTCTACAGATTTATTTCATTTAGATTTTTACACAGATTATTAATCTAATGCTCGGATAACAAATTTTCAACTACAAAAGTAGTCAAATATGTGAAATTTTCCTTTAGCAACATTGCTCATTCATTAATCACCTAAAAACAATGGACTGCTCCAAACAACATTTTTTTTTTTTTTTGCAAAAAAAGAAAAAAAGAAAAAAATTGTTTAAGCAATAGAAAATTCAGTGTGAAACACATGAAAAACCCGTGCTAGGAGATAGCCCGTTTCAAAGGAGATAGCCCAATCGCTTCCAAAATTGTCCAAACATATGTATAATAATGTTCAAATGCGAAAAGTGAAATTGAAACCCCTAAATTTTATTAAAATTTTGGGCCTAAGGCGAAAGCATTGTTAGCCAAGGCACCAAATTTAAATAAATAAATGTCAATAACAAGCTTAAGCTCCAAAAGAAATAATTCTAACAATCTGAACCTAAATAAGGAAGATTTTCTCACAACCCGAGAGACAAAGTGTAACTAGTTGAACCTTCAAATATTTGTTCTCTGCTTCAACCACTTCATATTTTTTACTTAAATTTTTTATGATCAACTCCTCTGATGATTTTTTTTTTTTTTTTTTTCACGTACCAATAAAAAATCATTATTGTTGATATATGGTTGTGGAAGAACATGGGCTTTTGAGCCTTACAAGATTTCAAATTTGAAGCAGCCTTCAATTGATTCATCAGTCCTTGAAGAGTTTAAACCAAGTTAAAATAAAATTATGAAATAAAGTAAGTAAAAAGACAAGTTTTTAATATATACATACCATGTTACCAGAAACATTTTTTTTTTTTTTTTTTTGATCGGCAAAAGAGAAGCTTTATTGATGGAAAACATAACGAGTATGATAAGTTACATCAATAAAGAAGAGGGTGCAAAAAGCATCACAGTGAAACATTTGGATCCCAACGAGGTTAGCACCTAAACGCACACCAAATCATCTGCTAGCACACACTCGAGGCTCCAAGATGGTGAGAAACCAACTAACAGAGCAGAACAAAACAAAACAAAAACAAAAAGGCAACAAAAACACACCACAGCTGGGTCATAAGACAGATCACCAAAGAACCACACCACAATCAGCCCAAATCACCAGACAGAGTCATCCACAAACCAGTAGCTGAGCATAACATACAATAGCAACCTAGAATTCTATTGTGGTTGCACCAGTAGCTGAGCATAACATACTAGGACCTAAAACTCTGCCATTCAATCACCAATCACCATTCAATCACCAATTAACATCCATATACTCAGCCAGATCTGAAGATGGTAACATATCAGAAACCTTCCACAGTTAGCATGCTAGCAGCCCAAATCCAGGACTCTATCAGATTAGATTTGATTAGCAGCCTAACAGCAAGCTCCTATTGTGGTTGCACCAGTAGCTGAGCATAACATACTAGGACCTTAACCAATACCCAATAATAATGCATATTTGAACCTTGACAGACCTACATAGCGCTCCACTAATTAACATCCATAAACTCTGATTGCACCAGTAGCAGTCCAAAGACAAGGCACCAGCCCAGTCACACACAGCAGAGTTCATACCAGCAGATGCTCAGATCACCCCCAGCCACAACCATCTCAGCAACCCTGCTCACCTAAACATATCAGATGGCACTATGAATATCATAGCTGCAACTACCCAGCAGAACAAATCAGATTAGCAGACTACAAACTGAACTTCTCCAACAGCCTACAAACTGACTACATGCTAACAAACTCCACAGGACATCCATACAAGCCCAGAATTCAACACAAACCAGCTCAGAACAGTTAAGACCATCCTCTGATTTGACGCCAATTAAAAGTTAAGTCATCAATGGAATAGGGAAGGTCTTTAATAGATGCTTTCAGCCAAAGTACTGCTCTGATTTTGATATTTTCACTCAAGCCAGAGAGACTAGGTTGAGCCTCTGCAAAGACACATTCATTCCTAAGTTTCCAAAGCGACCAAAGAACAATAAAGGGGATGGCTCTCCAAATTAACCTATCAATATTCTTGAACTTGACAGCCATCCACCATTGGAGGAGATCATCCACTGAACCTTGAATGCACCAAGAGAACCCCCACTCATTAATTATAGATGACCAAATCAACCAAGAAAATGGGCAATGAAGTAAGATATGGACAGCAGATTCAGGATCAGAACAACAAAATGGGTAGATGAAGGAAGCAGAAGCATCTAAGATGCCAATTCTGTGCATAAACACTGCTGTCTTGATTTTGTTTTTCTAGGCCAGCCAACTAAAGAATGAAACCTTATGGGGGACAGCCCCATTCCAAATATGCTTACAAATTTTAAAGTGAGGCCCTAGAATAGAGTTAGTAGCAGAGTAGAGAAAGGACACAGAAAATACACTAGGACTTGCAGATGCAGAAGCCCAAATAAGATGATCAGCCCTGCCAATTGACAGAGAGGGAGCTGAAGATAGTAGACCAAGTAAGTTAGCTTCTTCTTCCAATTCCCAAGTGAAAAGCACTCTCCTAATAGGAAAATTCCAATTGTTTGGGCTGGATTTTCTTGCCATGAATTGTTGTAGAGAGCCTTCTTTATCTGTTGAAAGATTAAAGAGAAGGGGAAAGGTAGACTTGAGACTAGAGCTGCCACACCATCTGTCGTGCCAAAATTTAATCCTACTCCCATCCCCCACTTGGATTTGGCAGTTATCAATATAGAAATTGTAAATATTTGTGCTATGAATCCCAATAGATAAAATGTCCTTCCAAACTCTAGAATGTTTGTAGGAGGACTTTAAATGTGGATGCCAACTAGCCTCATCAATATTGTATTTGTTGCATATAGCTCTCCTCCAAAGAGAGTTTACTTGAGTTCCAAATTTCCACCACCATTTGAGCAATAGACAAGCATTCACATCTCTTATTCTTTTGATACCCAGGCCCCCTTGGTCCAAGCTTTTAGTTACCTCCCCCCATTTCACTAAATGCACTTTCCTTTTAAGATCATTACTGCCCCATAAAAAAGCTGCCTCAATCTTTTCAAATTCTCTTGCCACACCTTCTGGCATCTTAAATAAAGAAAGAAAGTAAACTGGTAAACTAGATAGGGTAGACTTGATTAGAGTTAATCTACCTGCAAAAGATAGCAGTTTTCTCTTCCACCCTGAAAGTTTAGATCTGATCTTGTCAATCACAGGCTTCCAGGTAGATTTTTTACTAGGATTGGCACCTAGAGGCAGTCCCAGAAATTTCAAAGGAAGGCTGTGGACTTTACAGTTAAGAAGATGTGCAAAGGAGAGCAATAAAGTATCAGACACACCGACACCACACACTACGCTTTTGTGATAATTAATTCTAAAGATAGAATTTCAAAGCATCTAAGGATTCTTTTGATAAGTACCATTTGATCCCAATCTGCCTCAGAAAAAAGAATTGAGTCATCTGCAAATTATAGGTGAGACAAGAGGACATCTTTGGATCCAACATGAACACCTCTAAGAATGCCAAGATTAATTGCTCTGACCAAAAGAATGTTTAACCCCTCAGCCACAATATTGAATAAGAAAGGTGATAGCGGATCGCCCTGCCTTAGCCCTCTTTGTGATGAGAATTCCTTAGTTGGAGCACCATTCACAAGAATGGAAATCCTGACTGTAGACACACAAGTTTTCATCCAAGATATCCATTTGTTACCAAACCCAAAACTAGACAGCAGAGAGAACAAGAATTCCCAGTTAACCGAATCAAAAGCTTTTTCAAAATCTAGCTTTAAGATCAAACCATTCTTGTTGGTCTTCTTCCAACCATCTACCACTTCATTGGCAATGAACACCCCATCAAGGATGTTTCTTCCACCTATGAAAGCAGTTTGAGTTTCACCAATAATTGAGGATAGAGCTGGCTTCAGTCTATGTGTTAACACTTTTGCCAAAATTTTGTAAAGGGAGCTTACAAGACTAATGGGTCTATAATCAGATAGGCCGGAGGGATTTTCCAACTTAGGAATTAAACTAATGAAAGTACTATTAATTCCATAAGTCAGTTTGCTATTTGTGTGGAAGTCTGCAAAGAATTGCATGATCTCAGGCTTCATAATCTTCCAAAATTTCTGATAACACAACAGATTGAAACCATCGGGGCCTGGAGCTTTGTTATTATTACAATCCTTAATTGCAGCCAACACCTCAGCTTCACTGAATTCTGCAACAAGATGATGAGAAACATAGTTTGCCTCAATGGTGTTGAATGGCCCTCCCAAGACGGGTCTTTTGACCCAATCCTCAGTAAACAACTTCTTGAAGTGTTGATAGACCTCTAATTTAACCCTGCTAGGATCCTCGTAAGACACTCCGTTAACTACAATAGAGCTGATCATGTTTCTACTCTGTCTGGTATTAGCAAAAACATGGAAAAATCTAGTATTCTTATCCCCATTTAGAGTCCAGTTCAATCTGGATTTTTGGTGTCAAATCCACTCCACCATTTTGAGCAAATGCCACATTTCACCTCTGACCACTCTTCTTCTTGACCTCTTAGAATCATCCAGAAGTATTTCCTCTGCTAAGATGTCTAATGCATGCAATTCCTCCTCTAAAGCCTTGAGTTTGGATGTGACATTTCCAAACACCTCAACGTTCCATTTTTTTAACTCTATCTTTAGTTGCTTTAATTTTTGAACAATTCTGAATCTGGCCCACCCTGTAACAGTAGTGCTGCTCCAAATGTTAACAAAGAACTTAGAGAAACTTGGATGGAGAGTCCAAGCATTGAGAAACCTGAAAGGCTTGGGGCCCCAGTCTCTTTCATCTTCTATCAACAACAGAGGGCAGTGATCAGAAACTAATCTAGGCAGGCCCCATAACTTTATTCTGAAGCTAATCAACCATTCTGGGCTGAGAAGTACTCTGTCGATGCGGCTCCATTTCTCAGCTTCCTGGGCATTGCACCATGTGTATTTCCTTCCATGAAGGGGTAAGTCATGGAGCTTACATTTCTCAATAAACTCATTAAAATGTTTCATCCCCATGTCTCTCCTGGAACAGCCAACCCTCTCTCCTATATGCCTAATTTCATTGAAGTCGCCACCCATGCACCAAGGTGCAGGAAAGTGATCCTTAAGCTTGATTATACCCGCCCAAAAAGATGATCTAGCAGAGGTGTTATTTGGTGCATATATGTTTATCAAAACACAATCAAAAGAATTATACAAAGAGCCAGAAAGTAAGATATACCTCCTATTGCAGCAGCAGCCAGATAATTGAAACACTGAAGGGTCCCATATGCATAGAAGTCCACCAGCAGAGCCTATAGGATCCACAGACATGAATTCCATATTTCTGCACCCCCAAAGCTTTCTAGCAGCATTTTCAGAGACCACAGCTTTCTTGGTTTCTTGGGAAAAAAGAATATCAACATGCTTGTCCTTTAACAGTCTTTTAATTCTTCCATTCTTCTCAGATTTACCCAAACCCCTAATGTTCCAAGATAATAGCTTCATAGATAAACAAAATGGCACACTCAAGACTCCCATGAGCAGAAGCTTATTTCTGAGCTTGACCCTCATTAGAGATTTTGTCCTTATCTTTAAGCTCTAAATCAATTATGTTGCTCAACACAATGTCTTCTTTCCCATTATAGTTGATGCCTAAGGATTTCCCCAAGTGTATAGTGGCTTTGGCCTCCTCAAGGAGATCATTGTTCGAAGATGAGCTACCATCAGATAGATCAGATTGAGCAAAATCAGAAGCTGCTGGTCTGAAAATAACAGACTTAGAGGAGTGCTTGTGAGTTGCTGCAGTTCTGTAGCCATGGAATCTAGCAAAGCTGTTAAAGCCCTCTATATGAGTCTTCTTTTTCCTTTTTTTCTTCTCAAACTGTAGAGATTTTGTATTAAGGATAGGGGGCTTAGCTTGGGCCGAATGAATGAGGTTCATGGGTAATATCCCAGTAGGTCCTGACTTGGAAAGAGGACTAACAGAATGCACATGGGCTAATATGCCATTACTTAGAGGGTTGAGATTATCAGACTCAATGGGCTTAGGTAGAAGTTCAGGGCCACTAGGAGAATGGGCCAAGAAAACTTCCAAATTGATGCCAGGCCCAATGCTAGGCCCAAGACTAGCAACAGGTTCATTAGCCAAATTTTCGTCCAAATTGATATCAGGTCCAATACCATTATTAAAATCATACCTGCTAATATGATCAGAAGAGGAAGCTTGCTGAGCACACCTGGACTTGCCATCATTACATTTTGAATTTAGCTCTGACCCATCCATCAAAGACCCCTCAACGTATGCTTCTTTTTCTCTGCTGGAACCACCTTCACAGGGGGTCTCCTTAACAACAGTACCTACTTCTTCAGCTATGTGACTGACAAGAGGCTCCTTCCTCTGCTCAACCTCATTTGTGCAAGCCAGGTCAGCACCAATCAAGGCTCGCTTTTTTGCCACCTCATCACCATCAATCTTCACCCAAGCCGCTACTGCTGGAAGGATCCTACCCTCATCACTGAAGCAGGTTTCAGTGGAGCTGGAGTCGTTCATGCCGAAGGGCTTCAATCTACTAGAATCGGCTAGATGATCTTCACAAACAAGGATGGGATGAGAATAGCCCTTACACTCTAGAGTAATAGTTTTATTGATGAGCTCCATGCACGCAGTAGCCACTCTAATTGTAGCATAAGAGAAAGATTTTGGGTGACAAACATCACCGTCTAAGCTGAGAATAGTACCCCAGATATTGCCAATGCTGTTAAGTGTAGCCCTACTCCAAAGATGCAAGGGAATACCATAGCATCTCAACCACACATACCGCTCTTGTTGCAGATGACAATCTGGCCTCCATTCCATCACAGATTGGCTCCAGTCCTTGAACCACTCTTTGATCTTGCCAATGTTTGATTGCAGCTCACTTGAAGATTTAAAGGAGATAATTACATCTCTACCTCCTCCTTTTCTGACTTCTATCTGCTCCATCCCTTTCTCCTCCAGGACTTTTAGGATGTTGTGAGTGGAATATTCGGTGTTGAATCTAACAATAGCACTTTCGTACAGCCAACCATTGCCCTCTTCTTTGGCTTTTATGGTTATATTTGTGTTTGTGTTACCCTCCGCTGCAGAGGTGTCACCCTTTAGGGCTTCAGCAAAAGATCTGTGCCCCACAAATGCAGCTTTACCCTTGAAATTGATTGTATCCGAGAATCTTCTGGGAGGCTGAAGCTTTCTCTTACTCTGTTCACTTCTGCTATTTCTGTCATAAGCGGCCATTTTGACCTCTAGCATAGAATCATCCACCAAGAGCCCATTTCCTTTTTGGATTGCAACAGATGCTACTATGCTACAGTTATACCGCACAAACCCGAATCTTGAATTGGTCACTTTCCTTCTTTTGAAAGGGATGTAAGTATCCTTTACAATCCCGAAGTTCATGAAGAGTTTGTACATAGCTTTGGCGTCCATAGTTGACGGGATGTTGTCCACAAAGACAGTGAAAAGACCATGTTGTGCTTCCTTATTTTGTGCTCCACCTCCTTTCCATTGACTCACTACCGGAATCCAGCCACCATCTCTTACTCTGCTCACCACACTACAAGAAATCTCACTTTTGGCTACCAAAATATTGGTCACCAAAAGTCAAATAATTAGTCGCCGAATGTGTTCAGCGACCAAAATTTTTTGTCGCTAAGATCGTCGCCTTTACTCTGTCGGCGATAGTATTGGCGACTAAAATTTGTTTGGTCGCTGAAAGTGTACACATTTGGCTACTACTTTGAGTTTGGTCGGCAAAAGGTAAGTTTTCGCCACTAAAGTATTAGTCGCCGAATGAGGCTTTTTGGCTACTAACTTGTTGTGGTCGAGAAAGGTATTACTTTTAGCTACTAAATAATTGGTCTCCGAAAGTACACATTTGGCTACTACTTTGAGTTTGGTCGGCAAAAGGTAGGTTTCCGCCACTAAAGTATTAGTCGCCGAATGAGGCTTTTTGGCTACTAACTTGTTGTGGTCGGGAAAGGTATTTCTTTTAGCTACTAAATAATTTGTCGCCGAAAGTACACATTTGGCTACTACTTTGAGTTTGGTCGGCAAAAGGTAGGTTTCCGCCACTAAAAGTTTCGTAGCCAAAAGCCTCCTCACATTCACTTCTTCATTTTTTGCCACCAAACATTTTAGTCGCCAAATGATACCATTTTTTTCCGTGACTAAAAAATTTAGTGGCCAATACATTTGATTACGTATTTAGCTACTAAATTCTTAGTCACCAAAACATTTGATTACGTATTTAGCTACCAAAAAATTTGGTGGCCATATACTTTAACATTTTTTTTTTTAAATAAAATTTTCTGAACCACCTGTATCCATTATTAATACAACCTGTACCCTGTATAAACAATATAATCCATCAACGGTAAATATGTTATCAAGCATTCAACAACGATTACCCACATTTCAGTTCCAACCATCCAAAAAATTAATATTGAACGTCCACTTATATATATATTACAAATTTCATAAGAACCAAGTCTAATCCCACGTCAATATTTTAATTCCATACATAATACTGGAATAACCAAGTTAACTTCTGTACCACAACAAAAATTATATTCTGTACTGCCACAAAACTATTTTGTACCACATGCTATGTTAATTTCTACCAAATTAGCTGATATTTACTCTACCAAAAAAATATTTTGTACAAACCACTATATATACGGATAGAGATATAAAAACAATGCCCTCCCGTACTTGTCAACAAAAACATATCCACATTTGTATGTCAAAAAACATCTACAAAAAAGGGGGAAAAAATCATTAGTTCGGTGCGTGTAGTGGCACTTCTGGACGACATATATATATCGTAATAATTTCAAAAATTATTTGTTATAAAAATGTAAGAGAACCCATCATTAGAGTTTGTCTGGTATCCATAAAACTCACTATGCTTATGCTTTTGTGACCTCCACGAAGCTTCCAATTACGTTAAAACAGTGTTTTTGTGACCTCCACGGATGGAAATTAATATGGTCTTTTTCTTCATAACAGATTCTAATTTTCTCGATATACTCATTGAAATTTTCGAAATGCTTTCCTTAAAGAATAAACTAATTAGTGGGTTTATAGATGAACATATGCTTTTGTTTGTGAATGAGTAATGCCTTGGGTTCTTTATAGGCTTATGGGGACGAGCTATATAAGATTATAATTGACTATTCTTCTATTACACCATCTAATTTTGATACGTGTCTTCAATACTTAGCTTCTTCAGTCCTAAGTTCCCTGTTCTGTTGCTGAGGAATTATCCTCCCATCAGCCAAATCTTTAGGCCCTGTAATATATATGAACTGTCTATTGTTCAACTGTTGTTGCACATTTTGTAGTGGTGATAGTTAAACTTATCAAATACACAATTGCGCCTAAACCTTAGCTGAACTTTACAAATCCACTGTTCGAATTTCCAAACGATTAGGTCAACAGGATATATCCTTCGTCACATTTACTACTTGCAAAATGGTGCCCCCCGAACCCCTTTTTTTAACTAAGTTTATGACATTTTCAACTCTAACTCCCAACGTACTTGCCCTACTTACGTATCGGCTGTCCCTACATGTCACATTTATCACCGGGAAGCTTCCCGTTACGAAAAAACAGTGGCTCGGGGGTTGTTTTGCATTTTCGCCCCCCGAACCCCTTTTTTCGACTAAGTTTATGACATTTTCAACTGTAATTCCCAACGTAGGTATCCTATTTACGTACCGTCTATCCCTACATGTCATATTTATCACCGGGAAGCTTTCCGTTACGAGAAAACAGTGTTTCGGGGGCTGCTTTGCATTTTCGCCCCCCGAACCCCTTTTTTCGACAAGTTTATGACATTTTCAACTCTAATTCCCAACGTAGGTGTCCTATTTACGTACCGTCTATCCCTACATGTCACATTTATCACCGGGAAGCTTCCCATTACGAGAAAACAGTGTTTCGGGGGCTGCTTTGCATTTTCTCCCACCGAACCCCTTTTTTCGACTAAGTTTATGACATTTTCAACTCTAATTCCCAACGTAGGTGTCCTATTTACGTACCGCCTATCCTTACCTATCACATTTATCACCGGGAAGCTTCCCCTTACGAGAAAACAGTGTTTTGGGGGCTGCTTTGCATTTTCGCCCCCCGAACCCCTTTTTTCGACTAAGTTTATGACATTTTCAACTCTAATGCTCAACGTAGGTGTCCTATTTGCGTACCGTCTGTCATTACATGTCACATTTATCACCGGGAAGCTTCCCATTACGAGAAAACAGTGTTTCGGGGGCTGCTTTGCATTTTCGCCCACCGAACACCTTTTTTCGACTAAGTTTTAAGACATTTTCAACTCTAATTCCCAACGTAGGTGTCCTATTTACGTACCGTCTGTCCCTACATGTCACAATTATCACCGGGAAGCTTTTCGTTATGAGAAAACAGTGTTTCGGGGGCTGCTTTGCATTTTCGCCCCCCGAACCCCGTTTTTCGACTAAGTTTATGACATTTTCAACTCTAATTCCCAACGTAGGTGTCCTATTTACGTACCGTCTGTCCCTACATGTCACATTTATCACCGGGAAGCTTCCCATTACGAGAAAACAGTGTTTCGGGGGCTGCTTTGCATTTTCGCCCCCCAAACCCCTTTTTTTGACAAGTTTATGACATTTTCAACTCTAATTCCAACGTAGGTGTCCTATTTACGTACCGTCTGTCCTTACCTGTCACATTTATCATCGGGAAGCTTCACCTTATGAGAAAACAGTGTTTCGGGGGCTGCTTTGCATTTTCGCCCCCCGAACCCCTTGTTTCGACTAAGTTTATGACATTTTCAACTCTAATGCCCAACGTAGGTGTCCTATTTACGTACCGTCTGTCCCTACATGTCACATTTATCACTGGGAAGCTTCCCATTACGAGAAAATAGTGTTTCGGGGGCTGCTTTGCATTTTCGCCCCCCGAATCACTTTTTTCGACTAAGTTTATGACATTTTCAACTCTAATGCCCAACGTAGGTGTCCTATATACATACCGTCTGTCCCTACATGTCACATTTATCACTAGGAAGCTTCCCATTACGAGAAAACAGTGTTTCGGGGGCTGCTTTGCATTTTCGCCCCCCGAATCACTTTTTTCGACTAAGTTTTAAGACATTTTCAACTCTAAATCCCAACGTAGGTGTCCTAGTTACATACCGTCTGTCCCTACATGTCACATTTATCACCGGGAAGCTTCCCATTACGAGAAAACAGTGTTTCAGGGCCTACTTTGCATTTTCGCCCCCCGAACCCCTTTTTTCGGCTAAGTTTTAAGACATTTTCAACTCTAATTCCCAACGTAGGTGTCCTATTTACGTACTGTCTTTCCGTACATGTCACATTTATCACCGGGAAGCTTGCCGTTACGAGAAAACAGTGTTTCGGGGGCTGTTTTGCAATTTTGCCCCTCGAACCCCTTTTTTCGACTAAGTTTATGACATTTTCAACTCTAATTCCCAACGTAGGTGTCCTTTTTACGTACCGTCTGTCCCTTCATGTCACATTTATCACCGGGAAGCTTCCCATTACGAGAAAACAGTGTTTCGGGGGCTGCTTTGCATTTTCGCCCCCCGAACCCCTTTTTTCGACTAAGTTTATGACATTTTCACTCTAATTACCAACGTAGGTGTCCTATTTACGTACCGTCTGTCCTTACCTGTCACATTTATCACCGGGAAGCTTCCCATTAGAGAAAACAGTGTTTTGGGGGCTGCTTTGCATTTTGCCCCCCGAACCCCTTTTTTCGACTAAGTTTATGACATTTTCAACTCTAATTCCCAACGTAGGTGTCCTATTTACGTACCGTCTGTCCCTACATGTCACAATTATCACCGGGAAGCTTCCCTTTACGAGAAAATAGTGTTTCGGGGGCTGCTTTGCATTTTCGCCCCCCGAACCCATTTTTTCGACTAAGTTTTAAGACATTTTCAACTCTAAATCCCAACGTAGGTGTCCTATTTACGTACCGTCTGTCCTTACCTGTCACATTTATCACCGGGAAGCTTCCCCTTACGAGAAAACAGTGTTTTGGGGGCTGCTTTGCATTTTTGCCCCCCGAACCCCTTTTTTCGACTAAGTTTATGACATTTTCAACTCTAATTCCCAACGTAGGTGTCCTATTTACGTACCGTCTGTCCCTACATGTCACATTTATCACCGGGAAGCTTCCCTTTATGAGAAAACAGTGTTTCGGGGGCTGCTTTGTATTTTCGCCCCCCGAACCCCTTTTTTCGACTAAGTTTATGACATTTTCAACTCTAATTCCCAACGTAGGTGTCCTATTTACGTACCGTCTGTCCCTACATGTCACATTTATCACCGGGAAGCTTCCCTTTATGAGAAAACAGTGTTTCGGGGGCTGCTTTGTATTTTCGCCCCCCGAACCCCTTTTTTCGACTAAGTTTTAAGACATTTTCAACTCTAAATCCCAACGTAGGTGTCTATTTACGTACCGTCTGTCCCTACATGTCACATTTATCACCGGGAAGCTTCCCATTACAAGAAAACAGTGTTTCGGGGGCTGCTTTGTATTTTCGCCCCCGAACCCCTTTTTTCGACTAAGTTTATGACATTTTCAACTCTAATCCCAACGTAGGTGTCCTATTTACGTACCGTCTGTCCCTACATGTCACATTTATCACCGGGAAGCTTCCCTTTATGAGAAAACAGTGTTTCGGGGGCTGCTTTGTATTTTCGCCCCCCGAACCCCTTTTTTCGACTAAGTTTTAAGACATTTTCAACTCTAAATCCCAACGTAGGTGTCCTATTTACGTACCGTCTGTCCCTACATGTCACATTTATCACCGGGAAGCTTCCCATTACAAGAAAACAGTGTTTCGGGGGCTGCTTTGTATTTTCGCCCCCCGAACCCCTTTTTTCGACTAAGTTTTAAGACATTTTCAACTCTAATTCCCAACATAGGTGTCCTATTTACGTACCGTCTGTCCCTACATGTCACATTTATCACTGGGAAGCTTTCCGTTACGAGAAAACAGTGTTTCGGGGGCTGCTTTGCATTTTCGCCCCCCGAACCCCTTTTTTCGACTAACTTTATGACATTTTCAACTTTAATTCCCAACGTAGGTGTCCTATTTACGTACCGTCTGTCCTTACATGTCACATTTATCACCGGGAAGCTTCCCCTTACGAGAAAACAGTGTTTCGGGGGCTTCTTTGCATTTTCGCCCCCCGAACCCATTTTTTCGACTAAGTTTATGACATTTTCAACTCTAATTCCCAACGTAGGTGTCCTATTTACGTACCGTCTGTCCTTACCTGTCACATTTATCACCGGGAAGCTTCCCGTTATGAAAAAACAGTGGCTCGGGGGCTGTTTTGCACTTTCGTCCCCCAAACCCCTTTTTTCGACTAAGTTCATGACATTTTCAACCCTAAATCCCAACGTACGTGTACTACTTACGTACCGTTTGTCCGTACATGACACATTTGTCACCGGGAAGGTTCCCATTACAAAAAAACAATGGTTCAGGGCTTGTTTTGCATTTTCCCACCCCGAACCCGTTTTTTCGACTAAGTTTATGACATTTTCAACTCTAACTCCCAGCGTAGGTGTCCTATTTTCGTATCATCTGTCCCTACATGTCACATTTATCACCGGGAAGCTTCCCGTCACGAGAAAACAGTGTTTCGGGGGCTATTTTGCATTTTCGCCCCCCGAACCCCTTTTTCCGACTAAGTTTATGACATTTTCAACTCTAATTCCCAACGTAGGTGTGCTATTTACGTACCGTCTGTTGTACATGTCACATTTGTCACTGGGAAGGTTACCATTACGTTTAAACAGTGGTTCGAGTTATTATTCAAAATACCACTGTTGAAGTTTACATGTTACTCTAAACGAAGATTGAAATTCGCTATGTTTTTTAACATCTTTCTACTCTAGTTAATCTTAATCAAGTACATATTTTAAATACATGTTCATTGTTAAGAAAACTCAATACCAAACTCTAGTAACTACACAAGAAATCAATTGCACAAATAACTCCAAAATTGATGACATTTTCAACTCTTCAAACGAACATATTTAAACAAAGTAAGTGTGACATTAATGAAATTGTTCTTACCAAAAAACAAACCTCGGATGCCCATCTTAGAATCCCAAGAGTTGTGACAGTTTGGCGACTACGTTATTAAGATGCTCGACCTTTGCATTTGTCTCCTCCCTTGCCTTTTGTCCCTCCTCCCGCTCTTTCAACATCTCATTGGATAATTGAATGCGCTCCTCTCGTTCTTTCAATAGCTCATTGTAACATCTCTCGCGCTCCTCTCGCTCTTTCATTAACTCGTCATGATCTTTTTGCCGCTCCTCACGAAGTGCCTCCACCTCAGCTCGCATTGCCTCAATGTCCTTATCGTGTGCTCGTGTTGCAAATATGGTAGAGGGTTGTGGGCCACTCCCAAATCCAAGCAAGTACCTTTTCTTCTGTCCAAGCACTTGCCTTGAAATCTCCTCTTGTGTCAATGGCGTCCTTGACTCGATGGCAGCCGCTTGTACATTGACCATCTCTTGCTGTCATTGCAAATAAATAAGAAGAAAAAAACTTTGGCAACATATATGTATTATTGGGTACTAAGTACAAGAAAATATTGAATACATATATTTCCTTGTCACATACTTACATGCAGCTCACGGCATTTCGGATGGATCCAGTCATTCGTTTTCTTTGAAGTGTGGCTGTCCTCATAGAACTTTGGGAAATCCAACTCTCCATCTTTTGTTACCTGTTAACACATCAACGTATAAATCAATGACACTTTATGCACCAAATAGACAAATTTTCATTAACAGATTTTTAAACAAATTGCTGGACAGATTTGGAGACAGATTTGCTGCCAGATTTTCAGACAGATTTGCAGCTAGATTTGGAAATAGAGGCAGCAGTATTGTAGTTCGAATTCAAAGAGATTATCATTAATAGATTTATATTTTCCAACAGATTTTTGCGAACACATTTGTTCAGATTTTCTCAAACAGATTCTGTCCAACAGATTTTTGCAAACAGATTTTCACAGATAGCCACTTATAATCACTTCAGATTATGTGTATTATAACATGTGTATGTACAGGAATATCTATTTTTTGTGAATGTATTAACTTAAATCTAAAACAAATAGAGCTACAAGACTAATAATCTTAAGTGAAAAACAGAGTATAGTTTAGATTTGGGGCAGTATAGTTCAGATTTTACGAGACAGATTTCCAATGAAAAACAGAGTATAGTGTAGACAGATTTAGAATGCAAACATGTGGCAAGGGTATCATTAACAGATTTTTTTCCAGACAATAGATGTTTACTAACAGAGTTTAACATATATATATATATATGTATCACAACATTACATTTCTCATATCCAAACAACATATAATGGATTCAAGTTTAAAAAAAATCGAACTCACCATAGCAGCCATTGCGATAGGAAATGAACGAGACCCATTGGTATGATTGTACGGCAATTGACTCCTATTACTCTTGCCAGCTTTTGACCGTTTCTAAAAATAAGTCAAGCAGACAAACAATTTTTTGGTAAATATTAAGGCATATCACATTTTCACATAGATGTATGTACTCTATCTAGTCTATTATTTTACCTGGTGAGATGCATCTTGCCATGCCACATCGATCAAATGCTTCCAATTATCTAAACTCACCCCTACGGGCGGATGACCATAGATCTCATCACGTGGAAGTCCCGCTAACAATTCGAACTCTTGCTTCAAGGTGTACCTCCAATCTTTGTACAACCCATAGGCCTTCTTATTCACAATCTCTTGTGCTTGTAAGTCATTGTGGAAATCGTCTCCAATTTGAAACTTGTCCTACAAGCAAAACAAATTAAAATTGTAATCATTAAATATTAGTCTTTCTTATTAGCATACATAATACAATTACATCTTGTGGACAAGTAATATTAGTTACAAGAACCCCTTGGATGACGGCAGCTTTTGTAGTCTCATAAAGATCCAGCCATGACTTCACATCTTTCAAAGGGCACAAGGTTCTAATTTGAATTCCTAACTCGTTAGTTGCTGGAGTGGCATACTTGCCAGTCATTGCATTCAACTCACGATCGATGTGAACATAACATTTTTCCCCTTTCTTGGCTCTAATTATTTTTTGTATGCGTTTGCCAAGTGTCGGTCCGCGTACACGTAGGGGCTTCGAAGTCCCTGTTAACAACATAACAACACAAAAATTGGCTAAAAATTGGCTACAAAAAAACAATGGCAATGGCATGTGCTAATTGAGAAATTTGATACACTTTAATCTTACCTACGCCACTCGGCTGCGTTTCGGATGGGGCTTGTGTCTCATCAGAATCAACCATTGGTTGGCTAGTGACATGCTGAGATGGTCCCACATTTTTTCGAACGAGGAGAACAGGAGATGGAGCAACGGGTGATCCTAAAGGAATAGCAACTGGCGAGTCTGTTTCTAGCTGCGTGAGTGTCTTCTTCCAAAGCCGACCAGTCTTTAAGCCAGGAACCATTTTCCAATCTGCAATAACACAAGTAACACTATAAAGCATGATATGCCTGCTTTAAAATAAATTAGACAAAAATAATTAAGAAGGCATGAACTAACTCAACTAATACATGCTTAATTACATGATTTAGCATGATATACATGAACTAAATTACACAAAAACAATAAAAATAAATAAAACTTCGGCACAGAAAAAGGGTACACCCAAATAATGCTTGATTATTGCACTTACATGATTTCCAGATTTTTGATGTTTTCTTGCCTGCTGCTATTTGTGGAATGTTTTGACTTTGGATCTGTTTTGTGTCACATGAATTAACTGGTAGTTTGCTTGTGCGTCCCACACCTTTATCTGTCCACAAGCAAAAGAAATATGTAATTGACCATTAAGCATGGAATGATTATAAACTAAATGGTCTGATTATTTTTCAGGCATGAATTACAAGTTGCTCAGTGGTGTGATTAACTACAAATTATGTCCATGCACAGATGGTACAATTACAGGTTCAACCACTTGAACTTGGACCACAACATAAGTCCCATAGCTAAATTGCACAATGATGATAAATATGTGGTTGTTGAAAATAGTAGAAGCTGGAAAAGGATTCATTGGCACATAGCATTGCACAACAATACATCAAATTTCATAATTTGAATTAACTGATAATAATTTCAGGCATCATAATTATGTTGCTCAGTGGTCTGATTATTTTTTCCCTTACTTATCTATACTTCCAAGCCCATGGACCAGGTGGTCCTCTTACACACATCATGTGTGTGAATACCATATTGATTGAAACTTCGAAGCTAAATACCTATCCAACCTATGGACTGGACCATATTTTTTTCCTTAGAAAATTGAAATGAAAACTTCAATAGACTGAACCTCACTTTGTGGACCACAAAAGCTAATTATGTACTGACTGAACCCCACTTTGTGGACCACAAAAGTAATTTTTTCTTCGTCTACTTTCTTCCAGCTGGTGACTTCTTACCTGCAGGTGCTGCTGCCCTGTTATTCATAAACCCCAACATTGTGAGAGCTGAGTCATCAATTCAAAAAAAAAAAAAAACTGAACTGACAAATAGAATATGGCATGCAAAGCACCTCTAAAGGATAGAGGTCGTGACTTGGAACAACGACAAGTGCTATCCACTCCCAGCACTTTATGCACGGGTTTGAGTCACAGCAATCAGCTGTGGTGGACCACAAAAGCAATGTTTAATTGAAAATCAGTCAGTTAACAAAAGACTATCTTCCAAATTCCAACCTGTGTCCACCAACCTACCATCTATTACCTCAATATTTTCCACCTTTCATTAAAATAGGATAGATCAAAAAAATAAAAAGGACTTCAATACATCAGTAATTAATAAGATTATCACATATAAAGTATTAGATTGGACATAACAAGGTAAGACACAAATTTGTTCCATTCAAAATGTTTACTAAGAAGGCTCAACTAAAAGCCAGCATATTAAATGCCAATAATGGGATGAGATTAACACACATACAGGAGTAATCAAATTTCCTAAATTTGAAGAAAAAATTTCAATTGATATTCTCCACTGGTTCAAAATGAAATACTCTCATTAGGCTCAATTTAAACACAATCTCGTGTATGTAGAAGCTTCATCATTATACTGGATCTAAGAGCTAAGATGAGGTTCCTACTAAGCTCAAAAGAGAATGTCCAATAAACAAGGTGTAAAGCTAACCAGATGCCATGCTGAACCTAACCAGATGCCATACTCCACACACAAAACCATCATAATGAACAAGAACAGAAAACAAGCTATTTAAAATTACCAGCAGTGTCCCATAAACCTAGATTGACTGTGCTCCCATCCACAACCACATTTGCACTGAAATTGTCAAAAACAGCTGGCACGTAATCCTGTTTCCATTGCAAAAACATAAAAAGGATCAATGCCCACTCCCAGCACTGTTGCACGGGTTTGAGTCACAGCAATCAGCTGTGGTGGACCACAAAAGCAATGTTTAATTGAAAATCAGTCAGTTAACAAAAGACTATCTTCCAGCTCAAGCATGCAAAAATTGTTTAAATCCAAACTAGTACCATTTCCGGAGATTTGCTTTTCAATGATATGACCTAAAAAATGACATGATTGTTAGCATTGCCTTTCATGAAAAAGAAGGGAAAACACACTTGTTAAAATGGAATTTAAAGCCCCACTTAAACATCATCTTCTGCAACTAAGGTGAATTAGGGTTGTTCTTTGTCAAAGATACATGTGAGTTCCAGAATATAGAAACTATCAACTAATGAGCGACTAGTAATAGATAGGTTATAGATATCAACTAGTGAGTTCCCAGAATATAGATTATAGATTATAGATAGGTGTTGCAAAAAATGTACAATTTAATTTAATTGTTGATGCTTTATACTCAACACAACTGGCCTTGCATGTTGATTGAAATAATTGGACCTTAATTATGAAGTACTTCTCTGTGAACTTTCCCTCAAGTTATCAACGAAAATTTCCATGTTTTGCTACATTTCTTGATATTATACATAGTGGCACCTTATTTTTTATAACAATAACTCAATAAATATGTATCTCTATTTTAGGCAACTCTATATAACCGTCAATACTAATTATACTACCCTGGTGTGTATGATCAGGCCACATGCATGAACTTTTCTATGATTATCATGTGCAACGGCATTATAAGAATAAAAAAGTATGCATGCTTTCTTGCCCTAATAAAAGATTAAATTAAAATGCCATTTTGGGACAGTATTAACCTGTCTGTATTCAGGACCATATGTTGTATACCTGCACAAAAAAAAACATTGCATGTTTTGAAAAAAACTAACATCTCAATGTAGCAGCAGTATGTATCTTCGAGACATGATATTGCATGAAAACAAACACCACATGAGACTCATAAGTCATCAGTGTAAGGACCAGGGGGTTCTAGTAAATCTTAATGAACCATACTAGGTCTAGCAATAGCATGAAAGATAATTCAAGAGGATCATGAGCTGAAAACCCCAAATCTGATGGGGGTTTCCTTTCCTTCATTCTCTAGAGTTCTCCTATTAGCAATATTATGTATAGAAAAAAAGGTTACATTGTCCACACTGTGGGTGATGATAGTGGATGTGGGACACCAAATTTAACCAGGTTGGGATATTAAAGAAAATTGAGATGATGACCCTTGACTGAACATAATGACAAAATAATATTCATGTAGCTGACACCAAACAGTTGGGAAAAATGCTTAGTGTAGACACCCCATTTTTGACCGACCTTAAGACTCAGACGTCACCGATTGAGCGCTTGGTGATATTGCATATCGTGCTCGTTCAGAGGTTTTGGAGTCTCGGCTGCGAGCCTTGCCTCCGAACTTCCGGGCTTTTCTGTGCTTTGCCTCGGTTATGAACCAGGCCTGTTTTCTTTGTTTTCTCTTCCCGAAGGGAGGGAGAGGTCTCATAGATCATCTCTCAGTGGCCATAGGCTACGTTTCGTGTGTGGTAGGCCATTTTTCCCGTTTGGAGCCCGGTTCCCGGTTTTTCGGAGCCGTTGGCCGTGTGCCTCGGTTCGGGACCGCTTAACCATCTTTGTTTGCTCCGGTTTTTGGCATGCATCTTATTTCCTCCCTTTTGAGGGACACTATGGCTCGAGAGACCAACTTTGTGGTCAAACGCCACCTCCGGTGCTTAACAGCTTGTTTTCGGGGCCCCGGGCCGCGCGTTTTGGCCCCCAAACCTTCGTTTTGCATCGGTTTGGGTCCATTTTTGGCAGGGACCTTATTTTCATTGGTATGAAGGTCGTAGAAGGGTGGGAGGCCAGCAATTGTTCTGAGGACCAGCTTTATTCCTTCAACGCTCTCCGTCGCCCATTTTTCTCGCTAGAAAGCTGGTGTTGACCATTCCCGGGCCACTTTCTTGGACCATCAACCACATATTTGTGTTGTACACACCTGGGAGGCCACCAATATGGCATGGCCGGCCAAACCCTTCCTGACCCTTTTGAACCCCTCTGAAAAGTTGGGTTTTTCTCTCCTGGTTCACTTTTTCTGGGTTTTGACCACATGGTTGTGTTGTGCACACATGGGAGGCCACCAATATGGGTGGCCGGCTAGTTTTCCTTGATTGAACCTTTTGAACCCGGCCGGCCGCCAGGGGAAGTGTCCGGCCGGCCACCTGGACTCTCTGAACCTGGCCGGCCATGCTCCCCACACCCTGTTCCTTCCAGCTATGCCCTCCTTTCCCCCCCCCAGATTCTGTATCCGAGGGGGAAACTTTTGGGGGGAAATTGAATTCAATTTTCCCCCCTTTTTCCTCCACTCCTTTGCCTATATAACCACACCCCCCCAGCCCCATTTTAGAGGGTTACAAAATTGCTTTGAGCCTCTTGCACTAACTCTCCCTCTCTCTCTACTCCAAGCCTCAAAACCCCAAAGTTCTTGCACCAATCCAACGCACCACACCTCCTCACTCCATTCCAACAACTTGGAGTCCATTTTCAGAGGCTAGGAGCACCATTTCTTGGACCAAAAACTGTTGAAGACATAGGCTACAAGGGTGAGTCCTATTTTCCCTCTTTTGTGCACTATTTTGGTCTATATCTTAGCTCCTTGTGCTTATATTTTTGGGCTCCGACCAAACTTGAAATAGTCTTATTTTGAGCTCCTTGTCATGTTTGATTAAGGGCCTTTCCCTGTTTGAGGCTTCCTTCTCACCCTTGTGTTTAAACTCTCTTTTAGGCCTTTTTCTTGCATAGTATTTTAGGCTTATTGTGAGCTTTTTTGGACTGGTCATAAACTGTAAAATCTTTTTTTGAGCCCCTCTTCAACATTGTTGAAGGGCTCTCCTCTGTTTGAGGCCAGCAACTATCACTTGCCTCTTTATCCCTCTTTTGGGCCTTTCTTTGCATGATAGTTTAGCCTCACTTGTGTTTGTTTTCGTGGCTTAATGTAAACTGTAAAGTGCCATGTTTTGAGCCTCTCTTCAACTTTGTTGAAGGGCTCTTTTCCATTTGGGGCCGGCTGCTGTCCCTTGTCTCTATTCTCTCTTTTAGGGCCTTCTCTTGCATGTTGTTTTAGCCTTATTTGCGTTCATTTTTTAGACTTGTTGTAAACTAAAAAAAGGCTTGTTTTGACGTCGTCTTCATGTTTTATTAAGGTTCCATTTTTTTTTTTGAGGTCATATGCTATCTTGTATGCTTGGTTGCCTCCCATTTTGAGCCTTACATCCTAGCCCTTGTTGCATGCCTTGTTTGACCTTCTAGCCACTGGAATTCAGTGGATTTCCAATGGCTTTGATACTGTTTTGAGCCTCCAAATTAGAGGGGGGTGACCCCCTCTCACCTTGACTTGTTTGGTGGCCATTTCGGCCTTCCAAAGCGACCCTATCTCGCATGCTTCTTAGTCACATTTCAGGGTCAATTTGGTGAGTTTTTAGACTATCATATTTGATTTTCAAAGTTGGTTTGGAGCTGCTACATGTCCATCTTGTATGTGGTTAAGAACCCCTTTGTATGCCCTCTAAAGGAGCCCCTCATTTGTGCATGTGTTGGCTGCATTTCCATGGTTATTTGGGCATATTTTGGCATGTTTAGTTCACTGATTTTCGCTGGTTTAGTGAGATTCCATGTGTTTCATATACGTGCCATGTAATCCATGTTTGATAGTCAAAATCGCATGCTATTTTAAGCCATCTTGCTAGCACCTTTTGGCCATACTTTAAACTGGAAAAGTTCATGTTTTGGGACTGCCTTGACTCTATCTTCATGCTTCATGTTCAAATCATGCATGCTTTGTATAGCTATAAGTCATTCCGTATGCCTAGTTTTGAGTTTCGGGGTTCGTCTCATGCATCGGGTGCCACATTGCCATGTTTCGGGGCTGTTTAGCATCATATTTTAGTGCTGAAATTAGCATGTTTGTATGCCATATTCCATGCCTTGCCATGCTTTGGTAGAGTGGCATTCGTGCCTTAGGATCGGTCCTCGGTTCACGTGCACGTGTGCACGCATCTCGAGTGTCTCATTTTCATCTTATGGCCTCCTATGTGAGTGTGGCTGAGGTCCGCTTGTGTTGGTGTAAGTCCATTATGCATTGTGTATGCGATTTCATTTCATAGCATTGTGTATGCTAGGTTGTATGTTAGCGCATTGTGTGTGCCATGTTACCTTGTGCATCGTGTATGCCATTTCATAGCATTGTGCATGTTAGGTTGTATCTTAGTTGCATTCATGCATGTCATGCATATTGCATTGTGTTTGGGATAGGAGTTAGCCCGAGCACGGGAAACGAGGTACGTTCCGTACTCCGAGTGACGGAACGTGTCTCAATTCCCCAGTCGCCGACACTCCAGATTACCATGATGGAGCCTCGGTCTTGTTGTGTTTATATGTGCATTCATTCCATATTGAGTCATGCAAATCGACTCCTCGGCCATCATGCATCGATATGCGTGATTGGTGGCACGAGGATCGAGGACTACGCTCCCTGAAGAGTAGTCAAGCATACATATGTGAAAATACATTGCTATGCCCCTTTCCTGCTCTCTGTTGCAGCGAATCAAAAATCAGCAGCTTTCAAAAGCCTTGCACAGCATTCCGACATTAATCGCAAACAGAGGCTAATTGGGGTATCACGATGGATTTCCGTGCCAAGCAACCCGAACATGCATCATTCATCATCCGGAGCGGAGTCGAGGCAGTCCCTAGCTTGTATGCTAGTTTACAGCTTTCCTAGTTTAATTTGATAATTAATTAGGATTTTGTATTCATTCGGACTGTACTATTCATTCGGACTGTACTATTCATTTGGGACTGTATATTATTTATTCGGACCCTCCGAGTGAGGGCAATGTTGTAATAAGTGTGCGTGCGTGTGATGTATGTCTTCCAACCCCACGTCTTTCTCCCTTTTATTTACCAGCTTATGATGGTTAGATTAGGGCATGTTTCAATTAGCATACAGTATGATAGCATGTTTGCATTCATTCATCTGTTTTGCATGCACCAGGCTCGGCGCATGGTATTTCAATTCCAAGTTGAATACTTGTTAGCTGTAGCATTCCATATGCCATGTTTAGAATAGCCGAGCCTATATTAGTTGCATTATTGCATGTGTTGCATTAGGCATTTCTGTATAGTTAGGACATGCATGATTTCTAACGTATTTCTGTTTTGGCTTGGAGTACTCGGTAAGTTTTTATGCTTTAGCATCCTTGCATGTGTGTGAGTGACTGCCATGATAGCATGCTTACCATGAGGCTATTTGCTTATGTGATATAACTGCCTGAATGCCTGTGGGTGAAGGTTGGGTTATTTGGATTGGAACAAATCATTGACTGTGAGTTTTAAGCCCACTAGATAGTGGCAAAACCATCTTTTCTAAGCCCACCTGAGGGTGGCAAAATCTGCATTTTAAGCCTACTTGCGAGTAGCAAACCATCTTTCAAAAACAAACATGAAATGCTTTGTTCCAATTCAGGCGATCCAGTCTATACTTGTATGCTGTGTGCATCACGTAGTAAATCTAGGCTAATAACCGGAATAAGAACGCATAATGTTTCCAAAATTAGATATCATGGTTAGTAGAGGCCGATCTTTGATCGGGCGAGCGGGGGTGCTCACGAAGTGACCTTCCCCAATCGTACCCAAGTTCCCGAGCCGAGGCAACTTTGGTGATGACGGACACGTGGCCTTAGGCAACGAGTCAAGGTTTCCTAAATTTCCCGAAAATAAAATATTTAGGTGGCGACTCTGTATCTGGCAAAGCAGTCCATGTTTGGCACTTCTTTCAAAAAAATCTGTTTTCTCAAAACGATTTGCCGGATTTGGACTCTTTGGTTCAGATTAAGAACCGTGACATTTGAGTCCTGAACTGTAGTGAGCCCAAGATGAACGGAACGGGGGGCTCACACCCTCCCGGGGCGTTCGGGGACGTCTACACTTAGTTGAGAGTTGGGTCATGTTCAGCAAAGAAAGGTAAACTCAGAGTGATGGTAAGCATGACAGCCCAATTGATAGAATATTCTTGTTTTTCTTTCCGTCTAGTGTAGTCCTATTTAAATGATCAAACATGTGAGTATTTAATTAAATGGTAAGCAAGTATGTTTGTCCGTACATATATTATCGAGTGTTAATGTGGAAAGACACATTCAAATATGCTCATGTATCGTTCAACTATGCTCATCTAGAAGGTACATTAGCAGAATGAAGCACACTCATCTGTAGTGTTATCATGTTATAAACTATAACAAACAACAAAGCAAGGCATATGAATAACATGTGAATAAAGAATTTATATTGATGCGATGCCACAAACAAAGCTGGAATAAGGCAAGCTCCAATTTAGTAACTCCTTGGAGGTTTAAACTTTTATTAGGGCAAGATAGCATGCATACTTTTCTATGATTATCATTTTCAATGGACAATTCCAAGAATCACATACAAAACAGAAAATTACACGGATAGTTTTGTATAATGCTGTTCTTCTGCTGATTTTTTTTAAGCACTGTTTTTTATGAGAACTTCAAGTAGTAAACATGGAGTTTACTAAAAAATTTCCAGTAGGAGAAGCGTAAACAAGACCTGGTAGGGAGCTGTCTAAGACTGTGAGAGAATTGCTTCCTGATCCAAAGAGCTCTGCCAGTGCAGAAAAACCATCACGAGCTAGAAAGGTATGGTTCTCAATCTCCAGTTGTGCTGAAATGCAGTATGCAGTATGATCCCAAAACCACACCACTACAGTTCAAAGCAGCATTATGCACTGTCAGCCTGCAAGAAAATATAACCTAGCATAAGAACTCCATCTTTTATAGAGAAAGATAAGCCACGCAGTGAAAAATAACCAACAAATAAACAGCACAAGAAACCATGTTTGCAGCAGATCAAAACCATACATGACACCCTGCACTAAGCAACTAAGCAGACTACAAGGACTCAGCCAACATGCAGCAGATCAAAATCACTATGTCACCATTGCTAGGGTCTGATTTGGTTAATTTTTTCCCCCTGCATTTTTTATGAGAATTATCCAGTTACAGGTCTAAACATTGGCAGAATCACTTATATTAATCTACATCCATGTGAGGGAACAATGCATGTGGTCACTTTTCAATTGTGTAATCACAAGCCTTGAAGAGCATAATAGCTGTCATATCAATCGGTTGGATCCTTTGATAATTCACTGGTTAGTCATTGAATATAATGAAAGCACATCAAAGAAAGGTCTCATAGGCTGTTCTTCCAT
Organism: Camellia japonica; assembly: GCA_030407325.1. Lineage (NCBI taxonomy): Eukaryota > Viridiplantae > Streptophyta > Magnoliopsida > Ericales > Theaceae > Camellia > Camellia japonica. The sequence goes on from JAPPVO010000014.1 coordinate 28,942,136, forward strand.
TAAAGTTTGTTGGAAAAGGTCTAAGTAGGCAATGATTTGGTGTAATCCACTGAAACTTAATTTGACATATATTTGTGACATTTAACAGACGTTGAATACCAAAATATCTTTGCATTCAAAGAGCTTGTGTTATCATTTAACAGAGTTAACCGAAATAATTAAATTTCTAACTATCTTTCTATCACAACAATAAAGTTAACGAAACTATTAATTAAAATATATTTTTGACATTATTAAAATTATTAATTACTTTAATAAGCAAGATAGAATTATCTTACTTGAATACCATAAAAGAATGCAACAACATAGCAGAGGCAGCCCCAAACTTGAACCCAACAACATCCACACAGTAGCATCACAACAAAAACCCATTGCAAAACAGAGCAGCAACCATACAAAACCAGCTTTACAGCCATACCAGCATAGCTGTAGCCAAACAAATGCAGACCAGCTCAGAGCTTCCTATATCAGATGCATTCCACCAAAAAGCACCCTTCAGTTACATTCCAGGGGTGCACTGACCCATCCCTCACAATCAGATCATAACACACCAGATCCAATACACCCTTCCATCACCAATAGCAAGAAAAAAACAAAACACCACAATGCAACAGTTCAGCACCCTTCCATTTGACAGCAGCCCAACAAAACATGATATTATACAGTAGGCCAACCATTTGATAGCAGCTCCAGAGAATGTACTCCAGGCCTCCTCAGAAAACATTCTACTTGACACAGTAAGCAGCAGATAGATACCAAAGCTGCACCATAAACTTCACTACCAAAGATACACCAAAAATACCTCCCACTTCATTCTAGACAACATCAAGCTACACCTCAAATTATGGCATGAACTAAAGCATGATATACATCAAGATTCACATCAACATCTGTATCAAAATCACTTTGTAGGTCATATTCTTCGTCTGTGTCGTCACCCTCCCTCATTAATCCATCTTCATCATCACAGATGAAGGCATCATCTGTAACACCCTTGGCTTCTACCCCTCTGACAGATTGCAAAACTTCCATGGGAATAATTTCAGATTCAATATCATCTCGACGCAAAACCACATCATCATCAATAGCCATAGCAGGTACGACCTCGGTGGTTTCTTCTTGTTGGAACACATCATCAGGTTGTACGACATCCATCTCTGGCACATCCCAAATTCCTCGATGTTGGAACTTTTCAACGACTCTCCAATTGGTACCTAATTTGGTGTCATTAACATAGAATACTTGTTCAACTTGACTTGGTAATACAAATGAGTCATCTTTGTACCATCGACTTGTTACATCACATTGTTGTGAAATGTGGTTCTACACGCATAGTTCTACTACTACCACTGTTAAACCATTCACATTGGAACAATACAATCCGACGTCTGAACAAATAGTTCAGTTCCCACACTCTGCACAAGTGTCCATAGAAGTGTATCAATTGCCCTTCATGCTCCCCTTCCACGACTAATCCACTATTCTGACTTTTCCGACGGTTGTCACGGTCGATAGTATGATAACGGACACCATTACAAATACATCCTGAATATGTGTTCACTAAGCCACTAGGACCATTGGCTAATGACCACATATCATCAGTTGCTTCGGGGGAAACTTGGCTCCGCAATTCATTCATCTACATGAAGAACATGTGTCATGTTACTAGCATGCGTGACATTTACGTAATGTACGATCTATGGTAGGATATGAGAATACTAGCTTACATGATCTTTGAACCATTTAGGAAATTCTTTCCGATGTCTGTTTTCGATGTCAAACGCACCGGCTCTTTGGTGTAACAAGTTCTTGTGCTCCCTAGTTACAAGAAATGCGATTCAAAAACTATTTACTAAGATAAAGACTAATCAATTTACAACAAAAACATTATAAATACGTTTGAAGGATTCATACTCTACGTGTTTATCCACTTCTGTGCTATTGTGTAGGACAAACCAATGAGCCAACTCGCGTTCAGCTACGGACACATCGGACGCCCTTGTCATTAGACCAAAGGGACGTACAGTTTGAGTGAATACCGCCAACCCTGGGCCACGGTCACCCATGTCATAATTCCTTTCTGGGCGGTTAAACAATGTTTCAACTCCATCCAAATACATTGAACAAAATGTTGTACATTCTTTGGAAATGTAAGCCTCGGCAATAGAACCTTCAGGATGAGCTTTGTTGGCCACAAACCCTTTTAGACGGCCAAGCAACCTAATTTTGCAAGCCGATGACAATGTTATACTGCAATATTTATATCAGCAGTAAAGCGTTAACTTAAATTTGACAGTAATACGAGGGCTGAGTTAATACCTCTCAATTGGGTACATCCATCGATATTGCACTGGGCCTCCAAGCATAGCCTCTCGAGGCAAGTGAATTGCCAAGTGGACCATGACATCGAAAAAAGCCGGCGGAAAATCATCTCAAGCTTACAAAGTATGAGTACGATTTGTTCATCCAATTTATGCAAATCTGAACGCCTCAATGTCTTTGAACACAATTGTTTGAAGAAATTTCCCAACTCAAAAAGTGTCGTTCCGATTTCCTTATTAAGGTAGCCACGCATCCCAATTGGAAGAAGTCGTTGTATAAGGACATGACTGTCATGACTTTTGAGGCCAGATAATTTTCCAGCTTGAGCGGTCACGCAATTGGAGATATTTGCTGCATAGCCATCAGGGTACTTCATTGATTTCAAGAAATCACAAAAGCCTTCTCTCTCTTTCACCGACAATGTGTACAATGCGGGAGGCTTCTCAAAGGACCCATTAGAACGCCTCTTCAAGTGTAACTCTTTACGTATTTTCATGTCCTCCAAATCTAAGCGTGCTTTGTCCGTGTCCTTGTTCTTTCCATCTACGCTCAAAAGTGTCCCAACGACATTGTCACATATGTTCTTCTCAATATGCATGACATCAAGGTTGTGTCGAAGCTTCAACGTTTTCCAATAGGGCAAGTCAAACATAATGCTTCTCTTGCTCCAATTCAAATTTTGATGTTCATTCCTTTGTCGTTTTCGATTTTGTGGGTGCTTTCCATACGGCTTGTAAGTCCCAGAATCAATTTGCTCTAGTATTTGGTCCCCCGATAAGTCCAAAGGTTTGGACCTATGCTCCGTTTGACCATTGAAGAGCTTACTTGTTCGCCAAGTGTGGTTCTCAGGCAAGTGGCGACGAGCACCCATATACCCTATTTTACTTCGTAATCCCTGGGACGATGCATTATTGTTACAATTAGGGCAAGCCAAGTAACCCTTTGTACTCCACCCTGACATGTTACCGTACGCAGGGAAGTCATTTATGGTCCACATTACCGCCGCATGCATTCTAAAAATTTGCCCGTTCGATGCATCATATGTTTGCACACCATGCTCCCACAAATTCTTCAATTCTTCTATTAGTGGTTGCAAGTAAACATCAATGTCTCTTCCAGGTGCCGAACGTCCGGGAATAAGCAATGACATCATGCAATATGGCTCTTTCATGCACTTCCACGGTGGGAGATTGTAAGGCATTAAGATTACGGGCCACATGCTATATGATGTGCTCATATTCCCAAATGGATTGAAACCATCTGTTGCCAGCCCTAGCCTTACATTTCGAGAGTCATCAGAAAACGTCGGATGTTGCTTATCAAAGTCCTTCCATGCTTCCCATCGGCCGGTGCCTTAATATGTCATCATCCACACGCTTCTCATTGTGCCATCTCATATCTGCGGCTGTTTTTTTGGACATATACAGTCTTTTCAACCTCGGTGTCAAAGGAAAGTACCGCAATACCTTGTGTGGAATCTTTTTACCACCATCATCGTTCAACTTGTATCTACACGCGTCACATGTAGGGCATTTCTCCAAATTAGCACTCTCCTTCCAAAATAGTGCACAATCATTCTTGCACGAATGAATTGTTTCATATCCCAAACCCAAGTCACGTAAGAACTTCTTAGCATCATAGAGTGTCCATGGAACTGTTGGATCACATTCTGGTAGAATGTCCTTGAATACCTGCATAACCATATCGAATGACTTGTTGCTCCATTTGTTGTACACCTTCACATGAAGCATCTTAATGACGAATGATAACACAGAAAACTTTTCACATGTCGGGTGAACTTTGCGTTGTGCATCTTCGAATAACCTAGTGAACTTATGCAAATCCTCCCTCTCCAAACCATTAGGTTCCTCGTCGGTATGATCATCCATAAGACCACTCACGTAAATTTCTTCCAACATAATAGGCAATTCATCCATGGGCGGATCATCGATATCTGTCATACATTCGCCACTACCTCCACATTGGTCATTTGATACACTAGGACGAGACACGGGAACATGTTCCCCGTGATGCACCCAAGTTAGATACGAAGATGCCATGCCTCTTCGGATCAAGTGCATCCACACAACTTGTCTGCTATATTTTGTGCCATTAATGCAATCGACACACGGACACCTAATTTCATCCTCTACGCCTAAATTTGCCGTAGCAAAATCAAGGAATGACTTCACCCCTTGTTGATACTCTTTACTTGTCAGCCTATTATTTATCGTCATCCAACTCTTGTCCATTTTGTCACCTACAACTCACACAAAGATTAACCGAGGAACAAATGAGAACACGCATTTCAAGTTGAGATAGATTATGTTGTTTTTCATTCACTGTTTGGCTTGTCACATAAATCTCTTTTAGGGTGGAACTTTATGACACGATTTGTTCTAAAACAATGCGTAATTATGGAAGTTAATTTAAGAAATGACCCGTAATTTTGGACCACTAGATAGCATAACTAGTAGAGCACTAGTACTAGTGAAACCATATGGTCAATAATAGAATGATATATCAAAATAATCAAAACCATTTTATTATGAATACTACTTTTATATAAAATGATATAGTTTATTATGATTTCTTCATTTACTATTATTCTATAATTTATAAAATAAAATAAAATAAAACTATTCACACATCAGTGTCGATATATTTTATAAATTATATATATTTACAAATCATTTTCTTTTAGCCAAACAAAAAAAAAGTGTAAAATGAATTTTTAGTATGAAGCAACGCTTCAAAAACACCAAATAATTTTTTATTGGAGGCCCTTTGAAATTGTGGAATACCACAATTATAACCAATAAATCTGCAAATATAGCTGCTTGGATGAGTCGCTCTCCTTGCCTCTCATTACGTATTTGTTTGGTGAATCCTCAGTTACAGATGCATTTCAAAAAATAAATGCATAGCTCATGTGAGAGTGATTTATCATTATAACTTGGCAGCCTTGCATTGTTCATACACACAAATCAGCAAAAAGTGTCCTAGTACCCAACCATCTCTTACATAGAGCATAACATGACTCATAGACAGATCAGTTCATATATACACACACATTTTAATATATACAGTCATACCTCACACATACAGTCACACACACACACTTCTTCAGTCACACATGATCCGAACCGTTCATTATATATTAGTTGAACTGGTAAAATGAATGATTGAGAGTTGAAGTGGAAAGGGAGCTGGAGATGAGCTTTACGCCGAGAGTAGCAAGTTGTTAGGTGTAATAACAATTAGTGGTGAGTTAGGACTTGAGATGCACAACAGTAATTGTTGTGCGGTTTTTTGAGTTCATTTTAGATCCTATTTTGATAATTCAAATTGTTTACTTTTTAGAATATATCAGTACAACATTGATATAAAAAAATCAAATTGATCGGATATTAATAATAGTTCTTTAATCAAATCACATATGTATTAAGTTTTATTCTTAAAATCGAACTTATCATTCAGTTTCTCGTTAGTCAATTAAATTTTATATAAATATATTGTACTTGATGTAATTTAAAAAATAAACGATTGAAATTATCAAAATAAGATCTAAAGTGAACCTAAAAGGCTACACAATGGCAGCCACCCTGACTCCACTGAGTGAAAACTTAAATTTGAGTTAGTTAAAATTCTGAGTCAAAACATTTTAAACCTTACTTAAATCTTGAATGAAAACTTAAATTTGAGTAAGTTAAAATTCCACCCACTCATTTATTGACATCTATACGAAATTTAGTCGTACTCTAATTTTGACTCAATTCAAGGGAGATACATCCCTTTTTACTCAAATTTCTATGCAATCAGAGCTTGACACAGTTGCTTTTATCCAAAATTTTCAAATTATCGTTCACTCCAATTCCTAGCTACAACCACTCAAAACTTGACAATTTGGACTTAAATTTGAAATTTTCCATTGAAATATAAAACCTCATAATATTATAATTTTTTATTCAAACTCATACCTCATTTTCAGTAAAACTACAAAGGGTTGGAAATAGTTTAGAAAAATAAGTGGTATGGATAGGGTTAGTGATGGGCTANTTTTTTACTTTTGTGCAGAGTAACATTTTACTTTTAGATTCAAAATCTAACATTTTACTCGTTTTTCAGAGTAAAATTTTACTTTTATATAGAGTAAATTTTACTTTTGTGCAAAGTCTAACATTTTACTGGTTTTTCAGAGTAAAATTTTACTTTTATACAGAGTAAAATTTTACTTTTAGTTTCAGAGTGTAAAATTTTATTCTTATTCAGAGTAAAATTTTACTTTTATATAGAGTAAAATTTTACTTTTAAATTTAGGGTGTAACATTTTACTTTTAGATTCAGAGTGTAACATTTTATTCTTATTTCAGACTAAAATTTTACTTTTATGCAGAATAAAATTTTACTTTTACATTCATGTCTCAAGTCGTGTTGGTGACACACTGTATGAGCTGTCAATCTTTGGCAAACCTAATAGTAAAAATTAATTTTAAAATATAGTACAATGTTACACTAAACCACAGTAAAATTTTATCAACACAAATTGACTTTTAGACTTGTGGTGACAGTAAAATTTTACTTTGATTGATAGTAAATTTTTACTGTTAATTGTTTCATATTTCCCCACTTATATGGAAGGACATTTCAGTCAATTTATGACATTTTTTTAATTGAGGGGCTTTTGGAGTCATTGTTTAATTCCTTGGGTTTCACACAAAATAGGCCCAATGGAAGGGGCTTTTCACAAAAAATTCCTTTTTGAAATAAGTCACATATTTCTTATTATTAGATGGAGGGTGGTGTTTGGGAACAAAGTTTCCAATTTTTTTCTCATTTTTTTCACTAAAAGACAAAAGTTTTGCAAAACCAAAAAAAAACACATCCAAACAAATATCACATCCAACCCCATAATCATTTCACTTTTTCTCTCACAAACATCACATCCAACCACATAAAAACCCAACTATCTTCCCAACACCAAAATTTTTTATCTAATAAAAACCTACATCTAAAAAATACATAAAAACTCTTCCCAAACACCCACAGAGTATTTTAAGAAGATGATTAATTTATTTTTTTGACTTTTTTAAACTTTTTTTTACTATTCATGTGAGAAGTAATATGACCAAAAATAGATTAAAAAACTGCCTTTTGACATGGTCACCTAATATTTCCAAAATATCATATAATTTCTCACTTTTTAACATAAATTTGCACATGTACACGGACTCCTCTAAAGCCGAGTTTAATTCGCAATTGAAGGGTGGGATTTAGACTAAATAATCCCGAAATAAATAAATTTATGTTTGGTGGTGTACTAATTTTAGAAAGCAGTTTTTCTCTGTAGACTGATTTTGTCAAATGAGAGGTGAGACCAATTATTTTGAAATAACTGTGGCAAAATGACCAAAATGACACCCCAAGATAAGTTATTTGTAATAACATAACTCACCTAATCTTATTCGCAAATTAAACAAGACCTTAATTCATTAGAAAAAAAAGAGATCCTAATAAGTGGATTTATTGTCCAATAGGTCCTATGATAATTAATGGCATTTTCCCTCAAACATTATTGAAAAAGTCACTAATTATTAATTTTCAACGACAGTTTGAAAATTGTCACAAAAATGTCACTAATTATGAGTTTTAGCGACAGTTTAAAAAAATTATCACAAATAAAAGTCACTAATTTTTAACTTTCAGTAACAATTTAAAAAATTTGTCACAGAAAAATATCACAAATTGTAAGTTTTATCAAAAATTTATAAAAATCGTGACAAAAAAAAGTCACTAATTGTCAATTTTTAACGACGTATGCAAAAAATCTTCATATAATTTATTTTTAGCGACGATTTTATTATGACTTATTTTTAATAGGACTCGATATAAATTAAGTTCAACTATTAGGATCTATCGATATAATACATCATTTGAAATTATTTAAAACTGGTGGTAATCTGTGCTATGCACGGTATTTAAAAGGTAACAATATATTTATACAAAATAATATAAATAGTTAAATTTTGTATGCAAATTATGAAACAAAGAAGATTGAAATTTACAATGTAAGTCCCATAATTTATCACAATTTATTTATTATTTTTTAATTTGTCACAAATTTAATAATGTAACTTTCAAACCCCTCTTGTTGGAATTGCAAACTTAGGTAACTTGAGTCGAGCTTAAATTTTTTTAAAGTTTGAATAACATAATTTTTAATTAAGTGAGAACCTATGCTGAAATTCAAAAATTCAAATTCAATTTGAGTGGATTTGAGTAGAAACACCAATACTTGAGCAACCAAAACAAAATTATATATATAATATATAAATTATTTGCTAATTTATTTTTAAATAATAAATAAAATTAATTGAAAATTTAATAGTAATGAATAAAAGAAACGCAATATACTTAAGATTTCCAATAAAATTTTTCTTAAAAAATATTTAAAAATACACCTTTTAGAAAGGGATCACCGAATAAAGGGTTGTTTGGAAAGTGCCATATTAGCTCTCTTTTTTTTTTTTTTTAATTTTTTTAATTTTTTTTAAGTCACATCACATCTCTATTTTTCTACATATCTTTTCGGAAAATATTAAAAAGTATACTCAATTATTTTTTTGAGTCACATCACATCTCTACTTTTCTATACATATTTTTGTAAAAAGTAAAAAAATATACTTATTTTGCACTTCCCAAACTACCACTAAGTTGATATTAAAAAAATTTGTTTTTTTATAATGGCATAAATAATTTAAATATGATTTTTTAGAAATTATTTTTAATTTAAAAATTACAATAAAATATTAAATAGAATAAAAACAAATTTCTTACAAAATAAAATATTTGAATAAAAAAGGTAAGAAGAAAATTAATATGGTATTTTCAATTAATTTGAAAATAATTCTAGATGAATAATAAATTATTACCTGTAACCCTCTTTTTTTTAAATAAAAAAAAGTTTAACGAACTATCACTTTTAATAAAAAAAAAATAATGTTTCTTTCTAATTTATTTTAGCAAAAGTAACTTTTTAACAATTTGAGCCAAAGATATCTTTATTCTTTATTTTATAATTGACAATTGGGATAAAAAATAAAAAAAAAAAACTAACAAAATCTATCATGCTTGGTAAGTTCTAAAAAAGTTATGTTTTGTTCTTTTGTTAAAAAACAAAATTTATATTAAAACATATTATCGTTCAAGTCCTTATAATTTAGAAAAATATAAAAAAAATTTATAAAATTTAAAACCAAAAAAAAATAGCGATTAATAATTTGAACACATGTATTTAAAACAAATTGTATTTAGACTAATAATATTATGACACATCTAAAAATTGATCTTATTCTAAATTCTAGTGATATAATTTAAAGAAGAATTTAAATTTGAAATTTTTAGGAATGAATATTGATATCATTCCAATTATGTTATAGTAACATAATTTAAGTAAGAATCTAAATTTGAAATTTTATTTTAAGAATATAAAATTAATTTATAGACCAATCATAATTTAAGTAAGGAATGAAATGACAATATTTTACAATTATAATAGTATATATTATATAGATAAATCATGAAATAGATCATTATTTAAAACTTATATATTATGGGATAAATCATTATAATTTTAAATTAAATTAATCGAATGCTGTCCATATTTAGCACCCCTCAAATTTGAATTTTGAAATGGATTAGTATATGAGAGGGTAATTTGTAAACAAATTGGGCCGACCTAGGAAGAGTCTTCTTTGGGAGTTGGGCCGCGTAATGGGCCGAGATAAGGGCTGGTGTAGCTCGGTCTTAGGCCAAGAAGACATCTTTGATTTCTGTTGTGGGCCGAACTAAAGGGCCGGAGTGTGGACGTCGAGTAGCTCGGTCCCTTTTTATCTGAGTACCAAACTAGGCAAAGGCGTTGACCGAGCTACCTAATACTAGGCCCAAGGGTTGGCCGAGGTATTTGGTAAGATGGAGAGCCGAGCTAGGTATAGCTCGGTTGATGCTTCTATTCCATTACTTAGTTGAGCATAGAGCCGAAATAACTTGATTGACCGCAATGTCAGCCGAGGTAAAGGTGTCAGCCGATGTAAAGGTATTAGCTGAGGTAAATGGGGTGGCCATCTCACTTGACTTGCAGTGATGAGGGTGTTCTAAGAATAAGCATTATCCTTGGACATAAGACTCCTAGCAGGACTCTGCTAAGGAGAGTTAGAGTCATACTGGGATTGTGCAAACCATCTCACTTGGTTGGTAGTGAGTAAGAGTGTGACTCCTAGGAGGACTCTGCTAAGGAGAGTAAAGTCCTACTAGGATTGTGCAAACCATCTCACTTGGTTGGTAGTGAGTAGGGTGTGTGATTCCTAGAAGGACTCTTATAAACAAAGTTGGAAATCCTACTAGGATTGTGCCAAGTAAAGTCTATAAAAGCTCATGACCAGACCTATGTACAGGTATTTCAATTCTTACTTTAGAATACACAGAGCTTATTGTCTATTGTCTAGTTGTTGACTTAGGCATCGGAGAGGTTTCCGGCACACACCCGCCGGTTAGCTCACGTTTGTGTTTTCAAGTAGTAAAGCAACGTTGTTTGGAGGAGTGCAAACTTGATTAACAGGATTATACGAGAAGATTATTTCGTGCTCGTACAGTATACTTTCTATTTTTTATTTTATATACTTGATATATTTTCCATTTGAAAGTCATAAATCAAGAGATATTAATTTTTTTTCTTTCTTGAATGAGAGCAATAGAGAATTTTTTTAATAATTTAAAATCAAAAAATTAGAAATTTTAGTTTGAGATATTGGAGCTCTCACAAGATTTGTGATTGGAAACTCCTTTTTACTTATATAATATATATAGATAGATATATATATATATATATATATATATTTAATAAGAATTTATATTTGTTTTAGATATTTTTTTAATATACAAATTATTTTTTAAAATTTTTTATAAAAATAATTTAACAATCCCATCACTAACCATAGTGTATGGGAGAAGTTGAAAAGGGTGCAGCAACATGTATGGGAGAAGTCAAAAAGGCTTATGAGTTGGGAGAAATCAATAAATGTTGAGGGTATTTTTTTTTTAAATTAAAAAATTAAGATTGGAATATTGAAGTTACTACAAAACTTGTAGGTTAGAAATCTCATTTTCTTTATATAATATATAATTTATATTTGTTTTAGATATTTTTTTCATATACAAATTATTTTTTAAGATTTTTTTATAAAAATAATTTAATAATCCCATCACTAATCATAGTGTATGAGAGAAGTTGAAAATGGTGCAACAGTAGGTATGAGTAGGGGTTATAGCGATTCTGGTTTTGACCCAACGCATTTGATTGTCTGGACTTAGGTTTTATGATTTTTGAATGTTGTTCATGTATTTTCTCCCTTATTCTTACTTGAGTTTGGCTATTAGGTTGTATTGAGCATGTTTGGAACAAGTTGGTTGCTTAGTTTTCAAACCTCTTGTTGCTTAGGATTTTGCTCCTCCGCTCGAGCGGCACTTCTTGCGCTCGAGCAGGCTTTGTGAACTCTCAATACTTTTGCAGGTCTGCAAAATTACTAGGAGTGTGCATTCTGCGCTCGAGCGTCACTTTTTGTGCTCGAGCAAAATAACTTATTGTGCGTATATCAGTTCGTAATAGCCACTTTTTATATCATTTTTTCATCTCTTTCTCTCTCTAAAGCATTTCAAAACCTCAGATTTTGAGCTCCTCTCTCCAAAACTCATCTTTTCTTTACATTTTCATTTAGATCCATTGGGTTCTCTACCCATGCCTTTGTTAAAAAGGTAGAGTACCTCAAGGATTTCGTTTTCATCCAAATAAAGTTGTGTTTGAGCATTTTTGAAGTTTCCTCTTTGCTTTGGTCGACTTCTAACTTTGAGGTAGGGACATTCTACACTCTCCTATGATTTTTAACTTAGTTATTTGTTGATGGTGTAAACAATGTTGGAATTTGAAGGATTTTAGACAAACCTAGGGTTTTGGTTCAAAATCAAAAGAGGGGTTTTCAAATGAAAGTATTGAAAATGGTTGTGGGTGTAGAATGAGGATGTGTTGTGTTAAATTTGTTGATTTCAACACATGAGTTGGTTTTGGTAGAAAAATGGAGTTTTGCCCTAAAATGTTTGAAATAATTATTTTGTATAAATAATGAAATTGGTATTGGGAATATGAAATTAGAGGAATGTTTATATAAATGGTAGAGTTGGATGTGTATTATCCCTCACTTATGGAAATTTAGATAACCTATCTGTCTTGAAGATTGTATATCTGTTTAAAAATATTTGTTTTGTGTTATCGGTGGAAGATAGCTGTGATTGTTGTAGAAATTGCATGAGGATTAGGTGAATTGAAACTAATCTCTTAACCGTTGTCATTGAATATGACTGTGTTTTAATACATTGTATATGTATGATATTTGGGAGAAGAAAAGAGATGTACTCCATTAAATTAAGTTGACCTATGTGTCTAGGGTGAAAATTTCGAAAACCGCGTGTATACATGGGTGCCGATTCTTGCGGATGAAATTTTCGTAAAATGGCAAATTGAAGTGTTTGTATAACGATTGTATTGGTTAGAAAATCGCTGAGTTGTAGTCTCAGTTGGGTTGTCTAGATAACAATAGATTTGACTCATGAATTGAGGTGAAATGAATTATCATGAAATGAATTAAGATGAAATTGATTGGGATATGAAACTTGGCATATTATGATCTTGTGCAAATATGAATAATTCTACCATGGGCATTGCATATGCATATTATACTTATATCTTCGTTAAGATTTATATATTATGCTAGATTGTTTCTATTGGGTTTTGACTCACCCTACTTGGGAAAAACCATTTTTAGATACTGTGATATGCCTCCGCCAAGGACTTAGCTTGGGAGAACTGTAAAGCTGAGGGCTCAATTCTGTTTATTTTGTATTTACTTTCTTTTCAAGCCTAGGACTTTATTTGTATTGAGCTGATGACTCATTTTGTTATAACTAAGTACGGTCTTGGAAAGATGTAAGCCTTTAGGGCATATGAATATCTATTTAGATTTCATTCCTTATTACTTCTTGTAACACATACTGTAGATTCAGGATGAATGATCTATGAATGTATATCGCATGTGTCACATTTTGTATATCAACTCTAATTAATGAAAGCTTCATATTTTATTTATATTACTTTGTACTAGTGTTTGGAGTTGGATTTTTGTAATTATTTTGGGGGCGTTACAGGGGTACTCGCGGTTCAGTTTGCGGTTTGGACCCGCTCGCATATGTGCGGTTTGGGAAAAATTGAACTTGTAACCGCCTGCAGTGCGTGTGACGCCCCAAATCTATCCTAAGGGTTGTAGTCAAGGCAAAGTCACTAATAAGTCTTATGGCCAATAACTAAGTAAGATCTCAGATTACCGAAGGAGTCAAATTAGCCTCCCTTCTAAGTCCAGCTTTTTTAGGTAGCGCACTACCTTTTTGACAAATCTTAAGAGGTATTAACGCAAGGTCTCATAAGCAATGTAGAGAATTATATTGGTGTTGGAATATAAATACATAATAATAGAATAATTACAAGTATCCTTAATTACAAAAGCTCGTTCCATCAACATTACATTCAAAAGAAAATTTAAAGTTCATATGGACTTTGCAAAACAACAAAAGAAAATCCTAACTTTCTAGAATAGCCAAAAGTCCTCGAAGGTTTCTGGTTCGTCGTCTTTTGTTGTGCGCTCCTCTTCGATACCTGGCATGATACATCGTGAGCTTTGAATGCCCAGTAAACACATACACATCCCATCCCCTTTTCCTAGTCCAATACACAACAGCATTTACAAAAAAATAGAGGAAATGATCATCGTATTTAAGTTCATAGCACAAATTATATGATTAATTGTTAGTAGTCTAGAAATCCCCCAAAGAGATTTCGTCCTCCCAACTCCAAGAATTAGACGCGGATTATTCGGTATGCCCCATCTTTTCCTGCTTTGTTGCAGACTTTACCTTGGATACATACCAACGGTTATATACCGCGTAGCGCCAGCCGCAGGGCCTCAAAAGAGACGGTAATGACGGGCCTTGCCCAAACCCCTCCTTACACCGATCTACCTAGGGTCCGAATACAACCGCCTTATTCAAGGGTTTCGAAACAACCACTTGCACAAGATTTAACTTACCAAAGGGAACGTATCCCACTAACTAATAACTTCTTCTCATAACAATAATCGGGTGATCGAAACCCCATTAGCCACCCCCATTAAGTTTTCCGTTAGATTAATCGTTGTAATTAGTTAGTACAAGTGAGAAGGAAAATAAATTTGTATAAGTGTAAGCATCATTAAAGAACAAAAAAAAAAAAATACTTAACCATGACATGTATAATATCATACCAGGACATGATATAAGTAAGCACATTCATAAAGTTAAGAGCACAAAACATCAATGCAAAAAGAATTTCCAAATTCAGAGTCACATAAAGATCAAGATTAAAGAACTTTTTCAAATTTTTTCCAAATCCAGCCTTCCTATAGTTCGTAGAGAATTTTATCTAGTTTTCGGAACATTTTTTGGAAATGGAATAGTTTTCCCAGATTTTTTGTTATTTCCGAAATACTCCAGCTCTGTCCAGATTCGTTGACCGTTTCGAAAATCGGATTTTTTCACAAACCGCTCACTCGTTTTCCATGAAACCAATTTTCCTTGAAATCTAACTCCTTAAGGAAGATTTTTACATAAAATGGAGGTCCAGAAGATTTTTATGCATTTTTCTATAATTTTTGAAAGTTTGTTGTAACATAGATTTTTCTGGCACAGTTCTTGAAAATAGAAAGTTGATGAGAAAAGGGGTCAGCTAGGGGAAATTTTCCACTTCTCTTGTGACGAAAACATGCTAAATAATATGTATTAGACTAAAAAATTTAAGGTGAAGGTGTGCCTTTGGAAATTTTGAGAGTTTGATATGGAAAAGATAGTCTTATACCAATTAAGAGAAATACAAGAATGGTAGAATCAAGGCTTAACTCCTTTCATTTTTAACACAAGAATGCCATCAAAACACCTCTGAAATGAATGTTTAAAACTTCTAAGAGTATGTATTTGAAAGGAAAAGAAATAAGTGAGAGTGATGTTGTGGTTTATTTGAAGGTTGTTGAAATTGTTAGCAAACGTTTTCTTCCTCTCATCTCTTTTACCAAGATTACCCTCCTTCCTCTCTTCTCTCTCAGCTGAATATAGTGTGTATGTGTGTGTTCTTACATGTAAAATTCTATGGGAGAGGTTGTTTTTATAATGAATTTGGTGTAAAAGGTCCTAAATGGCCCTTGGTTGGAATTGGATTGGACAGTTTGGATTTAGTTTGAATTCAATGGAATAGTGGAGGATTAGAGGTCTTAATTCGGTTTCTAAATATGATCTAGTTAAGGTTTTCCTCCTAATCAAACCAACCTAGTTGCATATATACATATATATAAAAGTTGTATCAAGTCAAATATTTTTTTTTCCTTAAATCATGCAAAATTGTCTCAAAGTACATTCATTATATCTACAATGGTGATGGGCGGCCATGTGATGGTGAATTGATGGACCTGTTTTATATATTTTTTTTGTGTACAATTATTGGAATTTGTAAAATAAAATGTTTAAAAAATATTTTAGGGTACAAGTGTATATATAAATATATAATGGTACTTGTTTGGGGTCTTTGTGTTATTTAATAAAAATATGAGGGCTTTGGGTATAATTTATGAATTAGAATATTTACTTTAGTGTAAAATTAAATTAAATTAGTGTTAGAGAGTCTAATTCGGTCTGGATTCTTGTTTCGAATAAAAAGGCTATCTACCGACAAACAAAATGAAAACCTGATAATCTAGAATTTTCGAGTGGTAATTCCACATTTAGGGAGTTCATTAATCAATATTAGGGTATTAGAATTGATTCCTAAGTTACCGAAATTGATTAGGGTTTGCGTGGTTTTAATTGGTGCATGCATTTTGGTCCTAAGGTTAGAATGACAATTAATTAAGAAACAGAAGGACTTCAAAGAAATAATTTAAAAGTAAGGGACTTTTAAGAAAATAAAATTTTCAAGGGCCTCACAGTGCGGGTTGCGGTTTGTGTGGATAGGGTTCGTGGATATACAGGCAGTTTGCGGATTGAACTTTTTCCTTTAAAATTTTATTTTTGGGCCTTTTTTTTCCCCCGTTTTGTAAATATTATTTTTTGCCATTTTCCCCCCATTTTCTAAAATGCTCGACATTAATAATTAATGAATTAAAACTTATAAAATTAAAAACACAATAAAATCAATTCCTAATACAAGTAAACCATTCAAAATCCTAACTTTTAAATAAAATCATAAACTAACACAAGCATATCTTTCAAAATCCTAAACTAAATCATCAAAATCATTTACTACCCAACAATATAATTAAAGTAAAATCATTCAAAATCCTAAACTTACCTAAAAGTAATTCTTCATTAACTTTTACATTCATCGAAAATGTAATAATAAAATAACAATAAATTGTTTTCAAACTTCATCCAATTCAACCCTATTAAATAAAATAAAAACATTTACAAACTCGCAAACTCTATCATGAATCACATCCAACTTTCAAAAATTTCAATTTCATGCATATGTTTGTTGAGCAAAAATATCTAGGATAGAATGAATGAAATCAACGGTCTAAGTTTTTATAAATAAATAAATAAATAAAAAGTCTAAGTGCGAGTGGGGAAAAAACCCGCAACCAGCAATAATGTCATATTTCAAACCACATGTACCTGCATTGTGTCTGTGAAACCACCAATTTATATGCGGATTGGTTTGGATTGGGCGGGTTATGCGGTTCAGATAACCCAATGCCCAGCCCTAGGTATGAGAGAAGTCAAAAAGGTTTGTGGGTTGGGGGAAGTCAATAAATGGTGGGATTATTTTTTTAAATCAAAAAATTAGAAAATTAAGATTGAGATATTGAAACTCCCACAAAGCTTATAGGTTAAAAATCTCATTTTCCTTATATAATATACTAGCATGTCACCTGTGCTATGCACGGGATAAAATAATATATTATTTAATAAAAATATGATAATTATATTTTATTTTTTTACATTATAAAACAAAAGTTAAATGGAAGTTAGCTAATGAGAATTTTCTTAATTTTTTAAAATTAAGAAAATCAAAAAAATTAGTATGAAATATTGGTCATAAGGTTTCTCACTAAAAATCTCATTTTGCTTAGAGTATAAGATTCACTTTACGTAAGTGAAACAATTCACTTTTTTCTTCTTTTCTTGATATGAGATTATAAAATAAAAGTTAAACGAAAGCTAGTCAATGGAGATCTTTTTAATTGTTTAAAAGTTAACAATTATTTAGACGGAAAGTTTATTTCGAATCAAGCAATCTTAGCTGTTTAATTTTTAATTAATTTCGAATCAAACAAATTTATCGAACATATTTTGATAAAACTGCTAAAATCACAGTTAAACCAGCGAATCAGCCAAACTGAAAACGATTCAGCCTATCGGTTAGGACAAAGGACCAGCCAACTTATAGAAAAATTAATTAATTAAAACTTTTAAATTTTAATTTAATTTTAAAATTTAAATTTTCTTGAATTGAAACATACACAATACTACAATATTAAATGGAAGCATAAGGTTTATATAGTGGAACAACTCATTTTTTATTTTTTTTCCTGATGTGAGATTATAAAATAAAGTTAACAATTGTTTGGACGAGAAGTTCATTTCTAATTAAGCAATCTCAGTCGTTCAATTTTAAATAAGGTCAATCTTAGTTTATTTCAAATTAAACAAATCTAAGCAATATATTTTTATAAAACAGCTAAAACCGTGATTAAACCAGTGAATCAGTCAAATCGAAAACAATTCAGCCTAATCGGCTAAGTCAAAAGACCACCAATTTACAACAAAATTAATTAATTAAAACCTTTAAATTTTATTTTAAGATTTAAATTATCTTGAACTGAAACGTGCACAATACTATAATATTAAATGATAATGTAAGATTCACTATATATAAGTGAAACAACTCACTTTTTATTTCTTTTCTCGATGTGAGATTGTAATTATTTTAAAGTTAAATATTATGAGAGTTTCAAAATCTCATACAAAATTATTTTTAAAATCAAAACGTTTATGTGGGATTGTAAAATAAAAGTTAAATGGAAGATAACCAATGGAGATTTTCTTAATTGTTTAAAATTAAGAAAATCAGAAAAAAAAAAAATTGGTATTAATTATAAAACTTCTCACTAAAAATCTTCTTTTCCTTATATAAATGGGAGTATTAGATTCACTTTTTATAAGTGAAACAATTCACTTTTTTCTTTTTTCTTTTTTTTCCAATGTCGGATTGTAAAATAAAAGTTGAATGGAAATTAACCAATAGAGATTTTTTTAATTATTTAAAATTAAGAAATTTCAATTATTTATATAAATTGGAGCATGAGATTCACTTTATGTAAATGAAATAATTCACTTTTTCCTCTTTTTTTTTTTCCAATTTGGGATTGTAAAATAAAAGGTAGGGCAAATTACACTAACAGTCCCTATAGTTTGAGCTTTGTATCACTTTGGTCCCTGACTTTTCAATTATGATACATTCGACCTTGAATTTTAAATCTTGTTCCAAATAAGGACATTTGAAGATATCATTGCTCAATTTTAAGGGTAAAGTCGTCAATTTGATAAAATATAAACTAATTTGACAAAAATAAATGTCAAAAAAATATTTCTAAATTTTTAAAAATTATTTCTACCCACTAAAGATAAAATTAATAAAATTGATAAATCTTTTAGACATTTATTCATTTACCAAATTAATTTTCATTATGTATTTGGATGATGATCATATAATGTGTGGTTATTTTTATTTTCATTAAATTAGTTTCTATTTTTCTAAAAGTCAAATATGGTGACAATTTTGATATCATTATTAAACTAATCTATTAAATTAAAAAATCCAAAAACTATAAACATTTCATATATTAAATATATCAATTACATATTAAAAGCCTAACAACCACCCATTACATGATCATCATCTAAACACAGAATAAAAGTTAATTTGGCAAAAAAAAAAAAAAATGTCTAATACATTTATCAATTTTATATAATTTTATCTTTGGTGGGTAGAAAATATTTTTAAAAATTCAAAAATATTTTTTTGACATTTATTTTTGTCAAATTAGTTTATATTTTATTGAATTGACGACTTTGCCCTTCAAATTAAGCAACGGTATTTTCAATTGTTCTTATTTGAAACAAAATTCAAAATTCATAGTCAAATGTATCACAATTGAAGCTCGCTAATGGGAATTTTCTTAATTGTTTAAAATTAAGAAAATTCAATAATTTTAGAATGAGGGTTTGGAACTTCTAGAAGGTTTCTTCCTCAAAACCCCTTTTATAAAATTCACATTATATAAGTGAAACAACTCACTTTTTTTTTTTTCCCCTCCGATGTGGGATTGTAACACTTTATATAAGCGAAACAACTCATTTTTTTTAATTTTTTTTTTCTTGATGTGGGATTGTAATTATTTTAAAGTTAAATATTATGAAAGTTTCAAAATCTCATACAAAATTATTTTTAAAATCAAAATTATGTGGGATTGTAAAATAAAAGTTAAAAAGAAGCTAGCAAATGAGGATTTTCTTAATTGTTTAAAATTAAGAAAATCAAAAAAATGAGTATGAGATATTAATCATAGGGTTTCTCACTAAAAATCTCATTTTGATTATATAAATGGGAGTATAAGATTCACTTTATGTAAGTGAAACAATTCATTTTATTTTTTTTTCTTTTTTCGATGTGGGTATTGTAAAATAAAAGGTAAATGGAAACTAACTAACTAGAATTTTCTTAATTGTTTAAAATTAAGAAAAATCAATAATTTTAAAATAAGGGTTTGGAGTTCTTAGAAGGTTTCTCCTTAAAACCTCATTTTCCTTGTATAATATATAGATAGATAGTGAAACAAATTTTGTTTTTCTTCTTCTCCTGATATGGGATTATAAAATAAATCATAAATTAATTAGAGTTTTATTTTTATATGGTTAATGGAAGTTAGCCAATGAAATTTTTTTTAATTGTTTAAAATTAATAAAATCAATATGAAAAATTATGATTAAATCGGCGAATCAGTCAAACCTAAAATAGTTCAGCCTAATCGGTTAGATCAAATGACCAACCAACTTATACAAAAATCAATTAATTAAAACTTTTAAATGTTATTTTAATTTTAAAATTTAAACTGTCTTGAATTAAAATATATACAATACTATATTATTAAAATTCACCTTATATAAGTGAAACAACTCACTTTTTTTTTTTTCGATGTGGGATTATAAAATAAAAGTTAACAATTATTTGGATGAAAAGTTTATTTCTAATCAAGCAATCTCAGTCTTTAAATCTTTAATCAGATCAATCTTTAGTTTATTTCGAATTAAATCAATCAAATCAAAAATGATTTAGCCTAATCGGCTAGGTCATAATTAATTAATTAAAATTTTTAAAATTGGGCAAATTTCACTAATAGTCCCTATAGTTTGGGACTCGTGTCACTTTGGTCCTTGACTTTTCAATTGTGATACACTTGACCTTGAATTTTGAATCTTGTTCTAAATAAGGACAATTGAAGATACCAGTACTTAATTCAAGGGTAAAATTATCAATTTGATAAAATATAAATTAATTTGACAAACATAAATGTCAAAAAAATATTTTTAGATTTTTAAAAATTATTTCTACTAACCAAAGATAAAATTATGTAAAATTGATAAATCTTTTAGGCATTTATTTATTTTTTACCAAATTAATTTTTATTATGTATTTGGATGATAATTATGTAATCGGTGGTTGTTAAGATTTTAATGTATAATCGATATATTTAATATATGAAATATTTTTAGTTTTCAATTTTTTGATTTAATGAATTGATTTAATAATGATATCAAAGTTGTCGTCATATTTGACTTTTTGAAAAAATAGAAACTAATTTAATGAAAATAAAAATAACCACTGATTACATGATCATCATCCGAACACATAATAAAAATTAATTTGGTAAAAAAATAAAAATAAATAAATGTCTAAGAGATTTATCAATTTTACATAATTTTATCTTTAGTGGGTAGAAATAATTTTTAAAAATTCAAAAATATTTTTTTGACATTTTTGTCAAATTAGTTTATATTTTATCAAATTGATGAATTTGCCCTTGAAATTAAGTAATGGTATCTTCAATTGTCCTTATTTGGAACAAGATTCAAAATTCAGGGTCAAATGTGTCACAATTGAAAACTTAGGGACTAAAATGACACAAGTTCCAAATTATAGAAACTATTAGTGTAATTCGCCCTTTAAAATTTAAACTATATTGAATTAAAACATGCACAACACTACAATATTAAATAGGATGAGAGTATAAAATTCAGTTTATATGAGTAAAATAATTCATTTTTTTTTCTTTCTTTTCCCAATGTGAGATTATCAACTAAAAGCTAACCAATTGAGATTTTCTTAATTATTTAAAATTAAGAAAATCAAGAAAATTAGTATGAGATATTAAAACTTTCATAAGGCTCCTCACTAAATGAGATGAAGTATAAAATTCTCTTTATATGAGTAAAACAATTAATTTTTTTCTTCTTTTCCCGATATGGGATTATCAAATAAAAACTAGCCAATGAATATTTTTTTTAATTATTTAAAATTAAGAAAATCAAGAAAATTAGTATAAGATATTAAAGCTCTCATAAGACTCCTCACTAAAAAGATCATTTTCCTTATATATATAGATAGATAGATATGAATCGTCTCTTGTAATTTTAGAAATTACATCCTGTTCCTTTTCAAGTTTCTAATTTCATAACAAATAGCCTATTTTATTAATAAATTATTAAGTTAATTAACAGTTTTTAATAATATTAGAAAAAAATCAATTAACAATTCAGGTTATATAGTGTTATATAGGAGAATAATTAGATTTTTTTGGGTTAATTATGTTAAATAAAAAAATCTAATAAAGAAGTATTTGTAATTTTTTAAATCACATGTGACAATTCGTATTTTAAACAAATGTCAAGAGATGTATTTGTAATTTACCAAAAAAAATTTATGAGAAGAGAGTTGCATAAAATTCAAATTTGTTAGTGTTTGCCAACTGATTAATTACATCAAGACCCCTCAATTATTAATAAAAATAATATTGATCTATTCAACTATAAACTTATATACATTGACCCATTTAACTATAAAAATCATACAAATATACTCATTTTTGAGCTGGTCTGAAAGTAGCAAAAGCCATATATTTTTATAATTAGAAAAGTCAAAATGTATGAGTTGATAAATAAGAGAATCAAGTAATATTAGTTAATAATTGAACATCTTATTATGATTAACCCTTAATTAAACCCAACCCGATCTGTTATTGGACTCTCTCTCTGTCCCCTCTCTCTCATGAGCAGTGAAACCACCGACCATGTATGCTAGAATCCAAAATGGAAGGAACTTTTTATTCACAATGTGACTAGGAACAACATCAGCTCCACCCACTTCTCCCCACAAAAAACACAATCCTTGTGCACATAAAACACATGCAATCAAAGTTTTAAAAAATAAAAATAAAGAGCATGACCACAAAAGGAAATTCATCT
Source organism: Camellia japonica (assembly GCA_030407325.1). Classification (NCBI taxonomy): domain Eukaryota; kingdom Viridiplantae; phylum Streptophyta; class Magnoliopsida; order Ericales; family Theaceae; genus Camellia; species Camellia japonica. Next base: position 28,965,164 of record JAPPVO010000014.1, read on the forward strand.
TCCAAGACCTATAATTATAAATAAAAAAAATTAATTTAATTTAATTTAATATAATAATTATAATTATATTATTTCATTATAATTGTTTCATAATAAATTCTTAAAAACTATGTTCGTCGTTCATTTGTTTAAAGAAAAGAGAGGAATGTATGGGTTATGAAAAAAGTTCTTAAAAAAAATAAAAACAAAAAAATTAATACCTCAAAAAGTCAAATTATTCTCCCCGAACCAATCTCTCAAAGAACCCAATATATATATATATATATATATAGAAATGGAATCCCTAATGAAAGATTCGAGTAAAGTTGAAGCACGAGAGAAATGGTGCCCTTCTAGCTTAAGCTATTGAAAAGGTAATTCAGATTCTCTTTTTTCATTTTCTATTTTAATTCTTTGGTAATTTTTGGTATAATTTATTACAGCAGTGATTTAGATTCCCTCAAACTTCAACCCCCACCACCCCACACACACGTGGCGGGTGGTGATTGGAGGAGGAGAAAAAAAAGAAAAAGAAAAAGAAAAAGTGACCAATCAAAAAAGAAAGAGGGTCAAAAGGGGGTGGGTGAAAGGGGGTCCCAATCTTTATTCAATTTATTATAAGTTAAAAGTTGATAATACAAAAACAGAAATCAAAAACACCCCTCACTCAACTTTTAGAAATCATTTTTTTTTTCAACTTATTTAAACTATTTCTACCTAATAAGTTATAGACACAAGTTGTATCAAACAGTATGTCACTCTCAAAATAAAAAACTATAAACAACTTTGTCTCGCACTCTAGTGTTGTTACAATTTGAATAAGGGCATGTTTGGTATAATTTTGCACCCTGAAAATTGATAATAATATAAACTAAAAATAATCTCCTCTAGTTTCTCAATAATCAACGCCTTTTAATTTATTTAAATTATTTTTATGTAAAAGTTACGCTAAATATTCCGTGACACAAACTTTCAAAAAAAAATTATTGTGATGACGTAGTAGTCTATTAGGATTGCACAGAGGACCCAAAAGCCGGCACCACTAATGTGTTGCCAACAGACAAATCACACGTAGGGCTTGATCGTGGGAAGCGTGGTGGGTCACCACATATAATCACAACTTCTCAGGCCACAGTTAGGCAAGTGAGGTGTGGGTGACTCATTTCTCAGATGAGTCTCTCACCACCAGCTTAACCAACACAACACTACACAACACACACACAGTGATGGACAAAAGCTTTCAAGAAAAGCATACCTTCTGTGAGAATCTGACCTAGAAAAAAGCTCTTTATACCCAACTTTACTTAGCCACCTCTCTTTCCTTTCCTTTCCTACTCATATATAATGCCTTAACCCAAGCATTCTGTGTCATTTCAAGCCATTCCTTTTAATCAATCCCTTCTCAAAACAAGAATATAAAGCAGAGGAGGAAGAAAGAGAAGATAGTAGAGAAGGAAAAAAAAGATGTGTCACCCAGGTTTGCCTTTAACAAGTCTCCGGGACTTGGCCCAGCAGCGCAGATGGAATGTTCTAGAGAGGCCTGTGGTGGTTCAGAGGCCAACGGCAACTGGCTGGGTACCGGGAATGGCGGTTGAAGCAGCAGCGCAGGGTGGTGGAGGCAGGTTGAACCAGTGTGTTTGTTCACCTACAAGGCATCCAGGGTCATTCCGGTGCAGGCACCATCACGATGAGTATGTCTGGGGTGGTCGCGGTGGTGGTGGCCTAATACAAGCTGCATCAAGGAGTAGTTAACATCTTGTTAAGCTTGTTTAAGGAAAGGGCAATATTTTTTTTTTAATTGTTAGCTTCTTCCTCAATGGTTCTTAGTACAAATTGGACTACTATGGAATGGTATGTTTCATTTGATTTCAACCAATACACATACTACAAAACCAAGATGCTCTCTCTCTCTCTCTCTCCTGCCAGCTAAAACCTCTCCCTCCAATCCAGCCAAGATTGTGATTCAACTCAGATTGAGTCTATCCACTAACAAGTTTCATCTTAAAGACTCAGCAGCACACAGATTTGTAACCCACAGTTATTTGTAAAACAAAAATTACAGACACCAAAAAATTGCACCGGGTAAAGACAAGGCACAGCCCCAGTGCCAGCATTAGCAGGCATGAGTAACGTGCATTTTCTGACGCTACCTCCCAGGTTCGAATTTCATTCCACCCCCAGCTACTATACTGCAGTTCTTGCTTATGAAAATAAATAAAAATTAAAAAGCACCAAATTTCGCAGGTTTCAATCTTCACGACACCCCCGGCTATTTTACTGCGAATAATGCTATATGCATTAATTAGTATACTAATTAGTGTACCAATTGATTATGTGACATAATCACTAGTGTACCAATTGATTATGTGCTCCTATTTGGTATGGTATTAACCTAAATAAACCTGTATCTTGGCCTGTTGAGCTTAGCCTGCAGCCCAACATGCTAGCCTGCCTAGGCCAAGCCCATTGGGCTTGGGCAGGTCCAGACAGCCATTAAAAAAAAAAACCGCGGGCATAGCCTACGGGTGGGCTTGGGCACCAATTTTGCAGGCTGGGTCAGCCGGCTGCCAACCCTTAGTTCCATGCAAAGCACTCAACCAAAAAATTCTTACTTTATATTTACCTTACTGAGGAATAGACTTGTCTTCAGAAAGTTGCTTCTCAGTTTTTATTGGGAAAGAAAGCTTGACACCCACATTGTGCATAATTCCACTCATTACAATTTTCTGAAGGAACTTGTATTAACTATTACTGCTATAATTAGTTGTGCAAGTTTGTACATGAAAAAGAGATTTAACAGAGGTATCAGCTCTTCTATTAATGAAGTAAATCATCTCGATAAATTGCGTGATAACACTTATGGCCAATATGCATTCAATCATAAGCAGGTCAGATCCACATACTGAACAGTCGAGTTTGCCAAAAGGACAAGACTCCGTGCTTTCACTTCACTGCATATCTGAGATGATTTTCAGTCTCCTTTTATATCTACAACGGTTACTGCAAAATCAAACAAAGCCTTTGATAGCAAACTTAATTTAACTGCTTTAGGCTACGTTTCTCTGAAGTGAAAGACGTAGTTTCCATACAACTTCCTGTTGGCTAATAAATATCAATGACAAAGGTATGTTCACAACTGCTTTGGCCAACCATCCAATTCCCATTTTATGTTTGAGCACGCACAGCATTTCAAACAAGAACAGTATCGAGTAAATTACAATTGTAGTTTTTGTGAAGAGATGGCTATGCCCATTGCAAATTTGGATAAGATGAACTATGAAAATGGGGAACAAGGGCTAACAAGAGTCACCGAATGTCTACCCCAAGTATGAAATACCATACCAAACATGTGAATTGGACCAATCTTGGATATACAATGGGAGGATCATAGCCAGCAGCTAGGAATACTCTTGGAACATATTTAATTCAGTTGGGTACAACAAGAAAGTATGAGTTCCTCACCTGAGGTAGGCAATTCTGACGAATAACTGTTTGGTTGTTTGTATTTACAAAAACTTCACATGATATTGTTGCCTGGTGAAAATTTGAAGAAAATAATATTAAATCATTGAGAAAGAATATGAAACTTCTAATATAGGCAGAAGAAAAGAAACAAGCATATAACGAATTAATTGGCATTGCTATAATAAGAAAAAGAAAAGAAAAACTCACTCATACTAGTAGTATACCATTTATTAAGGTAATGAGTAATAAAAGCATGTTAATACACAAATATATTACAGATGATTTAAAAGACATTCATAACAAGTTAATATAACTTGATCAAAGCCCAGCATGCACTGACATATCAAGATTTTCCTCATAAAGTTCAGAGTAGATTCATTTAAATTAAAAATTATGCCAAAACAAATTAAATGTAATATAACATAACAAAACTACAAAAAACTGACTTATTAAAAAAAAAAAAAAAAAAAAAAAAAAAAAAAGGGGGGGAAGAAAAAGAAAAAGAAGAGAACTACAAAGATTAAAGCATGATTGTATCAACTCATTCACCGACCACCTTCATATTGTGTGTATCTGATAACCTTTAAGAGTGGATTAGTTAAGAGCCAAATAGATTACTTCTTAGTGAGAAAAGTAGACTGCCTAAAATGCAATGATTGTAAGGTGATTCCTGGAGAGAGTCTGGTCTCTCAACATAGGATTTTGGTACTAGATTTATGTTTTAGAGGGCAATACCAAGTTAGGAAGGATGGTGGGCGTCGTAGGACGAGATGGTGGGACCTAAAAGAGGATAAACTAGAAATATTTAAGAATCGAATGGATAAGGAAGGTACTTGGGACTTAGAAGGTGATGCTAACACTATGTGGAATTCGATGGCCAATTGTATGAGGAGAATCTCAAGGGAAGTGCTTGGAGAGTCGAAAGGAACGGGACCCAGCTCTAGGGAAACTTGGTGGTGGAGGGAAGAGGTTCAAGCGGTAGTTAAGGCAAAAAAAGAGTGCTTTAAAAAGTGGCAGAAGGATAGAACTGAGGAAAACCTTAAGAGCTATAGATTGGCTAATAAAGAGGTCAAGAAAATAGTGAGAGAGACTAAGTTGAAAGCTTACGATGACCTATACACTAGACTAGATAGTAAGGAGGGAGAGAAGAGGGTATACAAACTTGCTAAGATACGGGAGAGGAAAACAAGAGATTTTAATCAAGTAAAGTGCATCAAGAGTGAGGATTCTAAGGTATTGATGAAGGATGATGAGATTAAGGAAAGATGGAAGAATTATTTTGAGAAACTGTTAAATGAGGAACATGGAAGTACGACAATAGGGGAAGAAATAGTCAGTAATATGATAAACCAAGACTATAGGTTCTATCGCAGGATTAGGAACTTTGAAGTGGAGATTGCACTTAAGAAGATGAAAGCAAATAAGGCTTTAGGACCCGATGATATCCCTATTGAAGCTTGGAAGTGTTTGGATAAAAAGGGAGTTGCTTGGTTGACTAGGTTGTTTAGCAAAATTTTGTTGACTAGGAACATGCCAGATGAGTGGAGGAAAAATATTTTAGTGCCAATCTATAAGAATAAAGGTAATGTCCAAAATTGTAACAACTATAGAGGAATCAAGCTAATGTGTCATATAATGAAAGTGTGGGAGAGGGTGATGGAACGCCGATTGCGAGACATAACAGAGGTGTCAGAGAATCAATTTGGGTTTATGCCTGGTAGGTCAACAATAGAAACGATCTATCTTTTGAGGAGAGTAATAGAAAAGTATAAAGAAAAGAAAAGAGACATTCATATGGTGTTTATCGACCTTGAAAAAGCATATGACAGAGTGCCCCGAGATATAATATGGTGGGTGTTAGAGAAGAAAGGGGTGACAAAAGGCTACATTGACGTGATTAGAGACATGTATGAAGGGGTGGTGACCACTATTAGATCGCCAGCTGGAGAGACAAATGAATTTCCTATCACTGTAGGGTTATACCAAGGATCTACCTTAAGTCCTTATCTTTTTGCTTTAGTTATGGACGAGTTAACGATAAATATTCAGGATGACGTGCCATGGTGTATGCTTTTTGCAGACGATATTGTGTTAGTGGATGAGACTAGAGAAGGAGTAAACACAAAATTGGAGATTTGGAGAAAAGCTCTTGAATCTAAAGGATTCCGGATAAACAGAACTAAGACAGAGTACATGGAGTGTAAATTTAGTAACAGTAACAATGAAAGCAGAGGAGAAGTGAAGATTGAGAACCAAGAACTGCCTAAGAGTGAACATTTTCGTTATTTAGGGTCGATTATCACAACAGCGGGAGAGATTGATGCAGATGTGGCCCATAGGATTAAGGCGGGATGGTGTAAGTGGAGAAGTGCGTCTGGGGTATTGTGCGACAAACGAATACCCACTAGACTAAAAGGTAAGTTTTATAGAACGGCTATTAGACCAGCTATGTTGTATGGGACGGAGTGTTGAGCAACCAAGAAATAACATGTAAATAAGATGAGTGTGGCTGAGATGAGAATGTTAAGGTGGATGTGTGGTAAGACTAGACAAGACAGAATTAGGAATGAGTGTATTCAGGAATGGGTAGGAGTAGCACCGATAGAAGATAAGTTGAGAGAGAATCGTTTAAGATGGTTTGGTCATATTCAATGGAGACCAACAGAGGCAGTAGTGAAGAGATGCGATGCTGTAACGGTAGATGGAAGTCTTAGGGGACGGGGTAGGCCTAGATTAACGTTGACTAGCATTATAAATAGAGATATGAATCTACTTAATTTGACTAATGAAATGGCCTTTGATAGGGCCGCGTGGAGAAGAAGGATTCATGTAGCCGACCCCATTTGATGGGACTTAAGGCTTAGTTTGGTTTGGTTTGGTTTGGTAAAAAGCATGCATGAGAACCAATTGGCTACCCTAGTTCCATTCAGTCTTAATAAACTAATTGAACTTGTTTTACAGGTATCAACTTTAGTCCAGCTTAATCTACAGCCTCCAGATTTTAAAAGCTTTAGATAACCTTGTTCTGCTTTTATAAACCAGTTGTTGGCTATGGGTATATTACAAAATATGCTATCCATATTGAAAATGAGGCATTCATACACACACTTAATGATGTACAAACATTCATCTAAAACACAAGTTGTCAAAATTAGCCACCAACCCAAGAAGTTCTAAATACACTGAGATCTGAGCAAACAGAATTCATGCAAATTTCCTTCTCTCCCAAAAAAGCTAATCTAATTTTTATGCTTCTTCAAAACAACACAGATGTTTGTGCATATGAGGGAGAGAATGGCTTCAGTAATCTATCTTCATTAAATGAAGCCAACAAGGTTTAATAAAATATTTTCATTAACACCTCTGCAATGTAAATCTTTCATGTGTTGTTCATAACAACGTACAACTAGGAAGCTTCCTATATGTTTTATAGGGTTAATTTTGTTCTCCAAATCAGATCGTAAATACACCACCAATTTCTAACATGAGTTTTCCATACTAAGTTGGAAATGAGATTTGAGCAATTTCTCACCTTGTCCTGCCAAAACACCTCTATACCTCAATCAGCCTAAATACATGTAAATACACAAAAAAAGAAAGACGAAACCAAATTCAACAACAAACTAACTGGCATAAGTCCTAGTTGATACAGACTCTTCCCGTTCCTACTTCCAACTTAATGTGTTTTCTTAGTTAATCCATTCGAATTGTGCATTAAATTACTTCAAAGAATACAGGCATGTGTTAATATGGACATGTTGATGTGTGAGAAAAAAAAGTAGGAATTAAAAGTATATACATCCGGAACAATTCCAACCCTATTCATTGGATCATAAACACAAAATACAGTGTACCATTCACCATTTTTAACCAAACTATTAAGCAAACTATTACAAGACCCTAAGCTCAACACACAAACGAACTTACCCATTTTGTCAAACACATACAAGGCATTTTCTGTCAAACCCTTCTTAGCATTAACCTTCAGAATCATATCGAAAACAGCCGGCTAGAACTTCAATTCTCTAGAAACCCTAACTAGTTCATCCCAAACCACAAAACTATTGTTCTTAGTCTTACAAGAAGCAGAGTCAAATGTTTGTCTCTCAAAGGCCGAAAAAAAAAAAAAAAAAAAAAATCTTGTTAATTTCATTGGATTTTGAAAGAACGAGAGCTTCACAAGGAGGCATATGGCATGTATAATTCATCACTTTTTAGAAATATTTTTAAGTTAGATCAAATTCAATTCATAACTGGCAGACTTCCAATAGGACACTTGGTCATCTTCTGGCACCCATTAAGCGCTCCACTCAAAACAAGCCGCCAACTAAACGAGTTAATTGGGAAAAACTTGAAATATGAATTCAAGTGCCAAAGTGAGAAATGGCTAAACATAAAGGGAGCAAAGTATAATTTACCCAAAAAAAGCTTTACCAGAAAGTAGACAACAAATGCATATAATCATATCACTCAAACGTTACACATATTTGTTCCCAATTCTTCAAAACCCTCAATCCATTTGTCCTCAAATAAATCAAAAAAACCAGAACCAAAAAAAGAACATACCTTGATCGGAACATCAATGAAGAAGATCCCAACCGTGCCATTCACCTCTGAATCAGTATCAAAGGGAATCGTACCTCTGGCCAAGTCCGCAATCAAATAGACAACATCATGAATCACCTCAAATCCATCGAGCACAAGCGTGGCGTTCACATAGGACGATCCTCTAGCCTTAACGTGACCGCCATTGGAAGTGACGAACCCTAGCTCACGACCTCGGTAGCCGATTGTGACATGGACAGAAGAGTAATCGAGGGAGAAGAAGTCGCGATTGAGGACTCGGAGGGTGAGAGAGAGAGAGAGGTCGAGAGAGAGTTGAGGGGAGGTTAGGATTTGGATGTGGTTGAGGTGGAGGCGGACGAGGGAGAGGTGGGGGTCGGAGGGGTAGAGGAGGAAGGCAGCGGTGGAAAGGAGGAGGAAGGCGGCGGCGACGCCGACGCACCGGGAGAGGCTCGGGTAGCGGTGGTGGTGGTGGTGGTTGTGGCTGCGGCGGCGGTGGGGGTAGAGCGGTAAGACGACGTAGTTTTGGTTGCTGTTGTCGGGATTGGTGGGAATAGGGGCGTAGAAGACTACGGGATCTTCGTCCTTGGTAATCGTCATTGTTCGTTGTCTGTTGTTGTGGTGGTTGTGGTTTTTGTGGTTGATAGAGAAGTCGTTTGATTGAAGCCTCGGTAAAGTCTTGGTCATACTTTCCTATGTTGTCGTGGCAGTCTGTTTGTTTGGTTTTGGAAAGATGTTCAAAAGTTACTCCCTCCGTCTCAAAATATTAGTTCCTTATTTTATTTTTTATTGTCTTAAAATATTAGTTTTTCTTCAAAAATCAAGTACAAAAATAATATAAATTTCTTATTTTGCCATTCTTTTAAATTAATAAACAATATAAAAAGTACAATTATTACATTGATATTTCCAAAAAATGTACTATCAAAAGGGTAATTTTGGAAAATCAATTTTTTTCAAATGCAATAATTGTACTACCAAAAAAAGTTGGATTCTCCAAAAGAGACCATTATTTTGGGACAGAGGAAGTATTTTTTTAGTTTTTAATTAAATTTTTGTTTTTTTAGATAAATAATTTAAGAAGTTAGTAAAAAATTACTTTTGAATTTTTTGATTAATATTTATTTATGATATCAAATCACAATGAAATAATCAAATTATCTCTATTTAATTTAAAATATTTATAACTTCATCTATATAATATATTTTGACCCATAAAGAGTAGAATTATAATTTTATTATTTCTAAATATCTTTAAATTCAAAAAAAACTAAAAAAAGTGACTAAAAACTATGTTAAAAAAGGGCTATGTTGTCGTGGCGGTTGCAATTACTTTGATTTTTTTTTTTTTTTTTAATTGTAGACTTTGTTTTATAAAAAATTCTATTATACACTCTTATCATATGTTGCTTAAGTTATGTTATTTTTTTTAATGATAATTTTCTTTTAATTATAACTCATGAGATTTTTAATTATGTATCATATATTATTTGGTTATGATTTTTTTATATTTTTTTAATTTATATCTAAAAAAATATGAAATTATGTCATTTTCTTCTTTAGTTATAAGGCGCATGTACAATTCAAATAAGTAAGAATAAAAATAAATAATAAAGAAATTAATATCTTAATATATATGTTGCCTAAGTGGCATGAATGTTCTTAATGAAATCCAAGGTCTTATATTCACACATTTGAATAATAATTTTTGGGTTAAGTTACGGACTGGAGGGTACTGTTGGGCCCGTGGGGGCTCACCACGGATCCAGTTTCAATAATTCGAACTGTTCAATATGTAGAACTTGTCGAGTACTATATACTTTAAAAAATCACGTTGATCAGATATCGATAGCTATCTCATCAGATCAAATTCCTGTAAACTGTTTATTTTTTTACCATTCATTTTTTTATACAAAACTGATTTGATCATGTAGCTATTGATATCCGATTAACGTGATTTTTTATAAGTATATAATATTCGACAAGTTCTACACATTTAACGGTTTATATTATTAAAATAAGACCTATGGTGGGTCTTCACGGGCCCAACAATACCCTCCAGTCTAATTAAGAACTAGAGGGAAGCCAACCCCATAATTTTTTTATTTTAAGTTAGATAAAACAGCCAAAAAATAACATAACTCCATACTTTCTTAACCAAACATTTCACGAGTCATAACTAAAATATTGTAAAAAAATGACATAACTAGGGGTGCATACGGTACACCCCTTACCAAAGATCTCATGAGTTATAACTGAAATATTGTATTAAGAAAATGACATAATTAAGAGTGCATATGGTATATTCTTTTCAAGGGATGTGTATTGTAGAATTTCCCATAAAAATAACATTTTCGTAAGTATTATCAAGGACGAATTACACTAACGGTCTTTATAATTTGGAGCTTGTATTACTTTGATTCCTGACTTTTCAATTGTAATATATTTGATCATGAATTTGAATCTCATTCAAAATAAGAACAATTGAAGATACATTACTCAATTTCAAAGGTAAAGTCGTCAATTTAATAAAATATAAACTAATTTGATAAAAATAAATGTTAACAAATTATTTTTGAATTTTTAAAAATTATTTCTACCCATCAAAGATAAAATTATATAAAAATGATAAATCTTTTACATTTTTATTTTTTACTAAATTAATTTTTAATATGTGTTTGGATGATGATCATATAATGAGTGATTGTTTTTGTTGATATTTTGGATGGTTATCATGTAATAGATGGTTGCATTTGTTGTTAACAAAAATTTTTAGATGGTTATCATATAATGAATAGTTATAAGGCTTTTAATGTGTAATTGTTATGTTTAATATATGAAATATTTTTAGATTTAAATTTTTTGATTTAATGAATTGGTTTAATAACGACATCAAAATTGTCACCATATATATTTTTTGAAAAATAGAAACTAATTTAACAAAAATAAATATAAAAAAATTATTTTAAAAATTATTTCTTCCCTGCCAAAAGATAAAATTATATAAAAACGAGATATGTTTTTAATTTTTTTTTTCACCAATTTAAGTTTTAATTTCTTAGAAATTTTTTCTCAAAGATTTTGAAAACCAAACAAAACTTTATAATCAAGAAAATTACATTTCAAACAACATACAACTTAACTAATACAAAATAAGTTGTATGATGACTTTGTTCTTGAAATGGACCGTCTGTAAAGGAAACATCTTTAATTGTCCTTATTTGAAACAAGATTCAAAATTTCGGATCAAATGTATTACAAAGTCAGGTATCAAAGTGATACAAGACAGCTAAAAAAAAAAAGACACAAACTCCAAACTATAAAAACTGTTTGTATAATTCACCACATTGTCAAATTTTTTTAAAAAAATTACTAAATACAAATCTTTTGATCACAATTATTATTTTTTTCAAATGAATGAAAGATTCCCTATCCAGGCCCGGCCCTAGCCATAGGCCCACAAGGCCATGGCTTAGGGCCCTTCAAAATAGGCCCAAAATAGGGGCCTCTCCTATTATAAGTTAGTATTATATATTGGGTATGTTTTAAGTCTAAAAAAATTTTAGAAAAGGCCCAAACTAACTTAATTTTTTTGACCCATTAAAAGGCCAATAGTTAAGGCCCAGCCCAACCATTTGAAAGGCCCATTTTTTCTAATTCTTAACCCTATCTTCCATTAATCTAACATTCTCTACATTTGTTTGATATAGCACACACCAGCAGCATAGGGACGGAGCAGCAGCAAACATTTATTTATTTTTTTCTATTCAATTAATTAAATATTTATCTTGTCTTTTGTACAATTAATTGTTATTATAATATTGGTATTTAAACTATTAAGAAGAATTTATTTAAGTTTAATAGTTCACATCATATAATTTAAAAATTTTGTGTTTTGTTAAGTGGTGGTGCTCTTGTTTTGAATTTTGATTTAAAAAAATATTTTGATCTCAGCACAGCAAGCACACGTAAAAAAAAAAAAAAAAAAAAAAAAAAAAAAAAAAAAGAAGTTCTATTCAATTAATTAAAAAAAAATTCTAAGTATTTTTTGTGATTTTAATACAAATATTTTGTCCTTTACCTTAAATTTTTTTTTTTCATTCAATAAAAAAAAATGTGAAGGCCCCCAGAAATTTAGTAGTTCATTATCGGCTTTGGGCCCCGAAAATCTCAGGACCGGGCCTGTCCCTATCAGAAATTCGTTTTGAGCTCCAAAAATGTCAAAGTCAACCATGACTTCACTATATTTTCTCCAAAAAATTTGAGTATGTCAATATAATTTCTCATTATTTATTTATTTATTTATAGTAAATTAAACTGACAAAAGATGTTATTTGATATAGAGAGTGTTTGGGAAGAAACATTTTTAGTTTTTTTTGGGGCTAAAATAGCATTAAAAGATAAAATAGACTAAAATAACCAATAAGACAAAATATCACATCAAAACCCATAATCATTTCACTTTTTCTGTCACAAATATCACATCCAACTATCTTTCCAAACATAAAAAATTTAACTTCCTAAAATAGCCAAAAACTAAAATACAACTTTCTAAACACCTACATAGTTTACAATTTACAATTTTTTTATTTATAGGAAATACTAAATATATTTTTTATTGGTAAACTTATTTCAAAAATAAGTGAAAGGAGATTGTAATAGATGGTTGTTGGCGGGAGATGGTGGCCAAAAGTATTTGCCAACGGCTAAAGATGGTGACTAAATGTGATTTTTTTACAGAGGGTTCGTTTGAGATGTGGGTTGACTTTTTGGCTATTTTAACCTAGGACTAAAAAGTCTGGTTTGAGATAGACTTTTTGATTTTTTTTTTACTTCTTGACGTTTTGGTGAGGTATCCATATGTAAAATTACCCAAATGCCCTTGGGCATACCGTGTTCCCAAAGGTTGCACACCAAGTGAGAAAGTTATGTTTCATTTATACAAACTCTGCGTATGTCTATTACTGATCTAATATATTCATTATTTACCCTTAATATAGTCTGTTTAATACCTGATCCAAAAAACAATTATCTTAAATAAAAACCTCATGAACATTAGAATGACATTAGGCTGAAGGTGAACGATTGTAATGACCCCAAAATGCATATCGTGACTATATTAATTTAATTATGTGTTTAATTTTAATTGTGATATGTGCCATGTGTGATTTGAATGCTAATTATGTATTTTGAAAGAGTTTTGAATTCATATCTGTTCATCGTAAGAAAATCTATTCTGAATCCTACTAGAATCTGAAATTGAGGGCCGTAAAGGTCATAGAAATCGAAATTGATTACTTTATTGTGATCATCATAATTTTTAGAGTCTATTGTGAAATTTAATTAAAAATTGATTCGGATTAAATTGATTAGATTAAATTCAATTAAACCAAGCTCTAATTATTTAACTTAAGCTTTGATTAACTAATCAAACTAATTGAGCCTAATTCACATTAGTACAATTAAGTTTAGCTTAATCTAAATTATAGTATGATGATTGAATTAAGTATGTGATTGGTATAATTTAATTCAATATGATGAATCAGCCTAAATCTAATCTAAGTATACTATTAGATTAGTGGCTAAATATAAACATATTCATCAATATAGTCAAGATAAGAGAAACCAAGAGAGAGAGTGAGTGCATTATGTTGGAGACATATACTTTGAGAGAGGAGATAAAGCTCCAGAGAGTCACGAAGATTAAAAAAAAAAAAAAGGGAAAGAAGAAGATTAAGGGAGATCAAGCCAAAATTGCACCAATTCAACCATTAAAGGTAGGAGTTCTCCTCTAATTTTATGAAATTATACTCATGAGATTGTAGAATCTAAGTTGAAATAAGAAGAAATCATGTATAATTGGGAAGTTAATGATGCTAAGAATTCATATGAACATAAAAGAGAAGAAATTGTAAGAATTAGTTCAAGAACATGGCATGCATGGTTAGATTTGAAGAATTTAGTTCAAGGTTTTGACATGCATGACTTCATTTCATGAAACTCTTGTTCATACATTTGATTTCTTGCATAGTTCTTCAAATTGGAGGAGGAAACTGCATGAATTTTAAATTTAGAGCTCAAAATAGGCATGTTTTGTAATTTTCCAAGTTAATTGAAGTTTTGATCTTTCAATTGAACACTTGAGCTTTGTTTTAAAGTTTTAATTGTGTTTTATGTTGGAAATTCATGTCCATGCTTTTATGTTTCCTTGCATGGCTTCAAGGAATTCAAAAGAATTTTCCATGGAAGATGAATTTGGAACTCAAACTTGCATGTTTTATGATTTTACACTTAAATTCTAGCTTTTGATCTTTTAAGTGGAAATTGGGTTTTGTTTATGAAGTTGTGATTTTTATTTGAAGTTAGAAATGTTGAATTCAAGTTATATTTGAGGAGTTTAGAGTTGAAATGCATAGAATTGAAGTTGCGTTTGCAAAAGAATGAGTTCCAACATTGAAGCAAAATTTCGGATTGAATTTGGCCCAAAACCGCATGTGCTGATGTGAGCTCCGCACGTGCGGAATACAAAACTCAGCAAGGCTCAAACACTGTTTTAATTGCATGTGCGGCTGGGCCTTCTGCACGTGTGATTTTTAGGATGATTTGGTTTCGTTTTTCTTCGTTTTTCCAATGTTTTGGGCCTTCATATGTATGGTTTTAACATGAGTTTTAAACTCATATGCATATCATGAACACGAAAGAAATTAAAGAACGAATAGAAATAGTCGAACGAACAAGTGAACATCGAATAGAAACCGAATAAGTAAACAACGAACCAAATGATTGAATTGTGTATTGAGTTGTTGTGCTTGAATTTGTTTGTTAAGGTTGGACGCCGCATATTTAGTGCATCTTTAGCACGTGTTTCAGGGAGCCCACTATAAGTAACACTGTTGTAAAGCTATGTTCAATCATAATTATTTTCTGATTGATTAAATGTATTGTTTTCTAAAGTAATACTGTTTACTGAATGAATGATTGTCCTATTTTCTGAACTGTACTCGTGGCATCCTTAGCATATTGCTATTGTCATTACTATTGTTATTGCTATTGTTACAAAGATCTCTATCAGTTCCAATTCTTGAAAATATGGTTTATTGTATTGATGACCATCAATTGATTGTTCGGTCTTTAAGACCTATTGAATTGTTCTGCTATTGGATGTACCACGTATGACCATTATGAATCTAATTGATTGAATGATACAAGATTGATTGAGAAAATGATCTATTGATGAACCAATTGTTTCAATTATTGTAAGGACATCATTCATAACCCCTTTACACAGTTGTTATTCATTGGGCTCTAGCTCATTATTTATTATATATATGTAGGTGATCGAGCACCGGATTAGAGTTAGCGGCATCGACTTGAATCCTATTTTTGTCAAGCCAACTATTATGCCTCACCATGAGGTTCTGAACCAATACGTGTCAAGGCTTATTGGGTGATTCAGATTCACTCTTTTGAAATTGGTGAAGTGTATAGAATGTTTTATGACTTTCATTACTACTGTTTTGGCAATGAGATTTAATCCCCTGACTTGTGTTTTATCTTGCACATAATTGTGTTTTGGACTATAGTGATTGTGTATATATAAGTATATGAAAGTCTTTTTTGTTCATTTAAGTCCTTACAGCTCATTGGACGATATATTTTATTATTGATTGGCTTCTGCCAGCCCTTTTTATTGTGTTATTGTCATTATTATTAAGCAGGCCTTCGGTAATCACGGATTACTGGCCAGTTACGATGCTAAACCTATAGGGGCGAGTTTGGGTCGTGACAACGACAAATTAAAATTACTATTAAAAAAAATATTCAATTTAATATTTTTGAGCCTTAATTCATAAAAACCAACCTTAATTCCCATAAAAAATTAGATCAAAACACATAATTTGCACCGACCTAGATCGATATAATGATTTCACCAAATTTTATGATCACTGAACATGCATTTCAAGTAGAAACAGTTTGAAATCAGTATTCGCAGGAGATAAATGAATCAATATTTCCTTGTAAAATGGAGAGGATCCAAATCCCCAAAAAAATAAAGCTTCCAACTTCAACAACAACCAGCACACCAAAAAAAAAAAAAAAAGGTACTTTGCTCTCAACTCATCAAAATTCAAATAATTTTCCAGACTATAATTCAGTCTATAAACAAATAATGTTTGATCTTGACAAAATTTGAAATTCAGTCTATAAACAGGACATGTAAAGAATGGAAAGAATGGAAAAGAAAACATGACTTGTTTTAGATCATGTTTCATCTTGACAAAATCTATAATTCAGTCTCTATAAACAAGACATGTAAAGAATGGCAACAAAAAAAAAAAGAAGACAATTTTCCAAAAATCGGCATATAAATGTTGCGTAGAATCAAAGCGTTGAGCAAAAAAATGAAACAAACCACTCATCTTATAATTGCAGAGATCAATTTTCTAAGAAAAACAAAAATTTAGATCCATCAAAATTTATTGAGCATCCATCATCATACCGTGGTTTTCTCACATGCCAAAAAAACAAATAACATCACATAACAAAAAAATGGACGATTAATGAATACCCTAGCAGATCGGGTTGAAGGAGATCAAATTAACCCAAAACCAAAAAAAAATCTGTGTACCTCACGATCGGTGGTGGCGAGGAGACGATAGTTGTAGTGTGGCCGCCAATGTGCACTCCGGTTGTGACACCCAATTTTTAATTTAATTCAATACCGTGATTATATCAATTACTCATGAATAGGATATATATATATATATAATAAAAATAATAAATAAATAAATAAAATTCCTTAGGATATCAAAAAGTGCTTCGTGAAAGCTTGTGGTTTAAAACGTTAGTTGTTATTAATTTTAAAATAATAGAAATCGTTGTTTAAAGGGATAGATTGTGGAACGCTGCATTTTTAATATTAAATATTTTTGTAATCGGTAAGTGATGTTTTATAGTTTGGTGGTGAGATTCTTAGACGTGAACCTAACTTATAATCATATGTAATTTTAGGGATCATTGTAAATTACCAATAGGGTAATAACCGTACCAATTATGAGAAGCCAAATAAATTTTTTTCTTGTGCCAAAGAGTTAAATGACTCTTAGGAAATTTAGGGGTTAAAACCCGAGGGGTGAAACAAGTGGCAAGAGGGGAAATTACCTACGTGTATGCTTCTCTTGCTTGGGCCTCACACTTAGTCATGTATAAATATGGAGGGTGGTGCTGTAGTAAAGGGCATCCAAGCAAGAGCATTTAAGCAAGAATCACACGTATAAGGGATTCAAGTTGTAGAGGAGTCTTAGAAATGATGAGTGAGTCAAGGTTAATTTCAGAGTAATTGTAAGGTGAGTTATATTATACCTTGAGCTACCATAACATGTTTTATATATGTCTTGAGTTACCATAATATGTTTTACGAATGTTTTGAGTTATCACAATTTATTTGATATAATTTATGTTTTATGGTTGAGTTAATGTTTCAATTACATGAATTATTTTCTGAATTCTATTTTCTTAAATTGAAACCCATGGATATGTTTGTTTAAATTTTAGAAATTATTTGACAATAATTTTATAAACAATTATTTTCTGTAAGTATCACTGTAGACACCCCATTATTGACCGTCCTCAAGACTTGGACGTCATCGTTTGAACACTCGATGATCATTCATGCTCGTGTTTGTTTTGAGTTCCCGAAGGTCTCGGCTGCGTGCCTTGCCTTAGGATCTCTCAACTTGTCTGTTTTTTACTTGGTTGTGGACCAAGGACTTGTGGTTTTGCTTCTGAGGGAAGAGGGTGGCTTGTTGGCCATCCCCTCAACCCATCGGCGAAGGCTTTGTGCCATCGGCCATGTTTCCCTGCCATCAGCCATAAGTGTTGGCCGATCGGCACTCTTTTTGGTCGATCGGCCATATTTTTGAGCCGAGACTTTTCCATCTGCTTTTTGCAGATATTTTCTGCTAGCTGTGACAACTGGTGGGCACAATTCTCATCCTCTATACACGTGTATGGAGGGATTGTATTCAAGACTCAAACTTGTTGAACAAGCTTGAGAATTGGAATTCTATAAGAAGGGAGCCTCCCCTCCCTTTCCAGAGGTTCTAAAAATCTGAGATACAAGTTCTATATCTCTCTCTATATATTTTACCTCTCCCTCTTGTTTGGCCATTGTTTGTGCTCAAAAGTGTGTTTTCTTCATACTATTGCACACAAACACCTACTAGAACACCACCCTTTTGTTGTTGAGGTACTAAGGAGTTGATTTTAGTGTTCTTGGATTGGTTTTGTTCAGAAGAAGCTGCTGGAGTTGTGTTCTTGAAGGTGTTCTTCAAGGGTGAGATTCTAGCTTTTAATCTCCCATTTTGGCTTAAGCTTTTAGACCTATTTGCATGCTGATTTAAGCTTAACTTTATACTATAAAAAGTTCTGATTTTTCATGCTTGTGATGTTTGTTTAAGGTCACTTTTGTGTTTGGGGTTGTCTACCCCCTCTTAGGCCTTGTTTGGCCTTGTTTTGTGCCTTCCCTTTTGAGCTTTGGAACCATCTTGTTTTGAACTTCTCACCACTAAAATCCAGAGGATTTTCAGTAGTGGAGAAGTGGTTTTGGAGTCTTGAATAGGAGAGGGACACCCCCCTCTCCTTGTGTCTCATTTGCTAGTATAAATGGCTCATAATAGTAGCATGTTTGCTTAGCATGTTTTGGTCCCATTTCAGCAACTTTTTGGTGTTATTTTAGCATGCTATAGCTCCGTCTAAAGTTGGTTTGATGACCTTTTGCATGCACCATGCACTTGTAGTGCAATCCTCTCATTTGCCTTAACATGCATCATGCATTTGGACCATCATTCTTGCATATTTTGGCTCAAATCAAAGAAGCTTTTAGCCTTGTTTTACCATGCTCTAGCTCTGATTTGCATTATCTTGGTCATGCATGCATTGTTTTGTATAGCCATGGTTCAATTTAGCTTGTTGGCTTTGAGTGTCCAAGTTATTAGCATGCATTGCTTAGACCATTTTCATGATTTGGCATCATTTCATATGTGATTTCAGTCCATGTAGTGTAGCCATACACTTGCATTTGTCATCCTTTCAATGCTTTGAAGAGTTGGTGTTTTATGCCTTAAGAGTGGACCATTGTGCATGCCTCTATGCTTAGGCCTTTAGGATGCCATCTCAGTAGGTTTTTGGGCTTATTTTGACATGCCATAACTCTGATTTTTATTGGTTAAGTCATGCCATGTTTGGTTTTAATAGGTGTAGTGTAACACCCCTTGGTAGCCTTGCATGCTTCTTGTTTTTGGTCTTTTGTTCTAGCTTGTGTTGGCTAGGTTCGAGCATGTTTTTTGGTCTTGTATTGACCTACCTTGGGACTGTTTTGGTTGCCCTTGCCCCTTTGGGGCTTGCTTTGCATGGCCATGGTTTAAGTCCCTTTGCTAGCCTTGGGCTTTAAGCTTTCTTGCATGCTTTGTTTGTCTTGTGTGAGTGGTTTGGCACCATTCTATGCATCATTTCAGGGCCTATAGTATTGTCATACATCCATGCTTTTCATTCATTGCTTATGCTTGAGAGTAGTTGTCTTCATACCTTGTTTGTGAACCAAAGTGTGTGCATGCTTGTCTTGCATTTCATGTCCTTAATTCTTCATTTTGGCCACTGTTTTGGCATGGCTGAGGCCTATCCATTTTTAGTATAAGTCCATAGATCATTTGGTTTGTGTGTTGTTGCATGTTTATCGCATTACATGTTGTTGCATGCTTGTTGGTGGTATTGTTGTTGCATGCCTATTACGTTGTATGTTTGTATGTTTAGGTTGCATTGCATTTGGCATGCTTGTTACCTTAGCCTTGTGTGCATGTTTGAGTCATATTGCATTTGGCATGCTTATGTTGCATTGTATAATATCTCAATGTTGCATGCATTTGTCACGACCCAAACTCGCCCCTATGGGTTTAGCACCGTAACCGGCCAATAATCCGAGATTACCGAAGGCCTGCTTAACAGTGATACAGTAAAACAGAGTACAGGGGCATGGCGGAAGCCAAAACAGTAAATAAACGATGTCCAATGAGCTGTGACAGTCTGTATGCCAAAAAGACTTTTCATGCATATATATATACACAGTACAGAACAGTATGCACAATATTTACAGTCATTCAGAACAGGGACCAAATCCCTATTAACAGTACAGTACAGTGCTAACAGTCTACACAATTATACAAAACAGACACGAAAACAGACAGGGGAAATTAAAACATCCCTAAGCCATAGCTTGGCAGGCTCGGAACCTCGCAGTGAGGCACAGTGGTTGGCTTAACAAAACTGGAGTTTACCCCGACGCTCCTAGCCGCGGTCTGGTGCCTGTACAACTACATATATATATGAGCAGTGAGCTAAAGCCCAGTGAATAACATAATGCGTAAAGGGGTTTAGAATGAATGTCCTTACAGTAATGAAAACAGTTCATTAAATCAGTGTTTCAGTCGTTCAGTCAGTACAGTCATATGTGGTACATCCATTAGCATAACAGTACAGTAAACAGTAGGTCTTAAAAGACCGAACAGTCAATGATGGCCATCAATCAGTAAACAGTAGTGGTTCCAACAAGGGAACCGACAGAGATCTCTGTAACAGTAACAGTAACAGTAGTTGCTAAAGATGCCACAATACAGTTCAGAATATAGGACATACATTCATTCAATTAGCAGTATCAATTTAAAAAGCAGTTAAGTTAAATAGTCAGAAAACATTCTCAGTTGAACATATCTTTACACAATCGTTACTCACAGAGTTCTGGGCTACAGTAAAGCTAGAGCGCGTCTCCAGTCGCCAACCCTACACAGTTTACAGAACGAACACACACTAAGCTACACAATTGGGAAAGATAATAACTTAATCCCTAATTGCCTCGGTGTGTTCTACATCTATATCCTCATTAAGATGCCTTAAACTAGGCCTAAGAATGCCTAGGATGAAATGAGGATGCAAAGATGCACTTTTAAAAGCATTCTCAGAATTTTCAGAAAACAGAGCTCCCGCTCGAGCGTAGGTTTCCCCGCTCGAGCGGACATGCAGAAAAAGGTTTCCGCTCGAGCATCACTTCCCGCGCTCGAGCGTAATGCAAAACATGGAAAAAGTACTGGATGCTCGAAAATCACGCTCGATAGGCGCTCGAGCGTAAGACACAAGGTCCCGCTCGAGCGTAAATCCTTCCGCTCGAGCGGACTTCAAAACAGTGCAAAGTACTAGGAGCACGAATTTCCCGCTCGAGCGCCACTTTCCCCGCTCGAGCGGGAGTCCAAAATTTGGAATTTCCAGA
The DNA here is from genome assembly GCA_030407325.1 of Camellia japonica. Classification (NCBI taxonomy): domain Eukaryota; kingdom Viridiplantae; phylum Streptophyta; class Magnoliopsida; order Ericales; family Theaceae; genus Camellia; species Camellia japonica. Next base: position 28,986,489 of record JAPPVO010000014.1, read on the forward strand.
TTTGAACTTCCAAGCTCAAATCAAGTTCAAATGTATCCAAACCAATCCTCTTGGGCTAATTTTCCAGAAAAATCTTCAAAACTCATAGTTCAACATGATTCAAAGCTCAATTGTAAAATCAAAGCCCCAAAGGAAGATCAATGTGTAACATGCAAGAGTTTAAATCAATTCAAAGCTTCATTTTCATGCTCTAATGAGTCAATATCTTCAAAAACATGGTGAAATCATAGTCCATTATAAAAATGTGAACATGCATGTACACTTTCATGAAGGACAACATCAAAACTCAAGGATGTAAACATGCATGCATGGATTAAGCCCCAATTCAACATGTTAGAACTAAATCATGACTTGGCTCCTCAATTAGACATGAACCATGCAACAATCAACTTAAACACAACAATGAGAGGTTGAATTTCCTTACCTAAGTCTTCAAATACAAGTCTAGAAGCTCAATCGATCACAAACTCCTCAAATCCTCTCAATTTTCAAGCAATACAAGATGAAGCAAATTGAAATCACTCTTTTCCTCTCACTCTCTCTCTCTAGTCGGCAATCACAAGGGAAATGGCTGATGAAATTGTGTTGTTTCTAATGTATAACAAGGCTCAAGTGTGTTGGCTAAGTGGCCCACTTAGTGGCTTTATGGTAAATAAGGCCAATTATGCAATTTAGCTTATTTTAATTTAATTTAATTATACCATAGCACATTTCAGATAAATACACCATAAAATCACATAAAATCTAATGGTTATAAAACATCTATCAATTTCTGGTTCGGCCGCCGATAAGGCCTTCAATTTGCAGTTCAAACACAAAACATGAACAGATACTCAAACAGGCAATAGATAGAAATGCAATATGACAGATATACTTAATCAATTCAGTTTCAGATTTTAGTCAGTCAGTTCAGTATTTCAATTACTTCGGTTGTCAATCATAATCAGTCTCAGTTTAGCAGTAATCGGTAATTAATCAATAATCAGTGACGAGGGTTGTCACAGTCTCCCCTCCTTAAAAAGAGTTTAGTTCTCTAAACTCGAATTACCTTCATTCTGGAAGAAAACAGAATTCAGTGGAAACAGTTCAGGATATCTCTTAGCCATGTCATCTTCCCTTTCCCAAGTGGCATACATGCCACCATGGTTTTGCTAGTCAACTTTCACTAACGGGATCTCTTTGTTTCTCAACTTTTTGATCCGTCTGTTTACAATCTGAACAGGCCGTTCCTCGTAAGTGTAGTCATCACTCAACACTACATGAGTAGGCTCTATCACATGGAAAGGATCCCGGAGGTAGTCCCTCAACATAGAAATGTGGAAGACGTTATGCATATGCTCAATTTCAGGAGGAAGCGCAACTTGATACGCCACCGGATTGATTTTCTCAATAATCTCATACGGTCCAACATATCTCGGCGCTAGCTTGCCTTTGACTCCAAAACGAGTCTAGCCTTTCATCGATGTCACTTTCACAAAAACGTGATCACCCACTTCGTACTCTCTGTCTCGTCTTCTGACATCCGCATAGCTTTTCTGTCTGCTCTGTGCAGTTTTCAGTCTCTGTTGTATCAATTTCACTTTCTCAGTCGTTTCGTAAACAATCTCAGGCCCAAGCAAAGGCCCATCTCCAACTTCTGCCCAGCAAATCGGAGATCTACATTTTCTGCCATACAATGCCTCGAAAGGCGCCATACCAATACTCGAATGATAACTGTTGTTGTAGGCGAATTCAGCTAAAGGCAAATGGCTTTCCCAATTTCCTTGAAAATCAAGGACACACATTCTTAGTAAATCCTCCAGAGTCTGGATGGTCCTTTCTGACTGACCATCTGTCTGAGGATGATAGGCACTACTCAGTCTCAGTTCAGTACCCAATGCAGTCTGTAAGCTTTGCCAAAATCTCGATGTAAACTTCGAATCCCTGTCAGAAACAATGGACACAGGCACTCCATGCAGTCTAACAATTTCATCAATATAGAGTATAGCCAATTTGTCTGCATTATAAATTGTTTTAACAGGTAAGAAGTGAGCAGATTTAGTCAGTCTGTCAGCAATAACCCAAATTGAGTCCATACCTTTACTGGAGCGAGGCAATCCCACAATAAAATCCATGGTAATATGTTCCCATTTCCACTTCGGTATCGGTAAGGGCTGCAATAAGCCTGCGGGTCGTTGATGTTCAGCTTTGACTTGTTGGCAATGAAGACATTTTGCTACAAAATCAGCAATTTCTTTCTTCATTCCCGGCCACCAGAAATTCAGTTTCAAGTCTTGGTACATTTTCGTATTTCCTAGATGAATAGAAAATTTTGAGTTGTGGCCCTCTTGCAGAATTCTTCTTTTCAGTTTAGAATCATTCGGTACACACAGTCTTCCTTGAAATTTCAGTACATTATTTTCAAATTTGAACCCAGGTCTCGGTTTAGATTCCCTCTCTTCGATGATCTTTCTCAAGAAGTCATCCTGTTGCTGTTTCTCTTTGATTTCTTCAATCAGTGCTGGTTGAGCAGAAATAGCAGCTATTGTTCCGGCTTGTTCTCGCAAAACAATTTCAATTTCAGATTTTTCAAGGTCACAAAGCAACTCTCTCTGCCCGGTAAGCAAACAGGCTAAGTTCCCAATCGATTTCCGACTCAATGCATCGACAACGGTGTTGGCTTTTCCCGGCTGATACAAAATCTGTAAGTCATAGTCTTTAATCAATTCTAGCCACCTCCGCTGTCTCATATTCAGTTCTTTCTGTGTGAAGAAGTACTTCAAACTCTTGTGGTCGGTATATACTTCACATGTCGCCCCATAAAGATAGTGACGCCAGATTTTCAAGGCAAATATCACTACAGTGAGTTCCAAGTCATGGGTCGGGTAGTTCTTTTCGTGCAGTCTCAGTTGTCGGGAAGCATAAGCAATTACTCTCCCATTCTGCATTAAAACACACCCCAAACCCTTATGAGAAGCATCACTAAATACAGTATAACCATCCGTACCTGAAGGTAAGGTGAGAACCGGTGTAGTCACAAGTCGAGTTTTCAACTCTTGGAAAGCTGATTCCCTTTGGTCAGTCCAGTCAAATGATATCCCCTTCTGAGTTAACTGAGTCAACGGTAAGGCAATTTTGGAGAAATCTTTGACAAATCTCCTGTAATACCCGGCTAATCCCAAAAAGCTTCGGACTTCTGTTACATTTGTTGGTCTAGGCCAGTTTACTATAGCTTCAATTTTCTGCGGATCAACAGAAATTCCATCTTTGCTAACAACATGTCCCAAAAACATAACATGATCAAGCCAAAATTCACATTTAGACAGTTTAGCATAGAGTTTCTGTTCTCTTAAGGTCTGTAGGGCAAGTCTTAGATGATGTTCGTGTTCTTCTCTACTCTTTGAATAAATCAGAATGTCATCAATGAATACAACAATAAAGTCGTCAAGGTATGGTTTAAAGATTCTGTTCATGAGGTCCATGAATGCAGCAGGTGCATTGGTAACTCCAAAAGGCATAACTAAAAATTCGTAGTGTCTATACCTCGTTCGAAAAGCAGTTTTATCAATGTCTTCTGGTTTAACTTTCAGCTGATGATATCCGGATCTGAGATCAATCTTAGAAAATACTTGAGCACTCTGTAACTAATCAAATAAGTCATCAATTCGAGGCAATGGGTATTTATTTTTCACAGTTACCTTGTTCAGTTCACGGTAGTCAATACAGAGTCTCAGTGAGCCGTCTTTCTTTTTCACAAACAAGACAGGTGCGCCCCACGGTGAAGTACTAGGTCTGATGAACTTTTTGTCTAACAGTTCTTGCAGTTGCACTTTCAATTCTTTCAGTTCAGTTGGAGCCATTCTGTAAGGAGCTTTCGATATAGGCTGTGTACCCGGAATCACATCAACGGTGAACTCAATCTCCCTGTCAATCAAATCCCCTGGCAGGTCATCTGGAAAAACATCTGGGAATTCTCTGACTATAGGAATGTAGTTCACATCAGTTTTAACATTAGTAGGTACAGTCAATACAGAACAGAAATACCCCTTACATCCCTTTCTAATCAACTTAACAGCCTTCACAGATGAAATCAAATATGGGGGAGGTACCACTCCACTCCCATTAAACACAAATTCAGGCAAACCCGGTGGACGGAAAACTACTTGTTTCATTACACAGTCTATGGTGGCATGATATTTCGTTAACCAGTCCATCCCCAATATTACATCAAAATGATCTATGTTCAGAGGCAGTAAGTCAATAAACAAATGTGCATCTCCAACAATAATTTCACAAGCAGGGTACATGTATGCACAAGTCATGGAGGCTCCTTTGAATTGAGCCCAAGTCATTACCGTGTTGTCATCACGGATAAGCATCCACCACCTTCTAGCTTCTTCTTGCAGAGTAAAGGTGGCCAACAGTACTTTATGTGCCTCCGAGCACGGAAACACCTCAAACAATTTTTCTGTCTCAAGGACCCAAGCTTCAGCCTTTAGCGGTTCAAGGCCTCCCTAAAAGGATGGCGGTTTCATTTTGCTGAACTTCTGGGTGAGAGCAATTATGCCCTCATCATTAACATTGACATTCTGTTCCGGCTGTACCGGAGGAGGAGGTGGGGGCTGTTGATTCTGTTGTTGATCTAATCTTTCAATTATTAATTCCATCATTCTCTCCAGTCTTGCCATTCTTGCCTCAGAGGATGAGGATTCAGATTCATTTGCAGTTCTTGTATTATCCATTTCACTATAAGCAGCTTTAGCAATTATCAACATAAGCAGTTGCATACTTAACAGTTTATCACATTAGCATATATTCAGTCATGTCATAGCCACACACTTATCATGCTGATGCAATGCCCTAATCACTTTTCTAGGACATCATATAGCTCTTTTGGACACGTGTGTGCGGTATAACTCGTGGTAAGTATCGCTCTGATACCACTCTGTCACGACCCAAACCCGCCCCTATGGGTTTAGCACCGTAACCGGCCAGTAATTCGAGATTACCGAAGGCCTGCTTAACAGTGATATAGTAAAACAGAGTACAGGGACATGGCGGAAGCCAAAACAGTAAATAAACGATGTCCAATGAGCTGTGACAGTCTGTATGCCAAAAAGACTTTTCATGTATATATATATATATACACAGTACAGAACAGTATGCACAATATTTACAGTCATTCAGAACAGGGACCAAATCCCTATTAACAGTACAGTACAGTGCTAACAGTCTACACAATTATACAAAACAGACACGGAAACAGATAGGGGAAATTAAAACACCCCTAAGCCATAGCTTGGCAGGCTCGGAACCTCGCAGTGAGGCACAGTGGTTGGCTTGACAAAACTGGAGTTTAACCCGACGCTCCTAGCCGCGGTCTGGTGCCTGTACACCTACGTATATATATGAGCAGTGAGCTAAAGCCCAGTGAATAACATAATGCGTAAAGGGGTTTAGAATGAATGTCCTTATAGTAATGAAAACAGTTCATTAAATCAGTGTTTCAGTCGTTCAGTCAGTACAGTCATATGTGGTACATCCATTAGCATAACAGTACAGTAAACAGTAGGTCTTAAAAGACCGAACAGTCAATGATGGCCATCAATCAGTAAACAGTAATGGTTCTAACAAGGGAACTGACAGAGATCTCTGTAACAGTAACAGTAACAGTAGTTGCTAAGGATGCCACAATATAGTTCAGAATATAGGACATACATTCATTCAATTAGCAGTATCAATTCAGAAAGCAATTCAGTTAAACAGTCAGAAAACATTCTCAGTTGAACATATCTTTACACAATCGTTACTCACAGAGTTCTGGGCTACAGTAAAACTAGAGCGCGTCTCCAGTCGCCAACCCTACACAGTTTACAGAATGAACACACACTAAGCTACACAGTTGGGAAAGATAATAACTTAATCCCTAATTGCCTTGGTGTGTTCTACATCTATATCCTCATTAAGATGCCTTAAACTAGGCCTAAGAATGCCTAGGATGAAATAAGGATGCAAAGATGCACTTTTAAAAGCATTCTCAGAATTTTTAGAAAACAGAGCTCCTGCTCGAGCGTAGGTTTCCCCGCTCGAGCGGACATGCAGAAAAAGGTTTCCGCTCGAGCGTCACTTCCCACGCTCGAGCGTAATGCAAAACATGGCAAAAGTACTGGATGCTCGAAAATCACGCTCGATAGGCGCTCGATAGCCGCTCGAGCATAAGACACAAGGTCCCGCTCGAGCGTAAATCCTTCTGCTCGAGCGAACTTCAAAACAGTGCAAAGTACTAGGAGCACGAATTTCCCGCTCGAGCGCCACTTTCCCCGCTCGAGCGGGAGTCCAAAATCTGGAATTTCCAAATTTGGACTTCCAAGCTCAAATCAAGTTCAAATGTATCAAAACCAATCCTCTTGGGCTAATTTTCCAGAAAACTCTTCAAAACTCATAGTTCAACATGATTCAAAGCTCAATTGTAAAATCAAAGCCCCAAAGGAAAATCAATTTAACATGATTTCGAACAATCTTTCGAGAACATGGTGAATGTGTAACATGCAAGAGTTTAAATCAATTCAAAGCTTCATTTTCATGCTCTAATGAGTCAATATCTTCAAAAACATGGTGAAATCATGGTCCATTATAAAAATGTGAACATGCATGTACACTTTCATGAAGGACAACATCAAAACTCAAGGATGTAAACATGCATGCATGGATTAAGCCCCAATTCAACATGTTAGAACTAAATCATGACTTGGCTCCTCAATTAGACATGAACCATGTAAGAATCAACTTAAACACAATAATGAGAGGTTGAATTTCCTTACCTAAGTCTTCAAATACAAGTCTAGAAGCTCAATCGATCACAAACTCCTCAAATCCTCTCAATTTTCAAGCAATACAAGATGAAGCAAATTGAAATCACTCTTTTCCTCTCACTCTCTCTCTCTCTAGTCGGCAATCACAAGGGAAATGGCTGATGAAATTGTGTTGTTTCTAATGTATAACAAGGCTCAAGTGTGTTGGCTAAGTGGCCCACTTAGTGGCTTTATGGTAAATAAGGCCAATTATGCAATTTAGCTTATTTTAATCTAATTTAATCATACCATAGCACATTTCAGATAAATACACCATAAAATCACATAAAATCTAATGGTTATAAAACATCAATCAATTTCTGGTTCGGCCGCCGATAAGGCCTTCAATTTGCAGTTCAAACACAAAACATGAACAGATACTCAAACAGGCAATAGATAGAAATGCAATATGACAGATATACTTAATCAATTCAGTTTCAGAATTTAGTCAGTCAGTTCAGTATTTCAATTACTTCGGTTATCAATCATAATCAGTCTCAGTTTAGCAGTAATCGGTAATTAATCGGTAATTAGTAACGAGGGTTGTTACAGCATTGCATTGTGTTTGGTTTGGGTGTTAAACCAAACATGAGGAACGAGGGACGTTTCATACTTGAAGTGATGAAACGTGCCTCAATTCTCAATCGCCGACACTCTTGATCCAACATGATAGAGTATGAGGCATTCATGTGTTTTTGTGCATTCATTCCATATTGATTTGTGTAATTCGACTTCTTTGGCCATCATGCATCGAAATACGTGATTGATGGCTCGAGAGTCGAGCACTACACTTCTTTGAGTCCCAAACATGATAAGGGGTGTAGTTGCACAACATTTTTTTGCAAATGTATTGCCATGCCCTTGTTTGTCCTCTGCTGCAGCAAAAGGAGCAGTCTGCAGGAAGAGATGGCTGATCGACTATCTGCAGTGCCGATCGGCTAACAATTTTTGGCCGATGGATTCGTAAGTGGTCGATAACCCATTTCCCTTGGCTGATGGCCATACCATTTGGCCGATGGCCTCTCAGAGTGTCCATGAGGTGGTTCAGAAGCATCACAGAGATTTTCACAGTTTTCAGAAGTCAAAAACAGTGCAAACAGAGGCAACATGAGGCATGGCAACGGATTTCCGAGCGAGGCGATTGAGCATGCATCATTTATCATCTCGAGGCAGAGCTATGGTAGCTCAATTCAGCTTCTCTCTTTTCTTAAATAGTTGGTTTTGTAGCTTAATTAATTTGTTTAATTAGTTAAGAGTTTTGTAATAATTAATTAGCTAGGGTAGTTAATTAATTAGTTGGTTTCTATTATTTATTCGGACCCTCCGTCGAGAGGGCGAATTTTGTAATAAGTGTGCGTGAGTGTGTGAATGTCTTCCAACCCCACGTCTTTCTCCCTTTTACTTAACCACTTACGATGGTTAGTTCTAGGTCATATTTCAATTAGCATACTTATGCTTGCATGTTTGCATTCATTCATTTGTCTTGCATGCACCGGACTCAGTGCATCATACAAACTGTATTATATTTCAATACCAATTTGAATACATGTTATCTTGTTGTATTCATATGTCATTCTAGAATAGCCGAGCTTATCTTAGTTGCATTTTGCATGTGTTGCATTAGGCATCCTAACATAGCTAGGATTATGCATTGATTACTAACTAGTTGTTGTTTTGGCTCAGAGTACACTGTAAGTGTTTATGCTTTAGCATCTTGCATGAGTGTGAGTGTTGCCATGATAGCATGCTTGCCATGAGGCTAACTGCTTAAGTGTTTAACTGCCTGAATGCCTGTGGGTGAAGGTTAGATTATTTGAATTTGAACAATTCATCGAAATGCGAGTTTTAAGCCCACTTGAGAGTGGCAAAATCATGTTTTCTAAGCCCACTTGAGGGTGACAAATCCACGTCTTAGCCTACTTGCGAGTAGCACCTTCAAACCATTTTCAAACAAACAAACATGAGATGTTTTGTTCCAACTTAGGCGATCTAGTCTATACTTGTATGCTATGCGCATCACATAGTAAAGCTAGCTAATAACTGGAATAAGAACACATGTGTTTTCAAAAACAAGATATCATGCTTAGTACAGGCCGATCTTTGATCGGGCGAGCGGGGGTGCTCATTGCATGACCTTCCCCTCTCGTACCCAAGTTCCCGAGCCGAGACAACTTTAGTGATAACGGACACGTGGCCTTAGGCACGAGTTAGGGTTTCCTAAATTTCCCCCAAAATAAAATATTTAGGTGGCGACTCTGTATCTGGCAAAGCAGTCCATGTTTGGCACTTCTTTAATAAAATCAGTTTTCCAAAACGATTTGCCGGATTTGGACTCTTTGGTGATTTATCAGTCTTGCATTGCACTTTGCAAGATTAGATTTAGAACCGTGACATTGAGTCCGAACTGTAGTAGCTAATGAACAAACCGAATTTCGCGCCGATTTCGCGCGCGGAGCCGGGACGTTTGGGCACGTCTATAACCACCATGGGAGTCCCACGCCTTAGGGGACTTAAATAAACCATTGGCTTCTGTTTTGCCACTTTGTGGTCCTCTGTTTGTCATGGATCCATTGACCTTTGTTCTATTTGTCACTCTAGTGACCTCTGTTCTGTTTTGTTCTGTATCGTGGTGTAGACACCCCATTTTTGATGGCCATTACGATTTGGACGTCATCGCATGCACACCCGATGATGAGTGTATATGCTTGTTAAGTGCTCGAAGTCCTCAATAGAATGCCACAACTTTAAGTCTTTCGAACCCTGCACCTCTGTTGTCTCATTCTTGGACCAAACTTTGATTCTTCAAGCCTACAACCCTTGGTGGCCTGCCGGCCACCTTTTTGGATTGCCGGCCATCACTTTTGGTTGCCGTCCACTGATGTGGCCTGCCGGCCACCAGGGTCTTTTACAGACATTTTGTGACAGTTGTGCCAGCTGTTTGCACAAATGCTTGCATCTGCACCCACGTGTAAGGTTGGATGTTCTTGAGGGGACTTCATGTTTTCTATATATAGAGGGACTCCATCTCATGTTTTAAGGTTAGAAAAATTTTAGAGCAAAATTTTTCCTCTTTCTCTTCAATTCTCTCTCTATCTCTTCCAAATTCCCACACTCTTGCCTACATATCCTTAACCTTTGCCTATACACTCTTAGCCAAACCTTCTCATCTTTGAGATGAGGTACTTTTGAGCTTGGTTTGAGCATTTGAAGGGTGTATTGTCTTGATTTGTTGCCTGGAATTGGTTTTCTCTTCAAAAGGTATAAGGCTTTGCTTGTTGCTTTGTTTTATTTGCTATTATTCTTGAAATTTTCCAACTGTTTTTGGGCTATAAAAACTCTATATTTTTTGGCTGAAGCTTGGGTTTTAAGGCCATTAAAGGTTGGAGGGTGGTTCACCCTTCTTTGTACCTTGTTTTGAAGGCCTTTTCCCTTGTGTTTTCCATCCTTTTACTATCTATTTTTGAGCTTTTAAACACTTTTTTTCAGAGTTATTTCAGTGGCTAAAATCATGTTTTGAAGTCCAAATTTGGAGGGGTTAGCCTCCCTTCCTTGTGTCTTGCTTACTAGCCTAGCTTGTGCTATGTTTTAGCTTATTAATCTAGCTTTTTTTGTCTGAATTCCAGCATGTTTTAGGACTTATTTTAGACGTTTTTAGTATTATTTTTGGTTGATAGTTGCATTTGATCTTTTTTTTGCACTTATAGTGTAATTGTCCTCATAAGTTTGGTGTTTTAGGCCTTAGACGCCATGTTATTTGAGTTGATTACATTTATTTATGGCTTTCCATACTTGTGATCATTCTTAATCACTTCTGCAACCTCCTTTGTTTCTTAGTTTTTGTTTTTCTTTGAAAGTGGTTTTAAACAACTTGTTTGTTTAAGCATGAGATTGAGATGTCATGCTTAATGGTTTAATTCCTTAGGGGGTTCATTACCAACGGTATGATGTCTCTTTTATGCCTAAGACAACACTTGCTTTGAGCCTTCTTTCCATTTAGAGGACTTAAACTCACCATTGGACTCAATTGAATTAAAGAATGGATGGTAATCTAAAATGAAGTAATAAAATTGAGGCTAAAATAGTGCAAGATAATAAAAAGTGTTGTATTCAATCGGATGTTAATTGAACACATGGAAGCTTGAGACATTTCATACTCATTAGTGATGAAATGATTCAAGTTTCCAAGGTCACCACTTCCCTTGATCAATTCATGAAAGGGAGGAGGTTAGAGTCTTATTTTATTGCATTTATTGAACTTTTACACTTTGGTTTATGAGTCATCATACAATGAAATTATTTGGGTTGATAGTTTGTGGACCAAGCTTACTACTCCTTTGATTTGTTCATGAAAAGGAGGAGTGAGTTGTGCAAACAAACCCTTGAGAATACCCTGTGCATGCTTTGTTTGTTCTCTGTTACAGCAAGATCAACTGGGCAGCAGTGGCCGGCAAGCCACATTCTATGGCCGGCAAGCCACCTTTGATGGCCGGTCAGCTATCACTGGTGGGTGGCAGGCCCTCACTCTTGGCCGGCCGGCCACTGATGCAAAATTCAGCAGTGTGTTCTTTGAGCAGAGCAGAGCTATTCTGTAAGTGGACAAAGGAGTTAGTGTTCTATTGTGCAACAGAGGCCTTCTGAAAGCAAAACAATGGCTTTTGGGGTGAAAACCGAGCACGTGCATGAGCATTCTTCGCATATTGACCCTATTTAGTTTAAATATTTAGCTTAAATATTTGTTGTAATTAATTAGTTGTAGCTAGTTAATTTTGTAAAGTGTTGTAATTAATTAGTTAATTAGTTAGTTGTTCAATTTCATTTTGTAATTATTTTAGTTAACTAGAATAGTTAATTCATTTGTTGTAATAATGAGTTAAGTAGTTTAACTAATTTAATTTGTTTTGTAATAATTAGCTTAACTTAGCTAGTTAGCTAGTTTATTCGGACTCTCCTTCGTAAGAGCTCAAGGTTGTAATAATGTGTATGTCTTCCAACCCTACGCCTTTCTCCCTTTTATTTACTAGCTTATGATGGTTAGTTTAGGGATATTATGTTTTGTTTAGCACACTTCATGTTTGCATCCATTTGTATTGCATGCACTGAGGCTCAGTTCATCATTCTAACTGCATTGTTAGTTTAAATACTTCTTTGAATATGTGTTTAGACCGCATGTGTAATAGCCATCGTCACTGTTTACTGATTACCTACTGATTACTGCTAAACTGAGACTAATTATGATTGGTAACTGAACTAATTGAAATACTGAACTGACTGACTGAAATTTGGAACTGAGTTAATTGAGTATGTTTGTTTAATTACATTTCTATCTGTTGCCTGTTGATTATCTGTTCATGTTTTTACGTTTAAACTGCAAATTGAAGGCCTTATCGGCGGCCGAACCTGAAATTAGTTAGTATTTTATAATTATTAGAATTAATGTGATTTTATGGTGTATTTATCTGAAATGTGATTTAGTATGATTAAATTTGATTAAAATAAGCTAATTAAAGAGTTAGGCTTAATTACAATAATGCCATGTTAGTGGGCCACTTAGGCAACTCATTTTGAGAACCTTATTGCATCTTGATATACATTTTCCTCAGCCATTTCCTTGAGTTCCCACTGAAATAGAGAGAGAGAGAGAGAGAGAGAGAGAATTAACAGAGAATTTGGCCTCATCTTGTGAATTGTTTGAGAACTTGAAGGAAATTGAAGGTCTCTTTGCAACTTGAAATTATATTCTTGAGTTTGAAGGGTTAAGGTTGGTGTTTCACCCTCTCATTTGTGTATTTGAGTTGATCCTTGCATGTTTCATGAGCTTCTAGTGATCTAAATCAAGATTTAGTCTAATAATGTTGAATTGTAGCTTGATTGTTGCATGCATGTGCATATTGATAAGTTTTGAGGTTGTAATTCACCATTCCTCACTTACATGTCTATATTTTGAGAGTAGACCATGAATTCATCATGTTTTTGTAAGAGTTAGCTCATTTGAGCTTGTATTTGAAGCTTTGAAATGATTTGAGTTCATGCATGTTGCATGTTCATCTTGTTCATGAAAATTGGTTTGAAATTGGATTTAATTAAACTACCCTTGGGCTTTGATTTTACAAATTGAGTTTTGAAACATGTTATTCTATGTGTTTACAAATGTTTTCCAGGAATTTAGCCCAAGGGGATCGAATTTAGTACATTTAGACTTGGTTTTGAGCTTGAGGTTCAAATCTGGAATTTCCAGATTTTGGACCCACGCTCGAGCGAGGAACTCCACGCTCGAGCATACGCTCTGTGATCATGCCTTCCGCTCAAGCGAGTAAAGTGACGCTCGAGCGTGAAATGCGTGCATCTAGTACTTTGCATGAGCTTGCAGTCCGCTTGAGCGAGAGAATTCACGCTCGAGCGATGACTTGTGTCTCACGCTCGAGCGAGGGTCGAGCGCCTGTCGAGCGTGAATTTTGAGCATCCAGTATTTTGACTGTAGCTTACAGTCCGCTCGAGCGACGGAAGTCACGCTCGAGCGGAGCTCCTTTGTCTGCATGTCCGCTCGAGCATAGAAATCCACGCTCGAGCGAGACCCCTGTTTTCTGAAAATTTTGTAAAGTGTTTCTAACTGCAACTTTGCATCCTCTTTCCATCATAGGCATTCCTAGGGCATGTTTAAGGCATCTTAAGGAGGATAGTGATGTAGAACCACACCGAGGCAAATTAGGGATTAAGTTATTGTTTTCCCAACTGTATAACTTAGTGTGTGTTCATCCTGTAAACTGTGTAGGGTTGGCATCTAGGGACGCGCTCTAGCCTAATTGTAGCCCAGAACTCTGTGAGTAACAGTTGTGTAAAGATATGTTCAACTGTGAATATTTCTGACTGTTTAACTGAACTGTTTTCTGAACTGATACTGCTAATTGAATGAATGTATGTCCTATATTCTGAACTGTATTGTGGCATCCTTAGCAACTACTGTTTACTGTTACTGTTACAGAGATCTCTGTTGGTTCCCTTGTTGGAACCACTACTGTTTACTGATTGATGGCCATCATTGACTGTTCGGTCTTTCAAGACCTAGTGTACTGTTCGGTCTTTCAAGACCTACTGTTTACTGTACTGCTATGCTAATGGATGTACCACATATGACTGAATGACTGATATACTGAATCAATGAACTGTTTTCACTACTGTAAGGACATTCATTCTAAACCCCTTTACGCACTATGTTATTCACTGGGCTTCAGCTCACTGTTTATATATATATGTAGGTGTTCAGGCACCAGACCGGAGCTAGGAGTGTGGGTTAGACTCCCCCTTTTTGTCAAGCCAACTACTGTGCCTCACTACGAGGTTCTGAGCCTGTCAAGCCATGGCTTAGGGGTGCTTTAATTTCCCCAGTCTATCTCTATATCCGTTTGTAATCTGTATAGACTGTTACCGTACTGTTTAATAGGGATTAGGTCCCTGTTCTGATCGACTGTAAATGTTATACATACTGTTCTGTACTGTTCATGTATTTATGTATATGTATGGAAAGTCTTTTTGCATATAGACTGTCACAGCTCATTGGACGTTGTTTATTTACTGTATTGGCTTCTGCCTGCCCCTGTACTCTGTATTACTGTTTTACTGTTAAACAGGCCTTCGGTAATCTCGGATTACTGGCCGGTTACGGTACTAAACCCATAGGGGCGGGTTTGGGTCGTGACAACATGCTATTTAATCGATTCATATGCCATATTAGTAACCGAGCCTATTTAGATTGTATATCGCATGTGTTGCATTAGTCATATTGCATAGTTAGGAATCATGCATTTTTTCTAACTCTATCATTGTTTTGGCTTGGAGTACTAGGTGAGTCTTTACTCGCTTTAGCATAATTGCGTGACTGTGATTGTTGCCATGTCTAGCATGCTTGCCATGAGGCTAAGTGCTTAATTGCTATAACTGCTTGAATGCTTGTGGATGAAGGCTAATTGCTTGAATTGGAATAATTTGAGTAATGTTTATATGTGATCACTTTTTAAAGTGGTACATATTTCGAAACAATTTTGCAAACAAACATGAATCGAAGTGTTCTAATTCTTGCGATTTAGTCTATACTTGTGTGCGTGCGCATCACATAGTAATGCTAGCCTAATAAATTGGAACAAGAACATATAATGTAAATAAGATTCATATCATGATTAATAGAGGCCGATCTTTGATTGAGCGAGCGGGGGTGCTCAATTTATTCATGACCTTCCTTTCTTGTACCTAAGTTCCCGAGCCGAGACAATCTTGGTGATGACGGATACATGGCCTTTGGCACGAGTCATGGGTTTCCTAAATTTTCCAAAAACATTTAGGTGGCGACTCTGTATCTGGCAAAACAATCCATTTTTGGCAATTTGATTCAAAATCGATTTTTCGAAAGATTTGTCGGATTTGGACTCTTTGGTGATTATCTATTTCACATTGCACTTGTGAGATCATATTCAGAACTATGGGAGTCCGATACTGTAAGGCTTATTTTGTCTTCCGAAAGGGGGCGCGAAAAAGTCGAGCTACAGTTTTTGACAACTCTGTTGGGGATTTAGAGAACTTGACTTGAAATTCATGATATGAAATTTATCTACACTTATATGTTTCTTTGCATTGCATTTGTATTGGTGCGTTTAAGTCACTGTGTTTGCCATCAGTTATTCCTGGACGATTTGCCAGAGGTTTGCCCAAAAGCTTGCCAAAAGGCTGATCGGTCACGGGCTCTGCCATGATGGGAACACAACCCTTGGATCTGGACTATCGTTGTACTGCTTGATCCGCCTTTCACTTCTCGGTGTTAGGTGTGAAAGGTTTTTTAGGTAGTCTTGCTAAGGTACCCTTTTGACCATTTGGTCTAGTTGCATATCGAAAGCCGTAGAGACTGTTCCAAACTAGGACAGGCTGCTCACCTAAATACAGGATTGCGTGAAACCGCTTTGTTTGAATAGTGAACCCTAGCTCCTAATGAAACTAGGCTAGGGTAACCTTATCCGCTCATAGGGGTGTTTTTGGCTCTCACTTAACTGGTATGTGCTTTACAGTGAAACTGTACAGGAATGTACGTATCAGTTGCAAGTTGGGTATCAGTTTTGGGGGTAGAATTCAGTGTTGAGTGCGGTCCTACAACTTTGATTACATCCGTGTGTTGTTAACATCTGAGCTGAGGTACTATGCGGTTTCTGATTATTGCTTTCTTTTTGCTAGATAGTATAACACCATAGCTTCGGAAAGTTCGGATATCCCCCAAGCGCTCTGGACCTATGTCAGAAGGTTTTGCAAAGCCAGAGATCTTGTTAGGGGACAACCCGTGTTTACTTCGCTCCCGCTGGTTACTAGACGGAGGAGAGTCAGACAGAGTTTACCGGTCTAGTTTCTACAGCAGTCACCCCTCACTTTACCTGCATCTAGTTAGGCTCAATCTTCTACATCTAGTCCAGTACGAGATCACTCGCCAATCCCGATGGCACAATATCCCCCAGTCAGCATGGAGGAACTAATCCACCACCTTCAGCAAACAATTGAAACCATGCAGCAAGACGCTGCTCGTTAGGCCAAGGTCACAACACGTCAGGCTGAGGTAATAAACAGGCTGCAACAACAATAACCACAGCCGGCAATAGCTTCTGCATCTCATGCATCTCCTACGGGTATCCCAACACCCGGAGCCACTGCCCATGCCGAGAATCATGGCAATCTGGCAGAGCAGATCCCACCACAAGCCTCCAAAGCACCTGTGTATCAAACTGAGGCAACATTTGAGTTTAAGGTTGATCCAACCGTACTTAAGGTCAACAAACTGGAGAATCTCTTCAAAAAAGCGCAAAGTGTTAACTCTATTCCCGACATAGAAGACGGGTATACAGACTTTGCAGTGACATTGCCAGATCGGTTCAAAATGCCACACATCGATCAATTTGATGGTTCTGGAGATCCCATGGTTTATTTTCGGTTGTTTTTAGACATTCTGTGGCCGATGGGCCTGACCAAGTTGCAAAAGCTCTCACTCTTTGGCCGTACCATGTTTGGTATAGCGGCTATATGGTATATGAAGCTAGAGGATTCTGTGAAGCAGAGTTGGGAGGAAATGATTGAGGTCTTTGTTGTATAGTACTCATATAACACAAAAATTGAGGTCACAACTCGTGATCTTGAGGCAACGCACCAGGAGCCAAAGCAGGGCTTTTCAGAATTCGTGACGAGGTGGAGGACCAAGGCTTTAATGATGACCATACAGCCTTTCGAGAAAGATCAGATAATGATGGTAGTTCGCAATTTGCACAAGAAATTGTTATAGAAAATGATCGTCCTATCTCTATTCACATTCACCGAGCTCCACGAGATGGGGGTTCAGATTGAAGACGCCATGAAACAAGGACTGATTACTGATGAGAAAGAGCAGGCCAAGAGGCCTTTTGTGTGTAGCTCCAATGCAACCACCAGTGGTAGCACAGCTGCGCGACTGTCGGATGTAAGCGTTGTCACCACCACAACCAAGACCGCCAATCCCTTTGCCAATACAGCACCACAAACTTTAAACAATCCTATTCGATCCCAGAGAACCTTTACCCAACTCTACCTGTTTTTATCTCAAGCCATGAAGGTGTTAATCAAAAAGGGGCACCTCAAGCCATTAGAGCCTCGCCCACTACCTGATCATCTCCTACCTAAACACAACCCATCAAAGTATTGTGCGTTTCACCAGCAGCATGGTCACAACACCGACCAATACTTCAGACTGCGTCATGAGATTTAAGACCTCATTGATAATAAGGTGATCGCACCTCCCCAGAAACCAAACGTAACTACCGACCCTCTTCCGACCCATAATCAAGTTCCCCCACCTTACAATCTAAACCTAATCCATACATTGGCCATCTCCTATGACCCCAGCGTATATATTACCCCTTTCCACCTACCCAGACCGACGATGTTCATTCCTGAAAGCACAGATTTGTGCAACACATCCGCATTTCAACCTAAGCCTATAGTGGTGACAATTGCAGTACAAGGAAGGTCGACCTTAGAGAAAAGTGTGAGTCTGTTGGCTGAGTGCTCTGAGGACCTGTCTAAGGGGGTGTACGATCCAAGCTGCTACATTGTGCCGATTGATCAAGTCAAGCCAGAAGTGGTATTGCCAACAGTAGTGGAGGTCAATGTGGTTAGGGAGGATGGCTCGAGTCAAGGGTTGGATGATCTGCAGAGCTAGAGGAGGATCTAGACAACCTACAGTTCTTTGACGAACAAGATCAAAGGAATGTGTAGATTGACTGGTTCGATTTGAATGGATCAACCGACAACTCTGGATGGTTGAGTGATGAACCGGACAGGGAGGAAGGAACTGAAACAAAATCGGAGACAAAGGAAGTAGGAACTGCTGTAGTGGCCGGAATGGTCGATGAAAAAGGAAAACTGCCGGAGAACATCGGCGTGGAAAATTTGGCTCAGGAATTGAGCGTTGTAAGTATTGTGGACACAAAACAGGAAGCTGCGCTGAAGCTGTTTGCACAAGAGAGGGTTGAAGACAACCAGGAAGCTGTAATGGCCCAACACCTCGCGGGGGATACTTGTGATATAAGAGTGATCAAAACGAAGCCGGATAACTATTTGTCGGCTGCTGGAGGTGTATGGTGGGAGGATGACGATCTACTTTTGGTCCACACTGATGAGGACTGGGGTGAGTGCCTCCCAAACAACACATGTTTTGCAGAAGAAACAGATCACATGACAAGAAGTGAGCGGTATTTCAAGCTACCACACTTAGATCAAGCTGAGGCATTTGGAAAAGACAGAGAGGTTGAGAAATAGAAAGAGAAGCAATTGGAAGAAGAAGCAGTGTTGAAGCAACTGAAGAAAATCTAAGCTGACATCTCAATCTAGGGTTTGCTCATGGCCTCCCGGGTGCATCGACAAGTTGTGCTGTCAGCAATGGACAAAGCTAAATTGTCCATTGACACTACCCCTGAACAGCTTGTGGGATTGGTCTTCCCAGGTGGTGTCGGGCCAACCCTAACCTTTTCTGACAAAAAACTACCACCGGAAGGCTCAGTTCACAACAAACCCCTGTACATATATGTTGAGTGTAAGGAAAAATGGGTACCGGTGGTGCTGATAGACACCAGTTCAGCTATCAACATTTATCCTTCTTGCACAGCTTATACCATCAGCTTTAGACCAGCAGATTTTGCACCCATAGCCCAAGTAATTTAGGCATATGATAATACAAGCAGGGAGGTTATGGGAACAGTATAAATCAGAGTCCAAGTAGGCCCAGCTCAGCAGGATGTCGAGTTCCATATCCTGGATGTCCTGACCACCTTCAACTTACTGCTAGGAAGACCCTGGTTGCATTTGGTGAAGGCAGTCTCCTCTACCCTCTACGAAATGTTGAAGTACCCCCATGGAAAGGGAGTGACAATTATTTTCGGGAATTCATCCATTCATCTCCTGTCAGAGGTAACTACACCAGTGCTGGAAATCACTCATGGCGAGGAGGATGTATTTCTTTCAGGGTTCACTTTGGCTGAGGGCCTAGTAGTGCAAACCATCTTGGCCGCAGATAAAGGCCCGTATGTCAGCGCCCAGTCTGTCTATTTCATGAACAAACTACAAGATGTGCCAAGAATGTGACTTGAAAGAAGTGGCTGGAAAGGCGTCACAGCATTGGCCGATGTACCGCATAATCCACATGCCTTTGGTCTGGGACATGTACCCACCAAAGAGGACTGGATCAGGAAAGGGGAAGAAATTAGAGCCAGAGCCAGAGCCAGAGCCAAGCAGGCCGGGAAACACTATGAGCTTATCCACATGCCAATTCGGGGAACGCTGAATGGCCACTTTGTTCGGGAAGGAGAAGATTTCCTGTTTTGCGGTTTTCCCGAGCCCTGGATGAATTCTGCGAAGTAGCGTGTTCCTAGGTTCAAAATCTTCTTCGACCTGCAGTTGCAAGATAGTGATGTCAAGGAAAAGGTTGAGCCAAGTATTGAAGTTGAACAAAACATGGAAAGTGACTCGGACAATAGTGAGCTTGGGGTAAGGGCAGCACTGGCATGTCTCCTTACAGATCCTCCGGCTGACTCGGAGAACTTGGGGATAACCTTACCATCTCCATAATTAGGGACCAACCGGGTGTGAACCCATCTAGTAGCATTTTGGATGTATCTGAAGCACCATCTCTTATCTGTCAGCTAGATGAGGGTTACCTGTCTAGTTCTGAGTCGAGTAATGAGCCAGAATTTGATTCCACAAAGTCTGTGGAGTCGGAATCAAATTCTGGTTCTTCTGAGTCCAAGTCTGGTATTCCAAGGGGAGATAACCCGGATGCCAAAGTCTTGTCCAGGTCCTCTTTTTCTTTTGCTTTTGAGTCGGTTGTAACCGAAGAGCTAGACCTTATGAATGAGAACGCTGCTAATTCTGAGTATTTCTCTGTGTCGCTTGTTTATTACATTGACCAAGATTTTTAGAATTTTAATGAAAACGAAGAGGAAGAAATTCCTCTGGTTTTGAAAAACTTGATTAATCGAGAGGATAAGAGGTTTGCAAAACCCTGCACTGATGAAATCATTGTTATTAATGTGGGTACTGAGAAGGATCCGCATCTGGTCCAGATCGGGTCCACGTTATCTTCGAAGGAGCGTGAGTGCTTAGTCGCTTTATTAAAAGATTTCAAAGATGTTTTTGCATGGTCCTTAGAAGACATGCCTGCAATCGATCCTGAGATTGTACAGCATTGGATCCCTCTTGACCCCGAGGCCCAACCCGTCAAGTAGAAGTTGCAAAGAATCCGTCCAGATTGGGCATTGAAATTCAAAGAAGTGGTCACCAAGCAGATCGAGGCAGGTTTCTTGTTAGTATTTGAATATCTGACTTGGTTGGCTAACATTATGTAGGCACCCCATTTTTGACCGTCCTCAAGACTTGGATGTCATCGTTTGAACACTCGATGATCATCCATGTTCGTGTTCGTTTTGAGTTCCCAGAGGTCTCGGCCGCGCTCCTTGCCTCAAGATCTCTCAACTTGTCTGTTTTGTGCTTGGTCATGGACCAAACACTTGTGTTTTTGCTTCTAAGAGAAGAGGGTGGCTTGTTTGCCATCCCCTCAACCCATCGGCCATGGCATGAGGCCATCGGCCCATTTTTTTTGCCACCGGCCAAGAGTGTTGGCCGGTCGGCACTATATTTGGTTGGCCGGCACTTATGTTGGTCGATCGGCCATTTTTGGTGGCCGAACCCTGTTCATCTGCTTTATGCAGATATTTTGTGCCAGCTGGTGCAGCTGGCATCCACAATTCACCCCCTCCATACACGTGTATGGAGGGATTTGCTCTTTGCTTGGCTTCTCTTGGAAGCCTTAGAATTTGAACCTCTATAAAGAGAGAGCCCCTCCTCCCTCCTTCAAGGTTTAGAAAAATTGCTCTTGAGAGGATAGATATAGTGTTGTATCTATTCTTCCTTGTTTAGCTTTGTTTTGTGTCTAAAAGAGTAGTATTGTCTTACTATTGCACACAAACACCTAGCAACACACCTTCTCTTTGTTACTGAGGTATTAAGGAGTTGGTTTTGGTGTTCTTGGGTGGATTTGAACTTAGAAAACCTGCTGGAGCTTTGTTCTTGAAGAGGTTCTACAAGGGTGAGTTCCTTGCTTTAGATACCCCATTCTTGTTTAAGCTTTTAACCCTTCTTGCTTATTGTTTTGAGCTTAGATTATAACTGATAAAAGTTCTGATTTTTAGTTCTTAAGACCTTTGTTTAAGGTCATTTTTGTGGTTGGGGTTGTTCCCCTCCCTCCTTTAGGCCTTGTTTTAGGCCATCCTTTTTGGCCCTTGTTCTTAGCTTTGCATGACCTCTCTACCACTGAAATCCAGAGGATTTTCAGTGGTGGAGAGGTGGTTTTGGTGTCTTAAATAGGAGAGGGTCATCCCCTCTCCTTGTTGTCTTTCATGCTTGCATAAATGGCTTATGTTTGTAGCATGTGTGCTTAGCTTGTTTTAGCTTCATTTCAGTATATATTAGGCTTTGTTTTGCCATGATATAGAACTGTTTTGAGTTGGTTTAGACATACCATGCATGCTTTGTATACTTGTCTTGTAATCCCATGATTTGCCTTAACATGCACCATGTTGTAACATGTCTTTTTAACATGATTTTGGCTTAACTTCATGAAGCTTCTAGCTTTGTTTTAACATGCTTGAGCTCTGTTTTTCATTGTTTTTGTCATGCTTGCATGGTTTTGTATAGCTACCATATAACCTAGCTTGTTAGCTTTGGGTGCTTAAGTCACTAGCATGCTTTACTTGGGCCATTTCAGTGATTTGGAATCATTTGTCATGTTATTTCAGTCCATGTTTCATGCTTGTATGCTTGCATTTGTCATCCTTTCAATGTCTTGAAGAGTTGGTGTCTTATGCTCCATGATCGGGTCATTGTGCATGCCCTTATGCTTAGGTCATTTAGGTGCCACTTGAGTGGGCTTTTGAGTTTGTTTTAACATGCCATAAATCTGATTTTGGTTGTTTAAATCATACCATGGTTGGTTGCACTAGGTGCAGTGTAACACCTCTTTTGTGGCCTTGTACGCCTCATGTTTTACCCCTTTGTTTTAGCTTGTTTTGGCTTTGGTCATTGCATGTTTTAGGCTTACTTTGCCATGTTTTAGGACTGTTTTGGGTCATGCTCGCCATATGCTCTTTGTTTTGGGTAGCTTTGGTTCAAGTCCCTTGACTAGTCTTAGGCTTTAAACCTTTAAGCATGCCATGCTTGACTTGTTTGTGTGATTTGGCATCACTCCTAGCATCATTCCAGAGCATGTAATGTTGTCACATTTTGCATGCTTTTCATTCCCTTTAAGTGTTCTTAAAAGTTGCTCTACAATGTTTAAAGTAATGGACCATTAATATGCATGTTTGTATGAGCTTTTGTCGCCATTTCCATAGCATTTTGGCCGCTGATTTGGACCTATTTGAGAGCTGTCCATTTTGGTTTAAGACCATCCCCGCATGTTGTCGCATGCTTGCCTTGTATGTTATCACATACTTGTTGCATATTTGGTAAATTGCATGTTGTAGCATGCTAGTTCAATTGTGCCTTGTTGTGTACTTAGTCCATGACATGTAGTTGCATGCTTAAGTTGTAATGCATTTGGCATGCATTCTCTTTTTTTTAGTTGCTTAACATGTTGTCACATGTTTGCCTCACATGTTGTTGCATGTTTGTCATTGGCATTGTTGTTACATGCCTAGCATGCTTATTTGTTTAGGTTGTATGCCTATTGCACATTGCTTGTTTGCATGCTCATGTTGCATTAGCTTGCTTGCATGCCTAGGTTGCATAGCATTAAGCATGCATCCCTTGCCTCTTGATCAACTATGATAGAGGTTAGGGCCCTCTTTCATGTTTATGTGCATTCATTGTACATTAATTTGCACACTCGGCTCCTTTGGCCATCATGCATTGAAATGCGTGATTGATGGCCCGAGGGTCGAGAACCATACTCCTTTGAGTCTCAAACATGATAAGGAGGGTGGTGGTGCAAACATTGCCTTGAAAATGCATTGCCATGCTCTGTCTGTCCTCTGCTGCAGCAAAACAGGATTCTGCAGGAAGAGATGGCCGGTCGGCCATCTTCAGTGCCGGCCGGCTATGTATTGTTGGCCGATATCCCCACAAATGGTCGATGACCAGTTCCTCTTGGCCGGTGGCATAATCTCTTGGCCGATGGTCTCTCACAGCACCCAGAAGGTGATTCAGAAGCATTCTTGAGACTTGTGCAGTCCTCAGAGGTGCAGAGCAGTGTAAACAGAGGCAACATGTGACATGGCGATGGATTTCCAAGCGAAGCCGTCCGAGCACGCATGCATCCCTCTTCCCGAGGCTGTTTTACTGCTTTAATAGCTTAGTTAGTTTGTTTAATTAGTTAAGTGTTGTGTAATAATTAGTTAACTCGTTAGTTAGTTAATTATTTGATTTGTATTATTCTTTCGGTCCCTCCGTCGAGAGGGCGAATTGTGTAATAAGCGTGCGTGTGTGTGATGCATGTCTTCCAACCCCCACTTCTTTCTCCCTTTTACTTAACCGCTTACGATGGTTAGTTCTAGGGCACGTTTCAATTAGCATCCTTATGCTATGCATGTTTGCACCATTCATCTGTATTGCATGCACCGGGCTCGGCGCATCATACTAACTTCATTGTATTTCAATTCTAAGTTGAATACGTGTATCGAATTGTCGCATCTCACATGCCATTTTAGATTAGCCGAGCCTATTCTAGTTGCATTTTGCCTGCGATGCATTAGCCATCTTAACATGGACTTGGATCATACATTTGATTACTAACATGTTCTTTGTTTTGGCTCGAAGTACACTGTGAGTGTTTATGCTTTAGCATCTTGCATGTATGTGAGTGTTAACATGACAGCATGCTTGCCATGAGGCTAATTGCTTATGTGATATAACTGCCTGAATCCCTGTGGGTGAAGGTTGGATTACTTGAATTGGAATGATTAATTGAAATCCGTGTTTTAGCCTACTCGCGAGTAGCAAATTTCAAACAATTTCCAAACAAACGGATATGCGATGCTTTGTTCCAAATTAGGTGATCTAGTCTATACTTGTTTTTGCTGTGCGCATCACATAGTAATTCTAGCTAATTAACCGGAATAAGAACACATGTGTTTTCAAAAACTCGATATCATGCTTAGTACAGGCCGATCTTCGGATCGGGCGAGCGGGGGTGCTCATAGATGACCTTCCCCAATCGTACCCAAGTTCCCGAGCCGAGGCAACTTTGGTGATGACGGACACGTGGCCTTAGGCACGAGTCAGGGTTTCCTAAATTCCCCCAAAAATAAAATATTTAGGTGGCGACTCTGTATCTGGCAAAGCAGTCCATGTTTGGCACTTCTTTCTTAAAAATCAGTTTTCCAAAACGATTTGCCGGATTTGGACTATTTGGTGATTTATCAATCTCACATCGCACATTGTGAGATCAGATTAAAAACCGTGACAATTTGAGTCCGAACTGTGGTAAGCAAGGCCCTCAAGGGGCGCGTCCACACATTGTCCCAGTGCCGAAAAAGGATGGTAGAATCTGGGTGTGTGTGGACTTTAGGGATTTATACAGAGCTAGTCCGAAAGACGACATCCCTCTGCTGTACATTGATGAATTAGTGAATTTCACTGCAAGTTATGCACTGCTATCCTTCATGGATGGGTTTTTTAGGTATAACCAGATTCTGATGGTGCCCGAGGACAGAAAGAAAACTGCATTTACTATGCCGTGGGGTACTTACTGCTATCGGGTTATGCTGTTTGGGCTGAAGAATGCAGGGGCTACCTATCAAAGGGTTGTAACCACTATTCTGCATGACATGATCCACAAAGAGGTCGAGGTGTATGTGGACGACATGATTATCAAGTCAAAAGAAAGAGAGGGCCACTACACCGCCTTAAAAAAATTCTTTTAACGAATCAGAGAATACAGACTGAGGTTGAATCCGCAAAAATGTACTTTCGGCGTAACAGCAGGGAAAATGCTGGGTTTTTTTATCACACAGAGGGGCATCGAAGTAGATCCTTCCAAAATTAAAGCCATCCTAGAAATGCCACCACCAATGACTGAAAAGGAGGTGCGAGGCTTTCTAGGTAAAGTGTAATTCATAAGACGGTTTATTTTTAAATTAATCTCGACTTGTGAACCACTATTTGGTCTCCTGAAGAAAGGAAAGAAATTCTAATGGGATGATCGATGTCAATTCGCCTTTTAGCAGATTAAGTAGTACTTTCAGAATTCGCCTGTGTTGTCACCACCAGAGCCGGAGAAGCCTTTGATTCTGTATCTGTCAGTAACAGTCACCACAATAGGATGCATGCTTGCTCAGGAATCTGAAGATAGGGTAGAGAAAGCCATCTACTATTTGAGCAAAAAAATTCTAGATTATGAGACCCGCTACACTTCGTTAGAGAAAGGTTGCCTAGCCTTGGTATGGGCCACCAGGAAGTTGAGGCACTACTTGTTAGCTCACTCCGTAATTCTGGTTTCGAGATTAGATCCCATCAAATATCTCTTTGAGAAACCAGCGTTTACGAGTAGGCTGGCCCGTTGGTTGCTTCTCCTCTTCAAATTTGATCTCAAGTATGTCACCCGCAAGTCGGTCAAGGGAAGAACTGTAGCGGAGTTCCTGGCAGATCACCCAGTAAAAGGGGATAAGGCGATGGAGTACTTGTTCGCAGATGAAGCCATTTTGCAAGTTGAGGAGAAGACTTGGACGATGTACTTTGACAAAGCGTCCAATCAATATGGTTATGGGATAAGTGTGTTGCTGATAGCACCCGACGACTCCCATATACCCTTAGCCTTCAAACTTCGGTTCAAGGTGTCCAACAAAGAAGCAGAATATGAAGCGTGTATCGTTGGTTTAGAAGCCGCCCTAGAACTAAGGGCAAAAAGATTGGATGTTATCGGGGACTCGAACCTAGTTGTTTCTCAAGAAAATGGAGATTGAAAGGTCAAAGAAGAAAAGATGAAGGTTTATCACCAGACCCTGGATGTTCTAATTCCTAGGTTTGAAAAGATGACTTTTACGCATCTACTGAGAGAGAACAACAAGTTCGCTGATACTTTAGCAACTCTATCTTCTATAAGAGACATCCCACTTGGAGTCCGGATGCGTCTGATTATCATTGAGTAGAAATATACGCTAGCTTATGAAACTATCACCGCAATAGATGAAGCGCAAGACAAAAACCCTTGGTACTATGATATTTGGAACTTCTTGGAAAATGAGATTTATCCACCAGGAGCAAATGCCAAAGACAAAAGGGGAATACAGTGAATGGCTGTCAAATTTATCATCTACGGAGGTAAACTGTACAAAAGAGGTCATCTGAGAATGCACAAGTTGTGTGTCGAAGAAGAGGAATCAAAGCGCCTGATGGAGGCCATCTATAGGGGAGAGTGCGGAGCGCATATGAACGGAGTGATGTTAGCCCGGAAGATTCTTAAGCAAGGTTACTACTGGTCCACTATAGAGGAGGATTGTATTGGTTTTGTTTGGCGATGTCACAAATGCCAAATTCATGACAATTGCATGAGTATTCTGCTGTTAAAACTGTACAACATGACTTCGCCATGGCCTTTCTCAGTCTGGGGAATCGACGTCATCGGCGCAGTCATAGTGGGTGTAGGCTCAGTCCTATGAAGTGTTGAAAGCATCACACGTGGCCAAGTTCATCAGAAACAACATCATTTGCCGATATGGAGTTCTAAATAAGATCATATCAGATAATGGCTCCCACTTCAAGAAAGAGATGATAGACTTGTTAGAGAAATATAATGTGGCTTTTCATAAGTCATCTATATATAAGCCGCAAACCAACAGAGCTGTTGCAGCCGCCAACAAGAACATCAAGAATATTTTGCAGAAGACGGTTGAGACCTATAGGGACTGGCCAAATAAATTGTCATTCGCACTCTGGGGCTGTAGAACTTCAATCCAGACGTCTACAGGGGCAACTCTTTTTTATCTCATCTACAGGATGGAAGTTGTTCTTCCAATTGAAATAAAAGTCCCGTCGCTGCGAGTTATAGTTGAGTGTCAGATAGCAGAGGCGAACTAGCAACAGAGCAGATTTGAGGAGCTGATGCTGTTTGATGAGAGAAGGCTGAAAGCATTGTATCACGTTCAGGGCTATCAACGTAGAATTGCCAGGGCTTTTAACAAGAAAGTTAAGTCCCATAATCTCAAAGAGGGGGATATGGTGTTGAAGGATAACTAAGCTCCCATCCATGACCCTAGGGGCAAGTTCAAACCCAATTGGACTGGTCCTTACATCATCAAAACTATTTGGTTTGGTGGAGCTGTTATTCTCATGGACTTAGATAGCTTGGAATTTTCACAACCGATCAACATGGACAAGTTGAAGAAATACTATCCCTGAAAGGCTCGCTAGGTTGAAAACTCGGAAGGGCGACCTAGGCAAAAGTTAGAGTATGAAAAATTAGAAATAAAGAAAAATTGAGCTCATAACGTTGAAAACCTTAAAGAGCGACTTTGGCAAAAGTTAGAGCGCAAAAGGAGAGAGTTAATACTCGAGTGAACCTGAATCGAACTACGTAAGGTTTGATTCTAATCTTCAGGATACGTAGGCAACTTCATTCTAAAGTTCGGCCGTAATCACCTCAAATTCAACTGTTCTGTCCATGTGTCTGATCAGGTCATCTTTGTTTGTCCATTATCTTAGAGTTCGGTTATGATCTTTACTTTAAGAGAAGAGCTAGTTGCAGTGTAGAACAGTGCTATTCAGTCAAAGGGCAATTTGTGATCTTTTGATTCGGGGTTGTACATTTTGAGGATTAATTCTGTGCGTGTCAAGTGGTGATCCTGTTCGAAAATGGTTTTGGAAAGTTTTGATGAAAGTTGATTTTGGTTCAAATTTTACCTTTTACAACTTAGACTATTTTTGGACCAAAAGGAAAATTTTCAGTGCTCACAACTTTACTTTCATTGATTTCAACATAAAAGTTCTCTAACTCTCTGATACAAATCAAAGTTGTTTTTATTACAAAACTTGAAAAGAAAGGTCAAAGCAATAAACTAGGGGCATAGGTGAGTCAGGTGCTCCTACGTCCTCCGCTCGTGCTTGTGGAAGCTTCTGAAGCCAAAGTGGGCCCAGTTTGTGCCTCATCCTCGAACCAAGCCATGCATTTGCCAGAAAGGGCACAATTGAGACTAGGGGTAGGGGCAGAAGCTCTCTCATCCTCTAAGTAGTGAGGTGCCTAGCCAAGTGTGAACCATGGGGGGAAGTAAAACACGCAGTGTGTCAGGTCGATCAACTGTATGCCAAGTTGCCGAGCCATGCTGTAACTCATCTCGGTCAGATTAAGCTAGGGGCAATATCAGACTATGTTAGCAGCAGACCTGTTACACATCCAGTTGCACCACCATCCCTCATTCGGGAAATCCATTAGTCGGTGGTGGAAGAAACAGCCTCAAGCTGAGTACTCAGGACAGGAGTCCATTACTTTCAGCTTATCCATAAGCCACATCTGGGAAGGGATGAAAGAAAAGAGAGATTAAAGAATAGAGAGATGCATGTTGAGAGAAAAGTGAGAAAAGGACTTTGAGAGAGAAATAGAGCATGAGTGCCAAGTGATGTGAGAAACACATATGAGAAAGGATGGGAAACAATACCTGAAGAAGTAATGGGCTCCCCGTAAATCTGGTAGTCTCCCGCCGATGAAAGGTGTCTAAGCCCATCAAAGTCTCGGCCAGCACCAAGCCAATGCAACTCTTGCCTTCTTTCAAACCTTGAGCCACTTCGATCAACCAAATGCTGGACCTGCCGAACTAGGGGCAAGAAAGAAATAAGCAAGCATACACAAATAGAGGGCATGTTGCCAAAACCTCACCAAAAAAGGTCACATCTATCACCAACGTCGGAGAATCGATGAATCAAGTTGGGAATGTCCAACTCTCCGTTGTGGGCCAAAGATTAAGCCTCGTGCAGAGTAAACCCACACATCCATCCCAAAGCTTGGGCGTGGCCAAAACGGGGCTGAGGCATCATTTCCTCATCGTGCCAGAAATCTATTAATGCCTAAAATTCTTCAATTGTCGGGCATATTTCTTGTCCCCCGAAACAAAAGACATGTGTAATCAGGTCCCAGCATCGAGCCGTGATATGAAGGAACGGAAAACAAAGTGGAGTACGGCTCAACAGAAAAAGTGCATTTATGTCAAAACCCCAGAAATTTACCTTTTCCGTGCCGTCTAAAGTTGTTATCCAGTCCGAGAGCTTTTCGGCAAAAAATGGCTCCATTTATGGAAGAAATTGCAGTTGAAATGAGGTTCTGAGGAGAAATCACAAAGCTGAAACTTTTGTAGAAGATAAGGCTGTGAGTGGAAGCCAGTTGCCAGCAATCTGGCGATTCTCACCTTTGATGGCCGACAGGATACTTTGGTGGCCGGCAGGCCACTCTATCTGGTCGGCAAGCTCCATCTTTGGCTGACAGTCTTCTTTTCAGGCCTGCTATCCACCTGTGTGCTGGGCAGTGCTGGAAGCTTGTGTTTTGTCTTGATCTTTGTGTGTTTCAAGGTCTTGTTTTGAGTCTTTTTGGTTTTAGCAAGTTTGTTTATATGTATTTGAGTTGTTTTTGCTTCGTTTATCGAGTTGTATGTTGTATTTTGTATTTTGGTTGTTAGTCGACTCATTACCCGATTAAGAACATTGTTTCAATCAAGTGCTCTGTTGGCCAATTTGATTCCATGTCCATTTTCATGCAAATTTGGTACTCGTGATGCAAAAATAACAACACTTTTCATTAAAACTGCGAGATTTTATTCCGATCATGGTTTTTACAAAAGAAGAGTACAAGTTTCAAAAGCTATACATATGCTAATGCTACCAAACAAAAAGAAACTAAGCAAAAGTAAAAAAAATCAGCGCCAATCACTTCAGGCCCGAGAGGCTCTTCGTCCTTTTCCTCAAAAGAGAGGACTCAAGGGCACTATCTCCGTTAGCGTTGCTGTCTGAATCAGTCTCTGAGCTAGAACCAGAGCCAGCATCGTCTCCGCTCTCTGCCCTAGAACTCGCCTCGACGTCACCTCTGCTCTCAGATCGTGAGCCAGCATCATCATCTCCACTCTCGGATGACTTAGAATGCTGACTCACTGCCTCCTTAGAGTCACTGGTCTTAGCATCGTCATTGCTCAAGATGGGCTTTGGAGGACTGCTCTGGCCTCGGGTGCCCCTATCTCTCTCTCCTCCCTGTTGCTGGAGGAGGTACTACCGATGCTGGTGCTGCTGCCGCCGTCGGAGCCATCGGTACAGATGAGATCTGAAAAAGACAGTTGTCAACATATCAGTTACAGTGTGCGTATCAGATACAGGCATAGTATGCAGAATGAGTGTCATGCAGGAACCAGATACAGTATGAGTACAGTGTGTGAATGCAACTTGCCAATACAGTGTATCGATGCAATTTGGGAAAGACTATGGTTGAAATGCCAGTGTATTAGTGGAAATTTGATAGCATGAAGCGCAAACTAAAAGAAATTACCGGGATGCCATGAAGACCAAGCAGTGTCTCTTTCCTCTGTACCATGCCCATCAAAGAGGCTATCAGCTCTAGAGTGCTCCCTGTGTACTCTATGGATGCCTGCAAATGCATTTGGATGATCAGTGTCTGCAATAAACATATCTGAAATGAAATGCGATGTGCAAATCGTAAAGTATGGTCCATACCTGAAATGAAACCCGAACTCCGACAAGCTCGTGACCAGCCGCTGCAGGCTCAATCGGGATTTGGTAAGCAACCCTAGTATGTCGCCAGCATGTCAGTGCGGTATGAAGCTCTGGCCAACGGGTGCTCTACTCTGTAGGGGGAGCCCCTCTAGCATGGGCCCTGGTCGCCCTAGTCGTCTCTCTCACTACAGGAGCCCTCGCCCACTCACCTTCGCGAGCGCCTGTAAGAGGTGGCATGAGGTGGGTCTGAATAAAGATCGCATAGTCGCCCTCTGCCCTGAAATAATCAGCATCCAAGCCCACCATGAACTGTGTAACTGTATCAACGGATAGGCTGTCCACTGATCTCATGGACTCTAGCGGTGACATCAAAACGATCGGATCCGGCAAGCCCACGATCTGGCGAACGAACCACTCACTCAGGAACCAGGCCCGGTAGACTGGGCCCTCAAACAGGATCCAAAAACGAGAAGTGGCCCAGGCCCCTGCATATTGGTCCTGCACCCTAGCCGACATCATGGCCCAAGGCTGCCACATGATCTGCAAATAGAGAGTGTATAGATTGTTAGTTGCTGTCAGTTGTTAAAATGTGAATTAGAACAGTTGTAAAGCAAAAATGACTGTGTTTTGGGTTACCTCTTGAGCGGCCACTGTGTCAAAATAATGGTGGAAGAAAGCAAAGAACTCACGGCTCTGACGTTGACACCTGCCATCATACCGCCTCGAGTAGGGAACTGGCAGGGGGAGCTTCTGCATGGGCTTTGGGGCAAGTGCTGGGAAATAAGCATAAATTTATAGCTGCAAGGAAAATGCAGTGATATGTGATCAACAAAGCATGAACAGATGCAGAAAGTGTAAAATAGAAAGCACAATGTATGAACAGATGCAGAAAGTGCAAAGTAGAAAACACAATGTATGAACAGGCAAAGCAGAAAACACAGGTGTTGAACAGATATAAAGTAGAAAATGTAGAACATAAAATGTAAAGTGCAAAGAAAGAATTGAAATGCATACCTCTCAAGCTCGCCAGTAGCCTCTGATCAGCTTTTCCCTCAGGCAGGAGGTAGAGCTCATATAGCCGTATAGGGTGGCGAGGCCAGCTCCGCCCCAGTCATGGAAGTATACTCGGGGAAGGGTCACCAGGGCGCTCAACAAATATAAGCCCACAGTGTTCCACCTATTCGAAAACAAAGGTGGTACTGAGGACAAACATCAGGAAGCCTCTAGCATACTGCTCCATCTCGTCTAATGTCTCGGGCTCGCCCCCTCGAAACTGCTCAGCGAACCAACTATATCTGACCATAGCTGACCGGTACAAAGGTGGGCGCGCTCCCAGCAGCTCGATCCAAGCAACCTTTTACTCTCCCATGTTGGTATCAAAGGGTATCGGATCACCCCCTACTCCTAAGTCGGTGATCATGGTGAAGTCGTAGGGAGTCATCGTCATCTCCCCGGTGGTAGAGAAGTGGAAGGAGTTGGTGGTGTCCCACCACCTCTCCACAAGCACTCCTAGAAGTGGACGGCTCACAGTGAACCGTGTCAAGTTGGAGCAGAAAAGGCCGAAGCTGGTCTCGTCAGTGATGTCACGGACTCCAGCAGAGAGCTCGTCATACCAATCTCTCACAGTCATAGCTCCGTACCCTCTATAGGCATGAGACTCTCCCTGCGACAAAGAATAGGTAAATCAGATCAGGCAGTGATGAAAGTATAGTCAGATGAAAGGCAGTGCAAGAAATACAATCAAAGACATGCAGGAATGCAAGAAAACAGAGTTCATACCTCAGTAGCACTCGACGAAAGGTTGGAGGATGGCTCCCTCAGCAGGAGGTCCTCTAATACACCGCGAGCAAAGTCACTGAACCGCCTAATACCTCCGGGTGGCAAGATATGCGTACGGAGATGGTACTTCGCTGGATCAAAAGGCCGTACCCTCAACGGTGGCGGCTTCAGCTCAAACTCAGGCTCAAACTCCACCTCTAGGTTGGCCTCAATACCCTCAGTCGCCTCGTTAGCCTTTGCAACGGCCGGCTCCTTTACCCCGGCAACAGGTGGAAATACAGGTGGAATCTCTGGAGAAGCCCTGTCATGTGGAAAATCATCTATCATCTGAAGAATAGGTGAAGAGTAGGTGAAAAGTGAAGAAAAATGGAGAAAGAAGGTAAACTTTGAAAAAGTCAACTCTATGAGAGAGAAAATGGGAGAAAAAGTCAAAGCCTGGGAAAGTTCACGAAACCTGAGAGAAACTCGAGGAGAAAAAGCCTAGAAGGGTGAAAATGAGAAAAAAAAGTGTTGAAAACAAATTTTGATTGGTTCAAAAGGAAGAGAATCAATAGGGTTTAATGAATAAAGTGTGCGTGGGGCGTTGAAAAACGCGTGTAAAGCTCGGATCTAGAGAGAAAAAGTGTCTAGAGAGAGAGTGAGAGAGCAATTTTAGACCTAGGGTTGTAAGGAAATGAACCCTTTTGATGTATATTTAAAGACCCAAGGCAAAAGGACCTAATAACCCCGAATCTACCAATGGTAGCCGGTAGGTGGCCGGCAGGCCACATTGGTGGCCGACAAGATGTTTTGATTGCCGGCATGTGGCCGGTAGCATCTCTTGGTGGCCGGTGGTTCGCAGGTGAGTCCTGGTGCTGTTTGGGGCTTCTTCTTCCCAAGTGGTTTGTGAAAGGTTTTGTTTTGGAAGCTTGCAACTGTGTTCCGGTGTGTAAACGTGTCCCAGTTGCTACTCTGAACAAGGTGTATCCTTTTGAATGTGTTGCAATTCCTCCAAAGGGTAACTCGGAGGTGCCACCGAGTATTGTTTTATTCGTTTTACGCTTTTGCTCTTTTCCCTTGCATAGAATGTGCATTTCCCATATATGCATGTTGCACGCATGTCTTGCATCAGTTATGATTCATATGTAGAACACATTGTCAAGTATTTCGCATAGAATATGCTCTTATTTCATGCATAGAATATGCTTTTGTTTCTTACATAGAATATGTCTTCAAATTAACATCATACGTCGGTTGTTCATCTTGCATAGAATATGCGTTGCCACTAAATTGACTTGTTCATTTTGTGCATCTATCGCACATGTTCACTTTCTGCATCTATCGCACACCTCCGTGTTTCATCTCGGGACGCGTGAAACATAAGCCTGAGTGGTTTTCTTTTATCTCAGGACACATGATGCGCGGCCCATGGCGTGTTTTATCTCGGGACACGTGAAGCGCGAGCCCGAGCAGTTTTCTTGTATCTCAGGACGTGTGGCCCTAGGCGTGTTTCATCTCGGGAAGCGTGAAGTGCAAGCCTGAGTGGTTTTCTTGTATCTCAGAACATGTGACGTGTGACCCTAGGCGTGTTTTATCTGGGGATGCGTGAAGTGCGAGCCTGAGCGGTCTTTCTTGTTTCTCAAGATGCGTGAAACGCAACCTTGAGCGGTTTTTATCTCGAGACACGACCCCGAACGGTTTTTGTTCCTCTATTTCTCCAAATGCATGAAATGCGACCTTGAATGATTTTTATCTCGAGATGTGTGAAACATGACCCTGAGCGATTTTCTTAGTTTCTTAGGATGCATGAAGCGCAATCCTAAGCGGCGTTTTCTTTCCTCGTCTTGTGTTTTGGCATGGTTAGAGTGTGTTTTAGATCTTTTGCATGGAACCTGTGTTGGTTTTTAGCTTGAAGCTGCTCATTCACATGGTATTATCTCGTTATCTTGCTTATTGCATCATCTCGCATGATTATGAGTTTTCAAAATAGCCGGCTTCGTGAAGTGTGTTAGTCCAGCTTTCAAAATTGCATTGTGCATATCATTTCCATCTTGTCCCAGAACTACACTGGTTTGATTCCTTGAAAAGGGATACGTAGGCAACTTGCGGGCATAACCATTTGTTTCTGTCTTGATTGTTTGTCCAAGTCTTACGGCCTTGTCAAAATGGGTTGTCTTCGGGTTTTGAAATTCACTCACGTCATTTTATGACTCCGAGTTCTGTCAAAGAGGAGCAACTGTAGACACCCCATTTTTTACAGCTATTACGACCTGGACGTCATCGCATGCACACCCGATGATGAGTGTATATGCTTGTTAAGTGCTTGAAGTTCTCAGCGAAATGCCACAACTTTGAGTCTTTCGAACCCTACACCCCTATTGCCTTATTCTTGGACCAAACCTTGGTTCTCTAAGCCTGCAACCCTTGGTGGCCTGCCAGCCACCTTTTTGGGCTATCGGCCATCATTTTTGGTTGTCGGCCACCAGTGATGGCCGGCCGGCCACTTGGGTCTTTTGCAAAGATTTTGTGACAGATGTGCCAGCTATTTGCACAGAAGCTTGCATATGCACCCACGTGTAAGGCTAGATGTTCTTGAGGGGAATTCATGTTTTTTATATATAGAGGGCCTCTCTCTCTACAATTCTCTCTCTATCTCTCTTTCAAATTTCTACACTCTTGCCTACATATCCTTAACCTTTGCCTATACACTCTTAACCAAACCTTCTCATCTTTGAGCTGAGGTACTTTTGAGCTTGGTTTGAGCTTTTGAAGGGTGTATTGTCTTGATTTGTTGCCTGGAATTGGTTTTCTCTTCAAAAGGTATAAGGCTTTGCTTGTTGCTTTGTTTTATTTGCTATTATTCTTGAAATTTTCCAACTGTTTTGGGCTATAAAAACTCTGTATTTTTTGGCTGAAGCTTGGGTTTTAAGGCCATTAAAGGTTGGAGGGCGGTTCACCCTTCTTTGTACCTTATTTTGAAGGCCTTTTCCCTTGTGTTTTCCATCCTTTTACTATCTATTTTTGAGCTTTTAAAAACTTTTTTTCAGAGTTATTTCAGTGGCTAAAATCATGTTTTGAAGTCCAAATTTGGAGGGGTTAGCCTCTCCTCCTTGTGTCTTGCTTACTAGCCTAGCTTGTGCTATGTTTTAGCTTATTAATCTATCTTTTTTTGTCTGAATTCCAGCATGTTTTAGGACTTATTTTAGACTTTTTTAGTATTATTTTTGGTTGATAGTTGCATTTGATCTTTTTTTTGCATGCTTATAGTGTAATTGTCCTCATAAGTTTGGTGTTTTAGGCCTTAGACCCCATCTTATTTGAGTTGATTACATTTATTTATGGCTTTCCATACTTGTGATAATTCTTAATCACTTCTACAACCTCCCTTGTTTCTTAGTTTTTGTTTTTCTTTGAAAGTGGTTTTAAACAACTTGTTTGTTTAAGCATGAGATTGAGATGTCATGCTTAATGGTTTAATTCCTTAGGGGGTTCATTACCAATAGTATGATGTCTCTTTTATGCCTAAGACAACACTTACTTTGAGCCTTCTTTCCATTTAGAGGACTTAAACTCACCATTGGACTCAATTGAATTAAAGAATGGATGGTAATCTAAAATGAAGTAATAAAATTGAGGCTAAAATGGTGCAAGATAATAAAAAGTGTTGTGTTCAATCAGACGTTAATTGAACACATGGAAACTTGAGGCATTTCATACTCATTAGTGATGAAATGATTCAAGTTTCCAAAGTCACCACTTCCCTTGATCAATTCATGAAAGGAAGGAGGTTAGAGTCTTATTTGTTGCATTTATTGAACTTGCACACTTTGGTTCATGAGCCATCATGTAATGAAATTGCTTGAGTTGATGGTTTATGGATCAAGCTTAGTACTCCTTTGATTTGTTCATGAAAAGGATGGGTGAGTTATGCAAACAAACCCTTGAGAATACCCTGTGCATGCTCTGTTTGTTCTCTGTTGCAACAAGATGAAGGGGGTAGCAGTGGCCGGCAGACCACTTTCTATGGCCGACAGGCCACCAGCTATCACTGGTGGCCGGCAGGCCCTCACTCCTGGCCGGCCGGCCACTGATGCAAAATTTAGCAGTGTGTTCTTTGAGCAAAGTAGAGCTATTCTAGAAGTGGACAAAGGAGTTAGTGTTCTATTGTGCAATAGAGGCCTTCTGCAAGCAAAACAATGGCTTTTCGGGTGGAAACCGAGCACGTGCATGAGCATTCTTCGCATATCGAGCCTATTTAGTTTAAATATTTAGCTTAAATATTTGTTGTAATTAATTAGTTGTAACTAGTTAATTTTGTAAAGTGTTGTAATGAATTAGTTAATTAGTTAGTTGTTCGATTTCGTTTTGTAATTATTTTAGTTAACTAGAATAGTTAATTCATTTGTTCTAATAATTAGTTAAGTAGTTTAGCTAATTTAATTTGTTTTGTAATAATTAGCTTAGCTTAGCTAGTTAGCTAGTTTATTCGGACTCTCCTTCGTGAGAACACAATGTTGTAATAATGTGTATGTCTTCCAACCCCACGTCTTTCTCCCTTTTATTTACTAGCTTATGATGGTTAGTTTACGGACATCATATTTTGTTTAGCATACTTCATGTTTGTATCCATTTGTATTGTATGCACCGAGACTCGGTTCATCATTCTAACTGCATTGTTAGTTTAAATACTTCTTTGAATATGTGCTTAGACCGCATGCTATTTAATCGATTCATATGCCATATTAGTAACCGAGCCTATTTAGATTGCATATCACATGTGTTGCATTAGTCATATTGCATGGTTAGAAATCATGCATTTTTTCTAACTCTATCATTGTTTTGGCTTGGAGTACTAGGTGAGCCTTTACTCGCTTTAGCATAATTGCATGAGTGTGATTGTTGTCATGTCTAGCATGCTTGCCATGAGGCTAAGTGCTTAATTGCTATAACTGCTTAAATGGCTGTGGATGAAAGCTAATTGCTTAAATTGGAATAATTTGAGTAATGTTTATATGCGATCATTTTTTCAAGTGGTACATATTTCGAAACAATTTTGCAAACAAATATGAATTGAAGTGTTCCAATTCTTGCGATTTAGTCTATACTTGTGTGTGTGCGCATCACATAGTAATACTAGCCTAATAAATCGGAACAAGAACATATAATGTAAATAAGATTCATATTATGATTAGTAGAGGCCGATCTTTGATCGGGCGAGTGGGGGTGCTCAATTCATTCATGACCTTCC
Source organism: Camellia japonica (assembly GCA_030407325.1). Taxonomy (NCBI): domain Eukaryota; kingdom Viridiplantae; phylum Streptophyta; class Magnoliopsida; order Ericales; family Theaceae; genus Camellia; species Camellia japonica. The sequence continues at coordinate 29,024,571 of JAPPVO010000014.1, forward strand.
CCTCTTGTACCTAAGTTCCCGAGCTGAGACAATATTGGTGATGACGGATACGTGGCCTTTGGCACGAGTCATGGGTTTCTTAAATTTTTCAAAAATATTTAGGTGGCGACTCTGTATCTGGCAAAGCAATCCATTTTTTGCAATTTAATTTAAAATCGATTTTCCAAAAGATTTACCGGATTTGGACTCTTTGGTGATTATCTATTTCACATTGCACTTGTGAGATCAGATTTAGAACCGCGGGAGTCTGATACTGTATGGCTTATTTCGCCTTCCGAAAGGATGCGCGAAAAAGTCAAGCTGCACGTGGTTGTAGTTTATTTATATAATTTCTATATTTTAGTTTCTGCCACTTAAACAATTAGTTTATTCAAATTAAGTTATGTTAATCTTTTAACTTAATAACTATCCATGGTTATTTTGTACCCCTATACTCACAATATAATATTTCTTACTCTACTATGTGCTTATAGCTGTTACCCCTTTCAGGTGACGAGATTTAGCGGGATCAAGATGGGGGATAAATCGTAGTGTTTTTTTAATTTATTTACTATCTGTATTTTTTATCTAACTCTTGTAATAAAATAAAGCCCAAATGACTATTTTTTTCCTTTTTAATAAACTTTTAGTACCCATTTATTTTATTTTATTTATCCGCTTGCGCTACTACTATAGAAATTTTAGAATTATTTAATTTTTATTGTCTTGTTGCGTCACCAAACCTTTGGGTACCGGGTTTGGGTCGTGACAAGAGTAATATCAAAGTAATGGTTTTTTATTATTATTTATCTAAATAAAAATAGTATATGTTTTGAATTTTTCTGTGCAATTATTCACATTATTTGAAATTGAAATTATTTCAAAAAAAAATTTAACTTTATATTATTTGATATTATGGTATTTTTTTTTTTTTAAAAAAACAAAATTTTAGTTTGTCTAACACAGGTAAACCATGTTATAAATATTTCTAGGCTAAGTTTTTTTGTGTTATAGGAAATGGCAAACCTAATGGAGTTATTCTGGTTCAAGCTCCCAGGAGCTCATCTTATCCCGAACCTACTAGAGGGCTCGAGGAATTCAAAGAGTCTTGTCAAGCAAGCCCACCCAACACTTGACTGGCTCATGAAGAGACCCGTCCCCGATGATGATTTCTTGTATTGGAGACTTACCCGAGGCGGCACACGTGAGAGGTACATAGGGTCGACCCACGTTGTTGGTCTTGCTTCAGACTTAGGACAGCCGCACTTTCTGGTCACACCTTTAACCCTGGGCTTTGCAGAGAGGAGAGGGCATGCATACCCTAGCAGCCACATTCGCACTACGACACCTCTTCCACAGCATATTATCTATACCCCAGCTGTGGACTTCACTGACAGTGATGTGCGGTTTTCTTGTATCTCAGGACGCGTGATGCGCGACCCAGGGCATGTTTTATCTCGGGACGCGTGAAATGCTAGCCTAAGCAATTTTCTTGTATCTCAGGACGTGTGACGCGTGGCCCTGGGCGTGTTTCATCTCGGGACGCGTGAAGCGCGAGCCTGAGCGATTTTCTTGTATCTCAGAAAGCGTGATGGGCAACCCTAGGCATGTTTTATCTCGGGACGCATGAATGTAACAAGTCCGCGAGGGAACTCACGGGTTACAGTTCGGACTCAATTTGTGTCACGGTTCTTAATCTTGAACCAAAGAGTCCAAATCCGGCAAATCGTTTTGAGAAAACAGATTTTTGAAAAGAAGTGCCAAACATGGACTGCTTTGCCAGATACAGAGTCGCCACCTAAATATTTTTAATGGGGAAATTTAGGAAACCCTGACCCGGTGCCAAAGGCCACGTGTCCGTCGTCACCAAAGTTGTCTTGGCTCGGGAGCTTGGGTACGATCGGGGAAGGTCAGCTATAAGCACCCCCTTTCGCCCGGTCCGAAGACCGGCCTCTACTAACCATGATATCTTGTTTTGAAAACATTATGTGTTCTTGTTCCGGTTATTAGCCTAGATTTACTATGTTATGCGCACAGCAAACAAGTATAGACTAGATTGCCTAATTTGGAAACAAGCATTGCATATCCGTTTGTTTTGAAAATGTTTTGGAATTTGCTACTCGCAAGTAGGCTAAAACACGGATTTCAACGAGTTTTTCCAACTCAAACAATCCAACCTTCACCCACAGGCAATCAGGCAGTTTATCTCATATAAGTATTTAGCCACATGGTAATCATGCTGTCATGTTAACATTCACACGCATGCGAGATGCTAAAGCATAAATACTTACATTGTACTCCATGCCAAAACAATAAACTAGTTAGCAAACATGCATGTCCTAGTTCATGTTAAGTGGCTAATGCAACACATGCAAGGATGCAATTAGAGTAGGCTCGGCTAACCCTAAAATGGCATGTGAAATGCTACAATTATCATGCATTCAATTTGGAATTGAAAATACAATGCAGTTTGTATGATGTACCGAGCCCGGTGTATGCTAGACAAATGCATGGATGCACGCATGCATAGCATAAGGTATGCTAATTTAGACGTGCCTTAATCTACCGTCATAAGCAGGTAAATAAAAGGGAAGAAAGAAGTGGGGATTGGAAGACATGCACACACACGCACCCGCACTTATTACAGATTCGCCCTCGCTCGGAGGGACTAAAATAATAATACAAATTAATTAACTACGCAAGCTAATTAAATATTACAAATTGCCTAATTAGTTAACAACTAACTAAACTAGGAAAAAACAGTAGACCGCCTCGGGAGGAGAGCCTGATGCAACGCGTGCTCGGGTCCTGCTCGGAATTGCACCGCCATGCATAGTCTGCCTCTGTTTTCCCTGCTCTGCCCCTCTGAGGACTTCCAAAGTCTCTGCATTGCTTCCCTGGACACTGGGGAATACCATCGGCTGAGTAGAATTACCACCGGCAGTGAAGTGTGGTCATCGGCACAAGATACATCCATCGGCCACCAATAGATGGCCGGTCGGCACTATATGTTGCCGGTCGGCCAAAACTGCCTGCAGAACCTGCAACTTACAGCAGCAGAGGACAGAACTTGCATGGCAATGTAATTCAAGCAATATATGCACCAAACAAGCCCCTTATCATGTGTAGAACTCAAAGGGACATGGTCCTTGGTTCATGGACCATCAATCGCGCATTTCCATGCGTGATGGCCCAAAGAATCAAGTTGTGCACATTGATTTCAGATGCAATGCAAACCAAACAAATAAGAGCCCAATCCCTATCACTAGATCAAGGGACAAGGCATGCATGCTAGATGAAATGCAACCTAGGCATGCTAACTAGTATGCAACATGGCATAAAAGGGAAGCATACAATGCAATGCACATTGGGCACATAACCTTAGGAACAAAGCAAACGAGTATGCCGCAATTATGCAAACCATTAGAGCATGCAAGATGGAATCTAAGCATGCAACATGCTAGGCATTCGGCTAAAGGAATGCAAGGCAAATGCAAGTAATTCCAAGCATGCAACATATGTAACCAAAGCATGCAAACATGGTATAATGTAACAACGCTTGAATGACATGCAAGGGATAAACTTACACTATTTGGACAGCTCTAGATTAGGTCCAAAACAGTGGCTAATGTGCCCAAGAATGAAGGCAAGATGACATGCAAACATGCATGTATTTATGGTCCAACATTTAGGCATATCAAAGCGACTTTTAAACACACTTAAAAGGCACAAACATGGACATATAACCAACATGTTAGACACTAGAAACATGCTAGAAAAGATGCCCAATCAAATAAATCATGCAAGTGAGGCATGCTAGAAGAGTCAAAGCTTAAGGCATACAAGAGGTATTGCATGGTGGCTATACAAAGCAAGGCATGAATGACTCCAATGGCTTAAAACAGTCCCTTAGCACACCAAATCATGCAAATAAGCTTCACAAAGCTTGGCCAAAACACAAAAGCATGATAGTCTAAATGCTATGCATGTATTGAGGCAAATCATGGCATTACAAGGTAGGTATGCTAAGCATGCATGGTGTACCAAAACCAACTTAAAACCATGTTATATTATGACAATATAAGCATGAAAAACAGCCAAGGCATGATCAACAAACCCTCAAACATGGTGCTCCCTCAAGAGGCCAAAAATGGTCTTTTTCAAGGACAATAAGGAGAGGGGGTGGCCCTCTCCTTCTTGGGACTTCAAGGCATCATCCTTACCACTGAAATCCCTCAAGATTTCAGTGGTGAGGAGACCCAAACACCAAAGTCCCGAAGCTCACCAAAAATGGCACAAAATGAGGCCTCTCAAGGCTTAGGAGGGGTCTAACACCTCCAAACCACAAAACACTCTAAATAAACTATTAAGAGGGCTTAAAAACAGAACTTTTTTGTATTATACACTAAACACAAAAATAGTTACAAGATGGTCAAAAGTAGGATGCAAAAATGGGGTAAAAAGGACTAGTTTCTTACCCTTGAAGTCTTTCTTCAACAATGGTGATCTTGTTGCTCCTTCAAGCTCAAATCCAGCCAAGAACACTAAGAACAAACCTCTGGTCCTTCAAAAGCCAAGGAAAGGTGAAAGACTAGGTGCTTATGTGCAATAGTATGGACAAAAGCACCTAGAACACAAAAGAGAGAAAAAAAAGAGAGATAGAATAGTTACAACTTTCTAACCCTAGAACCAGAGCTCTCCTCTGTGTTTTCCTCACAAAATTCTCTAATTCTAAAGCCAAGAAAAGAGCCCTCCTCTTATAGGCAAACCATCTTGTAAAGCTTGTTTAATAAGCTTACAAGAGGAGCATCCCTTCATACACGTGTATGGAGGGGAACTAAATGCCACACAGCTGTCCTAAAATATCTGCAAAAGCAGATGAACAGTAGTCGGCTGCTCAAAATTGCCATTTTGACAAAATTGATGGCCGGTCGGCCAAAAAGAGTGTCGGCCGGCAATATACATTGCCGGTGGACACAAACAACAGCCGGTGGCCTCTAGCCATGGCCGGTGATGTGTGGGGATGCCTCACAAGGCATTCCCTGCCCCTCCAAGGCAAAACACAAGTGTTTGGTGCAAAACCAGACACAAAACGGTCGAGTTCGGAGATCCTGAGGCAAGGCGCGTAGCCGAGACCTCCGGAAACTCCAAACGAACACAAATATGGATAATCACCGAGTGTTCTAACGGTGACGTCCAAGTCTTGAGGACGGTCAAAAATGGGGTGTCTACAATGAAGCGCGAGCCCGAGTGGTTTTTCTTGTTTCTCAAGATGCGTGAAATGCAACCTTGAGCGGTTTTTGTTCCTCTATTTCTCAAGATGCATAAAACGTGACCTTGAACGGTTTTTATCTCGGGATGTGTGAAACACGACCCTGAGCGATTTTCTCAGTTTCTCAGGATGCGTGAAACGCAATCCTGAGTGGTGTTTTCTTTCCTCGTCTCATGTTTTGGTGTGGTTAGAGTGTGTTTTAGATCTTTTGCATGGAACCTGTCACGACCCAAACCCGCCCCTATAGATTTAGCGTCGTAACCGGCCAGTGATCCGTGATTACCAGAGGCCTGTTTAACAATAATAACAATAATACAATATAAAGGAGCTGGTGGAAGCCAATCAATAATAACATACATCGTCCAATGAGCTATGAGGACCTAAATGGAAATAAACTTTCATATACATAGGTATATACACAAACATTTAAGTCCATAACACGCATTTGTACATAACAAAACATAAGCAATGGAATTAAATCCCATTGCCAAAAACAGTTAACAAAACTCAATAAACATTTTATCTCATAAACATAAACATAATGTCAAAAGGGTGAATTTGAATCACCTAATAAGCCCTGGCATGCAATGGTTCGGAACCTCGCAGTGAGGCACAATAGTTGGCTTGACAAAAACAAGTTTCAGGTTGATGCCGCTAACTTTGATCCGGTGCTTGATCACCTACATACAAATAATAAACAATGAGCTAGAGCCCAGTGAATAACAAATGTGTAAAGATGTTAAGAATAATGTCCTTACAATTTTTGAAACAATCGATTATCATTAGAACATTCCAATCATTATCATTTGTCAATTAATCATTCAATTCAATTCAATCAATCATATTCATATAGGTCATACGTGGTACATCCAATAGCAACAATACAATAGGTCTTATAAAGACCGAACAATCAATTGATGGCCATCAAACAATAACAATAGTTCCAAGATTTGGAACTGACAGAGATCTCTGTAACAATAGCAATATCAATAACAATAACAATAACAATATGCTATGGATGCCATGAATACAATTCAAAAGAGGATCATCATTCAATTGATAAAAAGTTACCGTTTAGAAACGATATAATTTATCATTTAGAAAATAAATATAATTTGAACATATCTTTATAACATTGTTACTCACAGTGGGCTCCTCGATACATGTACTATTGGTTCGGCGTCCAACCTAGACAAATAAATTCAAGCACAACGATACAATCACATTCAATCCTTGGCCAATACCATTGATTCGATTGTTTTCTTATTCAATTACCATTCATCTTTATTCGCTCGGCTCTAATATTTCATTTATTCATTCTAATGCACTCATGAGATGCAAATGATTATGAAAACATTTTAAAACCATGCAATCGGAGGCCTAGAAGGTGAAAAAGAGAAGCGAAAAATAAGCCGACTTTTACCAAAAAGGGCTGTACGTGCGGGGCTCCAGGCCGCACGTGCGGGGCTGTTGCAAAAATTGTCCGAAAAATTGCTCTGTTTGAGCAGTGTGTTTCCTTGCCAAAATAAGTTTATTTTCATGCAATTCATTCCCATAAGCCCATCCATGTACTCAATTTCAATTTGTGCACCCAATTACTTTCAGTTTCAAAGTTGTAACCTTGATAGGTAATTTTTCAATTTGGATAGATATGCAAAAATTAAATTATTAGACACTTAATTCAATTAGAATTAACACATAATTAATTAATTAAAATCACAATTAGCGAGTCTAGGTCGTCACAAAACCTGTGTTGGTTTTCAGCTTGAAGTTGGTCATTCACATGGTATTATCTCATTATCTTGCTTATTGCATCAGTTCACATGATCAAAATAGCCGGCTTCATGAAGCGTGTTAGTCCAGCTTTCAAAGCGTGTCAGTCCAGCTTTCAAACTAAAACAAAATTTTAGTTTGTCTAACACAGGTAAACTGTGTTATAAATATTTCTAGGTAAGTTTTCCTGTGTTGTAGGAAATGGTAAACCTAATGGAGTTATTCTGATTCGAGACCTCAGGAGCTCATCTTATCCCGAACCTACTAGAAGGCTGGGGGAATTTAGAGAGTCTTGTTAGGCAAGCCCACCCAACACTTGACCGGCTCATGAAGAGACCCGTCCCTGATGATGATTTCTTGTATTGGAGACTTAGCCAAGGCAACACACGTGAGAGGTACATAGGGTCGACCCACGTTGTTGGTCTTGCTTCAGACTTAGGACAACCGCACTTTCTGATCGCACCTCTAACCCTGGGCTTTGCAGAGAGGAGATGACATGCATACCCTAGCAGCCACATTCGCACTACGACACCTCCTCCTCAGCACATTATCTATACCCCAGCTGTGAACTTCACTGACAATGCATCATACTTGGAGATACCGGTATAGATTACCAGACGGGAGTTTTGGGGTTATGATCACGGTGTTCTTGTCTACATAGTCTGGGTGGTACGGCGTTGCTTTGGAATAGAGCACAGTGGATGGAAGTTTCAATCCCTCATGCAAGGGGAATTTGCAGGGTTATTTCATGGCCCAGTTTTCCTGAGCCAGTTCTCATGATGGCCTAACAGTCCCTTCGAGACGTCTAACCAGGAGATTTTTTTTTTGTGACCTGACCATGATTAGTCTAATCCTAAAGTTTTTGTATTAGTAGGATTAGACACTAACTCTTAACCGTTATCTAAGTATGTTGTACTACTATCTTTTATTTTGCATAAGTAAAACAAGTATTGTGTAATTGATATATGTGCTGTTATGGGATCTTTGTGAATCATAGATATGATATTACGATAACAATTGGTTCAAAAATATTATATATATATATATATATAATATGACTATTCCACTAATCGTTTTCACCTTGGGTGTGTTTGATTGGACGGATTGGATAAGGGGGAATTAGAATCCATCGGACTTGAATCCTAGGACTGCAAATCCCCTGGACTATTTGGTTGGATTGGATGTGTATCCCGTGTTTGTTTTCTCATGGGATTAGATGTCTGGAAATGACTATTTTTAGCGAATCTAATGTTTGGTTAGACGAACTGGATATGATAAATGAGCAAAAGACTATTTTATCCTTTTTCAATTGTTTACTAAGTAATAGTAATATCAAACATATTTTTAATATTTTAATTATTTTTAGCTAGATTAAATAAAAATTTTATATATTTTATTTTTTACACAATTAAATAAATTTATTTTTAAAAAATTAAATAAATAAAATATCAATAAAATATATGTTATTTTTTTAATTAAAATTTATATAAATTTATTTTAAAAAATAATAATAATGAAATAATGAAATTAAATAAAAACATCTATTAAAATAAAAATAATGAAATTAAATAAAATATAAACAAAATTTTAAAATAAAACATCAACAAAAATATCTATAAAAAATTATTTAAAAAATTAAATAAATAAAACATCAATAAAAAGTTGAATAAAATTATTTTATTTTAAAATTAAGACATTTAAATTTTATTGACTTTTACTAAATATAATACATAATTAAATAGTAGAGGGTCAAAATGGTCATTTCACCACCTAATCCCAACAGTAGATAGACTCGTGGAAATAATCTCACCCTCCCCCTAGGATACAATAGTTCCTCATATGAGGGATATGGAGTTTGGCCGGACTCCGTGTTTGGCGGACTAAAAAAAAAAAAAAAAACCGGATTGGATGCTTCCAATGGATTATAATCCAAACAGTAAATAGTCCCCCCTTATTCCTCCAATCAAATACACCCTTGTAGTAATGGCCAATGATGGAAATAGAACTGGATCGTCATTCAGTAGTACCGACCCAATGGAACAAATTATGGAAAGAGTAGTTACCAACTTTCTGCGAGCCCTACAAACCAAACATAAGTAACGAAATGCTTGAACGGTGAGAAGAACCAACTACAATAAAACAATTCTAGGACTTGAAACCTACCATATTTATCGGCAGTACAGACCCATTGGTGGCAGAAGCTTAGGTCAGAGATATGGAGAAGATTTTTCGCGCGCTACCTTGCACAGAAAGATAGAAGGTGACCTTTGCCACATTCACCTTCAAAGATGATGCACAAGAATGGTAGCTGCTTACCTTGGAGAAAGAAGATATCATCACTTGGGCAAGATTCTTGGAAGTATTTTATGAACAATACTTTCTAGATTCGCTATAGGAAGAAAATGCGTCAGAATTCATACATCTAAGGCAAGGAACCATGATGGTGGCTGAATACAAGAGTAAGTTCACGCAACTAGCTCGATTTGGGACATACGTCATCCTCACCGAAGCTCAAAAAGCCAAGAAATTCGAAGTAGGATTGGATGCTGAAATCAAGGATAGGATGGAGGTTTTGAAACTACCAACTTATGCAAAGATGGTGGATCGAACATACATTACGGAAAAGGGAATTAAAGCCTCACGCTCCGAGGAACAGAACCAAAGGAAGCGATTTTGGGAAAGAGACAATAGAAGATCCGGTGTTGCGCCTCCCAAGAGGATAAATACGGGCACAACCAGTTTAACCAGTTCAAGCAATCAAGGTCCTACTAACCCCAGAGGTGGCACTAGTCCTAATTGCCCTACTTGTGGAAGGGCTCATTGGGGACAATGTCATCGAGACTTGGAAGCATGCTTTAGATGCGGTCAAGTTAGCCACTTGCTGAGAGATTGTCCAAAGCTTGCCAATCCTACAGCCGGCCCCTCTGAACCAGTCAGAAAACTCACGGTACCTGGAGAAGTGAGGAAGGACCAAAAATGCCAAGGAAGGGCTTTTGCCTTAGTATCCGAAAACCCAAAACTTACCGAGAATGTTGTGTTAGGTACACTTCTCTATCTGTGGTCATTTAGCTCATGTTCTCTTTGACTCTGGTTCCATTCATTCTTTTGTTGCACCACAATTTGCTTCCAAGTTAATATCAACACCCAAACCCTTAGGATGTATATTGTCTGTGTCTTTTTCTTCTGGTAATTCTGCCCTTAGTACTGATGTGTACAAAACTTGTACTGTATCCTTAAAAGGTGAAACCTTACATGTAGACTTGATTCCCCTCTGCATTAGTACCTTTGATGTGATCTTATGAATGGATTGGTTGGCTGCCAACCATGCCTCTATTGATTGTGAAGCCAAAAAGGTTTTCCTCTAGTTACCAAACCAATTCGAGCTTGTCTTTGATGGAACTGGAGTTTCTCCCCCTTCATGTGTTGTATTCTTCACGACAGCCCAACGACTTCTAAGAAAGGGTTATTGTAGTTATATCTGTTATGTGATCGATACTCAACAAGAGCCCCCATACTTGATGCAATCCCTATGGTTCGAGAATTCCCGGATGTATTTCCTGAAGACCTACCTGGTACCCCAGTTGACCGAGAAATCGAATTCACCATTGAAACCCAACCTAGTACACAACCAATCTCAAAAGCCTCTTCTGCATGTCCATGACAGAATTAAAAGAGCTGAAGACCAACTCTAGGAACTACTGGACAAAGGTTTCATTCGACCTAGTACCTCACCTTAGGGAGCTCCAGGACTATTCGTAAAGAAAAAGGATGGCACGATGAAGCTATGCATTGATTATCGGGAGCTGAACAAAGTCACCATCAAGAATTAATACCCTCTGCCACGAATCGATGACTTGTTCGATCAACTGCAAGGCGCCCAAGTATTCTAGAAAATTGACTTGCGTTCTGGTTACCATTAACTAAAATTCAAAATGGAAAGTATCGAAAAGACTGCCTTTACAACCCGTTACGGGCACTACGAGTTTCTCGTCATGCCATTTGGCATCACAAATGCTCTAGCAGCCTTCATGAGCCTCATGAACCAAGTGTTCAAACCCGATCTTGACGAGTTCGTCATTGTCTTCATTGACGACATTCTCATATACTCCAAATCACCGAAAGACCATGAACAGCACTTGCGAATGGTTTTACAAACACTATGTGATCACAAACTCTATGCCAAGTTGAAAAAATGTGAATTTTGGATCACCTGTGTACATTTTCTTGGTCACGTCATTAACAAAGATGTCATCTCAGTTGACCCCCAAAAAGTTGCAGTAATTGTGGATTGGCCACGACCTACTAACGTGTCCGAGATTCGAAGCTTCTTGGGTCTAGCCGGTGATTACCGGCGCTTCGTGCAAGATTTCTCGAAGATAGCATCACTCTTGACCTAGCTAACTCAGAAAAACACACCTTTTGAATAGACGGACAAGCATGAACGTTGCTCCCAAGAATTGAAAAACTGACTTGTGACAGCTTCTATACTAGCACTCCCCGTAGGAATGGAAGGGTTCGTAATTTATAGTGATGCCTCATACAATGGTTTGGGCTGTGTTCTTATGCAGAATGGAAAGGTCATTGCATATGCCTCACGCCAACTAGAGACCCACGAGAAGAACTACCCGACCCACGATCTGAAATTAGCGGCATTAATCTTCGTCCTCAAAATTTGGCGTCACTATCTCTACGGTGCAACCTGCGAAATTTACACTAATCACAAGAGTCTTAAATATCTGTTTACACAAAAGGAACTGAATATGAGGTAATGACGATGGCTAGAATTTATGAAGGACTACGATGTAGAAATCCTTTACCATCCAGGCAAAGTTAACGTGGCAGCAGACGTATTGAGTCGAAAGACGACTAGAAGTTTGTCATGTACCCTCGTTCCCCGCAAGATCAATGGACTGCTCGCCAACATAATCATGGAACCCGAGTTGACTGAAGAAATTAAAGCCCACCAATGTGAAGATAAACTTTTGAAGAAAAAGTGTGACGAGTAAAGAAGCACGCCCGATCCTGACTTCACAATAAGCAATGAGATGCTAAAATTTCGAAATCGAATTTGCGTACGCGACCTTCCAGAACTCAAGAAAAAGATATTGGTAGAAGTTCATAGCTTGAGGTTTGCGGTCTATCCTAGTAATACGAAGATGTATCATGATTTGAAGGAACACTGTTGGTGGACATGAATGAAAAAAGACATAGCAAGCCATGTCTCCAAATGTCTACATTGTCAATGGGTTAAAGCAGAACATCAGAGACCTGCAGGAATGTTGCAACCACTCTCTATTCTTGAATGGAAATGGGAGCACATTACTATGAACTTCATAGTTGGGCTACAGCAATCAGTCTCAAAGAATGATGCAATATGGGTTATCGTAAATCGATTGATAAAGTCGAAGCATTTTCTACCAATCAGAATCATATACCCCGTTACTAAGTTCGCCACTCTATACATTAAGGAAATCATTCGTTTGCACGGCACCCCAGTTTCAATTGTATCTAATAGTGACCCATGCTTTGTGTCTCACTTCTGGAACAAATTGCAAGAAGCTTTGGGAACCACTCTAAAGTTTGGCACGACTTATCACCTGCAAACTGATAGACAATTTGAAAGAACAATAAAGATTTTGGAAGATATGTTACGTGTGTGTGTGCTAGACCTCAAAGGTAATTGGGATGATCATCTACTTTTAGTGGAGTTTGCCTATAATAATAGTTACCATACAAGCATTGGAATGGCACGCTGTTTTATAATTTGGTGGTGAGATTCTTAGATGTGAACCTAACTTATAATCATACATAATTTTAGGGATCATTGTAAATTACCAAGAGGATAATAACCGTACCAATTGTGGGAAACCAAATCAAATTTTTTCTTGCACCAAAGAGTTAAGTGACTCTTAGGAAATTTAGGGGTTAAAACCTGAAGGGTGAAACAGGTGGCAAAAGGGAAAATTACCTACGTGTATGTTTCTCTTGCTTGGGCCTCACACGTAGTCATGTATAAATATGGAGGGTGGTGCTGTAGTAAGGGGCATCCAAGCAAGAGCATTCAAGCAAGAATCACACGTATAAGGGATTCCAGTTGTAGAGGAGCCTTAGAAACAGGAAGTGAGTTAAGGTTAATTTCAGAGTAATTGTAAGGTGAGTTATATTATACCTTGAGCTACCATAACATGTTTTATATATGTCTTGAGTTACCATAATATATTTTACGAATGTTTTGAATTACCACAATTTATTTTATATAATTTATGTTTTATGGTTGAGTTAATGTTTCAATTACGTGGATTATTTTCTGAACTCTATTTGTTTAAATTGAAACCCATGGATATGTTTGTTTAAATTTTAGAAATTATTTGACAATAATTTTATGAGCAATTATTTTCTGTAAGTACCACCACGAGAGTCTAACGCCTTGGGGGACTTAAATAAACTATTGGCCTGTTTGGCCACTTTGTGGTCCTCAGTTTGTCATGAATCCATTGACCTCTATTCTGTTTGTCACTCCAGTGACCTCTGTTCTGTTTTGTTCTGTACCGTGGTTGTAGTTATTTACATAATTTCTATATTTCAGTTTCTGCCACTTAAACAATTAGTTTATTCAAATTAAGTTATGTTAATGTTTTAACTTAATATCTATCCATGGTTATTTTGTGCCCATATGCTCACAGTATAATATTTCTCACTTTGTTATGTGCTTATAGTTGTTACCCCTTTCAGGCAACGAGATTTAGCGGGATCAAGATGGGGGATAAATCGCAGTATTTTTTTTATTATCTATATTTTTTATCAGACTCTTGTAATAAAATAAAGTCCAAATGACTTTTTTTTCATTTTTAATAAACTTTTGGAACCCTTTTTATTTTATTTAATTTATCTGTTTGCGCTACTATTATAGAAATTTTAGAATTATTTAATTTTTATTGTCTAGTTGCGATGCCGAACCTTTGCGTACCGGGTTTGGGTCATGACACCGATGGGCTTGGGCTATGGACAGCTTGAGTTATTGTTCTTCTTTGCTGATGGTAGCCTTCAATTTTCACCTTATTCTTCTCATCTAATCGTGCCCTAGGTGAGGGAAAGTGTGTGGTTTGTTTTGGTGCTGTTGTGATACAAACAGATTGGCAATGGGAATAGTTTGGTAATTTGCACACAGGTTGAACCCTTTTCATCCACATGACTCTTTTTTTGTCTCTTGTGGCTAATTAGCTTATTTTTGACAGATGTAGCTAAATTAGCCCAAGTGTGGATTGCCAAATGAGGGCATAAGGTAGTGGTCAAAAGTAGTTGACGGAGGTAATGTCAGTGACTAGAGTTGTTTGCTATTAAACACAACCATTAAGATTTGGTTTTCATACAAAATTTTCCTCTACATTTTAGGAATTACTAATTGCGGCCCTATTATTGTTGCTATATTACAAAAATTAACCAAAATAATGAAATAATATTTCATCATTTGACAACATACCAATTTCCCACGCTACCACTCTTTCTTTTTCTCCGTAATCCCTCTTTTATTTCTTTTCACTCTTATGTAATTCAAATAGAATTCATTATTATAATTTTTACTAACATTTTTATTTCATTCTCTAATTGTGAACCAATCACCGTCATTCATGTCCATCACCACCCAACCCATCACCGCCATATCTGCCCTCTACCACCCAAGCATTACCACCATCCAACCTATCACCACTATTCTCCTTCTTTAATTTGTGAACCTACTATCACTTGACCCTTTGTTGTAGCACCATTCAACATCTATCACATCACCCAATCAATCGAAGGCCACAAGATGGATTGGTAATTAGAGAAACAATAATGTTTAGTAACTCAAATTTTTTATGACCCGAATGATTCGAATGTTTCAAAAAATATGTTGGATGTAAAATAAATGTCATTTGATATATTCGAGTCATTCTAGTTACAAAATTCAAACTATCAAATATTTTCTTAGAGGAAATATAAAGATTGGTTGTAGATTGTGGGTTTGATTTATTATTGATGATCTTATCACCCATCAAAGAAATGAAGCGCAATAAAAAGAGGGTAATGCTTAAGTGTGCAACCCCCTTAAGGTTGCACACCATATGCAACCCAATTGTTAGCCGTTAGATTACAATAATTGATCAAGACCATTGAATTGTTTAATCGTGAAAAAGTTGAAACCGGGGCAGCCGGTTAATGCTTGTATTGCATGCTGCATGATTGCATCCCACTCACTCTCTGTATTTCGTCTCTATCTCTCTCTGTTCTCCTCTCTGTGTAAGGTTGAGTCAGTGTAACTGTTGATTTCCATTCCCTGTTGGGTTCGTTCCATTGACGAGCTCTGTAGGGAACAGTATTAACGGGCGATTTCCAACAAACAACGTAACTACAAGGCTGTTTGTGTGTTGGTTCCATTGCTGAAGTGAAGCCCTTCTCTGGAACTAGATATGAGGTATGGATGGGGCTGTCTCCCTCTCTCTGTCTCCCTCTCTGTCTCTCTGGCCCGTTCACTTCAGCTATTTTCCCTCAACTAAACCCCCATCCTAACTTCAACCGCTCTACGCTTCGCTCCAACGGAAACCCCTCCATTGGCAACTAACCTTTCTCTTTCTCTTTCTCAAGCGAGTGTTTGTGTTTGCACAAACAGCTAAACCGTGTGAAAATGTCATGTTTGTGTTTGTGTTAACAATTTTCGGTCATCAAGTAATTGTTTGTAGTAATGTCATGTGCAGTATGGCCCCAGCGGAAGTTAAAATGGAAGGTGATGATTATGACATTCCAAATGAAGCAGATGACATTCGTTTGATGAATGAAAGTCGGGCAGAACCTGATCATGGTTGCGAAGGTGGTCCGAGCAATGAAGAAGCAACCAACATGAACGGTGAACATGGCGGAGCCGACGTGAAAAAAGAAATGGTTGACGATGCTCATCGCAATGACATGGTTGGTGATGTTGAACGTGCTATTCTGGAACAGAAATTTGATTCGGTCGAAGATGGAGAAGATTTCTACAATGCGTATGCTAAAGCGAAGGGATTTAGTATACGAAAATCCAGATTTAACACAAATAAAGAGGGAAAGGTCGTTAGTAGGCTGTGGTTGTGTTCAAGGGAGGGTCAGAGATTACCAAAATACTTGGACCGTGTTGCTGAGAAGAGTAGAGCTCCCAAGGCACTAACAAGAGTAGGTTGCAAGGCCCAATTTCGCATACGGTACGATGCGGATGCTGGTGAAGGGGGAAAGTATGTTGTGACTCACTTCGTCGCAGACCACAACCATGAATTGGCGGAACAACACTGTGTGATGTATCTGAGGTCACATCGCAGTTTAAACAGCGCTGACAAAGCTCAAGCAATGGCTATGCGCAATGTCGGTGTGAAGACTAGCCAAATCATGGACTATATGGTAAATCAATCCGGGTCTTATGAGAATGTTGGTTTCATCCGTACGGATCTGCACAACCATATTCAAGCCGAACGTAGAGCAGAAGTTGAGGATGGTGATGCGCAGGGTGCGTTGGTTTACCTATGTGCAAAACTTGATGTTGATGCACGTTTTTTTTACAAGTATGATGTGTGTAACGATAACAAGTTACAAAATCTGTTCTGGGCAGATTCGAAATCGCGGGCCGACTACGCAAAGTTTGGTGATGTGTTGATATTTGACTCAACTTACAGAACCAATGCATACAAGAAACCTTTTGTCATGTTGGCTGGTGTGACTAGCCACTTTAGGACCACGATATTTGCATGTGTTTTGCTAGCTAATGAGACAATTGAGACATACACATGGGTTTTGGAAACATTTATGGAGGCGATGGGCAATAAAGCACCTGTGTCCGTACTGACAGATGGGGATAAGGCGATGCGAGAGGCAATCAGAAGAGTATTTCCAGACGCAAGACATCGATTATGTAATTGCATCTTGGGAAAAATGCTCTTTCAAATGTTCACATAAGTGGCTTTGCACATGCTTTCAAGCAGTGCATGGACATGGAAACGGATGAGACAAAGTTTGAGCATGGCTGGACGACAATGGTCGAAAAATTTGGACTTCAAACCAACAGTTGGGTGTTGGAGACATATGAGAAGCGTCATATGTGGGCTGAGGCATATATGCGTGGACATTTCTTTGCTGGGATGAAGAGCACTCAGCGCTCGGAGTGTATGAATGCTTATTTCAATCCCTTCCTCCAACACAAATTGAAGCTATATGAATTTGTTAGGCACTATGATCGGGCTCTTGCAAGGATAAGGTATAACGAGGCTGGAGATGATGCTGAAACAAATAACACTTTTCCGGTATTGATTACTCCATTGCGAGATATAGAGAGACATGGAGCTGAGCTATTCACCCGAAATATATTTAGAATGTTCCGTGATGAAATCTTAGAAGAGGGGAAGTTGAATGTGAAGGACGTGTTCCCTTTGCCGGATGGTCAGAAATGCTACTATATTCATAAGTACAAAGTGAAGGACAGATCATGGATAGTAACACACAGTCCAGTGGATGCTGCAATGAGATGTTCTTGCATGAAGTTTGAGTCGTTGGGGCTACCTTGCTGCCACATGATATGTGTTATGAAAGCCGAAAATTTCACGCAAATTCCCCCAACTTGTGTGC
This sequence comes from Camellia japonica, assembly GCA_030407325.1. NCBI lineage: Eukaryota > Viridiplantae > Streptophyta > Magnoliopsida > Ericales > Theaceae > Camellia > Camellia japonica. The sequence goes on from JAPPVO010000014.1 coordinate 29,042,218, forward strand.
TGCATAGATGGACAAGGGCTGCAAGCAAGGATGGCCAGCAATGGCCTCAACCCTCAATTGATAGCACTACAACACAGACGGCCCGGTATGGGATATTGAGTTCTTCCTACAACGAAATGTGTTTCTATGCCTCGCAATCAACGGAAGGTTTCAAAGAGGCTAGGGATGCATGTCTTCCGATGACGAGCCGGATGAAGGAGTTATATGAGAGGAATTTGAACGGTGGGAATGGAGACAGAGGGAAACATTCATTCCGTCGACAATTTGGAGTAGAAGATCCTGATGTTGTGAAGACAAAAGGGAACCCAGGACGGGCATCGTCCAACTGTCGAAGACCAAGAAAATGTGGGAATTGCAAATGCATTGGGCACACAAAGCGAACGTGTCCTAAGGTTCGGTTTAGACGAACAGTGGGTACTAACTCAGATGCAGATACACCCCACATAACTGAGCGTGAGTACAATGCGGAGTCATCGCCCGTTCGCTGCAAAACTGGGTTGGTGGATCCAAGTACACCGCACATTAAGCAACGGCGACTATTTTTTGATGTTTCTCCTGATTCCAAGCAGCCTGTGGGGCAATACGGTAGTGTTGAAGCAGCAGTGTGGAAAAATGATTCGAACACAATTGATGAGGTGAATCAGGTAATTGTATAATTTGGAGAAAGTAACCCAACGAACTCGTTACTTTATCTCCATGCCGATTGGTATATGAATTACGAGTTACGAACAGGAGTTGTGAAATTATTTCATGTTTACTCTGGAAGTATGGGTTTATTGTTAGTAAAATTATGGTGGGCCTATATCGACAGCAACGAAGCAGTAATTTTAAGTTGACAAGTTGAAGAAGAAAATCAAGCAATTGTGGTATTGGTTTGAATGCCTGAAAAGGATGAAGACTTCTTTCGATGAACTGATGGTAACAAAGTAGAAAGTAGAAAGTAGAAAGTTGTTGTGTTGTTGTGTTGTCTGTAACAAAGTAGAAAGTAGAAGGGAAAAAACTACACAGAAGTTACAATGTAGAAAGTAAGTTGTGTTGTTGTTCATGTCCTCTCTCTCTGCAAACATTCTGCCCTTTATAGCTATAAAATTCCCACGACCCCATGATCTGCCAATTCTGCAACTGCTTCTGTGCAACTTCTGTAACTGCACGGTCATTTCTGTGTATTGAAACCACATAAAAGCTTCACTTGTACCTGTCGAAGTGCATATAATTGAAGTTGCCACCTGTGCCCAGATCCTTTTAACCTTTCCTCGACAGATACAGACTCCCAATTCGTTCATGTTTCCTCTTGGAGGGTGGCCACTAAATCCATGAGCACTGCCAGTAACTGCTCCAGCGTGTAAGTCAGGTGGCATGCAAGATTCAATGTTAGTTGAATGGAGCAGCTGTTGGGAGGATGTGGGAAAAATAGGTGCAAAGAGGAATTTTTAATCTAATATCCAATCATAATTTAGCTGAAAATATGAGCGAACTTTTTTTTAAAAAAAGTAGTTCCCATTTTTTTGATTATAAACCCGAGATGTATATTTTGTTTTTGATATAAATAAGTTGTGTATTTTCGTTACGTAAAATGTAGGACAACAATTGTGTTTAAGTCATTACAATACAGAACATTGAACATATTTTTATTAAATTACAGGGGAAATTCAATATTTGGCAGAGTGTGATGATTCATAGTCAGGGGCAGTAACAGTGAGTGGCCTAGTGTTGTGGTTCAGTGGCCCAGTTTGCAAGGATTGTGGTTGTGTTTAGTGGACAATATTCTGTCGATTTTTGTCTCATAATGATGAGGGACATGGCCCACAATGGTGAAAAGGAAGGTCGACAGGGAAGCGTCAACATTTGGCAGAGTGGACTTGAAGATTCGAAGTCAGGGGGCAGTTACAGTCGCAGTTATGGTGTAGACGTGTGGGATCATGCAATGCTGGGCCACAAAAACAGTATACGGATAGCGAAACGAACGATCTCCGTTCTAGGCATTCCAAGTATACTAAACCTCCACTTCTGTCTGTCGATCTCCCTTTTCTTGTGTTTATTTCATGGCCACCAACTGTTTGAAACTTCTGTCGACAGAGCAAGGCTCCTGCTTTGTCTCATGCTTCCTCCTGAAAGTATGCCCACTAACTCATAATGATGAGGGACATGCCCCACAATGGTGAAAAGGAAGGTCGACGGGGAACAGTCAATATTTGGCAGAGGGGACTTGAAGATTCGAAGTCAGGGGGTGGCAGTTATGGTGTAGACGTGTGGGATCATGCAATGATGGGCCACAAAAACAGTATACGGATATCAATACTAAACCTCCACTTCTATCTGTGGAGCTCCCTTTTCTTGTGTTTATTTCATGGCCACCAACTGTTTTAAACTTCTGTCGACAGAGCAAGGCTCCTGCTTTGTCTCATGCTTCCTCCTGAAAGTGTGCCCACTAACTCCATGACTGGTGGTAAAAACTTCCCCTATCACTTCTACGTGACCCACATGCAGAGAGCCCACTTTCAGGTGGTGGACATTCTTGGCCACATGCCCTCGATTAAGTGGACCATCTGTCGACAGAGACTGGCAAAACTTGGTGCAAACAATAGCCCCCATGTTCAAGTTAAATATTGCGGAAGTGATTGACACCCCCTCCAATCACCACCTGCACCACCACCAATTCCCTTCCCCCCCCCAACACACACACACACGTGGGGGCTGCTGATTGGAGAAGGAAAAAAAAAAGAAGAAATTTTTTTTAAAAAAAAAGAAGAAATTTAAAAAAAAAAAAAAAAAGTGGCCAATCAGAGAGAGAGGGGGTCATGGGGGTCCCCCCTTGTGGGGGTCCAAGTCATATGATATTTAACTTTACAACAATGATTCATCCCCCCTTTTCCCCCACCCCCTTTGACCCCCTCTCTCTCTCTCATTGGTCCCCTTTTCTTTTTCTTTTTCTTTTTTTTCCTGCTCCTCCAATCACCACCCGCCACGTGGCAAGGGGGGGGTGAGGGGGTGGAATCTGTATCCTCTCCTTGAGCTTGGTCCTTGAGCTCGGTCGTTGAGGGCCTTCGGGTCCACTTTGAGGCCCGATTTTGATAATCTGAACCGTTCATATTTTAATATTTACTCAGTATAACATACCTGTAAAAAATCAAGTTGATCGGATATCAGAAAGTATGTGTTCGAAAAACTGGGACTAAAATATTTTTTAATAAACAGTTTTTCGAACACATACTTTCTGATATCCGATCAACTTGATTTTTTACAGGTATGTTATACTGAGTAAATATTAAAATATGAACGGTTCAGATTATCAAAATCGGGCCTCAAAGTGGACCCGAAGGCCCTCAACGACCGAGCTCAAGGACCAAGCTCAAGGAGAGGATCCAAATTCGAGGGGGTGACCCCACCCCTCACCCCCCCCCTTGCACGTGGCGGGTGGTGATTGGAGGAGCAGGAAAAAAAGAAAAAGAAAAAGAAAAGGGGACCAATGAGAGAGAGAGAGGGGGTCAAAGGGGGTGGGGGGAAAAGGGGGGATGAATCATTGTTGTTATTCTTAACCTTAACGAGGGGGCCATTGTTTGGGCCCAATAGCAAATTTGTTAATACGGGCCCAAAACAAACATAAACTAGAGCCCAATATAAGAGCTTTTAAATATACTGGCCCCATCATAAGCTATAAAAGACCCACCCTTTCAACTTCAAACCACTTCGTTTCCCTCTGATTCGAACTCCCCAGACTGTACTCCTCCTTCTCAACCATTGCCGTGCAAAACCAGAGCACCACAAAACCCTAAGCCATGGCGCCGAAAAAATCTCAACCATCTCCATCTGAGGAGAACAATGAAGACCTACTCCGCTTCCCAGACCCTATCAGAGCACGTATCGCTCCTCTAAAATTTGGTGCAACCCTATTGCCCAGCACAAGCTCTGTCGCTAAGGCTACTCTAGGCCCTACCTTCGCGTCTTACTTCCCAGACGAGCTAGCTCCATACTATCCCCTTGGTAATGGTGAGAACCTTCTTCTCAACGAAGCTGGACTGAAGTGGACTAACTGGAATGTCAGCAAAAACCCACTCAGAGGGTGGAGGTCACCAGACTCTGATTGGCGAAGCTGGGCCAGGAGAATTGAAGGTCACGACGCTGAAGTATGGAAGCACCAGGGCATTGGTGAAGCAATTAGACTGTCGACTAAAATTTATGACGCGGACAAGGGGCTCATTGCTGCTGCCGCATGCTTTTGGTCGCAGTCTAGTAACTCCCTACTCCTCAATTTTGGTATGATTTCCCCTACCATCTTAGATGTAGCTCACTTGACTGGTCTCCCAATCTTGGGCAATCCAATTCATGCTCTCCTTGAGCCTCCAAAAGTGACATTTACTTTAAACACTGACATGTGCTATACAGATTTTGCCAAAAAATACCAAGGCAAGCCTGGTTCCCCTGTCGATGACAAAGAAAGAACTGCTTTTTACTTACTTTGGCTTTGTGAGTTTCTTTTTTGTGTCCCTGGGTACAAGATCACGAAAGAATACCTCCCCCTTGCCTTGTGTATGCAAGATGGCCAACTTATGGCTTTAGCCCCTTATCTTCTTGCCACCCTTTACAAGGCCCTATTTTCCTTTGTCGACAAGAAGATTTCTGGCAACTGTGGTGGCCCCTTCTGGCTCTTCCAGGCCTGGTTGTATGCCTATTTCCCTGAGGCACGACCCCCACCACCTAACACCTTGAAACCTGTTTGCTACTCCTATGCTGAGCAACTGCTCACTTATACCAGCCAACCCATCCTCACTTTCACAAATCATCTGACCATGTTTTACAACCTTCCTTCGCAGAGACCTTCCCACCTGTACATGCCATTTCAAAACTTTGAATTCTCCTCCAGTAGACTTCGCTTCCTCTTCACAGACCCATCTGATTTACACAATGACCAAGTCCAAGAACAAAATGAGAGTTGGAGACACATTCTCACCTCTAGACATGTCTTGGTTGGCTGTTCCGTATCCTCCGCGAAGCTATCCAGCTGCAGTTTTGAGACATACTGTCCGAATCAATGGTCCAGGCAATTTGGTCTTTCCCAGGCTATCCCTTATCCTTATTTCCACCCAACCATCCATGAGGAGATTGGGTCCAGAATCCACTTCAAAGATCCTACACAAGCTGAATCCATTCTCACAGAGAACACCAAACTTTTCCAAGATTTTGGCCCCTTCTTCTTCAAACCTGCTTCGGACTGCTCGGCTGCTTTTGACCATTGGTGGGGACTTATGTCTGCCATTATTTTCTACAAGCCACTGGAAAGCTGCCTTAACGATACTTGTCATATTCAGGGCCGCATATCCTCGCCTTCCAAGCTTAAGGCTACAGGTATCCTTCCTTCATATACTTCAGATCCCTGACTGTGTCATGCAATTTGTTTTGTTTTTTTCTCTAAAACACTAACTTGTTTAACCTTTGACAGCCAAAATTGGGCCTGCTGCTGAACCATTGGTTAGGGACCAACATAAAGGCAAGGCTCCAATGGATGCAACTACTCAGACAAACACCCCTTCAGTTCCGAAATTAATGCCAGACTCTTTTGCAGCCGCGCAGACAGAAGCACAGAGAGGAACTACCACCCGTACCCCTGCCGAGACAGAGGTCACAGCGAAGAAGAGAGAAGAGCCTTCCACTGCTCCTGCTCTAAGCACAGACCAAAGTGAGTGGGATATCCCTCTCAGCCAAATGCTTGGCCAAACTACATCAAATCCTTCAGGGCAGCTCTACGAAGTAAGCCTTCACTTTACATTTTTACATCATCTCAATTTCCATTCACGCCCGACTGATCACTTACTTTTGTGCAGAGAAAAAGAAGGAGATTACTCCTTGCTGCTGCTGATGATGACGATGCTTCCACTTCTCCTCAACACATTCATCAAATTCCCAGTCCCATCAGCAATGTACCCACAGAACCCATTGTACAACCAACTCCACCACCACCTGAAGCATCGCAACAAACTTCCTTACAACCTGCTTCACACTCTTCGCCACAGCAATCTACACAATCTGCATCACAACATCGTTCCACTTCTCCTCAACACATTGTCCCTTCTGTCTCTAGCCCTCAACCATCACCATCCAACCCCTCCAATTCCCAAACTTCAAACAAAGAATCACAGAGGATTGAATTTGACATTTCAATCAACACCCAATCCTCTCCAACAGATGACAACACAAAATCCCCTCAACCAGAAGTTCACCACAACGAAGGTAAATAGAATTACAAATGTTACTGTTTGTTTGGGGAAAAAAAACTTCTCTTTAAGTAACTGGTATTGTTCTCCAATTTACAGGGATGGACATAATACAGGACTCATCTCCACAACCATGGGCGAGACAGAAGTTGAAGGTCCTCATGACTATCCCCTGTTAGCAGTACCAGAGAAAGAGCCTGAAGGCGCTGATGCTGCCATTTCATCAGTACCAGAAACAACTCGTCCTGATGCCACAACCACAGCTGAACAAGGCCAACCGTCTGCGCGCACGTTATCAGGACAGGTACTACCATTTCCAACCTCATCCTATTTACTCTTTATTACTTGCAAGCATATATTCTCAGCAAACCATTAATGTTCAAAGGCCATCGGTCCATCGCAGGATATTTGGGCCGAAGTTTCTATTCTTCAACAAGATCTAGACGAAATATCCCCATTGCCTCAAAGGCTACATCTGTTTGATGCTGAAACTCAACAAACCTTAACCACCTTCATCAACCTCATTAACACCCCAGTTGAAGAAATCATTCTCCACAAACCTGATGAAACCTTGGCCTGTCTTTCTGCTGTTGTAAACCTCTCCCCTAATCCTTTCAACCCCATTCAAGTAAAGCAATTGGCCAAGATCATCACGGAATGGCCAACCCTTTCAGAGATGGTTCAGACTTGCTCGAAGGATATTCAAACCAAAAAGGATTTCCTAAACGAAGCCCACACCATATCTACTTCACTCAAACTAAGCCAGCAAACCTCTGCAGGCATTCTTCAGCAACACTCAGCACTTGAACTTGAGGAAGCCAAACTCATGGCAGAACTTGCCTCTGTCCGGCAAAGAAAGGCTCATCTGCAGCAGCAACATGACCAGCTTAATGAAGAAGCAAGGATGATGCTCTCCCAAATTAGACATCGTTCTGCATCCATTCAGACAACTAAAGCTGAGTTGGACCAAGCCCAAGCCATGCTGGCAGATGCTCAATCAGAGTGGGGTGTTCTAGCCGTTCTGTTCCCCAAATCGTAGGCTAGTTCTTGGGGTCAAGCATGCTCATTTCTGGTTGCTGCTCTGCTGTGCTTCAACTCTGCTCTGCTATATATGTACTCTGCTGCTGCTATATGGGATCAACGAATAGCCTTAAGTCTGCTGCTGCATATTGGCCTTTTTCCAATTGTTTGAATGATGTTTTGGTGTGCTGTATTGGAAGTCTGCTGCTGGATTGGGGAAAGTTATTGGAGGTCTGCTGCTGGCCTTGTTGTAATTGTTGGTCTGCTGCTGTAGTTATTTTCCTTTTTTGGAGGTTGAAGGATGAGGCTCAAGTCTGAATGGTGGTTGAAGGTTCACGCTCAAGTCTCAATGGCGGCTGTATGGTCTGAAGTTTGTTCATGCTGCCTTGGAGTTTCATCTGGTTGCCCTGTTATGCGGTTTTCTGAGGATGGGCTTGGAGTTACATTCTTATTGTTTTCCTTCTGTTTTTTTTTTTCTCTTCATTGGTCTCTCACCAACTAGGAGGTTGGACCTTTTTTAGCTCCAACCTCCTCTTTCTTGATGTAGCATTGACACCTTGTATGTGCTTTTCATGAATACAGTTTTTTGTTTTGCCGAACAAAAAAAAAATTGAATATCAATACTCTGTGTTTTTAATGGTCTGTTGTATGGTTGTTTTTATTTTTTGTGCAATTTTTCACCGTCTGTGCATTGTTATGAAGTAATCAATTCCCCTTCAAAGTGCATTATAGTCACCGCTATTTGTTTGTTCTGTGGCCTTTTTTTTGCTTTGTTTTGGACAAAATCATGGCATTGACAAAAATCAAACAAACATAATTGATGTTGTAAAAGCGGACAAACATTACTACTTTGAACTTGCATTGTTTGTTGGACAAATATCACATTGCGGTTGACAAAAATTACTATATTCATTTGGGCAAATATGACATTGCATTGTTTGTTCTGTACCCATAACATTGGAATTATGTGTATGACATTACGTACAGGCCACGATAAAAGCAAACAAACATTACTATACCCCCCTCGTTTGTTCCAGTCCCAAACATTGGAATTATGTGTACAATCAATACGTGTGGGAAATTAGTATTATCACAGCTGCGACCTAAAAAGTTGTCACGACAAGCTGATGCAGTAATCCAGTTGTGGTTCGGCATCGAAATTACTGTCGTACTGGCAGGCCATGATAAAATCGCTGCCGTATTTGTTGTAATTGCAATCAATCACATGCACGAAGGATACTCGCCCATCTTTGTATTGTTCACATCCATAATGAAGTCAAGCAGCAACTTCCGGCGCACAGAAGGATGAAACTATGTACAGAAAGCGAATAACACAAATCAGGTACAGTTACAGCGGTAGGAAATAAACGGATTTATTTCGCAATTGGAAATTAAGCGGTACAATGTACCTTGTGTGGACCGCTGGGTATATCAGGCTGCTGCATGTACTTTATCACAAACATCCCACAGTCGAAAGTGCTACAAATGAAATGTAACATTCAGTTTCTCGTAAAATATAAGCAGGTTTGTTAAATGAGTGATTCAGGAGTGAAGTCAACGTGACGCAGGGTTTGTGCATTACTCGTCCAGCTGTTGTAATGGCCTTTGTTCTAACATGCGGACGTCAAAGGTACGCACGTCTACAGCATATTCATTTCCAAACTGTAGTTGCAGTAAGGCATGCATTGTTTGAACCTGTTGCAGAATGAGAGGGTTAGTTTATGTGAAGGATGTGACAGTGTTGAAGTAGATTTGTGAAATCCAGCACGACATACCAACATATTTGCCGCGTTCAGCTTGTTGGTGTCCAGTGTGGCGGATGCCAATGAGTCAAATAGGTACGCCACACGGTCTACCATATCTATTTTTAGGCACAACCAATGTACTCCTCTATAATTGAAAGGCATGTAAATCTGCACATAAACACAAGTGAAGACATTGTTTAGAGGGCATGCGAACATGTACGAACTTTCATATTTACATTGACATTCATGTAAATGGGATCGACATTCATATTACCGACGTTCATATTAAATATACTCGCTTCAATGGGATGGACATTCATATTACCTTCTGACATGCATCAAGCACCCCAGTATATCTGTCATGTCCAAAATATGATTTGACGATAGTATCATGGTTCAGAGGTTGAGTTTTTTGATTTAGTATCAAAGTCTGCATGTTTAGTGTGTAAAGTTCAGTCAGCCAAAGTTTTCTGAAAATATGTCTTCTGCAATACACAACCGACCTAAAACACTTACTTACCGACACATATACTGGAAAGTACCACGCAGTATGCCTCCCGTCTTTGTGTACTTGCCGCTGTCCGTTAGTCAATTGAACCGCGACCAAGTTTATTGGCTGGAACATTGTAACAGACCAGGCAACTTGCGAAATAAGGTTTGCCATTTGTTTAAACGTAATACGAAATAACAATGTCCCTACATGGATGTCCATCATGCGAATATAGTGGAAATAACATTGTCAGATGGCACGACTTACAGTGTCGGATAGCCATGCCCCTGGTTTGAGCGTGCGCATGTCACGTCGCGTAGCACATTCGCAAGGCATTTCATGCAGATTCATAGACACGACAATGTCCCTACATTAAACGTAGACATCAACCAGTATGAAGCAACCTACAGCCTAGTAAAACTTAAACGTATCTGGCTTAACTGTACAACATAAGATTATTTTTTTCTGTTGTACAACTATGGCAGATATTCCTGATTCTACTAGTCTCCAATCCAATGAAGATTAGTTTTCAGTTTTAAAAGAACAAAATGAAAAGACAAAGTTTTACATATTACAACTGATGACATGTCCAATAGTATTTGCTAAAATAATATGTGAAAATTGAAATGCTCATTTACAGGTCAGCAAGTTAAAAAAAAAAGAAACACATGTTTTTTACAAACTGGAGCCAACAATATCCCAAAATGATCAAAATGGAAAATGTAAGCAGAGTAGAAGACAATAGCTACGGAAAATTGCACTTCATTATAAGTTTTCAAAAAAATTTGCAATTCATGGGTAAACTTTATTAAGTTTCATATTTAAAATTATAAAGGTTTCCATGAATTTGTAAATATTTTTGTGAAAATATCAGTGGTTTGCAATTTTCCCAATAGGAAGATGTGTGCAGGATAAGACGAGAAGAAGAAAACTTCAGCGAGGAAATTTAGCCACTGATCTTTCCCTAGCCCACTGCATTAAATTCAAAGAAAATCCTACATGCGACATCGATAAACCCATCATAAACCCATCAAATCATAGAGAATGAAGAATTAAAGAACTGATACCTACAAGAATCAAATAAACATAGCACGACACATGAAAATTGTGGAAATCAAACATATTTCACAAATACTATGGAACAGGTTAATTGCGAGTACTAAACTCATCCGAACCTTTCATTTTTTCTGTCGTCAAGTACAGAGTCAACAACTTCGTTTTCGGCCGCTGATAAAACCTCTATGCTCTCCAGTGTCATCAAGTCCTATCAATATAAACAATCAAGTAACATCAACTCCTATTAATATAAACAATTAACTAACTCAGCACTGTTCAGAAATTTAATTTGCAAAGTACATAACACATCCTTATGCATCTAAAATTGGTGCAGCGATGTCTAACCCGTGAACGGTACCGCTTGTCCAACCTGTGCAGTTTGGACAGGACTTTGTCCGAAATCTGCAACACAAGTGTACAACATTTGTTACTGCAAACTTGCAGTAGAATCACAAATATGAAAATACAACACAAATAATGGTTCAATTATGATCAGTAATGCTGTCGGCATCAATTGGTAATGAAACATACGAAAGGTGAAGTGATGTGGCGACTTGGGAATTTTTCGGCAGTAAGTCGAGTACTCATTTTGCTATCGCTGCACGAATGCATATCCCCTACGTCTGTCGCTTCAACACCTCTTCCTCTTCCTCTTCCTCTTCCTCTTCCTCTTCCCTTTCGTGTGCCTGTTACAATTTGTCCCGCTCCCAATGTTTGGGCAACCTTACCAGCAGAAGGATGCACATTGTCTGCTTCTCCTCGCATTGGTGGCAAGGTTTGCAAATCATCAAAGGAAGATAAACTCTGTTGTGCAACGTTCTTGATGGCCAGAATCTGAACCGAAAGAGATTTGCTTTCTTCGCTTGCGTATGTTTCCTCCATCGCAAGGCCACGGTTGTTGTGCATGTCCCCAACTTCTTGGACGGTACGCAACTGTCCATCGTTCATATCAATTATCTCATTCGACAACATTCCATTCACATAATTGTCCTCCCAATCCACCCCCTGTAAATCTTGAACATTACCCTCATTTGGGCTACCATAATAATTTGGGAAGACCACGCCGCCATCATGCAACTCGACTCCCACGGTAGGGTCAAAACCCTTTTCCTCTGCGCGAGGCAATTGTGCTGTTTCCAATAAACCTGCCAGCACTTGCTGCATCATTTGCTTCATTTCAGCAATATGTGTCTGTTCATTAAACAGTTGTTTGGCAGACAATATAGCTGCAACCACTTCGTTCAGCATTCCTTTCAGTTCAGCAATGCTGGAGGATATGTTAATGTTACAATTTCTTTCATTCGACTCCACCTAATCACACAAACACATACATTAAGTTACTACCATATTTCATCCCCAAGTAACCTCTGTGAACTGTGCGAAGCATGTGTACTGATTGCTTTTGCTTACCTTTGCATTGTCAACAGCTTCCTTCCCTCGGAAATTGAGCAACATGTCCCTTATTTCCGCATTGCTGTTAAGCACTTGCTTCATGGTTTCCTTGAGTTCACCAATGTCGGTCTCAACCTTGCTCAAACGAACATCATCAATCCGTGGTTTCTGTTTGTTATTGACATGGTGTGTGTCAATTGCGTCATCAATGTCGTTGCTTTCCGCTTTTGTTGGAGGGAACTCCACCTGACATAGTTGTCAAATCGGGATTCAAATCATAAATGAAAATGGTAATGCACTGAATCGTTAATCGATCTCAACTGTGAATCGTAAAGTTTCGGTCTGCTTTCTTAAGTTGCACACAACGTATGTGTACACACTTTACATATTAAATATATCTAATAAAAATTAATTCCTCCATTCGTCTGAAATGAAAAAAATTTTTTGTTGTAAATGATGCTCATCTGGTGTGGATAAAAACTTCAGTCGATCCCATGTTTACCACTTTACCTTTTCCCAATTACATAAACAAAGAGAAATTTTCAATTACGAACTAACAATAACTGAACGACAATGTTTTGACCTTTTTACAAGGTTAAAAAACCAAAATCTTCAAGCTTTTCCAAAAATCTGACTTCAGGGCTTCACCAAAATTCATTTCATAAGGGAAGTAGTACATAAAATTGAATTTGTAAGGCTACAACATCGTCCACATGGGAACTTAATGTTTTCGCCCCAAAAGTTCGCGTATTTCAGAGTAAATAGGGAGGGACAAACTGAAAATATGACATACGCTAAGGAATGGGTCACTGTTTGTCACTGCTTGTCACCTAGTCATAGGAACACAAATTCTGTCTGTCACCGTTATCCATAACACAGGTGGGGCAATGCTGTCAAATGTGCAGAACGAATGGGTTGATTACCTCATGTTGCTGCAACATTTGCTTCCTTCCCATACGTCGCCTCGTCTCCCGTATTTGGGCATCACCCCAATCATTTAGCCGAGGGATGGAGCGTGTAGTAGCCGACGTACTCTTACAGGGAGGGGCAAAACGATCCAAGTAAAATAGCTGCATTATAAGGGGGAAAACATATTTACTATACACTTCCGAGCAAAATAATCCGTATTCGTTAACAATGCATACAACTTACAACACAATCATATGTATGTGTTTATGTGTCTCGATGGCAGAATCCCCATGCAGAATCCCCATCCGGTTAAAAAGATAAGCTTTTCGTGGTTAAAAAAAATGTGGCCCGTACAGGTATATTTGTCATGCTGTTCAATAACAGGTAAGTTTGTAGTTCGCAACGACTGCCATTTTATTGAACCATATGCACAGCAATGGATGAAATATGTAATCAGCATGGTACAAACAAACAACGGTCGATTACATTACCATTAGAAGGAAAACACATCCAGTTGCCTCGCGCTGAACTTTCATCTTATACTTCCGAACACCTTTGACAAGGTATTGCAGTGTCAGCTTCGCCCAATTACATGCCCCCATACCGGTCACGTCCTTCACGGCATGAACGAACGACAGGCTCAAGCCGGTCATTGTGGTAGGACACAACATGGCCCCCAACACGTACAGCGCAAACTTCCGCCGAAACTCGTCATCCGCACCATCACTCTCAGTCAGATAAACTCTCAACTGGTTCAAAGGAATGATTCCCTTAACAGCTCCAACCTCTTCGTAGATATTGGGATATGCATCTATTGAACCAGTGAACTGCACGTCATTGCCTTCTGACCGTATACCCAATAAGACATGCACTTCCTCACAGGTGAGCCTCAGGTGACGGCCATGAACAGTCAACGAACACGTGTCGGGATCGAAGTTCTGTACCAACCATTGGCACATGTTGTGATCTATACGGGTACACTTTAACCCGAGGAGGCCACCGAACCCAATATCAATGACTGCCTGCTTTTGTGCTTCGTTACAGCGGTTCACGATAGCAACAATTGACTTCAATGATATGCGGACTTGCATTTTACTCTGCAATGTTATTAACGTGAACATTAATACAAAAAATTAACCAACATTGTGTCGATAGCAGGTCCTCCCCAAATGCAGTTACGAAAACACTAAGCACCTAAGTACCTTTGCAGATTTCTTTGCAACTTCTTCGCCCAGTTCCTTGGCACTTGCCTTAGCCATGTCCTGAAACCTCTTCTTCTCATCACAGGGGAGTTCCTTCCACCTTTCCCCAATATCCTTCCGGCTCTGTAAGTGTTACACGAACGTGACGCACATACAGGACAAATAGGAGCTGTAAGTCCAAAATAATTGTCACCAAAAGTTGTATCACTCGCAATGTGTGCACATTTTCTGGTATTTACATATGTTTGCACATACAAATTACTATTTCGCACACAGTTGAAAAAAGAACGGACATGGAATTTTACAAATAATCGGAGTTTATAAGAACATGCAATATGGCGTCTATGACTGCTGGAAATCGCTGAATGCGACACAATAGAAGCACATGACTGGTGTGCGCATGGAATAGAAGTCCATACTTTGCTGTCACAGCAGTCACGTGTTTCCATCACGGTACTCTACTTACTACATGTCTGCACACTAACCATATTCGGTCCGGGGTTGTCTGCTTCTCGTCTTTCCTTGAATTGTTGCTGGCTGCAACCATTGTCAATTTCGGCGTAAGTATATGTTACATATGGATGGATATCTATACATATATGTACACAAATCGCAAACATTGACATTTAGGGACTAATTTTTGACACAAACAAATTTTGTCCCAACTACATAATAATGCATCCGTAATGTCCAATTTTGGTTGCTAAAAATATAAGAGTAATATTAGAGATCATGACAATAATATCATGAAATGTATCATGAAAATGTTTTTATCATTTGATTAGCATTGATTAGTGGGGAAAAGTTAGGGATAATGAAAATTTTGTCATGAAAATGATCATGAAAAATTTATGATCCTTGGATTACCTTGATTAGTGTGTGGTACTTTATTTTAAGTACGAGAAATGCTAGGTGGCTGGAAAATTTTTAAGGAAAATGGTAAGGAAAACTGTCTGCACCGTTAGATCAGATATGATCTCATGATCCAACGGTGCAGATGAGTTTTCATGAAGATTTTCATGAAAGTTTTCATGACACGTAGCATGACCCAGTACCATCCAAGGGTCACAAAGTTTTCATGATTATTTTCATGAAAATTTTTCATGATACCTAGCATTGCTGTTGATTAGTGTATGGTGTTTTATTGTGTGTATAATCCAAAGGTGGAGAATCTTTCATGATCATATTCATGATATTATTTTCATGATTCCTAGCATTACTCTATATATAATAACCACATCATTTCTGCAACAACAATTATAAATGGTCCAAATTATTTTGGCCCTTACTTTTGGTCTCTAAAATCTTAATTTCTTGTGAGTACAAACAGAAATGTGCACAGGCGCAAGCTATGAGTTGAAAATATGTAATGCAGAATTGTGCAAAAATACTGTCACACGTTTCTGACGAGAGGGATTCGTACTGTGAGCCGCTTTGAAGGACACTGATCGAACCTGTAAAAAATAAATGGTCCAAGTGCTCGCTTTCGACGAGGGGGCTCGGTAATGTCAACCCTTTCGATTCGTGAACCTTTGCCACTTGCCTTCAATGTGTTCCTTTGCCTGTAACAAATATCAGCGTAAATGAAATTTTGTTGAAGGCCAAATTACATCGGTGGTATGTACGTTTTGTGCATTCTATCATCTTCGTCGGTTAACTTTAAAGTTAGTCAATCTTGCCTTGCCATTTAAAAAGTTGTGCGATTTTCGTGAAAATGGTAACGTCGTTTTCCGTTGTCACCGAAAATTATGAACTGAAGTGGTTTAGTATAACTCAGTGAATTATGGATTTCACAAATTCTCTCCGCAGAATACGCAACATGTGGCCTATGTGCACATATTCTGGTAACAAATCGACACAGTTTTAATCCATTACACGCAATTCATGGTGCAATTTGAGGCTATCGCAAGTGTGTCAAACTCAAATCGCACAACCTCGTGATGGCAGTACATAACGGCACAATATGCCATACACGAACAGACCGTGGTATTTAGTACGTACAGGAAACATAACCTTGCAAACCTAACAGTATGAAATACTGAACGACATAAACTCACAGTTGCTTCGCATTGTCTGACATGTCGCCCATATCCAATTACGATATTTCCTGCAAAGAATTTAATGCAATATTCATAAGGATGCAGAAAGAACATTACTCCGAAATTGTAACAAAACGAATTTGACTGTCAACAACTTACAATCAACGGACCATTGAGTCGTACGTACATTGTACGAGTGGTACTTTTCGTGTATTTTCAAGTACGATATGTTGTGGTTAATTTATGCAGATATGGCATGCCACTGTTTTACGAAAATTAATTGCCCATATGTTGTACTCGTTTTATAGTATTTACGACTTGAAGCCAGAATCAACAACCAATGCGCACACTTGGAACAGGGCCACATCGGACATTCAACCCAACATCACCCATACGCAACTTACCTTCATGCAGAGAAAAAAAAAACCGACTGCACTGCTGAACGAAGACCGTTTGTCACTATGGAACTCGTCAATGGCAATATCAGTTTGTCACCCGTGTAGTTTGTATACCTAATCGTACGTCTGGTTTCAATGACCTAAGGAGGAACAGTTTATTAGTTGAGAAATGGTAATGTCGTGCGAGTGGAACACAGTAGGTCATAATAATAATGTGCTCCGAAAAAACAAATAGACAGACTCACACATGCCCGAGAAAATGGTGACTCTTACCGTCGGCGACCTGGCGCAGTCGAAATGGAGAGACAGAGAGAGAGTGTGTTACTGGAGGTGGACAGCAAAACCGAAATGGAGAGAGAAGGAGGGACACCACAGTTGCCGAAATTTGTATGTGGGAAATGGAAATGAGTTGGTGAGATTAGAAAGGCTACGGCATGTGGGTCATCATGAAAAGTACTGCATCTGTGGGAAGCGCTGTCTGGCGACTTTGGTTTTTGTTCCAAATTTGGGCGGGAAACCGAAACGTACGTGACACTACATAAGGCGAAGTTGGCAAGTTGGGGAAAAAAACCAACAAGTCAAACAGTTATTACTATTCAGAAAAAGTCAAAAATTACGGCAACACAACTCCGAATTATAATTTTTCCTTCAGAAAAGTTAGGGATCATTAAATTTTTTTCATGAAAATGATCATGAAAGATTTATGATCCTTGGATTACCTTGATTAATGTCTGGTGTTTTGTTCTAAGTGTAATCCAAGAGTCACAAAACTTTCATGATTATTTTCATGAAAGATTTTTCATGATACCTAGCATTGTTGTTTTTCCTTACACATTAATTTATACAATTCTGTAATACACATTTTTCCATGAAAGTCAAAAAGTTAACCCAAACATCTAATTTTTTTTCCTCATTTTTTTCGTCCACAAACACAAAAATTGCATTTTTTTAGTCCAATTTTTTTTCCTCACTTTTTAAATAAAAATAATTGTTCTTTTTAACTTTTTGTGAAATATGGGTTCCGTTTGCGTTCGGGGTTGAAATGATGTGTGTGAGAGATGATGTGACTTAGAATAATGTGATTGAAGTCAAATTACTGAGTTTTTGACTTTTGGCTTTTTGTAAACATGCCAAACCAGCCGTACAAGGTGGTTACGAAGTTGCTATTTTTATGTTATTTACGTATTTTCTTATTTTTTAAAATTAAATTTTTCGTGTTTTCAAAGTAATAGATTTTGTTGTACTTGGATATGATGTTTGTGATAGGAAATTTGCACTGATTATATGTTTGACGTGCCAATTTAGGTTACTACTAATTTTTTTTGCTGATTTTTTTAGTTTTTGTTTATTTTTCAGAAACGAGGCGTAGCGTAAGGTAGGGGAATGCGAAGTTAAATTTTCGGCCTAGAAATTAAAATTAAAATAGTACTACAGGCCGATGAATAAAATTTCGTCATGGGTAAAATTTCGAACCGACTGGGCAACGGACAATGTATCGCGCGACTAACAGTTGCGCGGATGACAATCCCCGTTTATGCAGGGCGCACAAACAGGGCAAACTGTGTCAATGATGATACAAAGGATGGCGTAACGCCCTCAAAATAATACATAAATCCCATTATATTAGACATGCAATGGTATAAAGAAATCAACAGCTTTTCATTCATCAGAGTAATTCTTACAACAATATTACATGTTAACAACAAAAGCAAGTGCCCTATAGGCTTACAGCTTTCCAAGTGCACACTTGGTTTCACAAAAGAAGAGTGCTAACTGTATACAAAATAAGCCCGTGGCTTGATGTACATGTAATACAACAAAATAATCAAAAACTAAGAGTCTTCAACTCCCACATCCATCCAAGCTATGTCCCTGGATGTGCCATGCTACTTGTACCTGAAAATGGTGTCCCATATAGGGTGAGCCAACGCCCAGTACAGATATCCTAAACACAATATGAGCAATAACTAAGACATCAGCAGTTCATAAATGTTCGATTACTATAAACCAATCCGTGACACATTTCCGTTACATGACCACAATATTCATATCTCATTTCATTTTTCGTTTCTCATCATTTTCTAAATTTGACATCGACGGCTCCGAACCTGGCCAACCACTTATAAGGGACAGTGACTCATGTTAGACGCTTCCCGTTTTACAATAGATAAACATACTAGTTGTATCAACATCTGAACAGATAAGCATACAAGCTGTTTCCGCATTTCAACAGATAAGCATATTAGCTATACCAACACTTCCAAAATCTGGGCAACTAGACTTGGTTCCTAAGCTCAACCAACCAGTTCCGAATTTAGGATAACAGGGAAGTACAGTAAGTACATTACACAGGATCAAAGGGGCGAAACCAACAAATCTATATAACAAATCGAGGGAATCATAATCCCAATGTATTATGAATACACAAATATTGTGCATTGCATTGGATAGTGTTGTTCGGCCCGTGGGGGCAATCAGGGGACCCGTTTTGAAGTTATCATCAGTAAATGTGTACAGTTCGTCGCGTACTACATACCTATGGAAAATCACGTTGACCGAATATCGGCAGCTATCTGATCGGAGTAGTTTTCTTTCAACTGTTAACTATAACACCATCCCATACTTTCTGATATCCGATCAGATTGATTTTTTACAGGTATGATATACTGAATAAATCATAAAATATGAACGGTTCACATTATCAAGATTGGGCCTAAAAGTAGGCCCAATCTCTCTGCAAGGACGGCCGCAAGGAGGGGCTTGCAAGGAGAGGATCCTCGTACGGGGAAAGGGGGTCCCAATCTTTATTCATACAGTATTTTGTTAGTGATTTTTTGGGTTACGGACTAAAAATGAAAATAAACATTGTTTGGTTTGTTTTGGGGAGAGTTGTTTTTTATAAAAATTTTGGGGAGAGAGTTTAGAAATTTCTTTGGTTTGTTTGCTTGTGTATTTTGGGAGAGTTGTTTTTTTGGGAGTTTGGGATGATTTGATATTTTGGGAGAATTTGAGTAGATGTGTGTGAGAGAAAAAGTGATTGGGAAGGAGAGAGGAGAGAGAAAAAAGTGATTAATTGATGAGTAAGAGAGAGAAAGTGATTTAGAAATGTTTTTCAGAAAAACTCAAACCAAACAATTTTTTACAAATTTTTTTCTTCAAAACTCGTCTCCCAAATGCAAACCAAACAAAAATTTTCGTTTTCCCGCTCTGCTATACAGGTTATACAGAGTATACACCTCTATCTCATTCTGCTTCGCGAGCCATAGCTCGACCGCGACCACCATCGGCTGTAGAGAAGGAATTTGTTGACGATAACGTGGGCTTTCAGGCCATAGATGAACCAGGTTCGTCCTCCAAACGCTGAAATCAAGAAGTTATGGTTGTGATTCACAAAATAGATTTGAAATTTGGAAATTAGGGCTTCCAAAATTACTCATTGAAAAATAGGGCTTCCAAAATTACGGCTTCCAAAATTAGGGCTTTGAAAATTACTGTTATGCAGATAGATTAATGGTATGCTTGAAAAATGTGGCACATATTGTGACGAACATTTATGCATGTTAAAGTATACATTTTCCAGAACGTAGTATGAATACGCAGAAACTGATCCAACATAAAATGAAAGGATCACATCTTTGCAGAACATAGTATGATTATGCAGATTGATAATTAGTTGAATGAATGCATATAGTTGCGTAATTTTCAATGTCTGATTGATAATGTGATTTTGCTGAATTTGTTGTGAATCACGCATGAATTGTTGTAATCAACTGCTATCAACTAATGTGTTAGCTGCGTGACTTGAATTAACTATTATCAACATTGATAACTATTATGAAACTGAACTTAAATGTTCATAACTATTACTGAGTTGTTGATAAGTATTTCAGTGTGGTTTGTTCAAAATCACATGTGTCATTTGTTCATAACTATTTCAGTTTGATAACTACTGAATCACAGTCTCCAACAATCTGCCCATAATCATTTCACGTCAGTATGATTTGTTGATAATAGTTGCTTAACATGTGTGATTGATAATTTACTTCACATTGAACTGATATGTTTGTAAAACTGCCATGTTTGTTCAGATTGAAAATGCTATGTGTGTAACATGTGTGTAATTAATCACAGATGCTATGTTTGAAACTGCTGTATTTGTTCAGTTTCAAAATGCTATGTGTGTAGATTGAGCTGCGATGTTTGTTCAAATGCTATTACCAGTTTAGTCTGTGTAACCTCTGTGCAAATGCTATTAAACATGGCAGTTTGAACAAATAGATGTTTTCAGTAAAGACACACTCTCTCCCTCAAATTAAACTAGACCTGCTATTAACCCCATCAAACAGAAGCATAGCAGAGCACTACAACTTTGTCATGTACGCAGATTTAAAACATGGCTTCTTCTTCTAACATTAGCAACATAAGAATACAAACGAGGCTATGCAATTGGGGAAGAACCGCTGCCATACGTATTGTCAGAACAATGAGAATGGAAATGAAGGGCGTTTGTTCTTTGTTTGCCCATCAAAATATGTAAGTATGTATTGGAAATTTTAATCCTTTAGTAGTGACAGTAATATTTGTCGTATTCAACTAACTGATTGTCATGCATTGTAGAGTACCACTCCCACTCCCCATTGCAATTACTTCAAGTTCGTGGCTGAAGATGATGAAGACGTTACGTCCAGAATCCCTTCCAACACTAGAGCTGGTGATGCTTTAACAGTAGAACACTTCAACGATGTAAGGACGAGGCTTCATGACTTTGGAAATGACCATGGTCGAAGGCTTGAAAGGATAGAACATATTATCAAAGCGATGGTGTATTTCATTGTATTTTCTATCATTTTGTACTTGATCATGTAACTTTTGTACTTCTTTGTATTTTGGGAACTTTAATGGAAGTTTGTACCAGTTTTTGTTGTATTGTACTTCATGATGTAAGTAATGTTTATGGAATGAATTTTATTATGATGTAACTTATGTAACTTACTTAATAGCTTTGTGGAATGAATTTTATTATGGAATGAATGTACGGAAAGAATTTTATAAGTTATTATGATGTAACTTATAATGTTATTCTGTAATGAATTTTGGGAAACGTTGGTGTCATTGTAAGAGCTTTGTGGATGCTATTTGGCAGATCTGCGGACGAATTTTGTGGATGGTATGCGGATTCATTTTTGTGGATGCTATGTGGATGAATTTTGTGGATGCTTTGTGGATGACTGAATTTTGTGGGTGCATTGTCACTTATCTGTGGCCTGTTATCTGTTGCAGGTTCTCTTATCTGGGTGCATGAATTTTGGTTCTAATGAACAACTTCTGTTATCTGTTGCTGGTTTGTTTGTAATTAACAGATTTGGCAAATCTGTTATCTGTCAACTAGTATCTGTTTGTCACTTTTCTGTGGGCTCAACTATTATCTGTTACCAAGTTGAAAGCAGATATATAGAATGCGTCGTACATTTCTTCACCATCGTGCTCACTTATTCATTAGTGAATACTTAATAGGTTCTGCATGGTCTATTGTATAATTTTTTGTTTGAAGGGTAGCTGATTAGTTCATAACAATGCACAATGGGAGACAAATTGCTAATGCACAGGTTGACCCCATGGGGTATGCTTCCACACAACGGTTGTGTTTGAAAAAACAAAACATTATGTGGCCATATTGATGTTAGAGTGTATGACACCGTTGGCCGGTTGTGCACAATTTTTGTTTGCAATTACAGGTTCTGATTCCAGTCAATGAGTCCGACACTTGAACCTTATTGTCCATATTCAACGATTCACAAACATGAAGTAATCAACAAAACATAGGTTAATGATAGTTTCTGATATCGGTCATTGACATTACAAAAAAATTACCTTGTCATCGTACCAACAAAAATCATAAGACAGGTTTTAGTCGAGGACGGTGACCCAAAAAAATACCTTCAACAAAGTGGACATGATGAAGACATTAACGCATGCACCGTTGCAATGGTTAGCAGAGTATGACGGTCTGTTAGTTTGTAAGTCGTTTATTTTCGCTCGACGATGCCAGCTTACAAGACTACGCTTACTATGTCATACACATGTCCAGGTCTGCTAATCCTCGCTCAAATCAACAACCTCGGAGTCTGAGTAATCTGAAAGGTCAGGGTCCGACACCAGTGCAGGATCGTCCATTATAGCCTTGATCGCAGATGCCGGGTTCGATCCATGTATCTTCGACTCTGCCTTTGCGTCCTCTATCCGTGAGTTCCTAATGAGTCGACGAGTCATCTGATCAACCTCACTTTGCAAACGATGCCTAACTTGAGACTCGCTGACATGAGGGAATTGCCGCTGCATTGCAACCGACCGGGCTTTTGTGACCTTCAGAAAAGCACATCGACAGTGGTGTTCACACTGAACTCGTTTGGCAAACAGTGACACTGGAATTCCAAAATACTTCCCCAGGCAAGCATCTTGTATTGGGGTGCAGTTGTAATCCCGTAGAGGTTCAAAACTCCACAGTGGGAACCCTGTTTCAAAAAAACGTCGATCACCAAAGGAATCGATATACCCACCTGCATAATCCAATTCTGGTGACTTCGGTCGGGAGCTGTCAGCCGTTGCAAGTGATTGTCCACGACCGCGTTTACCGTGGTGTGCATCCATAGGTGTGAAGGTTCTTGATTGAGTCCAACTTTGTTTTCGCAGGTTCACGAAGAATATATGCACGCAAAAACAAACCCAAATGCAAAGGAAACAACACTGGTTGCAAACTTTTTTGTGGTTGGTTGTAAATGTTAAATTACCTTAAACCCGTAGTCATTAATACGTTGGTGGTAGGTTTAAAGATGTGAACACACTTATTGTTGTTTGGTGGCAACACCTACCCCAAACTGCGTAAAAGCAACTTACTGACTGCGGGTATTTCATTTAATAGGTTGGGTGCAGTTGGAAAGGCATATGTATCTGATAAGAGCAATTTTGCTAACCTTTATGGATGAGTAGACATGTAATTGGGTTGGGGCACAAATACAAATGACGAATGTGAATGTATGATGAACTGTGGGTGTGGAAATCAATGACAGTGGGATAGTACTGATGGAAGGTGCAATGCATGTGTGTTGGAAATGCCAAATAATGGACGAGCAGGGGTACTGAACGGATGACTTGGTGCATGCAAGAAGGAACGAATTTTTGCAAGATGAATTCGGCCAGTTTGAGAAATTAATAGAATGTATGTCACAATGCATGAGGTCTTCTGCAAACATACAAGTCATGTACCATATATTACAAATACTTACAGCATAGTGTTGTGTAATATTATGAATCTGTACATTCCTTTAAAAAAGTAGTCAGTAAAATAAACCATACACATATTCCTACAAAATGTCTGATTCGAACAAGATTGAAGCTATTGTTGAACCTCATGTTGCTCCTGTATTCGAGCAGTTGCAAGCTATCTACGAAAGGCTGAATGAAGTGGACACACGGTTGTCAAGTTTGGAGCGGCAAGTCGGCGCTATCAAGCAGAACGTTGATTGGCTGACCGATGAGAAATTGGCGGCGGACGAAGCGAAGTCTGATAAGACAATGGATGAGGACAGTCAATCAGATAGTACGGACAACTCTTCAGAAGACGCTGCTGATGATGCAGCAGATATGTCGATTTGATTTCTTTTTTTTTTAACCTTCCCTGTAAGCCATGAAAGTTTTGTTTTGGCTGAGTCATATGTGCTAATGGGCTGATATATAACCTACCTACGAAGAGTATTGACTTTTCATTCATAATGTGGTTTCTTTCATTTTTGAAAATTAATTTTCCCTTTTTCGTAATTAAATTATAAATTAACTTCGGCAACAAAAGCAGCCGTAAATTATATACAGTTACAGTCGCATTCATCCGAACAAGAAACATGCGTAAAGAAAATAGTACTAAGTCAGCAGCCACATCGACATGTTTGATCCATGTTTACATTTGACTTGCACTTTGCAGTTAGTCCATATTTACATCGTCCAGCAAAAACAATACTGGGGAGCCATAAATAACATCCGTATTGAAATCAAACAATAAAAAATTAGTTAAGTCCTATGGCCACCCAAATTACTGGCGTACTGGCAGCCCAATCCCATCACTGGCCTAGCTTGTGGCATTGCTCATATGAAGGCACTCCCGGTACTCTGCGATCTTTGCATTATTGACATCCATAACGATGTCAACCAACAACTTATGACGCACACAGGGAGCGAACTTTGTACAGAAAGATCATAAGACAAATCAGTTAAAATTGCAGGACATACAAGGAAGGATTTGATTGACAAATGGAAATTAAGCGGTAGAATGTACCTTGTGTGGACCGGGGCTTAAATCAGGTTGCTGCATGAATTTGATGACGAACATCCCACAGTCAAACGTGCTACAAAAATTATTTCACATTAAAGTTGTCGTCAATACTTAATAGGTTCGTTAAGTCAGTCATGCAGCATAGACATTAATGTGAGGGAGGGATTGTGGATTACTCGTCCAGTTGTTGTACTGGCCTCTCATCTAACATGCAGAGGTGAAAGCTACGCACGTCTGTAACATAATCATTTCCAAAGTGTAGTTGCAGCAAGTCGTGCATAGTTTGAACCTGTTCCACAAGGTTGAAGTTGGTTTACGTAAAGGATGTTCAAGTTTTTTGTAGTGTTCAGAAATGCACCATAAGGACATACCAAAATTTTAGCCGCATTTAGCTTCCTTTTGTTCGGTCGGTTGGATGGGACCGAGTCGAATAGGTAGGCTACACGGTCCACCATATCAATTTTAACGCACAACCAATGCACTCCTCTGTAATTGAAAGGCATGTAAATCTACACGTAAACACAACGGCAGACCTTGTTTAGAGGCCATGTAAACATGTAATGCCTTTCATATTTTCGTTTTAATATAACGGGATGAACATTGATATTACCCTCTGGCATGCATCAATCGCAGCAGTGTATCTGTCATGTCCGAAAAATGATGTGACGATATGTTCATGGTGCACAGGTTGCATATCTTTATTTAGAATCAAAGTCTGCATGTGTAATGCATAAAGGTCATTGATGGAAACATTTGTCAAAATATGTCATACACAATACACAACGTAGCTTTAAACACTTACTTACCGACAGATATACGGGAAAGAACCAATCAGTGTGCCTCCCGTCATTGTGTAAATCCCTCTGTCGATTAGTCAATTGCACCACCACCAAGTTGATTGGCTGGAACATTGTATGCAAGACACAAGGCAAGTTGATTAGAAAGGTTTCTGAGTTCAGGGGTACTGAAAAACGCAGATTCATATTTGTGCAGCCAACACTTACAGTGTCGGATAGCCAGGCCCCTGGTTTGAGCGTGCTCATGTCACGCCGGGTGGCAACTTCACATGGCCGTCCATGAAGATTCATGGAAACAACAATGTCCCTACAAGCAAAAAATGATCCTTACAACGATAGTTATTTCACAGTGGACTGTCATTTAAAATTTGCAAGTAGTAAATGAAACATTACATTTCATTTTTGCTATCGTCAAATACATAGTTAAGAAGTTTTTGTTCCTCCGCCGATAACAACCCTTCGCTGTCCAACATCGTGAACGAGTCCTACAAAAATAAACAGCCAACTAACAGTACACATTTCATAAAAAAATTGAAGCTTACATTACAAGGTCGGTAGTCATAAAAAACAACGTGAAATGATGTAAAAACTGTGCGCCTCAGAGTTTTCCCAACTTGTGATGTTTGGTGCGGAGTTTGTTAGAAATGTGTACTAACATATGGCAGCAGTCATAACTGCAAACATGCAATTCTTTGACAACTAGTACAATACAACACAGATGATTGTAAAATTACTGATTCACATTATTGATGTGGGCATGAATTGGGTATTCAGAACTTGTGGGGCATGAAAGGCAGTATTTGTACCTTGTTCACGTTGTCCACACCATCAACATCCACAGGTGAACTGATGTCGTCAACTCCACTATTTGTTTTGCTATCGATGCACAATTGCATATCCCCGACCTCAGTGCCTTGAACTCCACTTCCGCGCATTTTTCCTTTTCCTTTTCCTTTTCGTCTTCCCTTTGCACTTCCTCTAACGATTCCAGTTGCTGCCAATGGTTTGCCAAGCTTAGTAGGAGAAGTATGCACATCGCACGCCACGTTCTTCACGCCCACTGACTGAAGGTCATGAGTGTATTTATCTTCAGTTTCATATGTTTCCCCTGACCGAATGCCTCCCTTCTTGTTGTTGTCCCCACCTTCTTCAATGTTCAGCTTCTGCCCATCATGCAAATGACTTTTGTCCCTTGCCAAGGTTCCCTTCAAAATCTGTTGTTGGTGATCCACCCCTTGTACATCTGAAATATTACACTCCATTGGGTTAACTTCGTCAGATGGTTTGACCACGCCATCGTCATGCGCCTCGACTCCAACAGCAGGGTCCACACCCTGTTGGGCCACGCCTGCCGGTTGCGGTGTAGAGAATATACCTTCGATGAGGTGGTGTAGCATTTGCTTCAGGTCACGTAAATTGGTTTGTTCAGTGAACGGTTCGTTGCAGCCCAAACTGAAACGTTGAAGCAGTTGCTTCAGCATTTCCTTCAGTTGAGCAACATTGGAGGAGAGGTTAATGATACACACATCATTGCCTTCCACCTAATCATACATACACATTCGTGAACTTAGTCTTATAAACCATCTTCAAATGATGTGGCTCAACTGTGTGAAAATTGCGTAATGCTTGGATGGATTACCTTGTCATTGCCAACAACTTGCTTGGCTTCGAAATGTCGCAACATCTCCATTAAATCTGTTTGGTTGTGGAGAACTTGCTTCATCATTTCCTTCACTTCGCGAATGTCGGACTCCAAATTGCTCATACGGACTTCATTGTACTGTCCTTTTTGTTGGTTCTCGACATGGCATGCATCCATGTCAGCATCATCCGCGTTACTGGAATCAAACTCCACCTAATCATAGAAACGCATAAATGAAGTCTGACATTGTATGTTGAAGACAAGTGGGTCGATGGTGTGAAATGTGCACAGTGGTAGGAGTGCTTACCGCAATTCTTGGGAATTTTTGCTTCCTTTTCATACGTCGCAGCGTCTCCCGTATTTGGGTATCACCCCAATCATGAAGCCGAGGTGTGGACCGCGTCGTAGTCGAGGTCAGACAAACACAATCAAGGTACAACAGCTGTGGACATTAAGGGGCACACCATAATTAAGTTGTTCTTCCCAGAAAAATGAACTATATTCAGTAACAATGACATTCATTATTCTCAATTTTGCAGCGGAACGTACATAGAATACCGATTTTGTTGAGGATGCTGTCAACTTTATAGGCACATATCATGCAATGTTTTTTGGGGGAAAAAATGTACAGCACACCAACGACTTTATTGATGAAACCAAGGAAAAAAAATTATGTTCATGTTCCCCTCTTCGCAACCTAGTTTTAATTGGTTCCTCCATTGAGGTTCGGCATACTTTTTGCCCTGTACTCGTTCTTCTTAAATTCATGACGGTACTCGCAGAAAATATATTTCTGCGAGTACCATACTTGGTCAGGAAGAGTGTTGTTTGTCGTACTCACAAAGCAGGTACCATTGTATGTCCCAATGAAGGCCAATTTGTTGCACCATGACAGAACAATGCATGAAACACATGAAGGGGGGAATGGAAAAAAAATCAAGTTATTGGCATACCATTAGCAGGAAAACACATCCAGTTGCACTGCGATGAACTTTATACTTGCGAACACCGTTGTGAAGGAATTGCAGTGTCAACTTTGCCCAATTAGAAGCTCGCATACGATTCACGTCCTTCACGGCATGAATGAACGATGGATTCAAGCCGGTCATTGTGGTAGGACACAACATGGCCCCCAACACGTACAGCGCAAATTTCCGCCGAAACTCGTCCTCCGCACCATCAGTCTCGGTCAGATAAAGTCTCAACTTGTTCAAAGGAATGACTCCGTTAACAACTCCAACCTCATCGTACATATTGGGATATGCTTCTAATGACCCAGCCAACTGCACGTCATCGCCTTCACACCGTATTCCCAATAAAACATTAACTGCCTTACACGTGAGCCTGACTTGACAACCATGAACATTCAATGAACTACTGTCAGGATCGAAGTTCTGTACCAACCATGCGCACAAGTCGTGATCTATACGTGTACACTTCATCCCCAGGAGGCCAGCAAACCCAATGTCAATGACTGCCTGCTTTTGTGCTTCGTTGAACCGGTTAACTAGCTCAACAATTGACTTCAATGATATGCGGAGTTGGCTTTTACCCTGCACATTTTTTACCCTTAAATTAATACAAAAATACAACAAACAATGTCAGCAAAGCAGGACCTAGCCAAATGCATTTACGAAAACGTGAAGTACGTAATGACCTTTTCAGACTTCGGTGCAGATGGTACAACTTTGGCGTGTTCCTCAGCGCTCGCCTTAGCCATTTCCGCAAACCTCTTTTTCTCATCAGAGGGGAGTGCCTTCCACCTTTCCCCAATCTCCTTTCTAGTCTTTAACCAAGTAAATGACAGACATACAAGACAAGTAACAACTATGAGTCCAAAATTACTTTAACTACAACTTTATGCCAAACGCAATCCGCGTGCATTGTTGGTAATTAAATAAGATTGCAAATACAAATAACAGTTGCAGCAAAAAGTCAGCGACAAAACGTAGCTGGACTTTAACAAAGAATTGAAATTTACAAAAACAATTGGAAGGTGACCTTATTACATGGGCCAGGATGCAGCCACCTCGTTTCTCTGCAACCAAGTTGCTCAGTAGACTGCCACTGGAAGCCAACAAATATTAGTAACGTACCCATCCATTCTCATTCTGCACGAAGGTCATAAAAAAGTTACACTTGAAAGTACGCATTTCATGAACTCGCTCAATAAAGTCCAGACAGCCCGCAACTCATGAATGACAGCTACCTTCCTCTTCAAATGTAACTGCTATATATATATATGCAAGATGATAACTTCAAGACAAAGGTAACCGTCATTCAAAAGTTGCGTGCAATGACAGGCAAGGTTATCCATTTCTACGAACGATATTTTCTTCGTGAATTGCCTAGGCTTCTTCACTTTTCTGAATTTCTTCACCTCCCCCTTACGATAGTTCGTGAACTTGAAGAACTGAACAACTTCGTTAAGAAGTTGAGCATCACTTGCGATGGGAGCACACTGTATGTGCACGCACAGTTGAGATCCCTCCTAATGAGTTCACCTACAGACACGTCAACCACAGAAACAGAGGGCATTGACGATGCCCGGATGGACCCCATCTTAGAGAAGTTGGATATTAGAGAAGGACTGAAGGCAAACTTCTTCCTTAATCTGTTAGGCTTGTCCGAGTCAGGTGGGGAGAAGGTATTGGTTTTCAGCCATCGTCTCCGGCCGCTTACGTTGTTGGAAAGGCCAGCCATCAAGTTGAGGGCTTCAATTCCCTACTGAGCAACTTGGTTGCAGAGAATCGAGGTGGCTGCATCCTGGCCCATGCTCCATTACCTTCGGGTGCTCAGACAGTGGGTAGCTCAGAGAAAGGTAACCGTTTCCGGGCGTACAAGCAAGTTTCATCAATTGTATGTGACAATGAAACAAGCAAGACTGCCACTGCCTGCCAACAAATATTACTAACGTACCCATCCATTCTCATTCTGCACGAAGCTCATAAAAAAGTTACACTTGAAAGTACGCATTTCATGAACTCGCTCAATAAAGTCCAGACAGCCCGCAACTCATGAATGACAGCTACCTTCCTCTTCAAATGTAACTGCTATATATATATATGCAAGATGATAACTTCAAGACAAAGGTAACCGTCATTCAAAAGTTGCGTGCAATGACAGGCAAGGTTATCCATTTCTACGAACGATATTTTCTTCGTGAATTGCCTCGGCTTCTTGACTTTTCTGAATTTCTTCACCTCCCCCTTACGACAGTTCGTGAACTTGAAGAACTGAACAACTTCGTTAAGAAGTTGAGCATCACCTGGGATGGGAGCACACTGTATGTGCACGCACAGTTGAGATCCCTCCTAAAGAGTTCACCTACAGACACGTCAACCACAGAAACAGAGGGCATTGACGATGCCCGGATGGACCACATCTTAGAGAAGTTGGATATTAGAGAAGGACTGAAGGCAAACTTCTTCCTTAATCTGTTAGGCTTGTCCGAGTCAGGTGGGGAGAAGGTATTGGTTTTCAGCCATCGTCTCCGGCCGCTTACGTTGTTGGAAAGGCCAGCCATCAAGTTGAGGGCTTCAATTCCCTACTGAGCAACTTGGTTGCAGAGAATCGAGGTGGCTGCATCCTGGCCCATGCTCCATTACCTTCGGGTGCTCAGACAGTGGCCAGATCAGAGAAGAATACTTTTCCGGGCGTACAAGCAGGTTTCATCAATTGTATGTGACAATGAAACAAGCAAGACTGGCAGTGCCAGCAGTTACAAATATTACTAACGTACCCATCCATTCTCATTCTGCACGAATGTCATAAAAAAGACAAATGAGAGTACGCATTTCATGAACTCACTCAATAAAGTCCAGACAGCCCGCAACTCATGAATGACAGCTACCTTCCTGTAGAAATGTAACTGCTATATATATATGCAAGATGATAACTTCAAGAGAAAGGTAACCGTCATTCAAAAGTTGCGTGCAATGACAGGCAAGGTTATCCATTTCTACGAAGGAGATTATCTTCGTGAATTGCCTGGGCTTCTTGACTTATCTGAATTTCTTAACCTCACCCTTACAACAGTTCGTGAAGTTGAAGAACTGAACAACTTCATTAAGCAGTTGAACATCACTTGGGATGGGAGCACACTGTATGTGCACACACAGTTCAGATACCTCCTAAAGAGTTCACCTACAGACACGTCAGCCACAGAAACAAAGGGCATTGACGATGCCCGGATGGACCACATTTA
The DNA here is from genome assembly GCA_030407325.1 of Camellia japonica. Taxonomy (NCBI): domain Eukaryota; kingdom Viridiplantae; phylum Streptophyta; class Magnoliopsida; order Ericales; family Theaceae; genus Camellia; species Camellia japonica. The sequence goes on from JAPPVO010000014.1 coordinate 29,073,647, forward strand.
AGAAAAGTTGGATATTAGAGAAGGACTGAAAGCAAACTTTTTCCTTAATCTGTTACGGTTGTCCGACTCAGGTGGGGAGAAGGTATTGGTTTTCCGCCATCGTCTCTGGCCGCTTAAGTTGTTGGAAAGGCTAGCCATGAAAGTGAACGCTTCAACTCTTGATTCAGAATTGGGTGTGGGAACGAATAGCTCTCTACAAAATTTGGAAAGCGTCATCCTCATTTCAACTCTTTCAATTGGCTTTCCTATGTTTTAAGTTGAATACCGTCAACTATGCATGAAATTCAGCACTGAAAGAAAGAGTTGTTTACTGTGTTACACGGACTCGGGTACGGGTGCCGGGTGCAGTATGTATGTACAGGTCCGACTCATTAAATCTTAACCCTACATTCAATGGTATGCGGTGTGGGGAAAAAATATCATATTTTTAGTCTAATATGTGACATAAAATGGTACTATATGTAACTCACAGTGTCGAAATCACATTTATAGTAATTTCACAATAATTTGCGCATATAATAATTGTGTTATATACAATTATATAACAAGTGTCCGTTGAAAAGTATCCGACACATATCCCATACCCTTGTCCGACTCTCAGGTGTCCGACACAGGTATTTGATCTATTTTGAAGAGTCCGTGTAACACAGATTGTTTCTAAACATAAGTTCGAGCAATATAAAATCAGCGAGTAGTACAAAATTGAAAGCAGAATTCAACTGAGTGTGCTACCCGTTGCGGAAACAAGATTAGTCATTGTTTGTTTATCGAGTTTCTTATATTTCCTTTTTTGGCTACTCGAAAAAAAAAAATTTGTTTTTCCCGTGCCAACATTACACAAATTTTTTTTCAAGTCTTCTTTCGTTATATATAACCCAACGTAACAAGTTCGCCATGTAAATGCAGAACACCTTTTATGCTTGTTGCTAACTACTATGATACCTATGTTCAACTTGCAGCACTGATAGCAGAGGGAAGACTTCCTATTCGAAAGGGAGAAAATACAAAAATCGAGTACAGAACAGTTCCTATTGGGTCCATTTCGGTTAGCAGAGGGAAGAGTTCCTATTCGAATAGCACAAAATACGAAAATGGAGTAAAGAACAGTTCCTATGGGGTCGATTTCGGGTTGGGTGTGCACGTATATGCGAATGATAGAAGACAAACAAGGAGACAGATAATGTACCAGCACGAAATAAAGGAAATACCAACCGGATCAGACGAACCGACGGTGGTGCTCGATTAACCCTTGCGGTTGTGCTCCACCGACAAAAATCAACTTAAAAAAAGTATTTATGCATCCACTTCCATGGCTAGCCTTCCCAAGAACTTCAGATCGGCCCTCAAATATTTTTCTCTGTAAAACCCTACAGCTACGGGGAAATGGAACAACGGAGAGACGGGCAGAGAGAAAGACAAACAAAGAGAGAGGTCCGAGATGGAAGAGAGACGGACGGGCCGACGGAACTTACACCTCTTCTGAACACTTCGGCATTTTTTATACTTGTTCTGACAACTTACACCTTTTAATGAAAACTGACATCATTTATAAATTATTTTTCTTCATAAAAGTTACACCTTGGAACTTATATCTTTAAATTAATTTTCTTCATAAAAGTTACACCTTGGAACTTATATCTTTTCTAAAAACGAAACATTCACCTTTATTGGGATTGGTCTACTTTGGGAACTTATATCTTTTGTAAAAACGAAACATTCAGCTTCGATGATTGGTCTTCTTTGGGAACATATTTACAACCATTAAATTAATTTTACACCTTTCCTAAAAATTTACACCATCTCTCGGAAATATTTACAACTTCTTGAAAAATTACACATTTTGTGGAAAAACCTTTTTCATAAAATTTACACTTATTATTTCAAGTTACACCTTTAGTGAAAAACAAAACTTACATCTTTTCTATGGTAATTTACACCTTCTTCGGACAAACATACACCATATTTGAAAAGGTTATACCTTTTCTCAAATAATTCCTTTTCACAAACTTTATGAAAAGCTTATTTTTCATAAAACGTGTAAATTTTCAAAAAAGGTCTAACTGTCTTCACCAAAGATGTAACTCCTATTTACAAGGTGTAAATTTTTTTAAACATGTTTGCTTCACGAAAGGAGTACCTTTTTAGAAGAGGTGTAAGCTTTTAAAATAAGGTGTAAACTTGATGAAAACATATTTTCCACACAAGGTGTAAATTTCATAAAAAGGTGTAAGTTTTGCTCGCAGAAAAGTTGTAATATCCCCTAAAAAGTGTAAATTTGATGAAAAGAGTTATTCACAAAAGCAGTAACCATTCAGAAACGGTGTAAGCATTCCCACAAAAAGGTGTAATCATTCAGAAAAGGTTTATGTTTTTAACAAAAGGTATAAATTTTATTCAAAAAATATGTAACTTATTTCAAAAAAGGGGTAAGTTCTGTTCTCAGAAAAAATGTAAGTTCCAATAAAACGTGTAAATTTTTTAATAGACATGATTTTTAATAAAGTAGTAACTTCTCACAAAAGGTTTAAGTATTTCAACGAAAAAGGTCTAAATTTTATAAAATAAAATATTTCACAAATGTGTAACCTTTCATAAATAGTGTAAGTTTTTTCACAAGAGATGTGAGTAAATTCGCAAAACGTGTAAGTTCCGTTTTTTGCCCCCAAAACCTGGAAGTTCCTAAAATCCAATCACACTGTATTTGTCTTGTTCAAATAATGGCAATGTCAGAGAGAAGGGCGTTTCGGAGGGGTTGGCCTTTTTCTCAGTAGAACTCCGTTTCAGAGACGACGAGTCTGGGAGGGCTTGGAATAGCGACTCCAAGTCCAAATCCAACCAACTATGTCAATGTAAAAGAGAACCGTTTTTAATATAGAGCAACGGACACACAGAGGGAGAGAGAGAGAGAGATAGACTGAGATCAACAGACATAGAGACCTAGATGGACACTGATCGACAGAGCAGCCACTCCGAGATCGACAGAGAAGAGACCCACACGGACACAGACAGACCAAGATCGCTGGAGAGAGACCGACATCGACGGAGAATAGGCCGACATCGACACAGAGAGACCAAGATCGATAGCCAGAGAGAAAAAAACCTTTGATTTGCGGCGGCGGTGCCAGTGGACGTGCCGATCTCAGAAGGCTGTGAGCACCGGAGGCCACCGATGCTTGGCTGGTCAGCGGGGGTCACGAACCCTTTGATTTGTTCAGTGGTTGTCCCAATTTGTTTATGAACACTTCGAAATTTTACTCCTTTTGTGTTTACTACGAATACTTTCAAATGAACACCCCTTGATGTTACTCCTTCTGTGTTTACGAACATTTTAAAATGAACGCCTTGTTACTCCATTTGTGGTTATGAACACTTTGAAATGTTACTCCTTCATACTTTTCGTGAAAATAGTTACACAATTTTTGAAAAGTTACTTCTTCTGTTCAAGAATTTTTACCGTTTGTGAAAGCCCAACTCAAAGCTTCGTCGGAAGTCAGTTATACCATTTGTGAAAAAATAAATTCTTCAAATTTACACATTTTGCTTAAGCTTACACCTTTTCGTGGAAGTGCTTACACCATTTTTGAAAAGTTACTCCTTTTGTGTAAGAAATTTTGGCATAAGATTTACACTTTTTCGTCGAACTTACACCATTTGTGAAGGCCCAACTTAAAGCTATTTCGGAAGTCACTTATACCTTTTGTGCAAAATAAATTTCATTCGTATACACCTTCTGCTGACGGTTACACCTTTTCATGAAAATACTTAGACCATTTTTGAAAAGTTACTCCTTTTGTGTAAGAATTTTTGGCATAACATTTATACTATTGTGCTTATATACTCTTTCAGAAAAGGTGTAAGTTTGAAGAAAAAGTATAAATCTTATAACAAAAATTATTTCACAAAAGGAGTAACTTTTCAAAAAAAATATAAGCACTTCCACGAAAAGGTATAAGCTTAAGCAAAAGGTGTAAATTTCATGAATTTATTTTTTCACAAAGGGTATAAGTGACTTCCGAAAAAGCTTTAAGTTGGGCTTCCACAAAAGGTGTAAGTTCCAAGAAAAGGTTTAAATGTTATGCCAAATATTCTTATGGAAAAGGAGTAACTTTTCAAAAAAAATATAGGCACTTCGACGAAAAGGTATAAGCTTAAGCAAAAGGTGTAAATTTGATGAATTTATTTTTCCACAAAAAGTATAAGTTACTTCCGAAAAAGCTTTAAGGGGGGCTTCCAGAAAAGGTGTAAGTTCCAAAAAAGGTATAAATGTTATGCGAAAAATTCTTACAGAAAAGGAGTAACTTGTCAAAAAAAATATAAGCACTTCCACGACAAGGTATAAGCTTAAGCAAAAGGTGTAAATTTGATGAATTTATTTTTTCACAAAAGGTATAAGTTACTTCCGAAAAGCTTGAAGTTGGGCTTCCACAAAAGGTGTAAGTTCGAATAAAAGGTATAAATGTTATGCCAAAAATTCTTACACAAAAGGAGTAACTTTTCAAAAAAAATGTAAGCAGTTCCACGAAAAGGTATAAGCTTAAGCAAAACGTGTAAATTTGATGAAATTATTTTTCCACAAAAGGTATAACTGACTTCCGAAAAAGCTTTAAGTTGGCCTTCCACAAAAGGTGTAAGTTCGAACATAAGCTATAAATGTTATGCCAAAAATTCGTACACAAAAGGAGTAACTTTTCAGAAATAGTATAAGCACTTCCACGAAAAGGTGTAACCTTAAGCAAATCGTGTAAATTTGATGAATTTTTTTTTCACAAAAGGTATAAGTGACTTCCGAAAAGCCTTTAAAGTTGGGCTTTCACAAACGGTGTAAGTTCGAAGAAAAAGTATAAATCTTATGCGACAAACAGATGTAAGTAACTTCGCCAAACGTGTAAGTTCGGTTTTTTTCCCCGAAAACCTGTAAGTTCGTAAAATCCAATCACACTGTTTTTGTCTTGTGGCAATGTGAGAGAGAAGGGCGTTTCGGAGGGCTTGGCCTTTCTCCCAGTACAACTCCGTTTCAGAGAAGACGAGTCTGGGAGGGCTTGGAATACCGACTCCGAGTCCAAATCCAACCAAGTATGTCAATGTAAAAGAGAACCGTTTTTAATATAGAGCAACGGACAGAGAGAGAGAGAGAGAGAGAGAGAGAGAGAGATAGACTGAGATCAACGGACATAGACACGTAGATGGACAATGATCGACAGAAGGACCGAAATCGACAGAGAAGAACCCACATGGACACCGACAGACCAAGATCGCTGGAGACAGACCGAGATAAACAGGGATCGACAGAGAGAGACCGACATCGACGGAGAATAGGCCGACATCGACACAGAGAGACCAAGATCGATAGCCAATCTTTCAAAAAACCTTTGATTTGCGGCGTCGGTGCCGTGGAGGTGCCGATCTGAGAAGCCTGTGAGCACCCGATCCCACCGACGCTTGGGTGGTCAGCGGGGGTCACGAACCCTTTGATTTGTTCAGTGGTTGTCTCAATTTGTTTATGAACATTTCGAAATGTTACTCCTTTTGTGTTTACTACTTTGAAATGAACATATGTTACTCCTTTTGTGTTTACTACTTTGAAATGAACATATGTTACTCCTTCTGTGTTTACGAACATTTTGAAATGAACCCTTTGTTACTCCTTTTGTGGTTATGAACACTTTGAAATGTTACTCCTTCATATTTTCGTCAAAATATTTACACCATTTTTTAAAAGTTACTCCTTTTGTGTAAGAATTTTTGGCATAAGATTTACACTTTTTCCTCGAACTTACACCATTTGTGAAGGCCCAACTTAAAGCTATTTCGGGAAGTCACTTATACCTTTTGTGAAAAATTAATTTCATTCGTTTACACCTTCAGCTTAAGCTTACACCTTTTCATGAAAATACTTACACAATTTTTGAAAAGTTACTCCTTTTATGTAAGAATGTTTGGCATAACATTTCTACTATTGTGCTTATATACTCTTTCACAAAAGGTGTAAGATCGAAGAAAAGGTATAAATGTTATGACAAATATTCTTACAGAAAAGGAGTAACTTTTCAAAAAAAATATAGGCACTTCGACGAAAAGGTATAAGCTTAAGCAAAAGGTGTAAATTTGATGAATTTATTTTTCCACAAAAGGTATAAGTTACTTCCGAAAAAGCTTTAAGTGGGGCTTCCAGAAAAGGTGTAAGTTCGAAGAAAAGGTATAAATGTTATGCGAAAAATTCTTACAGAAAAGGAGTAACTTTTCAAAAAAAATGTAAGCAGTTGCACGAAAAGGTATAAGCTTAAGCAAAAGGTGTAAATTTGATGAATTTATTTTTCCACAAAAGGTATAAGTGACTTCCGAAAAAGCTTTAAGTGGGCTTTCCACAAAAGGTGTAAGTTCGAACATCAGCTATAAATGTTATGCCAAAAATTCCTACACAAAAGGAGTAACTTTTCAGAAATAGTATAAGCACTTCCACGAAAAGGTGTAACCTTAAGCAAATCGTGTAAATTTGATGAATTTTTTTTTTCACAAAAGGTATAAGTGACTTCCGAAAAGCCTTTAAAGTTGGGCTTTCACAAACGGTGTAAGTTCGAAGAAAAAGTATAAATCTTATGCGACAAACAGATGTAAGTAACTTCGCCAAACGTGTAAGTTCGGTTTTTTTCCCCGAAAACCTGTAAGTTCGTAAAATCCAATCACACTGTTTTTGTCTTGTGGCAATGTGAGAGAGAAGGGCGTTTCGGAGGGCTTGGCCTTTCTCCCAGTACAACTCCGTTTCAGAGAAGACGAGTCTGGGAGGGCTTGGAATACCGACTCCGAGTCCAAATCCAACCAAGTATGTCAATGTAAAAGAGAACCGTTTTTAATATAGAGCAACGGACAGAGAGAGAGAGAGAGAGAGAGAGAGAGAGATAGACTGAGATCAACGGACATAGACACGTAGATGGACAATGATCGACAGAAGGACCGAAATCGACAGAGATCGACAGAGAAGAACCCACATGGACACCGACAGACCAAGATCGCTGGAGACAGACCGAGATAAACAGGGATCGACAGAGAGAGACCGACATCGACGGAGAATAGGCCGACATCGACACAGAGAGACCAAGATCGATAGCCAATCTTTCAAAAAACCTTTGATTTGCGGCGGCGGTGCCGTGGAGGTGCCGATCTGAGAAGCCTGTGAGCACCCGATCCCACCGACGCTTGGGTGGTCAGCGGGGGTCACGAACCCTTTGATTTGTTCAGTGGTTGTCTCAATTTGTTTATGAACACTTCGAAATGTTACTCCTTTTGTGTTTACTACTTTGAATGAACATATGTTACTCCTTTTGTGTTTACTACTTTGAAATGAACATATGTTACTCCTTCTGTGTTTACGAACATTTTGAAATGAACCCTTTGTTACTCCTTTTCTGGTTATGAACACTTTGAAATGTTACTCCTTCATACTTTTCGTCAAAATATTTACACCATTTTTTAAAAGTTACTCCTTTTGTGTAAGAATATTTGGCATAAGATTTACACTTTTTCCTCGAACTTACACCATTTGTGAAGGCCCAACTTAAAGCTATTTCGGGAAGTCACTTATACCTTTTGTGAAAAATTAATTTCATTCGTTTACACCTTCAGCTTAAGCTTACACCTTTTAATGAAAATACTTACACAATTTTTGAAAAGTTACTCCTTTTATGTAAGAATTTTTGGCATAACATTTCTACTATTGTGCTTATATACTCTTTCACAAAAGGTGTAAGATCGAAGAAAAGGTATAAATGTTATGACAAAAATTCTTACAGAAAAGGAGTAACTTTTCAAAAAAATTATAGGCACTTCGACGAAAAGGTATAAGCTTAAGCAAAAGGTGTAAATTTGATGAATTTATTTTTCCACAAAAGGTATAAGTTAATTCCGAAAAAGCTTTAAGTGGGGCTTCCAGAGAAGGTGTAAGTTCGAAGAAAAGGTATAAATGGTATGCGTAAAATTCTTACAGAAAAGGAGTAACTTGTCAAAAAAAATATAAGCACTTCCACGAAAAGGTATAAGCTTAAGCAAAAGGTGTAAATTTGATGAATTTATTTTTCCACAAAAGGTATAAGTTACTTCCGAAAAAGCTTTAAGTTGGGCTTCCACACAAGGTGTAAGTTCGAAGAAAAGGTATAAATGTTATGCCAAAAATTCTTACACAAAAGGTGTAACTTTTCAAAAAAAAATGTAAGCAGTTGCACGAAAGGGTATAAGCTTAAGCAAAAGGTATAAATTTGATTAAATTATTTTTCCACAAAAGGTATAAGTGACTTCCATAAAAGCTTTAAGTTGGTCTTCCACAAAAGGTGTAAGTTCGAACATAAGCTATAAATGTTAGGCCAAAAATTCCTACACAAAAGGAGTAACGTTTCAGAAATAGTATAAGCACTTCCACGAAAAGGTGTAAACTTAAGCAAATCGTGTAAATTTGATGAATTTTTTTTTTCACAAAAGGTATAAGTGACTTCCGAAAAACCTTTAAAGTTGGGCTTTCACAAACGGTGTAAGTTCGAAGAAAAAGTATAAATCTTATGCGACAAACAGATGTAAGTAACTTCGCCAAACGTGTAAGTTCGGTTTTTTTCCCCGAAAACCTGTAAGTTCGTAAAATCCAATCACACTGTTTTTGTCTTGTGGCAATGTGAGAGAGAAGCGCGTTTCGGAGGGCTTGGCCTTTCTCCCAGTACAACTCCGTTTCAGAGAAGACGAGTCTGGGAGGGCTTGGAATAATGACTCCGAGTCCAAATCCAACCAAGTATGTCAATGTAAAAGAGAACCGTTTTTAATATAGAGCAACGGACAGACAGAGAGAGAGAGAGAGAGAGAGAGAGAGAGAGAGATAGACTGAGATCAACGGACATAGACACGTAGATGGACAATGATCGACAGAAGGACCGAAATCGACAGAGATCGACAGAGAAGAACCCACATGGACACCGACAGACCAAGATCGCTGGAGACAGACCGAGATAAACAGGGATCGACAGAGAGAGACCGACATCGACGGAGAATAGGCCGACATCGACACAGAGAGACCAAGATCGATAGCCAATCTTTCAAAAAAACCTTTGATTTGCGGCGGCGGTGCCGTGGAGGTGCCGATCTGAGAAGCCTGTGAGCACCCGATCCCACCGACGCTTGGGTGGTCAGCGGGGGTCACGAACCCTTTGATTTGTTCAGTGGTTGTCTCAATTTGTTTATGAACACTTCGAAATGTTACTCCTTTTGTGTTTACTACTTTGAAATGAACATATGTTACTCCTTTTGTGTGTACTACTTTGAAATGAACATATGTTACTCCTTCTGTGTTTACGAACATTTTTTGAAAAGTTACACAATTTTTGAAAAGTTACTCCTTTTATGTAAGAATTTTTGGCATAACATTTATACTATTGTGCTTATATACTCTTTCACAAAAGGTGTAATATCGAAGAAAAGGTATAAATGTTATGACAAAAATTCTTACAGAAAATGAGTAACTTTTCAAAAAAATATAGGCACTTCCACGAAAAGGTATAAGCTTAAGCCAAAGGTGTAAATTTGATGAATTTATTTTTCCACAAAAGGTATAAGTTACTTCCGAAAATGCTTTAAGGGGAGCTTCCAGAAAAGGTGTAAGTTCGAAGAAAAGGTATAAATGTTATGCGAAAAATTCTTACATAAAAGGAGTAACTTGTCAAAAAAAATATAAGCAATTCCACGAAAAGGTATAAGCTTAAGCAAAAGGTGTAAATTTGATGAATTTATTTTTCCACAAAAGGTATAAGTTACTTCCGAAAAGCTTGAAGTTGGGCTTCCACAAAAGGTGTAAGTTCGAAGAAAAGGTATAAATGTTATGCCAAAAATTCTTACACAAAAGGAGTAACTTTTCAAAAAAATGTAAGCAGTTCCACGATAAGGTATAAGCTTAAGCAAAAGGTGTAAATTTGATGAAATTATTTTTCCACAAAAGGTATAAGTGACTTCCGTAAAAGCTTTAAGTTGGCCTTCCACAAAAGGTGTAAGTTCGAACATAAGCTATAAATGTTATGTCAAAAATTCCTACACAAAAGAAGTAACTTTTCACAAATAGTATAAGCACTCCGTTTCAGAGAAGACGAGTCTGGGAGGGCTTGGAATACCAACTCCGAGTCCAAATCCAACCAAGTATGTCAATGTAAAAGAGAACCGTTTTTAATATAGAGCAATGGACAGACAGAGAGAGAGAGAGAGAGAGAGAGAGAGATAGACTGAGATCAACGGACATAGACACGTAGATGGACAATGATCGACAGAAGGACCGAAATCGACAGAGATCGACAGAGAAGAACCCACATGGACACCGACAGACCAAGATCGCTGGAGACAGACCGAGATAAACAGGGATCGACAGAGAGAGACCGACATCGACGGAGAATAGGCCGACATCGACACAGAGAGACCAAGATCGATAGCCAATCTTTCAAAAAACCTTTGATTTGCGGCGGCGGTGCCGTGGAGGTGCCGATCTGAGAAGCCTGTGACCACCGGATCCCACCGACGCTTGGGTGGTCAGCGGGGGTCACGAACCCTTTGATTTGTTCAGTGGTTGTCTCAATTTGTTTATGAACACTTCGAAATGTTACTCCTTTTGTGTTTACTACTTTGAAATGAACATATGTTACTCCTTCTGTGTTTACGAACATTTTGAAATGAACCCTTTGTTACTCCTTTTCTGGTTATGAGCACTTTGAAATGTTACTCCTTCATACTTGTCATCATAATATTTACACCATTTTTGAAAAGTTACTCCTTTTGTGTAAGAATTTTTGGCATAAGATTTACATTTTTTCCTCGCACTTACACCATTTGTGAAGGCCCAACTTAAAGCTATTTCGGAAGTCACTTATACATTTTGTGAAAAAAAAAATTCATCCAATTTACACCTTTTGCTTAGGCTTACACCTTCTCCTGAAAATACTTACACCATTTTTTAAAAGTTACTCCTTTTGTGTAAGAATTTTTGGCATAACATTTGTACTTTTCTGCTTATATACTCTTTCAGAAAAGGTGTAAGTTTGAAGAAAAAGTATAAATCTTATGACAAAAATTATTTCACAAAAGGAGTAACTTTCCAAAAAAAATATAAGCACTTCCACGAAAAGGTATAAGCTTAAGCAGAAGGTGTAAATTTGATGAATTTATTTTTTCACAACAGGTATAAGTGACTTCCGAAAAAGCAGTTGGGTTTCCACAAAAGGTGTAACTTCAAAGAAAAGGTATAAATGTTATGCCTTTTTCAGAAATCAGTTACGCCTTTTTTTGAAATTGCTTACGCCTTTCTTGAAAATATACGTCTTTTGTGAAAACTTATACATTTTTTGCGACCACTTACACCTTTAGTCATATAATATATTATTTTATTAGTAATTTACCTGGAAAGTGACCTGCCTAGCAGGTCACCAATGTGTAAATTTTCAAATATTTTGATATAACCCAATACATACAAGGGTGTAAATGCAGAATACAAGGGTGTAAGTGCCTTGCATACCATATGCAAGGCACACTTAAGAAAAGTCCAATACTTTAATATCATTTTCATCAATAATTTTGTTAGTCATATGAATAGAAAATGATGTAATTATCTTTTTATACTAAAATATGTATTTTATCTTATTTATTCTCATGTTTTCATATCATCTGTATCAGTTACAGACTCTTTTTCTTTACAAAAAAGAAGATCAATATAATTATATAAAAAATAAAGACTTATTGTATTTTTTTTATAAATCTTAATACAATTTACATACATTTTTTATATTTCATACATATATCAATATATATTTTTTTTCCCATTGAGTTGCCTTTAACATTTTATTATTCATTTATAAGGTTGTGGAAAAGGTGATGGAATCATGAAAAGAAAATGAAAAATTAATTAGAACTTTACAAACATAACTAGAAAAATTACTCAAAATTTTACTTTGAATGAATGAATATGTAAATAAGATTCATTGTACATGTGAACCACAACATACTAACTTTAAATCTACACCCTATCCATCATTTTTTATGTAAATTTATGGTTAACATTTCATGGTAATTAGAATTATTGTTTCAAATTGGTTGGATATTCATAACATGTTTGGAAAAAAAATTAGGGCAAATTACGATAGTTCTTGTATTTTATCCTTTGCATCATTTTAGTTTATATACTTTCAATTGGTTCAATTTTGACTTTGAATTTATAATTTTGTCTCAATTTGTTCAAATTGATTACAACTCTTAATATTTTTAGGAAAAATACGCACAAAAGTGTCACGTGCTATATTTTTAAGGGCAAAATTATAGACTTACTCAACTTCGTTAATTAACCTTGTAACGACTCCAAAATGCATATCATAAATTATCCCTATTTAATTATGGGTTGATGAGCTTAAATTTAATTATATCTGTTTGAATTGAGGAATTACCTGTTGAGTTACGACCTTAAAACTGAAATTGCCGACCTTTATGGGTTCAGAAATCAAAATTGAGTACATGGATATGCTAATGAGAATTTTTAGAGCCATTTGGGAAAGTTAATTGAAAATTTATTTCATCTAATTCGTTAAGGTGTGTTTGGGTGGTTAACTTTGCACTGCAAATTGAAGGCCTTAGAGGCTTCAGAAACCAGAATGGAGTACATAGTCACGATCAGCATGATTTTTAAACTTACCTGGGAAGTCTAATTGAAATTTGATTTCGTACGATTCATAAAGGTGCGTTTGGCTCTCCTTAATTGTGAGAAGTTTATGTGTATATATATATATATGATATGAGTTGAACTCATCACTTTGGGTCCAAAATATCTGAGAGAGAGGGAGAGAACTGAGAGAGAGAGGGCAAAGGAGAGAGAAAGCTTCTCTAAGAGAGAGAGCTCAACATTCATGGGATTCGAAGACAAATTGAAGAGATTTAAGAGAAAGGAAGAAGATCAACCATGAAAGCTTGGAAAAATTGAAGAGAGTTAAGGGAAAAGCAAAGGTTAAACTAAGGTATGAAAATCTATCTTGAATCCTTATGATTAATTCATTAATTTCATGAAATTATAATGAGATTGGAAGATTTGAAACTCATTTGGTTAGGGTTTTGTGTTATCTATTTAATTGAGCTAAATTTCAAAAATGAAAACTTGGGTCCTTTGATTTTGTTTATGATTGGAGCTCAATCTTGTGAATAACATATGAAATGAACTCTAGATTGTCTATAAAACAAGATTTATGCAAGGATCAAGTGTGTTTGTGGGTTGTGTTTTGGGAACTTTCAAGATTATGAAAGAGGAAATATTGATCTTGAAGTTGAAGCAAAGATTGATTTGTTTCGGGTGATATTACACTTGAATGATGTTAGTTTATCATGTTGTGGGGTAATTTTACATGTTTTTAGGTGATTAGAGTTGAAACCAAGCTTAGAAAATGGAAAAAAACAAGTGTTAGAACCAACAGGGATTTCGGACAACAAATGTTGCCCAGAGCTGCACGTGCGGTAGTCCACTTCCAACACTTAAATTGATTCTGAAATAAAAGCACTTTGTCCTGCACATGCGGCTCAATTCCCGCATATGCAGCCCTGTTTCCCGCAGGTGCGGGGCATCCCTATTTTAGCCCACTTTCAAATAAGCATATCTCTTCATCCGGACTCCGTTTTGGGTGATTCTTGAGTCTAAATTTAGGCCCCGGAAGTCTAGTTTCTAGTGGTGGTAGTCTTGCACCCAAATTTTAAGTAAACAATTAGATATGCTCAAATCAGTGAAGGTTGTTCACTTTCTGTCTACCGGTTTTATACCATTTCTTCTTCTAACCCATTTTCCTTTCGTTTCCTCCTATTTTCCTAGACACGGATTATGACCTATTGAGGACTAATGAGTTTAGAACCAACATAACTAATTGATTAAAGAGCAAAGAAAGAGATCGGTTATATTCATATGTTGTGTTATGTAATTGTGGTTGTAGGTCAAGACGAGGACATCGTCTAACTGCTATCAGAAGCCCATCACTGTGTGTAATAATATAGTAAAGATGTGTTTTTCATTATCTATCTTGATTTATGTATGACATGATTCTCTAAATGTTATAGTTTATCTAAATGCACAAGTTTCCAAGAAATGTGAAATAAATTATGAATGGGAAATGTGAATTGTTATATTATGATATGGTGGGCCCAAGGCCGTTCTGTTTATCTGTTCTGCTTATGCTATGGCATGATATGAATTGTTTGGTCTTTAAGACCTAATCATTTTGGTATGGAACAAAGTGCTGTACGAAACTAAGTGCTACAGTGTGAGTCATCTCTAGGGTCCGTACGAGACACCTCTTGGATCCATACATACATGAATTGGGCCCAAGGAGATATGAAGACATGTCGATGTTCCATCTACTCCATGATCAGATATAGTGATACGATATGATATGTTTGGACCTAAGGTCGTTTTGATATATGATTGGGCCTAGGGCCGTTTTGTTATACATGGACTCGAGGTCGTTCAGAACATATGATATGAGTACAAATGTTTTTACATTGCTATATGACTCACGTTATGAGATGTTATTGTATATGCATGAATGGATGTCCTATTTTGAAATGTGCTTCTAACCTTTGTATAAGTGGGCGTACCACGTACCACGTAAAATGTTTTGTAATAGTTTCAAATATGTATTCCATTGAAAAAGCATGGATTATGATACGGTAAATGTTTCTTTTGAAATGATTTAAGATGTTCGGATTACGCCTTCATGTCGAGGCTTTAACTTTGTATTAGAGAATTATGTATTTTATTGAGTCTTATGTATTTGTGTGTGAGATCTATATAAGTTTTGTGATTATATGTATATATGGAAAGTATATTTAAATGTTTCAATTAATCTAAGTCTTCATGTATGCACAAGCTCAATGGGCATTATCTTTATGTTGGTATTTGCTTCCGCTTAAGGCCCCATATTTGAATTAATATTCGTGAAATTTTGTTTTGAGGCCGATGTACAGGTCGGTCATGGATCAAACTTTTAGAGGCGGGTTTGGGTCGTGACAAACCTCAACCAACTTAGTTATAATTTTTCTTAAAAAACACTAACAATATTATTAATTAGATCAAATTGAAAGAAAATCTAAAATTAAGGGTCCAAATTGAGCCAATTGAAAGTGTAGAGACTAAAATGGCATAATGGGTAAAATATAGGGACCATTGGTGTAATGTGCTGAAAAAATTAAGATAATATAATCCGATCCTATAGCTATCGAACATCAATAACTAATCAACTTGATTTTTCACATACTACACAAAATAATTAATTGCTCGAATCGTAGAAGTACACCAGGAAGAACCCCTCATTCATTTTAGAATCCAAAGAATGATTATAAATCTTGAACCTTTTTTGACAATAGAGTAATTAACATTGAAATCACGGTAAGAAAAAAAAGGATCACAACCCATAATCCATCCCACCAAATGCCAAAGCAAGTATGTAACTCTTTTACACATTCTCACCTCGATTGCATAACTCTCGCCAGCTTACTGACTTGAGCATTGGAGAGTCTTTAGCCAACAAAAATTGGTCATTCATTCTAGCTCGTTTGCTATCAAACAAGGAAGCTTATCTATCATCTATCATCTATAATTAGTAAGGCTGTTATCAAATATGGTATTAACTCTTTTACTATAATAATAATCATTAGCCAATGTGCATCAATTGGAATTTCTTAACGACCCATTAGAATTGTAATTATTTGTGGAACATTTTATTCCTGTAGTCAATGTAAGTTCTGTCTCATCACTGCTCCCTTCTATATAGAATCCATGTTGTTTAGGATGGGGTAGCATTGTGTTGTAATATTTCTACTGGGCTTTGACTCACCCTATGTGGGAAAAACATTTTCAGGTGCTGGTGATATGCCTCCACCAAGGACTTAGCTTGGGAGGACTGCGGAGTTGAAGGCTCAATGTTGTATTTTTGTAGTTAATTTTGTACAAGCCTAGGGCTTTATCTGTATTGAGCTTAAGACTCACTTTTGATGTACCTAAGCATTGACTTGGAAAGATGTAAGTCTTTAAGTCATATGATTAACTACTTAGTTTTCATTCCTTTTTACAATCTTGTAACACATGCTGTAGATTTAGGATGTACTGTTTATGAATATATATTGCATGTGTTACCTTTTGTATATCAAACTCTGATTAATGAAAGCTTATTAGTCCAATTATTTTGTTAGTTATTAGTTGTTATGAGATGGGTATATTGTAATTATGTCGGGATGTTACAACATTGTTGGCCTGTCTTCAGGGCGTTGTTGCACACACAATAGACCAATTTGTATACGTTTTATTACTTCTGACATCAACATTTTTGAAGTTTCCAACTTTTCGTCAACTAGCTTGGTGGCATTCCCTTTAATCCATAGATTCCATGCATAAGAGAGCACATTTATATTAGAGATCAATAATGGAAGAAAATTCCAAAAATGAAGAGAACAAACATAAGTAAAAACTTACATGTCCAAGAAGGTTGTGAGTATGGTTAGGATGTCGAAACTTTTTGTTCCTCTGTCCACTCACCATTTTTAAAACAAGTACTCCGAAACTAAACACATCTTATTTCATTAAAAATAGCCCATATAATATACATACTCTGGGGACA
The DNA here is from genome assembly GCA_030407325.1 of Camellia japonica. Taxonomy (NCBI): domain Eukaryota; kingdom Viridiplantae; phylum Streptophyta; class Magnoliopsida; order Ericales; family Theaceae; genus Camellia; species Camellia japonica. The sequence goes on from JAPPVO010000014.1 coordinate 29,090,293, forward strand.
TATATCCACTGCACGCCATAATCAAATTGATAAATCAAGAAATTAGTCAGAAAACTTGAAGGTGGGTAAGTACATGCAAGAAATCTTTGAGTACTTACTAAGTTCCAATCATCCTTCTTGTTTTTTGATATATTTGATCTCCTCCAAAAGCTCTAGCAATGCCAAAGTCTGAAATTTTGGGATTCATCTCATTGTCTAGTAGCACATTGTTGGCTTTGAGATCCCTATGAATAATTCTCAGTCTTGAATCTCGATGAAGGTAGAGAAGCCCTCAAGCAATCCCCACAATAATATCAAAGCGTTTCCTCCATTCAAGAGAGTTATTTTTTGTAGTATCCAGGAAATAGATCGAGAGACGCATTTGTATAGAATATTAGTGTTGGGTTCTATAATTGACATAATGCTATACAATTCGAGTAGCGTGTAGTTTGTTTTCGATATTCAATTGAAGAAGTTAGAAGAAAGGTCGAAAGATCAAACAAAAATAAAGGAGCTCAAGTTACCGTTGGGCAAATACTCATAGTTCAACATGCTCTCTTCTCCTTGAATGCAACATCCCAAAAACCTAACAAGATTTCGGTGCTGAAGCTTGGCAATCAAGATAAACTCATTTTTAAATTCATCGAGGCCTTGTTTAGAATTCTCCGAAGCCTCTTTACTGCTATCTCTTGTCCAATTGATAGCTGACCCTATGGAAATACACAAGATTTTTTTTTTTGGAAAGTAAATAAAGATTGAAAATAAAAACATTATACATGGGCATTTGCTAAACAAAATGTGCAAGGGGAAAGCCACCTAGACAAATATGGGGCCACCTAAGGAAAATCAACACTACATAGAAGAGCAATGAAACAACCAAGAAAAACAAGATCTTTTTTTTAGCCTTCATGCCAAAGATTTGAATTTACACTCTTCTGAGGCACACTCACAAACATACAACACAGAAAATTATATGACTTTAGTAAGTGCAATTGAAATTGCCTTGTAAACTGGTCCGAATCCACCATCTCCAATCTTATTAGAAGTAGAAAAATTGTTTGTAGCATTTGCTGTGACTATATTGAAAATGGGTAGGTCTATGTTTTCATCATCTTTGAATGGAATGTTTAGCCGTGGACCTGTAGATCACAACAGATGAGAAGATCAGGAAATAAACTTGAAACACGGTTATATTTGTGTCCACAATGGCATTGAATTCCATAATACCTTGATATATAAGTTTTATAGGGGAATTTGGTATTTAAAGTATAGAAGAAAAACAGAAGACATGCTAAATCACCTTTATTACACTAAATCTGGAGAGGGGAAAAGGGGACATAACAAAAACTTTCACTTTTTAATTGCTCCTCACATATCAATCTAGATAAAGAAGTTAGTAAAGGAATATGCACAAACCCTTGTTATTTTTCTATTCAAAGTAAAGTGCTAGATTATCAATTGTCACAAAAGCTTAAGCTATTACAAAATTGGTGCAACAATATATATCTAGCTATCGTAACATCATTCATCAACAATGTATGTCCGGCCTATTTTAATATCATTTCTTAAGTTCAGCCTTGACTTTGTCTTTCTATTTTTAGGGAAACAGACAACTAACCAAGTTCAAACAAACCTTGTCTTGCACATTTAGGGTCAAATAAATAACAAACTGAAGTGGAAACAGATCTCATCTTCTTCCCTAATTAGAATAGGGGTGTTGAGGGGTAATGTGGATCTATTCTATGTACTATGCAAAGCTGAAATGGAAACATCGAATCATGTTTTATTGTACTGCCCATTTGTGTGGCAAGTTTTGTCAAATATCATGGATTAGTTGGGTATCAAGTGGGTTATACCAGGGTCATTGGAAAGTCTGATACAGTGGTGGTTGGGGTGGAGGTTCAGAAAGAAGGAAAGGCAAGTTTGGAGAGCTGTTCTTATATCAGTAATTTAGTCCTTGTGGAAGTTCATAAACGATTTTGTTTTCAATGGCACACAACCAAGCATTGAGGAGCTATTTGAGCTTATCAAAGTTAGGGTGGCCTTATGAATGAAAACACAGGATATAGGTTGCTTTTACTTCATAGATGTTGAAAATTCTTAAAAACTCCTAAGATAATGATTTGTGCTTGTGATTCAATTTTAAACAATGAATAAAATAGAAAAGACAAAAGCAATATGGTGGAGCAAGTAAGGAATTTCAGATTTGTTCCTCAAAGCACACAAGAATATCCAAGAAACACAATTACTTGAAAGCACAATGTGCACAATCTCTAGAAGATTCCTCATGAAAGAATGTGATGCAACATGTGAAAAGCATAGATTTCATGAGAAAAGTGTGTGTCTCTCTTAGTGTTCAACAAACACTAGATTCAAATCCTAGTCGTGATATGATGGCTGGATCTCCGACAAGAGAATCTGTGAATGACTGAGAAAAGTTAAACCTCTAGTGATCAAGGGATATTTGTTGAGTAAACGCGAAAGCTCCCCCTTAAACAATGGATACAATTTTCTTGTGCACTCACCGACAGCTTTGACGCTTAAGAGTATGGAAGCCAAACCAGAGATGGATTGAAAGAATAAATGAAGCCTGGTTGGTAACTCTAAGGTAGGTTTTTCCTCATGCCTTAAAACTCATATACAGAGACTCAATATCACGCAAGATAGCATTGGTCAATTACTCAAGAAAAACTGCTAGAAGTCCATAGAGAAAGTTGATCACTTATGCGGAAGAGTCCAGTATTTGCTAATCCAAAAGTACGTACAGAATGAGGCATGCTCATCATATAGTGATTCTGGTTTGAACCCAACCTATTTGATGTTTTGGATCCGGGTTTCATTGTTACATATAGTTATCTATGTCTTGTTTTCCCTTATATCTCCTTGAGTTTGGATTTTGAGTTGTGCTGGTCGTGTTTGGAACAAGTTGGTAGCTCGTTTTTCAAATTGTCACTACCCAGAATTTTGTTTCTACGCTCGAGGTCGCTTCTTGCACTTGAGCGGTCTTTGTGAACTCTCAGTACATTTGCAGGTTTGCAAAAGTACTGGGAAGTGGTATTCTTCGCTCGAGCGAAGATTCTTATGCTCGAGCGGCCCTTATTGCTGCTCGAGTGTTAGCCTTTTGCCTATAAAACTACTGGACATTTATATTTCACACTCGAGAGACAACTTGTTGCTCTCAAGTGGTCACATCTTTTGTGTCTTATGCTCGAGCGTCACTTCTTGTGCTCGAGTGGTCTGTGCGTATATCAAATCGCAGAATTACCTTTTTGGGCCACTTTTTCATTTCACTCTCTCCCTAAACATTCCAAAAACCCTAGATCTAGACTCTCACTCTCTCTAAAACTTACCTTCTCTCTACAAAAAAACCAAGATCTAGTGATTTTTTCACCCGACTCCCTTCGTTAAAAAGGTAAAACACTCTGTGGGCTCTCTTTTCATCCAAACAAAAGTGGATTTCGGCTTCCTTGAGGTTTCTCCACTCTCACCTTGGTCTTCTAGCTTCGAAGTGGGGATTTTTCACACTCTTGTATGAGTTTTACCTTAGCTATTTGCTATTTCAAAAGACTTAAGTGGTTTGGGGGGTTTTTGGTAAAACCTAGGGTTTGAAATCAAAATGAAAAAAGAGGGGTTTTCAAATGGTTTCTTGGAAAAGCTTGTGGGTATGAAATTGGAGTTAATATATGTTGAAATGAGGTATTTCCTACATTGAAATTGATTCTCAAAGAGAAAGGGATTTTTCCCTAAAATATGAATGTTTAAAATTGTAAAAAGAAAATGAAATTAATATTGAAAATTATGAAATTGAAGTAATGTTGATAATGATGGCGGAGTTGGATATGTATTAGCACCCCCATCTTAAGATTTTGGAAAAGTGTATCTTTAGTGAAATTTATTTATCTGTTTAGAGATATCGGTTTTGAGCTATCGGTGGAGGATAGCTATGAGTGTTGTAGGAATTGCATAGGAATTAGGTGAATTAAAACTAATTTCCCATCCATGTGCATTGAACATTGTTGCTTATTTAATACATTGAAAATGTATATGATTTTGAGAAAAATGGATGAACAAGGGAAAAAGGTGTGTATCACCAAATCAAATTAGCCTGTGTGTCCAAGGTAAAAGTCCCAAAAAACGTGCGTATACAGTGTGCCGGTTCTCGTGGACGAAATATCCATAAAATGAAAATAGTAGCACTTGTATAGGCTATGTTTACATGGGTGCCGTTTGATGGTTTCCCGCGGATGAAATATCCGTAAAAGGTGGTATTGGTTTGAGATTTCTCCCTGCTTTCTATTGTTAAGGGCATGGTTTTGAGAATTGTGATATAAACCTGGTATAGCACGACTTTTGAAAAAGGATACAAATATTTTGGTACTGGCATTGCATATGCATAAAACCTTATGGCTTCGTTAAAATTTATACATTGTGTTGTAGTATTTCTATCGGGCTTTGGCTCACCTTATGTGGGAATAACCATTTTCAGGTGCTGGTGATATGTTTCCACCAAAGACTTAGTTTGGGAGGACTGTGGAGCTGAAGGCTCAGTGTTGTTATTTGTATTTAATTTTGTACAAGCCTAGGGCTTTATCTATATTGAGCTTAAGACTCACTTTTGATGTACCCAAGCATTGACTTAGAAAGATGTAACCCTTTAGGGCATATGATTATCTGCTCAATTTTTATTTCTTTTCACTATCTTGTAACACATTTTCACGACCCAAACCCGTCCCTATAGGTTTAGCGTCGTAACCAGCTAGTAATCTTAAGATTACCTACGGCCTCTGAAACAAAATCACAAAATCAGGGGCTAGCGAAAGTAAATACATATATATAATTGTCCAATGAACTATGCTGACTTATTCGAAACAGAGATTTTAAAATTTATATACAATGTCCAAAAGTTATTCTTACATTATACCCACACACATTATAGTCAAAGCAAGAAGGGATTAAACCCCATATACAAAAACTTGTCTTAAACCTTAACAAAGAAAACAAAAGTTAAGTCAATCACAAGGTCATGAACACATGACATATTCGAAACCTCCACATGAGGCGCAATGGTTGGCTTTACAAAACAGAAGTGCAGACAAAAGTCTTCAGGCCTAATCTTCAGAACGCTCACCTATACATATATGCACATACAGTGAGTTAAAACCCAGTAAATAACATAAATGTAAAGAGGTTAGTGAACGAATTCTGAACATATCATATTCATAAACTAGATCATAACTAAATCAATTCTCATATCCGAACATAATAATGGTACATCCAATAGAACATATCTGTAGCTCGACTTTTTGTGCCCCCTTTCGGAAGATAAATATGCCCTACAATATCAGACTCTTGCGGTTCTGAATCTAATCTAACAAGTGCAATGTGAAATAGATAAACACCAAAGAGTCCAAATTCGACAAATCTTTTGGCAAATCGATTTTGAATCAAATTGCCAAAAATGGACTGTTTTACCAGATTTCAGAATCACCACCTAAATATTTTTGAAAAATTTAGCAAACCCATGACTCATGCCAAAGGCCATTAGTCCGCCATCACGAAAGTTGTCTTGGCTCGGGAACTTAGGTACGAGAGGAGAAGGTTATGAATTGAGCAGCCCTGTAGACGTCCCCGAACGTCCTGGGAGGGAAATCCCGTTTTGTTCATTGGGCTCACTACAGTTCAGGACTCAATGTCACGGTCCTGTATCTAATCTCGCAGAGTGCAATGCAAGACCGATGAATCATCAAAGAGTCCAAATCCGGCAAACCGTTTTTGAAAACAGATTTTTTTTAAAGAAGTGCCAAACATGGACTGCTTTGCCAGATATAGAGTCGTCACCTAAATATTTTATTTTAGGGGAATTTAGGAAACCCTGACTCGTTGCCTAAGGCCACGTGTCCGTCATCACCAAAGTTGCCTCGGCTCGGGAACTTGGGTACGATTGGGGAAGGTCACTTCGTGAGCACCCCCGCTCGCCTGATCAAAGATCGGCCTCTACTAACCATGATATCAGGTTTTGAAAACATTATGTGTTCTTATTCTGGTTATTAGCCTAGAATTACTATGTGATGCGCACATCATACAAGTATAGACTGGATCGCCTGAATTGGAACGAAACATCTCATGCTTGTTTTGAAAACGGTTTGTTACTAGCAAGTAGGCTAAAATATGGATTTGCCACCCTCAGGTGGGCTTTAGTAAACGAGATGATTTGTCACTCTCAAGTGGGCTTAAAACTCACAGTCAATGCATTATTCCAATTCAGATAATCCAACCTTCACCCACAGGCATTCAGGCAGGTATATCACATAAGCACATAGCCTCATGGTAAGCATGCTATCATGGCAGTCACTCACACACATGCAAGGATGCTAAACACTTACCGAGTACTCCAAGCCAAAACAGAAACTAGTTAGTAATCAATGCATGATCCTAGTTCATGTTAAGATGGCTAATGCGACACATGCAAAATGCAACTAAGATAGGCTCGGCTATTCTAAAGATGGCATGTGAAATGCTACAACTAACAAGTATTCAACTCGGAATTAAAATACAATGCAGTTAGTATGATGCGCCGAGCCCGATGCGTGCAAGATAGATGAATGGATGCAAACATGCGAGCATAAGTATGTTAATTGAAACATGCCCTAAACTAACCATCATAAGCTGGTAAATAAAAGGGAGAAAGACGTGGGGTTGGAAGACATGCATCACACACACGCACACTTATTACACAATTGTGCCCTCACTCGGAGGGTCCGAATAAATAATACAAGCCGCCTAATCAACTAACTCACGAGCTAATTAATTATTACAAAACCGGATTTATAACTAGCTACAACTAATTATTACACAACTACTAACTAACAAGTAAGCCATAAATGAATGCTATTCCAGCTCTGTTTGGAGAAGAGGAAGATATGCATGCTCGCTTCAGTTTTTCGCATCGAAACACTTTCCGGTTGCTCTTTAGAGGCTCTATTTGCAGGGTGTCTTCCAGTGTTTGTTGTTGGAACTTACCAAAACACTGCTGGGGAATCCACCAGTGGCCTGCCGGCCATGAAAGGAGAGATGCCGGCCAACAACAGGGCACTGCCGGCCATCAGTGGTGCACTGCCGGCCACTGGTGTGCTGTGACACCAAGCTACAACAAAGCACAAAATAGAGAGAAAGGAGGGTCTCCCAAGGGCATGTATGCACTATGCCATCCCATATCGCCTCAAAACATCAAGGGAGAGGCCTAGTCGGATCCACGACCATCAATCACGCATCCCGATGCATGATGGCCAAAGATCCAACTTGTGCAAATCAATATGAAAATGAATGCACAAATAAAGCAAGTAAAGCCTAGAACTCTATCATGAATCATCAAGAGCTTCGGTGACCGAGAAATGAGACACGTTCCATCACTCGGAGTATGAAACGCCCCTCATTCCTCGTGCTCGGATTAACACTTAATCCAAACAATGCAACACGTAAGGATGGCAAACATGCAATATGAATAACCTAACAAGGCTAATGGCATGCAACAAACACATAGGCATAATGTGAGGTGACAACCTTGGACAACATGACAAAATGCAACATGAACATGTAACAACATGTAATGGGGCTAGCATGCGACAACATGCAAAGATCGAGCAAGCATACAACAATATGCGAGACAGGCATGCGACAACATGCAAAGGGATGGACTTAAACTAATGCGGGCAGCTCTCAACTAAGCCCAAATCAGTGGCCAAAAGTGATGGATTGATGGCATGAAAAGCATGAAATGGCAAGGCAAACATGTATGCCAAATGGCTCAAGTATTAAGGCACAAAGAGGACAACTCTTAAGCACACTTAAGGAGCAACAAACATGGATGTATGACAATGAGGTAAGCTCTGAAATCTCATGTAAAGTGATGCCAAATCAAATCAACAATGCAAGCATAGCATATTATGATGCTCAAAGCTCGAAGTGAGCAAAAGGAGTTAAGCCATGGCCATACAAGGCAAACCCCAAGGGGCCGAGGGGACCTAAAACAGTCCTAGGGTAGGTCCAAACAAGACCAAAACTAAGCTCAAAGCTAGCCAACATAGGCTAGAACACAGCCAAAAACATGGAGCATACAAGGCTTTAAAGAGGCAATGCCCTACACCTATTGAAACCAATCGTGACAAGACTTGGACAACATAAAACAGAGTTACATCATGGTATAATAAGACCCAAAATGCACTAAAGTGATGAGCCAAAGGCTTAGGCTTAATGGCATGTACAAAAGTCAATTCTTGAGGCATAAAGCACAAGCTCCATAAAGCATTCAAGGCATGTCAAATGCAAGTGTATGACAACATTTCATGGATTGAAATAGCATATGGAATGAGGGCAAAGCATGCAAACATCACATGTATGGCATGGTAGGGGCCTCAAAACCCAAGACTAGCCTAAGCATTCACACTATAGTTATACAAAGCACGAGTGATATGGCCATGGCAGCCCAAAAAAGTCCTAGGACAGCCCAAAATAAGCATAAAATCATGTTAGAGCAAAGCCAAAATATGCTAGTATGATGAGTCAAAACATCATGCACAAAGGGCTAGTAAACAAGATTTGTTCTACACCTATATGGAGCATGCAAAGGATGATCAAACCAACTATGGATAGGGTCATGACATGCCAAATGATGACCAAATACATGCTGAAATGTAAACCAAACAAGCTAACATGACATGGCAAAGCATGGAGCATATGAAGCCAGTTTAGGGGATTTACACTACAAGTGTATCATGCAAGCATGGAGTGACAAAACCAACCCAAAACAAATTCATGGCATGGTAAAACATCACCAAAAACTCACTGAAATGGACTCAACACAAGCTAAGAACACATGCTACTTTGATGAGCTATGAATGGAGTTACATAACACATACTAGATGCATGCAAAATATAACCAAACCAGCCATGGATAGGGCCAAGGCAGGTCCTAAAAGTCACAAAAATAGGCCTGAACCAAGCCTCAAAAATGCATGGAGGGATGGTCCTTTGGAAGGCCAAAAATGCAAGCAAAGAGGAACCAAAAGAGAGGGGGCCACCCCCTCTGATTAAGGACCTCAAAACCACACCTTTACCATTGAAAATCCACTGGATTTCAGTGGTAAGAAGGCCAAACCAAGGCTAGCTCAGAGACCTCAAGGAATGGCTTAAAACAAAGCCAAACAAAGCATGCAAGAGGGTTACACACCCCTAGCAGCAAAAAGACCTTAAACAAATTTCAAAAGCACTTAAATACAAGACTTTTTTTAGTTATAAGAAAAGCCCAAATCAATATGCAAGGAGTGCTAAAGTGAGGTACAAGAAGGTGCAAAAATGGGGAAAATACTCACCCTTGAAGACCCTCTTTGAAACCAGCAACTTCAGGGGGTGCAAACCAGTTTTCAGACCTCAGGAAGACCTTCTAAGAAGCTTGGTCCAATGGTGGTGGTGTATCTCTATGTGTTGTAGTGTAAAAGTGCAAGGAAATCCAACTTCTAACCACAAAATACAAACAATATAGAGAGAAAGAGAGCTTTTTTTTTTCAAAATAGCTGAACCTCTTTTGAGGAGAGAGGCTCTCTCCTTATATAGAGGAATGCAAAGCTAAAGCTTCTTCAAGAAGCTTTACAAAGGTTCCATCCCTCCATACACGTGTATGGAGGGGAGCAAACAAAAAACCAGCTGGCTCAAAAGATCTGGAGGAAAACCAGCTGAGACAGGGGGGGTGCCGGCCATCATCAATGGCCGGCAGTGGCTCACTGATGGCCGGCAGGGCATCACCAATGGCCGGCAGGCACAAAGACATGGCCGGCAGTGCACCAAAAGGTCCACTATGAAAGGACCTAGCCAAGGTCCAAAAAAAAGGGCAGAAAGGATACAAGGTCCGGGAAGCTCGAACCGGTGACGTTTCGCCGCGACAGTCGAGTACTCAGCGAGCAATCGAACTAGTTGTTGGGAGTACCTACAAGCACAACCAAGTCTTGAGGACGGTCAAAAATGGGGTGTCTACAGTTGCCCCTCTTTGACAGAACTCAACAGTCACAAAGTGACGGGAGTGAGTGTTAAAGCCCAGAGACGACCCATTTTTGACAAGGCCAAAGACTCAGACAATCAATCAATATAGGCATGCAGAGATGCGCCCGGAGGTTGGGGCAAAATGCAAACGGTATGCAAGATGCAAGAGCATGACTAATAATCATGCCAAGAATGCTGTAATGAAGCAAATCATGCAACAGTTTTAAGCAGGTGAACAACAGTCCTACATATTTCGACAGGAAGGATGTAAGAAAATTATGCAATTCTTACCACGTTTCACGCGGAGTGCATACAATACCTGTGCGGCTCGTCTGGCCATGCCAGCTTCAAATGAACCGTACATACAATATCGTGCCTGAAAAAGAAATGAACTTAACAAGTACAATATCGTTAGAAACATGCATAACAATGCATTTGAAAAGTGCGTGACAACGCATGCGATGTGTGCATAAACACATGTAAGTAAAGCATACGTGACAACGCATACAATGTGTGAAGCAGGAATTTGAACACATGTAAGTAAAGCACACGTGACAACGTGTACAATGTGTGAAGGAATCGAACACATGTAAGTAAAGCATGCGGGATTAACGCAGGCAATGTGTAAGGCAAGCAAATATATGAACACATATCAGTAAAGCATACGCCGAAACGTGCACAATGTGTAACCACCTGGAAATACATATACACATGTAAGTAAAGCATGCAGTAATGCAAGCAATGTGTATAACAGGAATGAACACATGTCATTAAAGCAAATGCGATTAACGCAAGCAATGTGTAACCTCCTGTAAAATGCATAAACACATGTAAGTAAAGCACAAGCAGAAACGCATGCAATGTGTAAAGCAAGCAAAGGTATGAACACATATCAGTGAAACACACGTCGAAACATGCACAATGTGTGACCACCTGGAAGATACATTATACACATGTAAGTAAAGCATGCAGTAACGCAAGCAATGTGTATAGCAGGAATGAACACATGTCATTAAAGCAAGCGCGATTAACGCAAGCAATGTGTAACCTCCTGTAAAATGCATAAACACATGTAAGTAAAGCACATGCAGAAATGCATGCAATGTGTAAAGCAAGCAAAGGTATGAACACATATCAGTGAAGCACACGCCGAAATGTGCACAATGTGTAACCACCTGGAAGATACATTATACACATGTAAGTAAAGCATGCAGTAACGCAAGCAATGTGTATAGCAGGAATGAACACATGTCATTAAAGCAAGCGCGATTAACGCAAGCAATGTGTAACCTCCTGTAAAATGCATAAACACATGTAAGTAAAGCACTCACAGAAACGCATGCAATGTGTAAAGCAAGCAAAGGTATGAACACATATCAGTGAAGCACACGCCGAAACGTGCACAATGTGTAACCACCTGGAAGATACATTATACACATGTAAGTAAAGCATGCAGTAACGCAAGCAATGTGTATAGCAGGAAATTATGACAACTCATGATAAGGAAGTGCATAACGATGTGTGACAAGGAAATGCATGACAATGCATGATAGAGAAAATGCATGACAATGCATAATAGGGATAAGGAAATGCATGACAATGCATGTAAGGTGCGCATGACGATGCGTGATAAGGAGAATGCATGACAATGCATGGTAGAGAAAACGCATGACAATGCATTTTAGAGATATGCAAAACAATCCATGTGAACTAGATGGGTGTTTATTGTAACAGACAAATGCTAATTGACACCAACAGAAGAGAAATATGCTTAATAAAGACATCTTAAAAGGAGACCTCCGGTTTACCTCTCGGAGGGTTTGGGATGCGTCAAAAGGATACACCTCGTGCGCATTAATGGGTGTAAACCATCGTATATTAAGGACGTGATTCCCGAGCTCCCACGGAGGCGTTTCAAAACAAGTTTTGAGCATTCCGCAGGATTGTTGGGACCCGGGAACAGATTCCAAGATCAAATAGGCCAGGAAAGCTGAAAAAAGGCTGCTGGTCACCAGGGACAACTGCTGGCCACCGCCGGCCATCTGTATCCACTGCCGGCCATCGACAACATGCTGGCGACCACCGATGTGCCCCTACCGGCCATCGGTGGTAGATTTGGGCAAAAGGGGCTTTCAAGCCGTGGGTCTTTAAATTGGCTCAAAACCAACCTATTTCCTCACAAACCCTTCCATAGAAATCAATTTTCTTCCTTCTTAGGTGTGCCTTCTCTCTAGATTCGCGCATTCTACGCGTTTCCCAACACCCTATACAACCTTGCATCACTAAGGATTCTTGGTTTTCTTCGATTTGAACCGATCAGAAATTGCATCTGAGGCTTCTTTCATCATTTCCCGCATTCAAGGATCATTTCCCCCGATCTTCTCTCGAGGTTAGTTCACTTTCCCGGGTTTTTCAACTTTTCTTGAATTTTCTCTCTTAGGGTTTGAGTTTATTCTAAATTTCATCATTTTGCTCATTTTTGCTCATTTTCGCATCATTCTTTTGCATCCATCTCAGATGGCTGACGATGTGCCTCATGACGAGGGTTTCCCCGCACTCCCTCCAGTAGAGTTAGCGGCAGAGTTTGCAGCTGAGCCAGAGGTTGAGCCTCAGCCGTTACCATTGGACGTACGTCCCTTCGACCCTGCGGTGTACCATCCGGAGACTCACATCATTCCAGTGGTAGGAGGCATCCATACTTTTATCGATTTTGATGAGGATGTACCAAATGACCTGTTATTGAGAGAGCCGATGTCTCACTTGTCGGCCATTGCCATGGAGGTACCACCTTTGTTTTTCTGTAGTATTACTTTCAAATACCTGCATCTCTTGCACTGTTTCGATCTGATTGCATCGCACGCTTTGACCTGACTGCATTTCATACAATGCTGATTTGCCCTTGAATGTACCTTACACATTACTACCCTGTATACACTGCACATAACCGCATCTCATGCGTCACTATTCTGAATTCAAATGCATCTTTGACACATCACTGCTCTAGATGCAACTGTATTTTCAATACATCACTAATCTGATCTGAACTGAATTGTATTTTCAATACACTACTGATCTAATTCGAACTGTGTTGATTTGGTTTGAACTGCATCTTCAATACACTACTCATTTGATTTGAACATATGTTTTCAATACACCACTGATTTGATTTGAAACTGTATTTTCAACATGAGGGATCTCGCTCCTTTCGAGGCTACGGCGCTACGACCGCTCGCGACTGGTACGATGTGCTCCCCACGGGGGTCCGCCGGATTGTCAACGAGACCGACTTCGGTATATTTTGCTGCGGCCTGACGCGGGTTACAGCGAGTCGCCCTCTCCTGGGGGCTCTTGTGGAGAGGTGGTGGGACACCACCAATTCCTTCCATTTTTCCACAGCAGGGGAGATGACCATGACTCCTTTTGATTTTGCTATGATCACCGGTCTGGGCGTGGGAGGTGATCCGATTCCCCTAGATCCCGACATAGGGGAGTGGGTGGCTACATGAGATGTGTTGCTTGGAGCACGTCCACCCCTTGCTCGAGCAGGTATGGTTAGATACTCTTGGTTCGAGGAGCAGTTCCGCGGGAAGGATCCTGAGACCGATGAGGGAGTGTAGCAGTACGCCAGGGGCTTTCTCCTGTTTCTTTTTGGTACCACCTTGTTTTCGAACAGGTGGAATACCGTGGGTTTGTACTTCTTGAGCGCCCTGGTGGTGCTTCCGCGGGTCTGCTCTTACAACTGGGGCGCAGCCGGCCTCACCACTCTTTATGGATACATGAGCTCCACTTCTCGGATGTATGGGAGGCTAATAGGAGGCTACTGGTGAGCTTGGGAGGTGCACAACCTAGTTCCCCTTTTCATTATTTTGTTTAGCATTTGTACGTTTTGCTTTGTTCAACATTTGTACTCTCCGTACTCACTGTCACACTGTATGCTTTCTGCTTTGCATTTTCTATACACCATACATGCTGCACACTGCACACCATACACTGCACACACAGGATCTGCACACTGCTCATGATACACTACATGCATAGGATCTAATGTCCGCCTTTCTAGGCCTGCATCTGTTATGTACTGTACTGCATTCTGCATTCTGCTTTCTGCATTCTTGTTCATACGCTGTACTGATCACATCTGTTCAACAGCTTTGGGTATATGCATACTTCCTGGCGCTTGCTCCAGATCCGGTGGAGGAGACTGCAGTGACGGTCCCATTCTCCAATGTATATGACGGTCCGCTCCGTCGTAGGACCCGAGAGAGCTTCATGTTCTTCCGGCAGTATTTTGACACAGTCGTGGCGCGTGAGGTAAGTCTGCAATAAGATTATTTCAATTAACCCAATGCACCTGCCTTAGTTATTTGACAACTGATCATCTCGTTGGTTCTCTTTCTCAGATTACGTGGCGACCATGGGAGGTGATTTCGTCAGGACTCCGGGATCAGTATCGCGTTGCCCAGATTATGTCTCAGTACTGTATCCTCTTCGAGGGGCCGATTTGTCGAGCCTGGTTTCTAAGTGAGCGCTTTGTGCGTCAAACTTTGGGGTTGCCTGCCCCATTTGTACCGATGGCGCCTCCACCATCGATGAGGGAGGCACACATGTTATCCGCCGACCAGGTGATCCAGTTCATGGTAGGGCTAGAGACAGATTACTTCCATGCCGAGGGCGACAACGCGACCTTCATTCAGACACATCTGATGCCGCCTTTGACTGGTGTCCGAGGAGGAGATGGAACGAGGGCTCTAGCTACGAAAGGCAGAGGCGGAGCAACCAGGTCTCGTAGGAGGAGAGGTCCTGAGAAGAGACAGGAGTCTGGATGGCCAGTGCTGCCTGCTACTATGACACTTCAAGGGCGAGCTGGAGAGATGTATCAGGTTCCTTTTGCTCCTCCTCCATCTGGTCACGAGCTTGTCGGAGGTTATGGCTCGACTCCGGTATATACTACATTGTCATCCCTTGTACAGTCATTTGATTTCACTTGATATTCTGCAGAGTACTAATGATTTTAATCATTTTTGCAGGCTCCCATTGAGTACGCTCGTTAGTCTCTGGCGATGACGGCTTTAGTGATGGGGATACTGCAGACGAGCATGGACTTACTCAGTATCTATAGCATTCCGGTAAGTTCGTTCAAACTGCACTTCGTGCCATGAAGTCTTTTCTTAACACACCATCATTTGTACAGCTTGCACACTGCATTGATCTGATACATTGTTCCCATACACCACTCACGATATACATTCACTACAAGTCATTCACTATTCACAGTACATCATTTTCTTCTGCATCTGATACATTTTGATTACTAATGCATTTTGGTGGATTGTCCCTCTTTCAGATTCCTTTCTTGCCGCTAGGCCCATCGGGTGTTCCAGCAGGAGTAGGGGCGGGCCCTTCAGTACCTCCTCGAGCAGCAGAGGGAGCAGGACGAGGGACTAGTTCACGGGGGCCTGCCCCTGATGATGATGAGTCTGACGAGGAGGTGATGAGTCCGCAGTCAGATTCAGAGTCAGATACTGACAGTGGAGGTCCTGGTCCTTCGTCCAGGAAGAGGACCAGGACGAATTCCCGCACTTGAGGCCACCGGCACTAATCCAGACATTTTGCTACTTCAGATGCTGATCTTCTTTTTGTTTTGTTTTCCTTTTTACTAGTAGTTTTGCACATTGTACTGCGTTAGGCGGATTTATTTTAAAACCAATCTCTTTTGTATAAAGAAACTATGACGGAATGGAAACAGCCTTTTTGTTGAAAAAGTGTTTCGTTTGTACATCCTATGCATCGCATCACATCGCATTACTTTACACAACAATGTAAATGAAATCGAAGTTTTGTTTTGAAAACCAAACACTCAAATTGCACTAATCAGGTAGTGAACTGACGAATAACAAAACAACTCGATAAACAAAACAAAGCCTAGCAAGTTTACAACTCGATAAGCAAATTGCAACAACTCGATAAATGAAAGGAAGATAATTACAACCCGACACAGAAAAAAGAAAATAATATGTCTTAACAAGACACGACAAAGTCCAACAGGACAAAACAAGACCTTGAAAGACACAAGGAACAGGACTTCACTGCAACGGACAACTGCGTCTTCAGTGAGGGAGCCAATGAGCAAGAGAGGAGTACTGCCGGCCATCAGTGTGCCACTGCTGGCCACTGATGAGCCACTGCCGGCCATCGATGGCAGACTCTCCGAAATGACGACATCTGTCCTCCACTCACTACCTTATCTTCTATATGAGTTCCAGCTTCGGGATTCTCTTCATTTCAGCTCAAATTTGCACCAAATGGAAGCACTCCTTGCCCAAAACCTCACAAATTGGATCGCTTCTCTAGATGGCTCGGAAAAGTTAAACTTCCGGGGCTTCAGCTTGAATGCACTATTCACGCTGGGCCGTACTTCGCTGCATCTTCCTTTCCTCCATGCCGCGGCAAGGTTTTGGAACCCGGTAACACATGTCTTTAGCTTTAGCGAGTAAGAGATGTGTCCTACCTTCGAGGATTTCCAAGCTTTGATGGAGTCCGAGCGTAACGAGGAAATCTTGCCTCAACTCCGATTTGGCCACGTCCAAGCCCTAGGACAAATGTGTGGCCTCACTTTGCATGATGCTCGATCATTGATTCATGACGGGGAGCTAGACATCCCAAGCTTGGTTTGCCGGTTTTCTGATGTTGGCGACCGCGGCGACCATTATTGGCAGGGCTATCGGCGACATGCGTTTTGCCTATGCTTGCTATCTCATTTCTTGCTTGTCCCGGGCTCCGGAGGATTCAGTGTCCGGTTGATCGAGGTCGCCCAAGGCTTGAAGGAGGGCAATAGTTGTATTGCCATGACATTGGCTAAGACATTGATGGGCTTGGATGCTTTCCATCGCCGGGAGACGGCTAGGCTTATGGGGAGCCCACTACTATTGCAGGTAATGTTTCCTACCCAATCTCACATATGTATTGCTCACATCACTCGGCCCTCAGGCTTGGTTTTTCTCACAAAACCCTCTTCTTACTTTTCTCTCATCATACATCTCTCTATTCTTTATTCTCTCATTTTTCATCCCTTCCCAGGTGTGGTTGATGGACAAGTTACAGATTGTGGAGTCTTGCCCAGCATACTCAGCTCGCGGCTACTTTTTCCGACAACACCTGGTCGATGCCCTGGATGGGGGGTGGTGGTACAACTGGATGTGCAGTTTGTCTGCAAACCGCATCGCTTGGCGCTGCCTTTGGCTCAATCTACCGGCAATGAGTTACAACATGACCCGTCAACCTGGGATTCAATTGATTGGCATGACACACTGTGTCTTCTATTTTCCGTTCCGGTTCCAGCGCCAATTCGGACATGATTAGACTTGCCTGCCAGAGGGGATAGAATACCCTACTGCATTCCCGGTTAGAGGCGCACAGCTTGCCCGGTATGCCACAGCATGGAGGACTAGAGAGCTCCTGGCCCCCGCTCCCACCTTCAGTTGCACTTTGTCTGATGAGTGCTTGGATTGGCTCAATGAAGAGGCACAGATGGGGCCCACTTTGGCATCGGAGGCTTCGACCAGCTCTTGGGGGGGGGGGGCGCAGGAACACCTGACTTATCTATGCCCGGGTTTATTGCTTTATTAGTACTTTCAAGTTTTCTTATGAATGTAATAAAACGCAACTTCAATTTGTGTGCAAGAGCAGGAGAACTCTGTATTGAAATCAATGAGATTGAAGGTTGCTGGTACTGAAAATTTTCCGCTTTGGTCCAAAAATGGTCTAAGTTGTAAAAAGATTAATTTTGAACACAGTCAACTTTTATTAAAACTTTTCAAAACCATTTTCGATATGGATCAGAACTGGACACGCCTGAAATCTGTCACTGAGATGCACAACCTCGGATCTCTAGCAACTGGAAAGTTGCCCTTAGCATGAATAGTACCGCAGCACTGCACAGCAACGGAAAGTTGCCCCTAGTCTGAAAAGCACTGCACCGGAGATCATAACCAAACTCTTGAATGCTGAATAGACAAAGATGGCCGAGATGATCTAACGGACAAAGTTGATCGGGGAAAAGTTTATGGCTGAACTTCAGGATGAAGTTGCCTACGTATCCCAAAGATGGGAATCAAGCCTTACGTAGTTCAGGCTCAGGTTCACTCAAGTATTTTCACTCTCCTTTTACGCTCTAACTTTTGCCAAGGCCGCCCTTTGCGGGTTTTCAACCTTGCGAGCTCAATTTTTATAATTTCAATTTTTTTTTTGTGCTCTAACTTTTTCCTAGGTCGCCCTTTCAGGTTTTCGGCCTAGCGAGCCTCTCAGGGATAATATTTCTTCAACTTGTCCATATTGATCGGTTGGGAGAACTCTAGGCCATCTAGGTCCATCAGAACCACATCTCCACGTGACCAGATAGACTTAATGATGTAGGGACCAGTCCAATTAGGTCTGAACTTGCCCCTTGGGTCGTGGATGGGAGCTCGGCTGTCTTTGAGCACCAAATCTCCTTCCTTTAGATTCCTGAACTTAACTTTCTTGTTAAAAGCCCTGGCAATTCTGCGCTGATAACCTTGAACATGGTACAGTGCTTTCAGTCTGCGCTCATCAAAGAGCATGAGTTCTTCAAATCTGCTCTGCTGCCAATCTGCTACGGCTATCTGACACTCAGCCAGCACTCTCAAAGACGGAACTTCAATTTCAATAGGTAGAACGGCCTCCATCCCATAGACTAATGAATACGGAGTCGCCCCAGTAGACGTTCTAATTGAAGTCCGATAACCCCACAGAGCAAACGACAGCTTATCTGGCCAATCCCGGTAGGTTTCCACCATCTTCTGTAGTATGTGTTTGATATTCTTGTTGGCGGCCTCGACCGCTCCATTGGTCTACGGCCAATAGGTGGACGACTTATGAAAAGCCACATTGTATTTTTCCAACAAATCAATCACTTCTTTCTTGAAGTGGGAACCGTTATCTGAAATGACCTCGTTTGGGACCCCATAGCGACAGATGATGTTGTTTCTGATAAACTTTGCAACGTGCGACGCTTTCAACACCGCATAAGATTGGGCCTCAACCCACTTTGTGAAATAATCTATCGCGACCAGGATGAACTCATGCCCATTCGACCCCTTCGGAGTGACAGCCCCGATTACATCGATTCCCCAAACTAAAAATGGCCATGGCGAAGTCATATTGTTTAGCTTCGACGGCGGAATGTTCATGCAATTTGCATGGATCTGACATTTGTGGCATCGCCGAACAAAGCTGATACAATCCTCCTCCATGGATGGCCTCCATCAGGCATTTTGATTCTTCAGCTTCAACGCACAGCTTATGCATTCCCAGATGACCTCTCTTATACAATTTACCTCCACAGATGATGAACTGAATGGCCATTCTTCTGATTGCCCTTTTATCCTTGGCATTTGCCCCAGGTGGATACGCCTCATTCTCCAAGAAATTCCAAATGTCGTAATACCAAGGATTCTCATCTTGAACCTCATCTATCGCGGCAATCGACTCGTAAGCCGGCACAAATTTTTGGTCGATAATGACTAAATGCATCCAGACTCCAAACGGGATGTCTATCATGGAAGATAGAGTTGCTAGTGAATCTGCGAACCTGTTGTTCTCTCTTAACAGATGAGTAAAGTTTAACTTCTCAAACCGAGGAATCAACAAGTCCAAGGTCTGGTGATACATAATCATCTTTTCTTCTTTGACTTTCCAATCTCCTTTCGCTTGAGATACAACAAGGTTCGAGTCCCCGATGACGTCCAACCATTTTGCCCCTAATTCCAGGGCTACTTCTAGACCGGCAATGCATGCCTCATATTCTGCTTCGTTGTTCGAGACTTTGAACAGGAGTTTGAATGCTAGAGGGATACGGGAGTTGTCGGGTGCTATCAGCAACACTCCTATCCCATACCCGTACTGGTTTGACGCTCCGTCAAAGTACATCATCCAAAACTCGTCGTCGATATGCAAGATGGCCTCATCTGGGAATAAGTACTCAACTGCTTCACCCCCTTCCACTGGATGATCGGCTAAGAATTCTGCTACTGCTCTCCCCTTGACTGACTTGCGCGTCACATATTTCAGATCGAATTCGGAAAGCAACAGCAACCAACGAGCTAGCCTACCCGTAAGTGCTGGTTTCTCGAAGAGATATTTGATGGGATCTAATCTTGAAACCAACATTATAGAGTGAGCTAACAGGTAGTGCCGCAGCTTCCTGGCAGCCCATACCAAGGCTAAGCAAGCCTTTTCCAATGGTGTATAGCGAGTCTCATACTCCAGCATCTTCTTGCTCAGGTAGTAGATGACTCTCTCCACTTTGTCCTCTGATTCTTGCGCGAGCATGCAATCCATTGTAGTCTCAGTTACTGAAAGATACAAAATCAACGGTCTCCCCGGCTCCGGCGGTGACAACACGGGCGGGTTCTGTAAGTATTCCTTGATCTGTTCAAAAGTAGCTTGGCATCGGCCGTTCCATTGGAATTTCTTTCCTTTCTTAAGGAGGCCAAAAAGTAGTTCACAAGTCAAGGTTAATTTTGAGATAAACTGTCTTATGAATTGCACTTTACCCAGAAAGCCTCGTATCTCCTTTTCAGTCCTTGGTGGTGGCATTTCTAAGATGGCCTTGATTTTGGAAGGGTCAACTTTGATACCTCTCTGTGTAATCAGAAACCCCAACATTTTCCCTACTGTAACACTGAACGTGCACTTATGAGGATTCAGCCGCAACCGAAATTCTCTGATCCTTTGAAAGCACTTTTGCAAGGCGGTGTAGTGGCCCTCTCTTTCTTTGGACTTGACAATCATGTCGTCCACGTACACCTCAACCTCTTTGTGGATCATGTCGTGCAATATTGTGGTCGCGGCCCGTTGATATGTAGCTCCAGCATTCTTTAGCCCAAACGGCATCACTTTGTAGCAGTATGTCCCCTACGGGGTGGTGAAAGCAGTCTTCTCCCGGTCCTCGGGTGCCATCACTATCTGATTATAGCCTGAGAAGCCATCCATGAACGAAAGCAAAGCATGCCCTGCTGTGAAGTCCACTAACTCATCAATATGCGGCAAGGGAAAGTCGTCATTCAGACTAGCTCTGTTCAAATCCCTAAAATCCACGCATACCCGGATCCTGCCATCCTTCTTCGGCACCGGAACAATGTTGGCCAACCAAGTCAGGTATTCGGATACCAGCAGGAAACCTGCGTCAATTTGCTTGGTGACCTGTTCCTTAATCTTGAGAGCCCAGTCCGGGCGAATCCTTCTAAGTTTTTGTTTAACGGGTCGAGCCTTGGGGTCAAGAGGGATCCGGTGCTGTACAATCTCAAGATCAATTCCAGGCATGTCTTCGTAGGACCATGTGAAAATATCTTTGAAATCTTTTAATAAAGCGACTAAGCGCTCGCGTTCCTCTGAAGACAATGTGGACCCGATCTGGACCAGCCGCGGGTCCTCTTCAGTACCAATATTCACGGTAGTGATTTCATCCATTAAGGGTTTAACAAATCTTTCATGCTCTTGTTCAATTAAGCATTGCAAAACCAGAGGAATTTCTTCCTCGTTGTTTTCATCAAAATTTTGAAAGTCTGAGTTAATGCAATAAATCAAGGGCACAGAAAAGTACTCAGAAGCCACAGCCACAACATTCTCATTAAGCACATCCAAATCATCTGATTCTTCGGTTACAACAAACTCAAAAGAGAAAGAAAAAGACGACCTGGACAAGACTGTGGTATCTGGGTTATCACCCCCAGGAATACCGGACTCAGACTCAGTCGAGCTGGAACCTGATTCCGACTCAACAGATTCGGAGGAATCAGATTCTGGCTCACTACTTGAACCGGTGCTGCTTGACAAAAATCCCTCTTCATACTGCCAAATGAGAGGGTGCGATAGATGCATCCAAAATGTTTGTTGGTAGGCCCGCAGTCATTTCATTCCCAACCACGCACACCGAGAAGTTATCCCCCAAGCACTTCTGTTCGATCGGAGGATCTGAAAGTAGACACGCCAGCGCTACCCCCATTTCACTTTCGGCGTCCTCAGACTCCACTTTCTTGCTCTGCTCAGCCTCAGCCAATGGATTCGTCTGCTCTTCGGCAACGTCATCCCCGGATAACTATAGGTCAAAGAAAATCTCAAAACTTGGCACGCACTTCCTCTCCGTATTTATCCACGGCTCTGGAAAGCCACAAAATGGAAAGTCCTTCCCCTCCCGGACGAAGCGTCCATTTAGGGTACCCTGAATGGGCCGGTGCATTAAGTCAAAAGGCTTCCCCACCTTCTTCGCTCTAGCTCTCCCAGCCATCTCCTTACCATTCCTTATCCAATCTTCTTTGGTGGGCAGATAACCCAAGCCAAAGGTGTGTGGGTTGTGTGGCACTTCGGCCACTGCTGCGACGCCCTTCCGGCCGCTCTTTCCCAATCCCATCCCGGGGATGTGTTGAAGCTTGTTCATGAGGTATACTGATTGAGCACTGACATACACCCCCTCATTAACAGCTAAGATGTTCTGCACGACCCAGGCCTCAGCCAGGGTAAAACCGGATAAGAACACATCCTCCATATCGTGCTCAATTTCCAAAACTGGCGTAGATACTTCCGGCGGTGGATGGATCGATGAATTCCCAAAAACAATGGCTACTCCCTTCCCATGGGGGTATTTCACCATCTGATGCAAGGTGGAAAAACTGCCTTCACCTGGTGCAGCCACGGCCGCCCCAAGAGCATATTGAAAGTTGCAGGAACTTCTAAGACGTGGAAGTCTATTTCATGCTGTCCCGGCCCAATCTTGGTCTGAATTTTCACTGTCCCCATGACGTCTCTGCTCGTGTTGTCATATGCCCGAATCACCTGGGCTGTCGGCACAAAGTCCGCGGTCTTTAAACCGATTGCATATGCAGTTCTTGCCGGGCACACATTGATGGCGGACCCTGTGTCGACAAGCACCACGGGTATCCATTTGTTTCTACACTCCACAAAGATGTAGAGTGGCCACAAATTTTTTATCGGAGAAGGTCAACATCGGGGTAGCTCCTCCCAGAAAAACTAAGCCCACCAGCTATTCGGACGTGGTGTCTATCGAGAGCTTGGCCTTGTCCATGGCTGATAAGACAGCTTGTTGATGCACTCGCGATGCCATAAGCAGTCCCCAGATGGAGATGTCTGCCTGTATCTTTTTCAACTGCTTCAGTACAGCTTCTTCTTCGAGTTGCTTCTCTTTCTGTTTCTCCGCCTCCTTATCTTTCCCAGACGTCTCTGGCTGATCTAGATGTGGGGGCTTGAAATACCGCCCGCTTCTAGTCATATGATCGACTTTGCCGATGTACCAGGTATCGTCGGGCCAGTTGCTTCCCTAATCCTCATCCGTGTGGGCCAGACATAGATTATCGTCCTCCCACCACATTCCGTCGGCAGCCAACAGACACCTGTCTGGCTCCGGTACAAATGTACTCACAGTACTCTCCGTCCACATGCTCGCAGCATTCTCTATCCTCGTGCACACAGCACTTTCAGTCCCCTCAGGGCCCTTAGCTTTCCTAATTCTCTCAGAATCCCCGAATCTTTCTTGTTCCAACTGCGTCAGTACAGCTGGCTGTTTAACACTTCCTGCATTCACAATGGCCAAGTCCTGAGCGAAATTCTTAGCACCGGCGCTCTCCGGCGATTCATTCTGATTTTCGCCCTTCCGGCCACAACTAATGTTCTTGCCCCTGCCGGGCCCTGTTCTAACTGAGTTTCGTCGACAATGTCTGGTAGGTCATCAAGCCACCCGGCGACCTCTGCTGACTCCTCAAAATTTGACCAGTTGACTACCATGCCCTCTGGCTCTTGTTCATTGAAAAATTGGAGGTTAGCAAAGTCCTCTTCCACAGCTGCCAAGTCATCTATCCTCTGACCAGATTCATCCCCCTGTATCATACAAAGCTCTGCCCCTGCCGGCAATTCAAAGTTCGGCCCAACCTGGCCCACTGATAGAATGTAGTCACCCGGACTGTATACCCCCTCAGCAAAACTCCCAGATTCCTCAAACTCTGACTCAGCAATCCCATTTTCCCCTGAAATCTTCCCTGTTCTGTCTTCGACAGTCACCACCAATGGTTCGGGTTGGGTTCTGGAGATGTCCAACATGCACAAGTCAGTGCAGTCAGGAAGGAGCACCTCCGGCTTGGGTAGGTGGGTTGGGGTAATATATATGCTGGGATCGTAAGACACGACCCCAGTCTGGATGGAGTTGATTCTTTTGGGAGGTAGAGCTTGGTTATGCGGTGGGAGAGGGTTTGTTGTGACATTGGGTTTCTCTAGAGGCACAATCACCTGCTTGTCAACGAGATCTTGAATCTCGTGACGTAATCTAAAACATTGGTCAGTGTCGTGACCATGTTGTTGGTGATATGCGCAGTATTTTGATGGGTTATGAGAGGGAGGGAGTTTTTCTGGCAACAGCCTCAGCTCCAGGGGCTTTAAGTGCCCTTTCTTAATTAATATCCCTAGAGCCTTGGATAGGGGCATATACAGTGGGGTGAAGGCTCTCTGGCCTCGAGGTTGGAATCTGGTGGTTTGTGTGTTGCTTCCGGACGCGCCGGAGAAAGGTGTAGCTACCATGGGTTTTGGAGGGGGGATGGTGGTGACCATGCTTACCTCCAAAGCTCTAGCATTTGCGGCATTGTTGGTGCCTGTGTTGTTGTTGCGGTTGAAGGTTCTTTGGGGTTGCTCTCTGTCTTGGTTAATCAAACCTTGTTTCATAGCATCTTCTATTTGTACCCCCATCTCGTGCAAATCTGAAAAGGTAGGGAAGGGGAGCATAATCATTTTCTGCATCAGTTTTGGCTGGAGATTGCGCACAATCATCCGGATTTGATCTTTATCTGTAGGCCTTAGGGTCATCATTGAGGCCTTCGCCCTCCACCGGGCTACAAAATCCGAAAAGCTCTCCTTAGTCTCCTGCCTTGTTGTCTCAAGATCACGGGTTGTAATCTCGATTTGAGTGTTATAGGAGTACTGTGCAATGAAAGCCTCGGCCATCTCGTCCCAGTTCCGCTTAACATCATCTTCCAACTTTGCATACCAGATAGCGGCCACACCTGACAAGGTCCGGCCGAATAGTGAAAGTTTCTACGGTCTAGTGAGGCCCATCGGTCGCAGTATATCTGAGAACAACCGAAGATGGACCATGGGATCGCTGGATCCGTCGAAGCGGTCGATTTGTGGCATTTTGAATCTATCTGGCAACGTCACAGCCACATCGGTATATCCGTCCTCGATGTTTGGGATGGACTTCACCCCTTGGGATTTCGTGAACAGCTTCTCAAGCTTGCTCAACTTTAATGTCGTATGGTCCACCTCGAACTCAAAGGGAGAGTCCGATTGATTGACAGGCGTAGGTGCCTTAGATAATTGAGGTAGAATCGGGGGCGGAGCCGGCCCCGTCGGGATGTCCATATCTCTCTGGACATTTGGTACCTCCCTGGGTGCTGGAACTCCTGGTGGGGGAGGAGTTGGGTGTGAAGCAGATGCCCCAGCTTGTTGTTGCAGCCTGGCAATTAGCTCTGCCTGTTGGGCCATTATCTCGGCCTGTTGTTTGGTAAACTTATCCCGGCGAACAGCGTCCTGTTGCATGGCTTTCATGGTCTCCTCCATCTGACGCATCATTTCCTCAACTCCAGGCATTCCTGCTATACTGCCCTGATCTGTCTAAACTATTGGTAGGTCTATCTCTATGGCCACAATTGGGACCTCAGTCCGACTGTCCACTGATGGGGTAAACCACTGCTCTGGCAACCTCTGCTTGGATACATTGCGTCTTCTCGACCTCCGTCTAATAACCGGGGGTAGGGAATGATACACTGGTTGTCCGTCGACCAGATCCTCAGATTGATGGAGTCGGCAAGCTCTTGTCCAGAGTGCTTGGGGAATATCTGCTTAGTCTGAAGCAATTGTGCTAAACTACCTAGCAAAAAGATAAATAAAGCAATAATAAGGAAATAAACGAGCAAACAAACGGACAGCATAACAGCGTAAATAAACACAACACACAGTTGGGCATCATAACACACAGTTGATAAGCTGAAATACACTATTCTTAAAGACTGATCATTATTCCCAAATCACTGTCCCCGAAGCTGAATCTGATACCCGCGGATAACTGATTCCGAAAATACTGAACTGGTGCCCGCAGGCTTGATACCCAAAATATTGAAGTGGTGCCCGCAGGCCTGATGCCCAAACTTGTAAACTGATACATGCATTCCTATAGAGACGCACTCTAAAAGCACATAACAAACAAGTGAGAGCCAAAAACACGCCTATGTTGGGGTAAGGTTTCCCTGTCCTATTTTGTCAGGAACTAGGGTTTCACTACGCACGTAGCGGTTTCAAACAACCCATAATCGGGTAAGCAACTTGTCCTATCTTGGAATGGTCACTATGGATTCCGAATATGCACTAGGTTGAATGGTCAAAAGGGTGCCCCGGTAAAACCAAGGTTTGTGTTCCCGTTGTGGCAGAGCCCGCAACCGGTCAGCCTTATGGCACGCTTCGCAAAGCGAGCCTCCGGCAAACCGTTCAGGAATAGTATACGGCAAACACGGTGTCCTAGGCGCACCAATGCAAATGCAATGCAAAGAAACACACAAGTGTAGTCAAAACCAGATATCATGAGTTCGAGACAAGTTCTCTAAGTCCCCAGCGGAGTTGCCAGAAACTGTAGACGTCCTCGAACGTCCCGGGAGGGAAATCCCGTTTTGTTCATTGGGCTCACTACAGTTCAGGACTCAATGTCACGGTCCTGTATCTAATCTCGCAGAGTGCAATGCAAGACCGATAAATCATCAAAGAGTCCAAATCCGGCAAATCGTTTTTGAAAACAGATTTTTTTGAAAGAAGTGCCAAACATGGACTGCTTTGCCAGATACAGAGTTGCCACCTAAATATTTTATTTCGGGGGAATTTAGGAAACCCTGACTCGTTGCCTAAGGCCACGTGTCCGTCATCACCAAAGTTGCCTCGGCTCGGGAACTTGGGTACGATTGGGGAAGGTCACTTCGTGAGCACCCCCGCTCACCCGATCAAAGATCCGCCTCTACTAACCATGATATCAGGTTTTGAAAACATTATGTGCTCTTATTCCGGTTATTAGCCTAGAATTACTATGTGATGGGCACAGCATACAAGTATAGACTGGATCGCCTGAATTGGAACGAAACATCTCATGTTTGTTTTGAAAACGGTTTGCTACTCGCAAGTAGGCTAAAATGTGGATTTGCCACCCTCAGGTGGGCTTTAGTAAACGAGATGATTTGTCACTCTCAAGTGGGCTTAAAACTCACAGTCAATGCATTATTCCAATTCAGATAATCCAACCTTCACCCACAGGCATTCAGGCAGGTATATCACATAAGCACATAGCCTCATGGTAAGCATGCTATCATGGCAGTCACTCACACACATGCAAGGATGCTAAACACTTACCGAGTACTCCAAGCCAAAACAGAAACTAGTTAGTAATAAATGCATGATCCTAGTTCATGTTAAGATGGTTAATACAACACATGCAAAATGCAACTAAGATAGGCTCGGCTATTCTAAAGATGGCATGTGAAATGCTACAACTAACAAGTATTCAACTCGGAATTGAAATACAATGCAGTTAGTATGATGCGCCGAGCCCGGTGCGTGCAAGACAGATGAATGGATGCAAACATGCGAGCATAAGTATGTTAATTGAAACATGCCCTAAACTAACCATCATAAGCTGGTAAATAAAAGGGAGAAAGACGTGGGGTTGGAAGACATGCATCACACACACGCACACTTATTACACAATTGTGCCCTCACTCGGAGGGTCCGAATAAATAATACAAGCCGCCTAATCAACTAACTCACGAGCTAATTAATTATTACAAAACCGGATTTATAACTAGCTACAACTAATTATTACACAACTACTAACTAACAAGTAAGCCATAAATGAATGCTATTCCAGCTCTGTTTGGAGAAGAGGAAGGTATGCATGCTCGCTTCGGTTTTTCGCATCGAAACACTTTCCGGTTGCTCTTTAGAGGCTCTATTTGCAGGGTGTCTTCCAGTGTTTGTTGTTGGAACTTACCAAAACACTGCTGGGGAATCCACCAGTGGCCTGCCGGCCATGAAAGGAGAGATGCCGGCCAACAACAGGGCACTGCCGGCCAAGGGTGTGACACTGCTGGCCATCAGTGGTGCACTGCCGGCCACTGGTGTGCTGTGACACCAAGCTACAACAAAGCACAAAATAGAGAGAATAGAGGGTCTCCCAAGGGCATGTATGCACTATGCCATCCCATATCGCCTCAAAACATCAAGGGAGAGGCCTAGTCGGATCCACGACCATCAATCACGCATCTCGATGCATGATGGCCAAAGATCCAACTTGTGGAAATCAATATGAAAATGAATGCACAAATAAAGCAAGTAAAGCCTAGAACTCTATCATGAATCATCAAGAGCTTCAGCGACCGAGAAATGAGACACGTTCCATCACTCGGAGTATGAAACGCCCCTCATTCCTTGTGCTCGGATTAACACTTAATCCAAACAATGCAACACGTAAGGATGGCAAACATGCAATATGAATAACCTAACAAGGCTAATGGCATGCAACAAGTACATAGGCATAATGTGAGGTGACAACCTTGGACAACATGACAAAATGCAACATGAACATGCAACAACATGTAATGGGGCTAGCATGCGACAACATGCAAAGATTGAGCAAGCATACAACAATATGCGAGACAGGCATTCGACAACATGCAAAGGGATGGACTTAAACTAATGTGGGCAGCTCTCAACTAAGCCCAAATCAGTGGCCAAAAGTGATGGATTTATGGCATGAAAAGCATGAAATGGCAAGGCAAACATGTATGCCAAATGGCTCAAGTATTAAGGCACAAAGAAGACAACTCTTAAGCACACTTAAGGAGCAACAAACACGGATGTATGACAATGAGGTAAGCTCTGAAATCTCATGTAAAGTGATGCCAAATCAAATCAACAATGCAAGTATAGCATATTATGATGCTCAAAGCTCGAAGTGAGCAAAGAGAGTTAAGCCATGGCCATACAAGGCACACCCCAAGGGGCTGAGGGGACCTAAAATAGTCCTAGGGTAGGTCCAAATAAGACCAAAACTAAGCTCAAAGCTAACCAACATAGGCTAGAACACAAAGCCAAAAACATGGAGCATGCAAGGCTTTAAAGAGGCAATGCCCTACACCTATTGAAACCAATCGTGACAAGACTTGGACAACATAAAACAGAGTTACATCATGGTATAATAAGACCCAAAATGCACTGAAATGATGAGCCAAAAGCTTAGGCTTAATGGCATGTACAAAAGTCAATTCTTGAGGCATAAAGCACAAGCTCCATAAAGCATTCAAGGCATGTCAAATGCAAGTGTATGACAACATTTCATGGACTGAAATAGCATATGGAATGAGGGCAAAGCATGCAAACATTACATGTATGGCATGGTAGGGGCCTCAAAACCCAAGACTAGCCTAAGCATTCACACTATAGCTATACAAAGCACGAGTGATATGGCCATTGTAGCCCAAAAAAGTCCTAGGACAGCCCAAAATAAGCATAAAATCATGTTAGAGCAAAGCCAAAATATGCTAGTATGATGAGTCAAAACATCATGCACAAAGGGCTAGTAAACAAAATTTGTTCTACACCTATATGGAGCATGTAAAGGATGATCAAACCAACTATGGATAGGGTCATGACATGCCAAATGATGACCAAATACATGCTGAAATGTAAACCAAACAAGCTAACATGACATGGCAAAGCATGGAGCATATGAAGCTAGTTTAGGGGATTTACACTACAAGTGTATCATGCAAGCATGGAGTGACAAAACCAACCCAAAATATATTCATGGTATGGTAAAACATCACCAAAAACTCACTGAAATGGACTCAACACAAGCTAAGCACACATGCTACTTTGATGAGCTATGAATGGAGTTACACAACACATACTAGATGCATGCAAAATATGACCAAACCAGCCATGGACAAGGCCAAGGCAGGTCCTAAAAGTCACAAAAATAGGCCTGAACCAAGCCTAAAAAATGCATGGAGGGATGGTCCTTTGGAAGGCCAAAAATGCAAGCAAAGAGGAACCAAAAGAGAGGGGGCCACCCCCTCTGATTAAGGACCTCAAAACCACACCTTTACCATTGAAAATCCACTGGATTTCAGTGGTAAGAAGGCCAAACCAAGGCTAGCTCGGAGACCTCAAGGAATTGCTTAAAACAAAGCCAAACAAAGCATGCAAGGGGGTTACACACCCCTAGCAGCAAAAAGACCTTAAACAAACTTCAAAAGAACTTAAAACAAGACTTTTTTCAGTTATAAGAAAAGCCCAAATCAATATGCAAGGAGGGCTACAGTGAGGTACAAGAAGGTGCAAAAATGGGGAAAATACTCACCCTTGAAGACCCTCTTCGAAACCAGCAACTTCAGGGGGGTGGAAACTAGTTTTCAGACCTCAAGAAGACCTCCCAAGAAGCTTGGTCCAATGGTGGTGGTGTATCTCTATGTGTTGTAGTGTAAAAGTGTAAGGAAATCCAACTTCTAACCACAAAATACAAACAATATAGAGAGAAAGAGAGCTTTTTTTTCTTCAAAATAGCTGAACCTCTTTTTAGGAGAGAGGCTCTCTCCTTATATAGAGGAATGCAAAGCTAAAGCTTCTTCAAGAAGCTTTACAAAGGTTCCATCCCTTCATACACGTGTATGGAGGGGAGCAAACAAAAAACCAGCTGGCTCAAAAGATCTGAAGGAAAACCAGCTGAGACAGGGGGGCTGCCGGCCATCATCAATGGCCGGCAGTGGCTCACTGATGGCCGGCAGGCACAAAGGCATGGCCGGCAGTGCCATGCCATGACCGGCAGTGCACCAAAAGGTCCACTATGAAAGGACCTAGCCAAGGTCCAAAAAAAAAAGGACAGAAAGGATACAAGGTCCGGGAAGCTCGAACCGGTGACGTTCCGCCGCGACAGCCGAGTACTCAGCGAGCAATCGAACTAGTTGTTGGGAGTACCTACAAGCACAACCAAGTCTTGAGGATGGTCAAAAATGGGGTGTCTACAACCCCACTCGCCCGATCAAAGATTGCCCTCTACTAATCGTTACGTAAATCTTATTTACATTATATGCTCTTATTCCGATTATTAGGCTAACCTTACTATGTGTTGCACACAAGTATAGACTAATTTGCAAGAATTGGAACACTTGATCTTATGTTTCTTTTGAAAATTGTTTCGAATATGTACGACTTGAAAAAATGATCGCATAATGAACATTACTAAAATTATTCCAATTCAAGCAATTGGCCTTCATCCACAAGTATTCAAGAAAATATATCAGATAAGCATTTAGCCTCATGGTAAGCATGCTTTGATATGGCAATACTTACACTCATGTAATTACGCTAAAGCAAATAAAAGCTCACCTAGTACTCTAAGCCAAAAAATATGACAAAGTTAGAATAATGCATGCTTCTAACTATGCAATATGACTAATGCAATGCATGCGATATGCAATCTAAGTAGGTTTGACTACTTAACATAATAGGTGAATCAATTTTGATAGCATGCGGTCTAAACACATATTCAAAGAAGTATTAACTAACAATGCAAGTTAGAATGATGCGCCGAGCTTAATGCATGCAAGACAATGGATGCAAGGCATGAGAGATGCTATACAAAACATGATACTCTAATCTAACCATCGTAAGCAGGTAACTAAAAGGGAGAAAGATGTGGGGTTGGAAGACATACACATTATTACAACATTTGCGACCTCACGCAGGAGGGTCCGAATGAACTAACTAGCGAAGCTAATTAACTAATTATTACAATCCGAATTAACTAACTATGCTAGCTAGTTATTACAACATCACAATCTAACTAACTAATTACACTAATTAATTAATTACAAAATTCTAATTAGCTAACTAATTAATTACAACATGAAGTAACTAAATTAAATACTCTAATTACTCCTCCTTGGGAAACGAGAAATACTCATGCATGCACGGACTTTCCACTCGAAAAAGTAATTATTTTTGCTGCCAGATGCCTCTGTTGCACAACAGAACACTTGCACTGATTTCTACTTCAGAACCAACTATGTTCTGTTTCAACAAGTCACTGCTGGATTTTGCAAAGGTGGCCAACAGGCTAGAAGTGGTGGCCTGCCGGAGCCTACCGGCCACTGATGCTTGGTTTCCCCCCACTGCAACAAAGAGCAAACAGAGCACAACCAAGGTATTCTCAAGAGTTGTTTGCACAATTTACCCCTTCTTAACATCAAACAACTCAAAGGAGTTACAAAATTTGATTCACAAACCATCAACCGATGCAATTTCATTGCATAATGGCCTATGAACCAAAGGGTGCAAGTTCAATAAATGCAACAAATAAAACTCTCAAACCCCCTCTCTATCATGGATTGATCAAGGGAAGTGGTTGACAATGACTGTTGAACCGTTTTCATCACTAATGAGTATGAAACGACTCAAGACTCAAGGGTCCAATTAACGTTCGATTGAACCCAAACCAAATTATTATCTTGCATCATTTTTAATTCTCATTTTATTACACCATTTTAATTTACCAACAATTCCTTAATAAATTAAGTCCAAAGGTGAGTTTTAAGTCCTCTAATGGAAAGAAGCATCAAACCAAGAGTTGTTTTAGGCATGAGAGAAGTATCATACCGTTGGTAATGAACCCTCAAAGAGATTAAACCATTAAGCACAAGACCTCAATCTCATGCTTTAAACAAGTAACTAGTTTGAAACAACTTTCAAAGCAAATAAAAAACTAAGAAATGAGGGTGGTTGTGGAGGTAATTAAAGGTGATCACAAGTATAGAAAGCAAGAAATAAATATTATCAACTCAAATAGGTTGATGGCTAAGGCCTAAACCACCAAAACCTATGAGGACCATTACACTACAAGCATGTAATATAAAGCATAAATGACATAAGCAACCCAAAACAGTCCTAAAGTAAGCAAAAATAGTGTTGGAATTTAGGTAAAAATAGCTAAAAGACTAAGCAAAAATAATGGAGAATTTAAACTAGTAAACAAGCCAAAGGAGGGTTGGCTAACCCCTCCATTTTTGGGTCCTCAAAACATGATTTTTAGCCTCTGAAAAACTCTGAAATTTAGTGGTAAAAAGCCCAAAAAAAATTGAGAAAAGAATGGGAAACACAAGGGCAAAAGCTTATAGAACAAGGTTCAAAGAAGGGTGGTTAACCCCTCCACCTTTAGTAGCTTTAAATCACAAGTTTCAGCTCATAAAAACAGTTCAAAAACAACAAGAAAATATAGGAAAGAAGTAGTGAAAATGAGCTAGTAGTTATACCTCTTGAAGAGGAATAAAACTTTTGTTCACAAACCGACAAGTTCTCACTCCCAAGGGCTGAAATTTGGACTCAATAATCTCAACAAGGAGAGCTCCAATATTGTTTTAGGAAGTGTAGAGAGAGGGTGTATAGGTTGCAAGATAGAGATAGAGAGAGAATTTCAAGTTTTGGGACTTTTGGAAATTTTTGTAACCATCAACCAAGAAGAAAGGCCTGGATTGTATAGAAAAATAGCCTCAGAGGTTGGAAATATCCATATAGGAACAACTAGAGCTTTTGGGGGACAGTTGGCACAAAATATCTGTGTTTTTCACAAGTGGTCGACATGTCATTGTAGACGTGCCCCGAACGTCCCAGCTCCGCGCGCGAAATGGCGCGAAATCCGTTTTGTTCATTAGCTTACTACAGTTTGGACTCAATGTCAGAGTTCTGAATCTAATCTCACAAAGTGCAATACAAGACCGATAAATTATCAAAGAGTCCAAATCTGGCAAATCGTTTTGGAAAATCGATTTTTATAAAGAAGTGCCAAACATGGACTGCTTTGCCAGATACAGAGTCGCCACCTAAATATTTTATTTTTTGGGGAAATTTAGGAAACCTTGACTCGTGCCTAAGGCCACGTGTCCGTCATCACCAAAGTTACATCGGCTCAGGAACTTGGGTACGATTGGGGAAGGTCATGCAATGAGCACCCCCGCTCGCCCGATCAAAGATCGGCCACTACTAAACATGATATCTTGTTTTTGAAAACACATGCATTCTTATTCCGATTAATTAGATAATCTTACTATGTGATGCGCATAGCAAACAAGTATAGACTAGATCGCCTAATTTGGAACAAAGCATCGCATATTTGTTTGTTTGAAAACGGTTTGAAGTTTGCTACTCGCAAGTAGGCTAAAATGCGGATTTCGATGAATTGTTCCAATTCAAGCAATCCAACCTTCACCCACAGGCATTCAGGCAGTTATATCATATAAGCAAATAGCCTCATGGCAAGCATGCTATCATGTTAACATTCACATACATGCAAGATGCTAAAGCATAAACACTTACAGTGTACTCCGAGCCAAAACAAGAAACTAGTTAGTAATCATGCATGATCCTAGTTCATGTTGAGATGGCTAATGTAACACATGCAAAATGCAACTAGAATAGGCTCGGCTATTCTAAGATGGCATATGAGGTATGACAACTCGATACATGTATTCAAGTAGAGATTGAAATACAATACAGTTAGTATGATGTGCCGAGCCCGGTGCATGTAGTACAGATGAATGATGCAAACATGCGTAGCATAAAGATGCTAAATGAAATGTGCCCTAAGACTAACCATCGTAAGCAGTTAAGTAAAAGGGAGAAAGACGTGGGGTTAGAAGAGATGCATCACACACACGCACGCTTATTACAAAATTGTGCCCTCTCGACGAAGGGTCCGAAAGAATAATACAAATCAACTAATTAACTAACTAACAAGCTAATTAACTATTACGCAATCAAACGAATAATTAACTACAACTAATTATTACAACACTTAAATAATGAACAAATTAATTAAGCTACGAAGATAGTAAAACAGCCTCAGGAAGATGGACGAATGCATGCTCGGTCGCCTCAGGAAGAGGGACGAATGCATGCTCGGTCGGCTTCGCTCGAAAATCCATTGCCATGCTTCATGTTGCCTCTGTTTGCACTGCTCTGTACCTCTGAAAACTGTGCCAACTCCTGTGACACTTCTGAACCACCTTGTGGGCATGCTGAGAGGCCATGGCCAAATGGTAGGGCCATCGGCCATGGGAAATTGGTCATCAACCAAATATAAGGCTCTCGGCCAAATGCTGTTAGCCGACCGGCACTGAATATAGCCGATCAGCCATCTCTTCCTGCTGAATGCTTCTTTTGCTGCAACAGAGGACAGACAGAGCATGGCAATACATTTGCAAGACAATGTTTGCACAACCACACCCCTTATCATGTTTGAGACTCAAAGGAGTGTAGTTCTCGACCCTCGGACCATCAATCACGCATTTCAATACATGATGGCCAAAGAGGCCAAGTGCGCAATTCAATATGGAATGAAATGCACAAAAACACACAAGGGGCCACAACCTCTATCATGCTTGATCAAGAGTCAAGGGATGCACACATAATACAATGCAAACATGCAAGCATGATGCAAACAACTCAAGCATGCAACAAGTATGCAACAAGATCATGCAATGCATTTAATATGCAATAAGCATACAACCTAAACATGTAAACATGCATGGCATGCAACAACATGCAAAACAAGCATGCAACAACATGCAAAGATGGACTTAAACTAAAGTGGACAGCTCTTAAACATGCCTAAATCAGTGGCCAAAATGCTAAGAAATGATAGACAAAAGCACATACAAATATGCACATATGATGGCCTATTACCTAGGCATGGGAGGGAAACTTTCAAGAACACTTAAAAGGGGACAAATGTGGACATGTGACGAACATGGTAAGCTCTAAAATCATGCATGGAAAGGTGCCAAACCAACCAAACTAAGCAAGCAAAGCATACAAGAAAGCCCAAAAGGCTAGCCAAAGGACTCAAACCATGGCCATGCGCGGCAAGCCCAAAAGGGCCAAGGGCTATCAAAACAGTCCCAAGATAGGTCAATACAAGACCAAAAACATGCTTGAAACTAGCCAACACAAGCTAGAATACAACTCCAAAAGCATGAGGCATGCAAGGCTACAAAGGGGTGTTATACTACATCTATCAAAACCAAACATGGCATGAATTAACCAATGAAAAATAGAGTTATGGCATGGTAGAACAAGACCAAAAACCCACTTAGATGGCATCCCAAAGACCTAAGCATGGAGGCATACACAATGGTCCATTCATGAGGCATAAAACATCAACTCTTTAAAGCATTAAAGGAGTGATAAGTGTAAGCATTTGAGCATGAAACGTGGACTGAAATATCATAACAAACGATGCCAAATCATTGAAATGAGCCAAGTAATGCATGCTAGTGACTTGGACGCTTGAAGCTAACATGCTAAATTGAACCATGGCTATACAAAACAATGCAAGCATGATCAAAACAACACAAAACAGAGCTTAAGCATGGTAAAACAAGGCTAAAAGCTTCTTTGGGTCAAGCCAAAATATGCAAGCATGATGGTCTAAACACAAGATGCATGTTAAAGCAATAGAGAGGATTACAAGACAAGTACATGGTGCATGCAAGAAGCCATTAAACCAACCTTCGACAGAGGTAAAACATGGTAAAATAACACCAAATACTTTCTGAAATGGAGCTAAAACAAGCTAAGCAAACATGCTACCAATATAAGCCATTTATACTAGCATACAAGACAACAATGGGAGGGGATGACCCTCTCCTATTTAAGACCTCAAAACTACCTTTCTACCACTGAAAATCCTCTAGATTTTAGTGGTAGAAAGGTCATGCAAAGCCAAGAACAAGGGCCAAAAGAAATGGCCTAAAACAAGGCCTAACAAGGCCTTGGAGGGGGTAAACAACCCCAAACCAAAAAGAGACCTTAACCAAAGATTTAAAGCACCAAAAAATAGAACTTTTATCAGTTAAGAGCTAGGATTAAAACAATAAGCAAGTAGGTCTAAAAGCTTGAGCAAGAATGGGGGGTTTAAAAGAAAGTTTGCTCACCCTTGAAGAACCTCTTCAAGAACACCACTCTAGCAACTTTCTTTGATCAAAATCACCTCAAGAACCCTAACACCAACTCCCTAGCACCTCAGCAACCAAGGATGGTGTATTGCTAGGTGTTTGTGTGCAATAGTGAGAACAAAACACCCTTTAGAGCACAAAAACACACACAAATATGTAAAGAGAGGGAAATATAGAGATAGATAGATACAACTTCTCTAACCCCATTTTTTAGAACCTCTGAGAAGGGAGGAGGAGCTCCCTTCTTTTAGAAATCCAATTCCAAGCTTTTTGGAGAAGCTAAGCCAAAGGGCAAATCCCTCCATATACGTGTATGGAGGGTGTGAATTGTGCATGCCAGTTGTGACAGCTGGCATAAAATATCTGCATAAAGCAGATGAACAGGGCTCGGCCAGAAAATATGGCCAATCGACCAACATAAGGGCCGACCGACTAAAAAGAGTGCCGATCGGCCAACACTTTTGGCCGATGGCAAGAAAACAAGGCCGATGGCTTCATGCCTTGGCCGATGGGTTGAAGGGATGGCCAACAAGCCACCCTCTTCCCTCAGAAGCAAAAACACAAGTGTTTAGTCCACAACCAAGCACAAAATAGGCAAGTTGAGAGATCCTAAGGCAAGGCGCGTGGCCGAGACCTTCGGGAACTCAAAACGAACATGAACATGGATGATCATCGAGTGTTCAAACGATGACGTACAAGTCTTGAGGACGGTCAAAAATGGGGTGTCTACACGTCATAAGTGTGGGTTGCCGGCCACAGAAAATCTGCTTCCAGGTCTGACTTCAAACGGGCATATCTTCTTCATCTGGACTCGATTTTAAGTCATTCTTGAGTCTAGATTGAAGCCCCGAAAGTCTACTTTCCAATGAAGGTGGCCTTACATATAAATTCTAAGTGTGAAAAGAGATATAACTATTTTAGTGAAGGTTGCTCATTTATATCTTAACCGAATTGATGCCTAACTTCAAACGGCCATATCTCCCTTATCTAAACTTGGCTTTAGGAGATTCTTGAGTCTAAATTGAAGCCCCACAAGTCCAATTTCCAATGGAAGTGTCCTCACAATCAAAGTCTAAGTGTACAAAGAGATAGGCCTGATTTAATGAAGGCTACTCAGTTTTCTCTTAACGGTTTCATGCTTAACCACTTTCCCAACTAGTTTTCCTCCCTCTCTTCCAATTTTCTTTAACTCCAAACCTCTAAATAAGATGTTTTAAAAGATTTTAAAAGATTTTTTTAAAGATTTCACCTCCCTTCCATTTATTTCCACTTTGTGCTTGCTCGATTTATCGAAAAAGTGTAACTTTTAAATGAAATGCGAGGCTCGGAACATCGTAGAAACATTTGAAAAAATATTTTGAAAGAGTGGGTTTTAATGTCTAAAATAGTTTGGTCTAAATGGGGTGTAAGGTTGGGATTTAGAAGCTCTTCTTGCTGAAGAAATCGAACATTTGTACAACATAACTTTCATCATCGAGTGATCAACCTGAGGTGCCCAAGTCTTAAGGGCGGTCAAAAATGGGATGTCTACAATATCGTATCGTCTTCCGACTAGAGTAATCGGTTCCATATGCCAATTAAACACATCACCACTTTGACAAGTGGCTAACGAGATCTCGTAATCACATATATGTCATGGACCCGCATTAACATGCCATCCTCCATGACTTGGAACTATCTATGGATGCCATAATAGATTTCAAACATAGGACATTCGTTTACGTAAACAAATATCATTTTAGAAATCGTAACTTATCAAATCACATTTGGAACATAATTCATATAAACATATCTTTATAATAACGTTACTCATAGTGGGCTTCCAGAAATGGTTGGTCAGTTCTCGAGTCTTGACCTACAAACACAAGTGTACACAGCACAAAACATGTTTCATTACACATGCACTTGGCCATTACGGTAGCTTAGCTTTCTTTACATTGGTTTCTTATTCA
This sequence comes from Camellia japonica, assembly GCA_030407325.1. Taxonomy (NCBI): domain Eukaryota; kingdom Viridiplantae; phylum Streptophyta; class Magnoliopsida; order Ericales; family Theaceae; genus Camellia; species Camellia japonica. The sequence continues at coordinate 29,129,375 of JAPPVO010000014.1, forward strand.
GTCCATTTCTCATAACTTGTACATGTGAATTGCATTCTTGGATTGTCTCATATTTTCTAATTCACTTACTCATGTCCAAATATGCTCAGAAAGGGATGGGAACAAAATATGAACATAGAATGTCTTTCAAAAATATGTTGAAAATGGCTTGACCACTATAGCGCACATTTGGTTGCTCGAGTGGACTGCTCTGCCTGCAAAAGTACTAGATGGTCTCATTCTATGCTCACACGGTCCAAAAATACACAAAGGGTTCGCTCGAGCCACCAAGTGGTCGCTTGAGTAGTCTGTAATAGACTACAAAACTACTAAATGCTCAAAATGTTCACTCGAGCGGTCTGCAAATTTTCTGGGTTTTCAAAATAGAGTTTTGAGCTTCCAAATGCAAATTTAAAGTCAAAACTCATGCATGGGTTGATCTTTAATCTTGAAAAATTTTCCACAAACATGAATACATGACCTCTTAAAAATCATTTATTCAAACTTTCTTTAAATTTACCGAAATTGAACTCAAAAGCTTATGTATGCAAGATTTCCAAATATTTTTCTCCAAACTCATGAATTTACCACATTTGAGCTCAAAAGCTCCATGCATGTAAGAAACTCTTTTTAGAACATGAATTTAAGAGGTAAAACATGATAAATCAAACATGTAAGTACAAATTAATCCATAATTCTAACATGGATGATCAAAACCAAATTCAACATAGCAAAACTCCATATATTTATGCATGTATGTAAAATCCTTCTCCAAATTTTTCTGTAAGACTTTATGAACATGGAATTCACTCTCAAAACTTGGTAAAACATACATGCATGTACATTTCATGCTCTAAATTCAACACAAATGATGAAGCTTATGATCAAAATGATAATTTAACACTTATGTATGCATGCATGTATGAATTACAACTCAGTTCTCCATTCTAAACTTAATTTACATATTCAAACACATTAACTTCATGCTTAATTACTTAAATTCATAAATTAGGAGTTGAATTCTTACCTAGAGTCTTCAAATACACTTGTTCTTACACAATCTTGAGTTTACAATCAATGATCTTCAAGTTCTCCTTCAAAATCTACACTTTCTTTCTCTACAAGTGAGCTTTCTCTCTCTAAAACATGATTTTCAGATTTTTGCGCTAAGGCTGTGCAAGAATGCGCTCAAGAATGAGCTTGTATCACTCTTATATAGTTAGGGTGGCTTAATACATTAATTAGAACATTAGGCTAGCCAAACACAACTTAATTAATTAATCCGGATCAATTTTTAATTAAATTTGCCAATGTTCTAAAAATTCCAAATAACATGTTGATGTAACCACTTTCAGTTTCGGATGCTGATAAGGCTGTCAATTTTCAGATCAAAGTAGAATTCCAGACAAATATTACTACGAGTAACAAATAGAAAGCCAGATAATATACATAATTCATAATAAACACATAATTTATTTTAACCGCTTAATTAACATCCTCAATTACGGATTAGTAATTAATTATAGTTTGGGGTTGTTACATACATGCTATAGATTCAGGATGTATTGTTTATAAATGTATATCACGTGTGTCACATTTTGTATATCAAACTTTGATTAATGAAAGTTTATAAATTCATTTATGTTGCTATTTATTTGTTGTTATGAGATGGACATATTGTGTTTATTTCAGAGCGTTACAACTTGGTATTAAAGCGTACCATGTTTGAATACTTTGGGTACGTGGGAAGTGGTTATTACCACAATGGGTTTGTCTAGCTCGATAGAGACATTTGTATGTATAATACGCCATGTGATAGCATGCGTATGTGATTATATATGTATGGGATTTAATTCCTACGATATTGATGGGGTTTGCGGGTTTCTAGAAGTCCTATTAGAAGAGCAATTGATCACTGCCATTTCTAATTGGAACTCTGGCAATGTTGCGGGACAATCATTATCTAGGAAGGAAATTTGTATGTGTTTATGTAACTACATGCTTATGTGGAGTGAATTACTGTTGTCTATCGCATTAGGACGTGAGTGAGTTAGCTTCGGCACATTTGTAAATGTGAAAATCTCTTTTGTTACCTTCATTAGGATGTCAGGACGTGGTCGCGGTTGTGGTAGGCGTGGTAGGCCTAGAAGGCATGAAGTGCCTTTACCGGATGAGATTTCGGTGTAAAAGGAGGGGGTTGATCAGGCCAATATGGGTGAACCAATTGGTCAGCAAGCCATAGGTGCTTTGGCCCGAGAAATGGCCAAAGCTTTACGGGAATCCATGGCCATTCTCAAGGCTGAGAGTCAAGTCCAGGCCCAAGTAGTTGAGGCAGGGCCCCCATTCTTGGAGTGGAAGTTCTTCCGGTCTAATCCGGACGAGTTTTTGGGCGATCTTAAAGAACCTTTGAAAGCGGATGAATGGCTCAAACAAATGGTGAAGATGTTTGAGATGCTTGGCATCAAAGATGGTGGTTTGAGAGTGACCTTGGCATCATTCCAGCTATAGGGAGATACGGGTCAATGGTAGAAGTATGCGCGTAGGCGTATTGGAGTTACTTGAGAGGCTTTCGTCGACGCCTTCCAAGACAAGTTCTTACCTCCCACTATTAGGGAGTAGTTGCAATACCAGTTTTCTAAGCACAAGCAGCTCAACATGCCTGTCGTCGAGTTTAAGGAAGCCTTTACTAGCCTCTCCAGGTTTGCACCAAAGTTAGTGGCAACAGAGGAACGCCATTGTGTGAAGTTCGAGAAAAGGTTAAGGACCAAGATTCTTTTCAAGGTAGTCGATTCAATGATTAGAGATTACAGGCGACTTGTAGAGTCGACGGCTCATCTTGAGACTGTGATGCAAATGGAAGAGGCGTGGGTGAGGGGCTCCAGGAGGAGTCAAGATGCTCAGAGGGGCAGTAAGAGGCAGAAAGGTTCTACCTCACAGCAATCCCAGGGAGCACAGTCGAGGTCCACTTTTCTAGTACCGAGTTCAAGTTCTGGGAGAAGTGGTCAGGGAGATTTCAATTGCTTTAAGTTTGGCCAGTTGGGCCACAATTCTCTAGCTTGCTCGCAAAAGGAAGGAGGGCAATGGTTTGTTTCATCTGTGACTCGTTCTCAGAGCCAGAGTCAAGGGAGAGAGTCTCCGCTCAGTTGTTATTAGTGTGGGCAGGTAGGGCACTTGAAGAGATTTTGTCCTCAGTTGGTGGCATATTTGGTACATCTAGTTCGAGGCAGACGTAAAGCCATCAACCTATACAGTTAGCACAAGCCTCAAGGGCCAATTAGGGAGCCTCTTCGGCTCAGTTAGTGCATCAGACTTAAGCTCTGAGGGGTGAGCAGCTGGAGCAGAGACCTTTAGGGTGTGTGTATGCTGTTACCACACCGAACTTAGTGCCAGCGCCTTTAGTTGTGAGAGGTACTTTCTTGCTATACAATTCTATTGCTAATGTGTTGATCGATACGGGTGCATCCCACTATTTTATTTCGTCTGCATTTGCATTGGCATAGGGGTTAGAATTGGCGCAGTTAGTATCTCCACTCAGTGTAAAGTCACTTATTGGTGGTGAGATTGTTTTGGAACAAGGGTGTCGGGTTTGTAACACAGAGGTTGCCAGTTGCCGACTTCCTTTTGCATTTGTGTTAATTGAAACATCGAGTTTTGATGCTATATTGGGTATGGATTGGTTGTCATTGTATTGGGTTGTCATAGATTGTTATCTTCAGAGGGTTACTGTATGTCCCTTAAGCGGTGATTGTTTTTGTTTCATGGGGGACAGAGCCAATAGAGTTTTATCACCAGTGTATGATCCGTGTAGTCGAAGTGAGCTTAGTTGTCTTCTTGCAAATTTCTTAGGTAGTGAGTATGACGAAGTCTGAATTGATTTGCCAAAGGTAGTTGGTGAATACCTAGACATTTTTCCCAAGGATCTCACTAGTTTGCCACCTCACCATGAGATTGAGTTCTCTATTGATTCAGTGCCTAGTACGACATCAATTTCTATGACACCTTATAGATTTGCACCCGCTGAGTTGAGTGAGTTAAAGATTCAACTCCAGGAATTGTTAGATAAGGATTTTATTCACCCTAGTACTTCACATTGGGGAGCACCAGCTTTCTTTGCCAAGAAAAAAGACAGTGCACTACGACTTTGTATTAATTACCAGAAGTTGAACCGAGTAACTGTTAAGAACAAGTACCTAATGCCACACATAGATGATTTGTTTGACTAGTTGAAAGGGTCTTGCTGCTTCTCTAAGATAGACTTGAGATCGGGTTACCACCAGTTGAGGGTAAGGGAGGAAGATATCCAGAAGACAGCATTCTGTATGCGGTATGGCCGTTATAAGTTCCCAGTGATGCCTTTTGAGCTAACCAATGCACCAGCCATGTTTATGGATCTAATGAATCGAATATTCCATGAGCTCTTAGATCGCTTTGTAGTTGTCTTTGTCAATGACATTTAGATTTACTCACCCTCCAAGGAGGAACACGAGGAAGACTTACGAGTTGTGCTTGAGTTTCCTACAAATTATATACTAAGTTCGGGAAGTGTGAATTCTAGTTGAGAGAAATAGAGTTCTTATGCCATGTGGTATCTGGGGGAAGAGTGAATGTAGGTGATTGTAGATTCATCCAAGATGGAAGCATTACAAGATTGGAAACAATCTTAGAATGCCTTTGAGATCCGTAGTTTCTTGAGATTGACTGGGTATTACCATCGGTTTGTGAAGGATTTCTCTAGATTAGCCTCACCATTGACTAGACTGGCGAGGAAGGGAATCAAGTTTGTGTGGAGTGAGATTTGTGAGAAGTCATTTCAAGAACTTAAGGTTAGACTTACCACTGCTCCAGTGTTGATAATTTCGGAGAGGGGTTTGGGCTATTCTTTGTATTGTGATGCTTCATGGGAAGGTTTGGGTTGTGTTTTGATGCAAGAAGGAAAGGTAGTAACCTATGGCTCATGTTAGTTAAAAATGCATGAGGGAAACTATCCTACCCGTGACTTAAAACTAGCAGCTGTGATATTTGCCTTGAAGATTTGGAGGCATTACCTGTATGTTGAGAAGTTTGAGGTGTTTTCTGATCATAAGATTCTGAAGTACCTATTTTCACAGAAAGATCTAAATTTGAGGCAAAGAAGGTGGATGGAGTTTATGAAGGATTACGATTTCGAGTTACACTATCATCCGGAAAAGGCTAATATAGTGGCTGATGCCTTGAGTAGGAAGTCCATTAGTAGTGTAGCTTGTATTGCCATCAAAGAATGAGAGATGTTGGGTGCTATTAGCGAGTTTGACTTGCACCTTGGCGAGTTCGTTGAGTCTACAACTTTATTTTCGGTAGTTGCACAACCTACACTTGTGAGCCGAGTTATAAAAGCACAGAAGGGTGACCCTGAGGTAGAATTCCTTTGGGAAAAGATCTCCAATGGAAAAGTAAAAAGAGGCTTAAATGTGTACTCTGACTCAAGTGTTAGATACCTTGACCGTCTTTTCATGTCAGAGTCTTGTTGAGAAGAAATATTCCGAGAGTTTCACGATTCACTCCTTGCAGTGCACCTAGGAGGCACAAAGATGTATCACAACCTTAGTCCCCGGTTTGGGTGAAAGGGAGTGAAGAAGGATGTAGCTGTGTTTGTGTCGAAGTGCCATACTTGTCAACAAGTGAAGGTCGAGCATCAGCGGCCTGCGGGTTTGTTACAACCCTTGCCTTTAGCCAAGTGGAAATGGGAGCATATCACAATGGATTTTGTTGTGGGTCTTATGAGGACTAAGTGGGGGTAATGATGCCATTTGGGTGGTAGTTGATCGATTAACCAAGTCAGCATACTTTTACCCTATGCGCATGAGTGACTCGGTAGATTATCTAGCCGACCTTTATGTTAGGCACATAGTGAGGTTGCATGGGGTCCCTGTAATGATTGTTTCAGATAGAGATTCACATTTTACAGCTCGTTTGTGATAGAGCCTACAGAATGCCTTGGGCACAAGATTGACTTTTAGCACAGCGTATTATCCTTAGACTGACGGGCAGTCAGAGCGCACCATTCAGATTCTAGAGGATATGCTTCGAGGTTGTGTTCTTGACTTTAAGGGGTTGCGGGAGAAACACTTGACCTTAGTGGAGTTTGCCTATAACAATAACTTCCAGTCGAGTATTGGCATAGCATCATTTGAGGCCTTGTATGGCCAACCGTGTAGATCTCCTGTGTATTGGACCAAGGTGGGCGATGCACCTATGTTGGGTCCAGAGTTAGTTCGGGAAATGATGGAGAAAGTTACACTTATTCGAAAGAGGTTCGTCACGGCTTAGAGTCGTCAAAAGAGCTATGCTGATCGTAGGAGGAGACCGTTATCCTTTGAGGTAGGAGATCACATCTTCTTGAAGATATCACCTAGACGGGGTTTGATGAGGTTTGGGAAGAGTGGGAAGTTATCTCCTAGATTTATCGGGCCTTTTAAGATCCTAGAGCGGATTGGAGAGGTAGCTTATCGATTAGCCTTGCTGCCACAACTTTCCAAGGTTGATAACGTGTTTCATATTTGTATGCTTCAGAAGTATGAACTAGATCTATCACATGTGTTGGATTGGACCGAGTTAGAGATAGATGAGGATGCCTCGGTGAGAGTCTTGGATACTTGAGACTAAGCCTTGCGAGGGAAGAATACTCTTTTGGTGAAAGTGTTATGGAAACATCACGGGGTTGAAGAAGCAACTTGGGAACGTGAGTTGGAAGCCCGTGAGAGGTATTTGGACCTATTTGTTCGTACTTGAGTATGTTTTAGGAGTTTTGTTGTGTTAATGTAAACATTATATATGTTTTAGAAATGTGAATTGTATATTCAGTATTGAGAACTTGTTTATCATGATGATATGAATGGATGACCGGTGGGTAGGTCATGGCGATGAATTTAAATTACTATCATTGTCGTAATTGGTTTAAACTTGGTTTTAATGTTTGATTCAAATTTCGGGGATGAAATTCCTAAAGATGGAAAGATTATAGCAATTCTGGTTTGAATCTAACCCATTTGATGTTTTGGATCTAGGTTTCATTGTTATATATAGTTATCCATGTCTTGTTTTCTCTCATATCTTCTTGAGTTTGGCTTTTGAGTTGTGTTGGTCGTGTTTGGAACAGGTTGGTAGCTCGTTTTTTAAACTTTCACTGTCCAGAATTTTGTTTCTACGCTTGAGCGTCACTTCTTGCGTATGAGCGGTCTTTGTGAACCCTCAGTACTTTTGCAGAAATGGTATTCGTCACTTAAGCGAAGATTCTTGTGCTCGAGTGGCCCTTATTACCGCTCGAGTGTTAGCCTTTTGTCTGTAAAACTACTGGAAGTTTGTATTTCACGCTCAAGTGACAACTTCTTGCGCTCGAGCGGTCACATCTTTTGTGTCCTATGCTCAAGCGTCAGTTATTACGCTTGAGTGGTCTGTGTGTATATCAAATCACAGAATCACTTTTTTAGGTCACTTTTTCATTTCACTCTCTCTCTCTAAACATTCCAAAAACCCTAGATCTAGACTCTCTCTCTCTCTCTCTAAAACTTACTTTCTCTCTACAAAAACATCAAGATCTAGTGATTTCTTCACCCTACTCCCTTTGTTAAAAAGGTAAAATACTCCATGGGCTCTGTTTTCATCCAAACAAAATTGGATTTCGGCTTCTTTAAGGTTTCTCCACTCTCTCCTTGGTCTTCTAGCTTCGAGGTAGGGATGCTTCACACTCTTATATGAGTTTTACCTTAGCTATTTGCTATTTCAAAAGACTTTAGTGGTTTAGGGGTTTTTGGTAAAACCTAGGTTTTGAAATCAAAATGAAAAAATAGTGGTTTTCAAATGGTTTTTTGGAAAAGCTTGTGGGTATGAAATTGGAGTTGATATATGTTGAAATGAGGTATTTCCTACATCGAAATTGATTCTCAAAGAGATAGGGATTTTGCTCTAAAATATGAATGTTTGAGATTGTAAAGAGAAAATGGAATTAATGTTTAAAATTATGAAATTGACGTAATGTTGATGATGATGGCAGAGTTGGATATGTATTAGCACTCCCATCTTGAGATTTTAGAAAAGTGTATCTTTAGTGAAACTTATTTATTTGTTTAGAGATATTTGTTTTGGGCTATCGGTGGAGGATAGCTATGAGTGTTGTAGAAATTGTATGGGAATTAGGTGTATTAAAACTAATTTCTCATTCATGTGTATTGAACATTGTTGCTCATTTAATACATTGAAAATGTATATGATTTTGAGAAAAAAAGGGTGAACGTGGAAAAAAGGTGTGTACTACCAAATCAAGTTGGCATGTATGTTCAGGGTGAAAGTCCAAAAAACGCGCGTATACATGGGTGTCGGTTCCCGCGGACGAAATATCCGCAAAATGATAATAGTAGCGCTTGTATAGGTTACGTTTACATAGGTGTCGTTTGACGGTTTCTCGCAAACGAAATATCTGTGGAAGGTTGAACTGGTTTGAGATGTCCCTTTGCTTTCTATTGTAAAGGGCATGGTTTTGAGAATTGTGATATAAACCTGGCATAGCATGACTTTTGAAAAAGGATATAAATGTTTTGGTATTGGCATTGCATATGCATAAAACCTTATGGCTTCGTTAAAATTTATACATTGTGTTGTAGTATTTCTACCAGGTTTTGGCTCACCCTATGTGGGAATAACTATTTTCAGGTGCTGGTGATATGCCTACACCAAGGACTTAGCTTGGGAGGACTGTGGAGCTGAAGGCTCAATGTTGTTATTTGTATTTAATTTTGTACAAGCCTAGGGCTTTATCTATATTGAGCTTAAGACTCACTTCTGATGTACCCAAGCATTGACTTGGAAAGATGTAACCCTTTAAGGCATATGATTATCTGTTTAGCTTTCATTTCTTTTCATTATCTTGTAACACATGCTATAGATTCAGGATGTATTATTTATGAATGTCTATCACATGTGTCACCTTTTGTATATCAAACTCTGATTAATGAAAGCTTAGAAATTCATTTATGTTGTTTTTTATTGGTTGTTATGAGATGGACATATTGTGTTTATTTTAAGGCGTTACAAATCAAAACACAAATCCGAAATGAGAAATAACCACAGATGGCAAACACACATTATCAAGTAATGGATTTCTCATCAATTCCAATATGCCCCAATGGCTCCTCTAAAATTTCAAACTTGCAAAACCATACTAGGAAAATCTTTTTGGAGTTTTTGATAAACAAAGCAAGAAAGAACCAAAAGAACTAAGCCTAAAAGACCGAAAAACTAGAGAGAAAAAAAAAATAAAAATAAATAATCAGTAAGTCAACCCAAATCAAGCTTCTTCACCTAAACCTCTTTAGTATGGGCAATGTTATTCAAATTGCGGTTCTTGGGAGGTATCTTGACATTGTGGTTCCATTCCCCTTCAATGGGAACCCGTCTTGACTCGGATACAACCCTCCAATTTAAAAGTCTAGCCAAACTCAACCTTGCTTTATGTTTGGTGTCAAGCAATTCACAACAATGTGGTCTAATGCGACTCTTAAGCCCACAAAGATGACAAACATGAATAAATCTACTTTTGGCTACACAATTATGAGACAAAGAAAAAGATGAAGTAGGACCAATACCTATTTGGAGAAAATTTTTAAATAGATTATTTCTTTTTAAATATTTTATCAATAAAAATTAAATTTTTTTCATTAAATATTTTAATAATATCAAAACAATTTAGAGATAAATAATTTTTTTACATATGAATAAATAAGTAGGACAAATTGCTGAAAAAAAAAATTAATTGGTTTGTTTTAACTTAAAAAAAGAAAAGAAAAAAGAAATTTAAATAATAAATTCAATAACTAAATTTGATAATGTTTTCTTTGTTTATATAGTGTGAAATAAGTCTTATAAGTCTTATATTAATTATTAGGGTCTTATATTAAACTATTAGGGTGTTGTGTCAAAATATTCATGGGTCTTTAATAATATATATGCAAAGCTTCAGAAGAGATGAGTGAAAAATTTCATTTAAATAGTTTATTGGTTGATTTGATAGTTTTAATCTCTTCCCGCTCAATTCAAAGGGGTAATACGGTTATTTTAGATAGCCAAGTAATGTCATTTGTGCTAAATTAATGGGTTGAGGGAATCATGATATTGTCAGCAAAAGTAAAAGAAGTTTTGTAATTATTGAAACTATAGGAAAGGTCTCTCTATTTGTTAAAAACTTCAGGAGAGGTAAGTGTAATTTACCCCAAATTATTTTCTATTTTTTAAAAAACTAAATTAAATTTTTTGAAAAAATTTAAATGGTAGAAGTGGGCTTAAATGAGTCTCCATGTCCAACCCATGTAAACTTAACTTTAAGTGAGCTGACATTGAGTAACCCACTTAAGTCCATTTATTGATTTGCGCGGATTAATATAGGTGTAAACTTAATTTTAAGTGAGTTGACATTGAGCAACATTTATTGATTTGGACAAATTAATATGAGTTTTAAATAGGTATAATTGGATGGATTCATAAATTTGAGTTAAGTTTGCCACCTCTAATTATTTCCCCCACTTTTCCCCTTTTGCCCACCACCCACCCACCCACCCACCCACCCACCTAACTAACCAAAATCACTGCTCAAATCTAAAATCCAAACAAAGCTTTAAAGGAAGTAAAATAACAATGACTTCACAATCAATAATAATTTGTTTTAATGATCACTGCTAATATTATCTGTGGCCTCCAAGAGAAAATAGATGGTGTAACTACTAAAATAATTACAATTACTCTGAAAAACTGATGATAGCATATCAGTTAGACACATTTAATTATGCTGCCAGAGGAAGCAAGAATACTGTGTATTAAGTGCAAAATATTAGTGTATAGTGAGAACATTCATCGAGCTTGAATCGTAGTAAGTGTAAGATCATTTATAGATGGAGCTCGACCACTTTTTGGTAACGAGTATGGACGGCCAGGTCTGTTAAAGATGAATGCCAGTTGTTTAGGAGGAGACAAGGTCGTTTCATTACACAACATGAAGCAACACTTGAGACAGTTGGCCGATCAGTGGTAAATTCTTGCACGCACAAGAGACCGATGTGAATGCATCTCAAAACTTCTTAACTTGAACACGACTCTGCTAACGATGAATCAACTATATCTAGGGCTTTTTCTTCTCCCCATAAGTTCCAAACCTGAAACAATGTATAAAATCATCTTTGGGTGATTAATCAAACAACAATTTTCTAGGTAATGGAAAATCCTCCATTTTATTGCAGCTATAGGATTTTCCATTAATAATACATTGATTTACTTACATGTTCAATTAAATTCACAAAATTGTCTTGATTATAACTGTTGTTCTTTCTGCCACTAATGATCTCCAGTAATAAAACTCCGAAACTAAAAACATATGATTTTATTGAAAATAGCCCTTCCATTGCGTACTCTGGTGACATATGACCACCGCAATTACAACATCAAACAATAATTAGAATTTAATGCCTTTCCTGTACATTTCTCTCTCTCTCCACACATGAATGTATAAATGATACTTACTATGTTCTAACCACCCTATTTGTGTTAGCTTCAATCTGGTCCGCTCCATATATTTTAGCCATACCAAAGTTTGATATTTTGGGGTTCATTGAAGCGTTAAGTAACACATTACTTCCTTTTAGATCCCTATGGATTATTCTTAGTCTAGAGTCTTGGTGAAGGTATACCATCCCTCGAGCGATTCCCAAAATGATCTCGAAGCGCTTTCTCCACTCTAGAGATAAGCCTTTTGTTTTATCTGGGCCAAAGTTAATAGTCAATTCTACCAACAAATCGAAGGTACTCCTATATTTTTACATAAATTTCAGTGCTAATAAACAAATGTACTCAAATCAAAAAATTAAGCATACCAAAGATGAAAGAGTCTAAGCCTTTGTTTGATAGGTATTCATAGATCAACATTTTCTCATCTTGTTCAATGCAACATCCCAATAGTCTCACTAGATTTCTATGTTGGAGTTTAGCAATAAGTGTAATTTCATTCTTGAATTCCTCCACTCCTTGGCCCGAATTTTTTGCCAGCCTTTTGACTGCTATTTCTTGTCCATTATGTAATCGACCCTGAAATCAATGCACAATTAACTTATTTACTCGCCAAATGCAAATAAATCACAATTTGAGATAATTTTCATCTCTAAAGGCTGTCTTACCTTATACACTGTTCCGAATCCACCTCGACCGAGCTTGTTCGAGGAAGAAAAATTGTCAGTGGTAGCGACAATGGTGGTTAGATTAAAAAGTGGTAATTCGGCACTTGTTCCACTTTCATCAAACTGATTTTCCATTTGGGTGGTTTTAAAGGATGTTGAACTGTTGGGACTAAATAACAAGTAGTTCTGTCATCTTTTTCCTATCACATAACACAACTAAAATCTTATCAAAATTCAAAATTCAAATATAGTCTTAAATCACTGACATTAGATTTGATGACCGCATATGATTTTTCATGCTACAAAATTTGAAAACGAATAATGATAGAAGATTATTGTTGTTTTTATTACCTTTTCTCTTCCTCATCACCAACCAAGAAAGTAAGCAGATTACAACAAACAAAGCTACAACAGAGGACACTACAATTGCCACCACTATACCCTTCTTGGAATGAGATTGTTGTGACTTCAAATATTGGGCTGAAAAGAGGATAAAATAGCCACTCCATTTATTAATTTATTGTAAATACAAAGCTAATAATTTAGGCTTGATTTTTCAATCTGTTCTTTTATTTTCTACTACAAAAACAAAGAATAAAGAAAGAGAAAATGCTTTCATAACAAAAATAAGTTCAAGTTCGCATGTTTCTCAAAATTTGGAAATCATGGCACATTAAGTTCATAGAATAAGCGATGAACATAATAATATGTTTAGAATTATGCTATATGTACTAATTTTATTTTATTTTTTGAATGGCAAAAAGAGCTTTATTGATGAAAAAACAACGGACTTGCAAAATACATCAACAAAGCGGGAAAAACAATAGCAACAAAGCTAAACAAGATTGGTGAGAAACCAATCAAAGCAACCAAGAAAAGAACCAACAAACAGCAGGAAAGATGATCAAACTGCAGCAATGTAACAGAGCGACCAAACTACAGCAGAGATAAAGAAGATAGACACCTCCAAGTCTAAAACAGAGTTCAAGCAACCAGAATCCAACCCACATACAATTCAACAACTTAGCACCCCTGCACAAATTCCCCAACACAGAGACCAAATCACACATGCTGCTGTTGCATACCAGAAGATAGTAAAATATAAGCCAAAGCACTGCTGCTAATTAATGCACACACTAGTGTACTAACAAATAATGTGGCATCATTTGTATGGTTTTGAATATTTGTAACGTGTATAATAAATGTAGTCAATAATAATATCATAACACTAGTTGATACACTAGTGTGTACACTAATTGGTGCATGTAACACCACCGATATGTTTATTATCTTTTTGTCAACATAATATTGGTGTAATGAGTTTAACCACTTATGTATATATCCAATATAGTACTGACAATTAGACTAACACATCCAATAATAATATAAGATGATAAAAATAGATGATCACTATAGCATTACTCTACACCTAGTGTTTCAACCCCATGGCATGACATCTACCTCCCCTTACGTGATCTTTAGGATAAAATATAATTAAAATAAAATAAAGAAAGAAAAAAAAAATGGTTTCTTGCTTGTTGGAGAGAAGTCTAATCTAGTACATTTGAGCTCATGGTGTCTTTAACATGTTCCATTCTAGTAATTTGAGTTATTCATTTTGTAAGTTTTTTGTGTGTACACCATTCATAATATATATATAAAAAAAATGATCTAATAATTGTACATATATGATTTCAATAGATTTATCTTTCAAAAAACAATTAAAAAAAATAGACAAGAAGTGTGCTTTTGTAATAAACTGTTCATTTCAAAGACAAACCTAATAAACTTATGTAGTCACAATCATTAAAGTGGGATTACAAAACTCACTCTGTAAGACAATTTGAGGATAAATTTGATTTTTTTCCTTTTTTTTTTACAGATAAGCTATAAGTAGCATCCAATAAAATAAACAGTATCAAAATAGAATTCGTAATGAATTTTATAAAGACAACCAGACCAGTTTTGAAATTTTTAACCTAAGGCTAAACAATAGGATGGTTTATAAACAAGCATGGTAGGGTCCTCTGCAATTAAAAATAAGCAAATCTAAATACATATAATTAAATTAAAGATTAAAAAAAATATTGTAAAATTTTGGAGAAAACTAAGAGCATTAGCGATGGACTTGTGAAGGGTTGTATTAGTAAAAAAAGTTCACTTTTCTCCAGAATAGAGTTGTTAGTGCTGTTAGGTCCCTAAGTCTTGTCAATCCCTTGAACAAACTTGTGTGATTGAGTTGTAATTTTCTGTGCTATTTTGTCTTGCTCGCTCGAGCGAAGAAGTCCTCACTCGAGTGAAGGACTGCGTCTGGAAAAAACCTGAAAGAGATGAATGTGCGCTCGAGTGAAGCATGTGTGGCTCGAGCGAAGACTGCGTCTGCATAAAAACCTGAAAGTTTTCATTGTTCGCTCAAGCGAAGGTTTCGGGGCTCGAGCGAAGGCGCTTATGTTAAAATCCATCGATGAGAAAGTTTGGCACTGCGTGATCTATGGGTGTAGTGAACCTATTGTCACCATTGATGGTGTTGATATTCCTAAACCCCTTGATAAATGGGACACGACTGATTACCAAAAGTCGAGTTGGAACAGTAAGGCTCTCAATTCCCTGTTTTGCTCCGTCACACCTGAAGAGTTTCGTCGTATCTGCACGTGTGAGGTAGCAAAAGAGGCTTGGGACATTCTTGAAACAATCCACGAAGGTACTACTTCTGTCAAAAGGTCAAAACTTCAACGTCTCACCTCCGCCTTTGAAACCCTTTTTATGCGCGAAGATGAGACGTTTGATGATTTCTATGCAAAACTTAGTGATATCGTGAATTCCTGTTTCACACTAGGTGAAAAAATCCCTGAAGCTAAAGTTGTTGGAAAAATTTTGAGGTCTTTACCCGAAAGGTTCCAATCAAAAGTGACAGCCATTGAGGAGGCTCAGAATGTTGATACCCTCAAGCTTGATCAGTTGGTTGGAAACTTGCAGACTTATGAAGCCCACTAGATTTCAAAGAAAAAACAAAAAGATAGTGTGGCTTTCACTAGTGTTCATGAGACTGCAAAAACTCCGGAGACTGAATTTGATTTAGAGTCTGAGATGACGGCTATGTTTACTAAACAGTTGAAAAAAATTTGAAGAAAAAGAAGCCTAATTTCAGAGACCCTATTTCAAAAGACAAGAGTAATGAAAAACCCAAAACTTTTTCACCAAAACTTGCTCCAAAAACTAAAAAGAAGATTGTAAAGGGGCAAGGGGTCAAGTGCTATGAATGTCAAGTGTTTGGTCATATTGCCCTTGAATGCCCTTCGAAAAAGAATCGAACGAAAGTCTACACTGTGACTTGGGATGATGAAAGCGAGTCGGAGCAAGAACCCGAAGAACCTGAATCCGGAGAAGACGGGGATAGTACTTTCATGACATTATGGTCTACTTTCGCTCAACCTCTTCCAAAGCCAGCGGAATTAGCTCGTGGTCAGAACCTACATCATGCTCTCACCTTTGATGAGAGTAACTACCTGTATTAGAAGATCAGAATGAGGGCTTTTCTGAGAGCTTTTGATCCAGAAGGCTGGCAGGCCATTGAAGAAGATACAGACAGTGCTGACAATCCGAGCAATCAAAGAGCCCTGATTACTATTCGTGGAGCAATTTCTGATGAAAAACAGCAACGGGTTGCTCACTGCACAAAGGCTAAAGATGCATGGGAAATTCTGAGCCAATTTCATGAAAGAGGAGATTCACCTTCACCACCATCCAACAACTTTCCTGCCTTAGTTGCTAGATTGGATGAGGTCAAGGAGAATGAAGAGCAAAAAGAGGATGATGAAACATCAGAAGACAATGATGAGATTAATGGTGATGAACTGCAACAAGCTTACGAAAAGCTTTACGAGGAATCTCTAAATTTGTCCAAAATCAATGACAAACTCTTTCTCAAACTCAAAGCATGTGAAAGTAAGAACGTCAAGCTGAAATGAGAACTTGTAGCAGCAAAGTAGAATATCATCAAGATCTCAAGTGACAGACAAGACTTGTGGAAAACTTCTATCCTGTGAAACTAAAAGGAATGAACTTCTGAAGGTGTATTCCACATATGAAGAGAAGCTTGAAAGCCTTGAGATGTCACAAGCTACATTGGAAGAGATAGTCTGTCAGAAAGATAAAGAACTCCGTATTGCTAGAGCCACTATTGCCATGTGGAACAAAGGTTCCAAATCTTTAGAAGACATCCTCGGGTCTCAACAAATGCGGTGTGACAAAAGTGGGCTAGGCTATGGTGCAACAGCTCACAAGGGACAGGCCTCTACTTCACATGATCCGAAGACTCAAGCAAAGGGAAAGCTGAAGGTAGACCAGGGTGATCCCTCTCTTCATCTACCTAAAAGGGGTAAGATCAACAAAAGGGAGGTAAAACCTGTTTTTATTTGTCATCACTGTGGTAGGTATGGCCACATTCGTCCTTATTGCTATGAATTGTTTGGTAAGGTGTCTCAAAAGGATAGAAATTCGAATACCTTTTGGGTTAGGAGACAACCTTACCTGTCTAGGCAGAATACCAAGATTCATGAGAGTGTTCACAACGCCAAGACATTTACCAAGACCAAAAAGATTTGGGTGAGAAAAGATGATTTGACTTGTTTAGTTGTTCACACTGCCCTAAAAGCATGTGACTCACACATGTGGTATCTTGATAGTGGGTGCTCTCGTCACATGTCCGGTAACAAATCTTACTTCACCTCCCTTGAAAAACATGAAGGAGGAATTGTTACCTTTGGCGATGGCGGCACTTCTAGAGTCATTGGTAAGGGCTCTATAAGTGTTGCTGGTCTTCCTAAGCACGAAAATGCTGTTCTTGTTGATGGTCTTAAAGAAAATCTTTTGAGCATTAGTCAAATGTGTGATTCCCATCATGAAGTATTGTTTTCAAAAAATAAATGTGAAATTTTGGATAAAAAGGGAAATACTGTCTTGTATGGGGTTCGCACATCTGATAACTGCTATGGGATTGTTACTACTAATGATCTCACTTGTCACTCTGCCATCATATGTAACATTGATTTGTGGCATCAAAGATTAGGTCACATGAATTTCAAAGACCTAACTAAGATAGCCAACAAAGAGCTTATGAGAGGAGTACCTAAATTGGGTGAGAATCTGAACTGTGTGTGTGGACCATGTCAACTTGGAAAGCAAACCCGTGCCCCTCATAAAAAGGTGAACAGCTTTAATACCAAGCGTCCTCTTGAATTGGTTCACATGGACTTAATGGGACCCACTCGCACTGAAAGCATCGAAGGTAAAAGATACATTTTTTTAACTATTGATGATTTTACTCGATTTTCGTGGGTAAATTTTTTAAGGAAAAAATCTGATATGTTTGATACTTTCCAGGCCTTAGTCCTTAAAATCCAAAATGAACAGGGTGTTTCCATTGGGCGTATCATAAAAATCCGAACTGATCATGGTCGTGAGTTTGAAAATAGTTCGTTTTCGGATTTTTGTGATATGCATGGAATTAAGCATGAATTTTCTGCATCTATTACTCCACAACAAAATGGAGTTGTTGAGAGGAAGAACAGGGTTGTTCAAGGAATGGCTAGGGTCATGCTCTTTAGTAAGAAACTTCCTTCAAAGTTTTGGGCTGAAGCCCTAAATACTGCTGTTTATGTCATAAATCGCGTGTATTTAAGGCCTGGCACTTTACAAACTCCATATGAATTGTGGAAGGGATTGAAACCTAATGTAAAATACTTCAAAACTTTTGGGAGTAAGTGTTACATTTTCAAAGATAGAAAGCCTTTGGGCAAATTTGACTCCCGAAGTGATGAAGGTATTTTTCTAGGGTATTCAACCACTAGTAGGGCTTTTCGAGTCTATAACCTGCGAACTTCTTCTTTAATGGAATCTATCAATGTGGTTATAGATGATACAGGTTCCCCTACTCCAGCAACAAATGAGAATGACAATGGTGGGTCTCCAATCTTGGATACTGAACCACAAAGTCAAAGAGAAGCTGAGGTCCAAGCACAAGAAGTTGAGACGGCACCATCCTCACAGGTAAGTCAAAGTCCAAAGAGTGCACAAAGAAACATCACTCCTGATGCTTCTGTCACCGCGAGTCCTGAGTTCAAATCATCAGCAAGGGTGAAACTAAATCATCTAACTCAACAGGTGATTGGAAGTGTATCGGATCGAATGAAAACCGGAAGACAGATTCGGGATGAGGTATCACATATGTGTTATGTTTCATTAATTGAACCTAAGAATTTCAAAGAGGCCTTGCTAGATGATAGTTGGGTCAATGCTATGCATGAAGAATTAGGTCAATTTGAACATAACAATGTTTGGACTCTAGTTCCCAGACCTAGAGACATGAATGTGATAGGTACCAAGTGGATCTTTAAAAACAAATCTGATGAGAATGGTACTATGGTTAGGAATAAAGCCAGGTTGGTTACTCAAGGTTACACTCAAGTAGAAGGTGTTGACTATGATGAGACATTTACCCCAGTTGCACGTCTCGAATCTATTCGTATTTTACTTGGTGTTGCTTGTTATCTTGGTTTCAAATTGTTTCAAATGGATGTAAAAAGTGCCTTTCTGAATGGGTACTTGAAAGAAGAGGCATATGTTGAGCAACCAAAAGGGTTTGAGGACCGTAAATGTCCAAACCATGTCTACAAGTTGGACAAGGCTTTATATGGGTTGAAACAAGCTCCTCGGGCTTGGTATGATAGACTTACTACATTTTTTCTTGATAATGACTTTCAAAGGGGTAGTGTGGATAAGACTCTATTTATGAAACATACTAAGTCTCATATTCTTGTTGCTCAGATTTATGTTGATGATATTGTGTTTGGATCCACTACTGATCATCTTGTGAAATATTTTTCGGATTGCATGACACATGAGTTTGAGATGAGCATGATGGGAGAGTTGTCCTATTTCTTGGGTTTTCAAATTAAACAGTCTCCTTCTGGAATGTTTGTTTCTCAGACTAAGTATGCCAAAAGTCTTGTGTCTAAGTTTGGTCTTGAGTCTGCCAAACATGCCCGTCTCCCATGAGTACTAGTCTTCACCTTTCCAAAGATTCCTCTGGTATTGATGTTGATCCTACCCTTTATAGGAATATGATAGGGAGTCTTCTTTACCTCGCAGCTAGTCGTCCTGATATTGCCTTCAGTGTTGGTGTTTGTGCCCGTTACCAAGCCAGTCCTAAAGAGTCTCATCTTCTTGCGGTCAAACGCATCATCAAATATGTGAATGGGACATTGGGGTATGGGGTTTGGTTTTCTACTGATACTACAGCTGAAATTACTGGTTTTTCTGATGCCGACTGGGCAGGGTGTGCGGATGATAGGAAGAGTACATCCGGGGGGTGTTTTTACCTTGGGAATAATCTGGTTTCCTGGCATAGTAAAAAGCAAAATGCTATCTCCCTTTCGACTGTTGAGGCTGAGTACATTGCTGCAGGGAGTTGTTGTGCACAAATGTTGTGGATGAAGCAAATGCTTCATGATTATGGGATAGAACAGAACACTCTCACTCTTTTCTGTGATAACACAAGTGCCATGAACATTTCAAAAAATCATATCCAACACTCTTGCACCAAACACATTGACATTCGTCATCATTTTATTCGAGAGTTAGTGGAAGAGGGCCTTGTTGTTCTTGAACATGTACCCACTGAGCATCAAAAAGCTGATATTTTTACAAAACTCCTTGATCTTCTTCGGTTTGAGTTCCTTAGAAAGACCTTGGGTGTCATGCTTGATCACTAGAGTGTTACTTGTTTCTTGAGTGGGTGTGAGTGTTTGGCTTTATGTGTGCTTGGTTGCTATAATCTGATTGTCATTGATTTCTGTTTTACTTGCATACATCTTTATATGCACACTACTCATGCTGCTTACAAGATCTCATTGTTCTTTGTTCACAGCTCATTTTGAATGCCCATGCTCGTTAACCTCATGATCTCATTCTATACACATCCTTGAGATAAATTGTTGCAGGGGTTTCCGCACAAGTGATCAAAGTTCTCTATGGACCACTAACAGTGTTTCTTGTACTTTTATAGTGGAATTGACCGATACTAGTATATCATGGGTGATGTTGAGTCTCTTAACCATCTACCATCTGTTTTCACTTCAACGGTTTCTCCCTTAGTTCCTTGAAGTCCGGGCATTAGGAAAAGGCTACCTCAGAGGCACCAACCGGGCCATCATTATTGATTTCATTCTTCTCTGGTTTGGTTTCCATACTCTTGAGCGTGAATGCCACCAGTGAGTGCCCACAAGAAAGAAAAAGTCTGAAAAAAAAATATAAAAAAAAAGGGACTAATTGATTGAGGGGGGGCCTCTGCTTTTACTCAACAAATAACTTGTGATTCCTAGTGGTTTGACTTTTCTCTGTGTTGTTAAGTTACTCTTGGTGGAGGTTCAGCCATCCGATCACTACGAGGATTAACTCTAGCTCAGTGGACTCTTATGGATTGCACACACACACTTTATTTTGTGGGATCTCATGTTGGATTTTGAGTTGTACATTCTCGTGTAGCTTATGATCACTGATTATATTTTATCTGCTTTGCTCATGATTTCTAGTGTCATTGTTTTTAAAAAAAATTGCAAGTGTACAGGATTCATGATGTGCGGATTATTTCATCTTAGTGTCAATTTTGGTCAAATATGATCATCTACTTGTGTTCCAGGTCTCATTTCATGATATTGCGTCTCATGGTTTTTTTGTTTAAAAAAAAAAAATTTTGGTTTTTTTTTTTTTTCTCTTCTTCGCTCGAGCGACGGAGTCCTCGCTCGAGCGTGCTTCTGCTTCTGCTCCTGCATTATACCTGAGAGTGTGTGTTTTTGGCTCGAGCGACAAGTACTTGGCTCGAGCGAACTCGTGCGCATTTTTGACCTCGCTCGAGCGAGAAAGTCTTCGCTCGAGCAACTTTTCGAGGTTCAAATTCTAAAATCGTGTCTCTTCAGTTCATTTTTTCCCACCTTCTTCGTGTTCTCTCTCTCTCCCCTAGGGTTTCTGAGTTGTCCATTGCTAGCCTCGTCTGTGATTTCTCTCTTGGTTTTGGGGCTTTTCCATTCATTCTTGTGCATTCTCTAGTTGGTAAGTTTTTTTTTATTTTTTTTCTCTTTTTCGTTTGTCATATGAATGAGAAATGCTCTATTTCAATCTAGGTTTCATTCTTGTTGTTTTTGGTTCTTTCTTACTAATTTTCTATCTCTCTTTTGTCTCTAGGGTTAGTTAGTTGGAGCATTGTGTTAGTTTTTGTTAGATAGGGTTTAATTCGTGTTTTTTGAAGCTTAAAATTGGGGATTTTTTTTCAACTAACTTGCCCTGTGAGACTGTGATTTGTTTTCCTTAAATTGCTGATTTACTCTCTTCATATACGGTAAATGGTTTTCCTCCATGGCTCCATACATTGATGGTTTCATTCCTTACTGGAATTTCATAGCATTGTGCTTGGTTATCATTTCATTTATTTTATGATAAAGCTCTGAGTTTAACTGCTTTTCTACTTTGTTTTGGACTAATGTTGGACTCATGTTGGACTCATGTCTTCTGCTTGTTGGACTAATGTTGTTCTCATGCTTTCTTTGTTTTGGGTATTGGGATTCTCTGGTTGTCCTTGTGCTCCTTGGTTTTGATTTGCGGATTTGGGTGTCTTTTCTGTGGTTTGCTGTTTGTCTTTCATCTATGGGTTGTGGGTTGTTTTAGTCATGGCTGAAAGCTCCAAGCATCGTAAAACCACTGTTTCTCGTCCCCCATTCAACACTGATAAATTTCCGTCTAAAGAAAAGTCCAAGTTGTTTAGGGAGTTGTTTGCCACTCGTAAAGTCCATTTAGAGCGCAATGTTCTTCCTAGTGCCTTTGAGGTTCTCACCATTCGGTCTTTATTTGATTCTTTGGACGGTGATCACATGTTGCATTTTTCGGGTCCACAAAATCTAAGTCTTGTCCGGGAATTTTATTGCAATATGCATTCTATTCGCAAGGAAAATCCCGCCATTTTTACTACTTGGGTTAGGCACAAGTCTCTGGTTATGACTGGGGAGGATTTTAGGATTTTTCTTGGTCTTCCCGAAGTCCCGGATTTTAGGTTTCCACTTCTTACTCGTACCGGGATTGATTTTGATCGTGTTGCTTCTGAGTTATGTGGTATTGACCGGACTTGGCTTGCTGTGGCACTCATTCAGTAGAATGAGTTGCTTCCTCGGTTCCCTCTTATGAATCTCATTGTGTGTGCGAATCTGCATGTCACCACCCATTCCTCGCACATTACCCAGGACCAGGGATATATGTTGTATCGTATTCATCATCGACTTCCCATTGATCTTCCAGAGATGATTGTTTAAAAAATGATTGGGGTCTTTGAGGATAGAAAGTCTTTGGGGCTTCCTTATGGGTGTTTGCTTACTCGGTTTCTCACTTCTCTTGATATTCCTGTTTTTGATGACGATAAGTTTGCACATCCTATAAAACCCATCACAAAGCTCATAGTTTCCCAGAGTTAGGCCCATGTGAGGGGGAGTGTGTCCGAGGTTGGGAGTTCTGGTGCAAGTGATGATGATCCCCTTGGAGAGGAGGAGGAGTTTGAAACAGCCACTACCGGCGCCCCTGATTTACCTGAGATCCGTCATCGCTCTTTTCGTGGCCAGCTGCAGATGTTTGAGTAGTCTGTCACGCGTCACCTAGATCAGTTGGATGCAGGATGGATTCTTTTGACAGCTGCCTTGAGGAGCAGAGTTCTATGCTTGCGCAGATTCTTTCCCTTCTCTAGATGCAGCAGCTACCTTCTCCAGAGTCTTAGTTCTTGACAGTTTTTTGGTTTATACTCTTGGCCGGTTATCTATTTTCTGGATAGTTTTTCTTCTTGCCTTGGATAGTTTTGCTTATGATGTATATGATTGTTTTTTTTGTCACTCCCGAACAAAAATAGGGAGTATGGTATATGGGGGTATAGCTGTTTGGACTTATCATATGTTTGTTTGCAAGCAGGTAGTTTTTTGAATGTCTTGAGCTGTATATGGCATACTTATTATGTTTGTTTGCAAGCAGCACTTGGACTTATGGGGGCAACAAATTCTGTTTTGTTTATATTGGCATTTATGTTGGTTATGATGATTGATAATGGTTTTCTTCAATTGATGTTGTGCAGATTGGTTAATTTTGTGCAGAATGTTTGTCCATCAAGATTGGTTTGCGAGTTATTTCCTTTCCTGGTTTTTAGTTGGATTGTTTAGTTTGTTGTTTGGTTAGGAAATTATGTTAGAAAGTTTTGTCCGGGTATTGACAAAGGGGGAGATTGTTAGGTCCCTAAGTCTTGTCAATCCCGCGAACAAACTTGTGTGATTGAGTTGTAATTTTCTGTGCTATTTTGTCTTGCTCGCTCGAGCGAAGGAGTCCTCGCTCGATCGAAGGACTGTGTCTGGCAAACACCTGAAAGAGATGAATGTGCGCTCGAGCGAAGCATGTGTGGCTCGAGCGAAGACTACGTCTGCATAAAAACCTGAAAGTTTTCATTGTTCGCTCGAGCGAAGGTTTCGTGGCTCGAGCGAAGGCACTTATGGAAATCACGCAAGTTAAGGTTCTCGCTCGAGCGAGAGAAGCTTCACTCGAGCGAGCTTCAAAATCCAGATTTCTATAAGTAGTTGGTTTTCTCCAAAAACTAGGATTACTTTTCAAGATCTACTTTGAGGTTTTCTAAAGTTTTCTTCTGGAGAGTTTTTTGTGAGTTTTCCTTGATAAAATTGAATGAGTATTAAACTCATGAATTGAAAAGCATACATCAAGGAGGTTGATCGAATACACATACAAGAGTGTTATTCTTCGGTGGATTCCGAAGATTCAAACGTAGAGTTTCAAAGGCGTTTAAATTCTGTACGTAGTCGTTAATTCAACAAGTGAAGTTGTGGATTCAACTTCAGGTGGATCAGTTCCGAGACGAAGGCTTGGTGAAAGAATTACAGAAGATTTGAAGGCAAATTGACTGAGTTGGATAATTTGTATATTATCTTTGTAATCTTTCTTTCTTCAGTAGTGGATTGATTAGTGGCGTTTCGCCCGTGATTTTTTTTATTACAATTGAAGGTTCTTCAATTGTGATTTTTTCCACGTAAAAATCATTTGTGTCGATTTATTGTTTATTCAGAAAAATAACAATCTAAATCACTTTCGTAAGTGCTTGATGATTTAGATTGTGTGTTTTGAATAATTGGCATTTGGAATATTTTAATCTTAATCTAATCACAAATCACTTAGGATTTTCGAGTGCAATAACTAAATTTGTTAGATGCCAAAGTGCAGGTCAATTGCGGTCTTTTTCATATATTTATGTTTGAAAATGATTTGCAAAACAAAATGCTTATATGTTATTCATAAAAAATATGGGAACAATAGTTAGATATTTTTCACACATCACTATTGTTAATAATGATATTTTTAAAATTACGAGAATAACTGTGAGTGTTTTGATTTGAATAAAAAGTTTACAAAACTACAAAATTATGTATAGATATTTTATTTGTATATCATTACTCACTCGTGTAATTTTTTTTTTAAAATTCTTTTTCTTATTATTACAAAATTTACTTTTTAACAGTTGCTTAAAGGTCTTACTAATAGCACCCTAATTCTTATGTAGACTTCCAATTTTTTTGGACTTTTACCAACTTATTTGAAATTTTACAAATTTCTTACCCTACTTAATAACCACAATTAATCACAATCCTCCTAATTCTTTCGTAGACCAATTCTCAATTTTTATTTTTTAAATTTTATTTTGAGCTCATAAAATCACTACAAGAAAATGCATGTTTAGCGACTAAAATTGGCGACCAAACCAATTTTAGTCGCCAAAAACATCAGATTGTGCGACTAAAAACCTGATTTAGTTGGCATTGATTGAATCTTTTAGCTACTAAATTATTTTAGTCGCCATAAAGTCTCATTGGCGACCAAATTTACCTTTAGTCGCTGTTTGTTACCATTTTAGGCTGCTAAAATTTGATTTTGTCGCCGTATAATTTCATTTTGCGACAAAACATTTTTGTTGCCAAAAAGTGGGCATATTTCTGATTAATTTTTGACGACCAAAGCTGGGTTAGTCGTTGTATATTCAATATTGCCGTCGAAATTTTGAATTTAGTAGCCAAAGAAGCATCTTTTGGCGACCAATTTTTAGTCGCCGTTAAGGATATTTGCCGACAAATAGTCGTTTAGTCGCTAAAGCTACAAAAAAATTTTAGAGGGAAAATAATTAATTTTGGCGCCCAGTATATATATTACACACACACACACACTTTTTTGTTCTCTTTTGTCTCACACACCAACATCAACATACAGAGCAGTCCATACCAAACCCGTCGCTCACCACTGGCGATCATCACCATCGTAGGCCACCAGTGCTCGCCACCACGACCACTGCAAATCAGCTCCACCACTGATTACAGGTATGTGTCTGCTGTCTCTCTCCCTCTCTATCAATCTGGGTCTGTCTGGTTGTATCTATTTCTCAATGTCTCTCCCATCCCCGTCTCTCACGATGCAAGTAGGGCTTTGACATGTTTTTTTCCTTTCATTTTCCATTTATTTCGTAAAAAATTTTTTAGGACTTTTTCTGATTTCGTGAATGGGTGTGGTTGAAATTTCGGATTGTGGATTTGGATTCTCGATTTTGGATTGTTGAACTATATCACCAAACGTGCCTCTGTTTCTTACCTACGCTAAACAACATAATAAGCAAACAATTTCGTGCACATTGTATCTTTTAATGCTCCATTTCTTAACTCTTCAATCCTGTGTATTACATAATTTCTAAATTCATTTTTTTTTTTTCATTTGGAGCATTTTTTTTAATTAGATTTTGGGGCTGTCTTATATTGCTCGACAGTTTGGGCATCTAACGTATCTTTATCTCTATTCTTGCCTTTGGTTAATACTGTAACATGTTATATATATATATATATATATATATATCTAATATATAACTTACAAATATTATATTGCCTTCCAGTATTGCTTTTGAATAAATAAATGACATCATTACTCAGCTTAATAATCATATGCCTAAATTATTTCTTAAAAATCATAGTAAAGATCTTTGAGTACAATAAATGGAAATAGTTCTAAAAGATTTCTTTCTATCATTTAAATGTGTCCATTAAAGTTCTGACCAACATATAACGGCAACATATTTTCAATAGATTGACAACAAACTGATGTACATCCTATACCCATGTAAATAAAATCAATAATTACAAGAAGATGCAACATAATTATATGATGAAATTTTGGTTATTAAAGCATTCGTTAATAATTTAAAAAATGTTACATATAATTTCATTCTTTATTGTATTTTATCATTTCTAGTTACCAGTGAGTGGTCTCATATGATTCTCATTTGACTTATGTTTGGAAGTGAAAAAATAAAGTATGAAATAAGCTTACATATTTAAAAATTTATCTCCAAAGATCCAAGAAAATAAAACTAAAAAAAAAAAAGAATTTGATAATTATGTCATATAACATTAATTAATGCAATAAGAAAAAAAAAAGAAAAAAAAAAGTAGGAGTCTAATACTATTATATATGTCATCAGCAATAGCCACTCAACATTTGTCTCCATTAACCCCATGAAAGAAGACCAATGAATTTAAAAGGTATGGGCAAATTGGCGAACTACATTAACCCCATGAAAGAAGAAATGATTTTAAAAAGTGATTATAAGACTCTAATATGTATAAAGTCGTGATTGAAAAAATGATTACAAATTTTGTCAAGCTTTTTGTGTCCAAGTTCAACGAAATCCAAGGTCAAAGGAAATATAATGCATAAGTTTTATTGCATACGAATAAATTTCAAAAAATAAAGAACTACCTTCGATGACCGCAACGGAGATACATATACATTATGAGCACATACCCCATGACGGCGTGCTGATGACCAATCAACAAACACACTACAAAAAACTTGAGGTTTACACTGTCGTTGCTTTCTATAGTTGAAAATAATTTCTTTAAAAGTCAGCCTCAGTTGAGAAATCTGTGGCCAACACATAAGAAATTAAGATTAGAAAGTGTGATTAATCAATAGCCTAAATACTCTCACATCTTTCTACTGCAAACCTTTGGAACTCCATAGAAACAATAGAGGATAATCTGGTCAATATGACGATTAAAGAACATGGTCGTCCTTTCACTCATAATTTGTTGAAAAAAGACGAAAAATAATCTCTCTGATCTCCTGGGATAGCTGTAGCCTTTCAACCACACCGTTGATTCTGAAAGCACCTAACTTTACAATCTAAGTTGCACAAGAATTTGCACTATGTTTATAGCGATCCTAGTTTTCCATCCATTCGTTGTTGTATTCCGGACTAGGTTCCGTGGATGTCTGTTGTTGTATATGTTGCATTTATATCCTTTAATTCCTTGTATTCGAGTTTTAGGATGTGTTAGGCAGGTTTGTAACAGGTTGGGTGTATTTTGAAACAAATGGTTGCTGCCCAGATTTTGGTGTCTTCGCTCGAGCGAGACTTTTGTCGCTCGAGCGAGCTCTGTGTTTTAGTTCCTTCACTCGAGCCAGGGTTCCTCCGCTCGAGCGAGAGTTGAGTGGTATGTTTGTTGGCTCGAGCGAGAAGTCTTGCGCTCGAGCTTGCGTCCGTATCTAGTTTGGACCTGAAGGTTGCATTTCTTGGCTCGAGCGAGCATTCCTTCGCTCGAGCGAGCGAGGCTTCTTTGTATCTGGTCACTTGAGCGACCATTCCTTCGCTTGAGCGAGCCTCAAATATATCAGTTCGCAGCAGCAGCTTCTTCTTCACTTTTTCACTATCTTCTTTACACAAACCCTAGACCCGGCTGCTCTTCTCTCTCTATACATCTTCTCTCTAAGAATACACCTAGTTCTAGTGTGTTTCTATCCTAGTTCCTTTGTAAGAAAGGTAGAGCTTGGTGTGTACTTCGTTTTGATCTGAAAATCTTTGGGTTTAGAGCATCTTGAGTTTTCCCCATCTTCTCTCCATTTGGTCTTTTCACTTGAGGTAGGGATACCCTACTCCTTCTTATGAGTTTTAACATAGATTTTAGTCATTTTGTATTAATGGTGGGTTATGGGAATTTTGGGAAAGTTAGGGTTTGAATTGAAGTTGTAAAAATGGCGTTTTAAATCGTTAAACTCCATGTATATGTGAGACCTTGGAAAATGGAATTATTGTTGTTAAATTGATAAAATTGAGCCTTAGGGTTGATAGTTGAAAAAAGGAGAAATGCCCTAATTATGTTGAATAATTAATTTGGGGAAATATGAAATTGAATTGGAAATTATAAGATTGAATGGTGTGGTTGGATTGATTAATCACTCATCTATGAAAATGTTGATATTTTATCTGTTTGATAAATTTATTATCTGTTTAGAGATAACTACTTTGGGCTATCGGTGGGGGATAGTCTTGATTGTTGTAGACACTAAATGTTGATTAGGGAAAACTGAAACTAATCACCTAGAATATGTCATTGAATATGACGGTTGGAATAATACATCGAATATGTGTATTGATTGATCATTGTATATGATAAGTGTTTAAATACATTGTATATGTATATTGTTTGGGAGGAGATAGGGGATGTACCCCATGGTTTGAGAGAAGATAGGGGATGTACTGTCAAACCTGTTTGGGAGGAGATAGGGGATAGACTCCATTGATAATTAAGTTGGCCGGAGTGTCCAAGGTGAAAGTCCCAAAATCCTGATTATGTTTGCATAACGTAGATATTTGAAGTATTGAAATGTTTTAATATGAGTTGTAGTCTCATTCGAATTGTGGATAATAGAAGTGTTTTAATATGAGTTGTAGTCTCATTTAATTATTTGGCTAGATAATGAGCCATGTTTATGAATTAAAATTGGATAAGTAAAGGAACGTGGAATGAAACATGGACGTATTTGTCATGGAACTGGAACATGTTGTGAGTTGGTTTACAAGTGTTAACCATTTATTGAATGCTAATGTTTTAGTTATTTCTCATACTTGGTTTAGTATATCTCTACTGGGCTTTGGCTCACCCTTCATGGGATATCATTTTCAGGTACAGATGGTATGCCACCTCCAAGGACGTAGCTTGGGAGGCTTAGAGGCTGAAAGATCTTTTGTGGTTATCTTTTTGTATTACATGTAAATCAAGCCAAGAGCTTATTTTGTATAAAGAGTTAGAACTCTTCTTTTGTTGAATCCAAGTGTTGACTTGGAAAGTTGTAAGCCCGTAGGGCATTTACTTTTGTTGTCAACATGTAATACTTTTGTACTTAACACTCTGATGTATGGAATATGATATCTCTTTCTTGTATCATGAATGTATGATTTATGGGTTTATTTTGAGGACGTTACAACTTGGTATCAAAGCGTACTGGGTTTGAATACTTTGGGTATGTGAGAAGTGGTTAGTACCACAATGGGTTTGTCTCGCTTGTTAGAGACTTATGTATGATGTTATGTACTTATGTGATAACATGTTTATGTGACTAAATGGGTATGGAATTTAGTTTCTAGGATGTTGATTAGATCCTTGGGTTTCTGGGAGTCCTGTTGGAAAAGCACTTGTTCAATGCTGTTTCTGACCGGAACTCTAGCAACGCCACGGGACTGTCATTATCCGGAAATGAAATTCGTAAGTGCTTATGTAATTATGTGCTTACGTGGAATGAATTACTATTGTCCAATGCTTTAGGATGCGAGTGAGATAGCTTCAGCACATTTGTGAATGTGCTAATGTTTTCGTTACCTTTATTAGGATGTCAGGACGAGGACGTGGTGGTAGGCAAGGTAGGCCTAGGAGGTAGGAGATGCCTATACCGGATGAGATTCCGGCGCAGCAGGAGGGTGTTGGTCAGGCCAATGTGGCCGAGCCAGTAGGTTAGCAGGCCATGGGCGCCTTAGCCTGCGAGATGGCAGGAGCATTGAGGGAATCCATGGGCATTCTCAGAGCTGATAATCAAGTCCAGGCCCATGTTGCTGAGGCAGGGCCTTCTTTTCTGAAGAGGGAGTTTTTCCGGTCCAATCCGGATGAGTTTCTAGGGGATCCTAAAGAGCCACTTAAGGCTGATGAGTGGCTTGAGCAGATGACGAAGACGTTTGAGATGCTTGGCATCGAAGACAGAGGTTTGTGGATGACCTTGGCGTCCTTCCAGCTGAAGGGA
This sequence comes from Camellia japonica, assembly GCA_030407325.1. Taxonomy (NCBI): domain Eukaryota; kingdom Viridiplantae; phylum Streptophyta; class Magnoliopsida; order Ericales; family Theaceae; genus Camellia; species Camellia japonica. The sequence goes on from JAPPVO010000014.1 coordinate 29,159,740, forward strand.
GACGCGGGTCAGTGGTGGAAGTTTATTCGGGGCCGTATTGGAGGGACTTGGGAGGTTTTCGTTGATGCTTTCCAAGAGAAGTTTTTGCCTTCCTCTGTTAGGGAGAAGTTGAGGGATCAATTCTGTCAGCTCAAGCAGCTGAATACACCAGTGGCTGAGTTTGAGGCCGCATTTACCAGTTTATCTAGGTTTGCACCTAAGCTAGTGGCGTCTGAGGAACGCCCTTGTCTTGAGTTTGAGAAGAAGTTAAGGACTGGGCTTAAGCTTAGGGTTGCTGGGTCCATGACTCGGGAGTATGGACGCCTTGTGGATGCTGCGGCCCATCTTGAGATTATTATGCATGAGGAGGAGGAGAGGATGAGGGGCTCCAAGAGGAGTCAGGATGGCCAGGGGGATGGTAGGAGGTAGAGGGGTTCTAACCATCAGCAGTCCCAGGGTGCATTTGCGAGATCTACCTTTCCAGTGCTGAGTTCAGGCTTTGGGAGGGGCAGTCAAGAGACTTTACTTGTTACAAATGTGGTCAGCTGGGCCACAAGTCTCCAGCTTTCCCGCAGAGAGGAGGAGGGCAGAGAGCAGCTTCATCTTCGACCCGTCCTCAGAGCCAGAGTCAGGGCAGAGGCCATCCGCTCTCTTGTTACCAGTGTGGTCAGGCGGGGCACCTGAAGAGGTTCTGTCCGCAGTTAAGTGGCACATCTGGTGCATCTGGGTCGAGGCAGAGTTATCAGCCAGCTCAGTCTGTTGAGGCCTCGAGGGCCAATCAGGGAGCCTCATCATCGCAGTCTTTGCAGCAGTCCTATGCTCTGAGAGGTGAGCACGTAGATCAGAGACCTTTAGGGCGTGTGTATGCTGTTACTGCGCAGGATCTTGTACCGGCTCCATCTGCTGTGAGAGGTACCTTTCTGTTTTGCAACTCGGTTGCTAATGTGTTGATTGATATGGGTGCATCCCATTCCTTTTTATTTGCTGCATTTGCATTTGTTTTGGGGTTGGAGTTGGAACAGTTAGCTTCTCCTATTTGTGTTGTATCACCCGTTGGAGGTGAGTTGATTTTGAAACAAGGGTGTAGAGGTTGTGATATAGAGGTCGCCAACCGCTGACTTCCATTTTCTTTTGTAGTTATGGCTATGTCGGGTTTTGATGTGATTTTGGGTATGGACTGGTTATCGTCATACCGGGCTGTTATTGATTGTTACCGCCAGAGGGTCACTGTATGTACCTTGAGCAGGGATTGTTTCCATTTCTTGAGAGATCGGGTTGGTAGAGTTTTGCCACCAGTGTATGATCCGCGGGGGCGAAGTGAGCTTAGTTACCTTCTCGCTAGCTGTAAGAGTAGTGAGGGTGATGAGATCCAGATTGAGTTACCCAGAGTGGTTTGTGAGTATTCAGATGTTTTTCCTGAGGATCTTGTTAGCTTACCACCTCATCGAGAGATCGAGTTCTCTATTGACTTAGTGCCTGGCACGACACCGATTTCCATGGCACCGTATCATTTTGCCCTAGCCGAGCTGAGTGAGTTGAAGATTCAACTCCAAGAGTTGCTAGATAAGGGCTTCATTCGCCCTAGTACTTCGCCGTGGAGAGCATCGGCCCTCTTTGCTAAAAAGAAAGATGGCGCATTGAGACTTTGTATTGATTATCAGAAATTGAATCGGGCTACGATTAAGAACAAGTACCCTATGCCTCGTATTGATGATTTGTTTGACCAGTTGAAAGGGTCCCGTTGCTTCTCTAAGATAAACTTGAGATTGGGTTACCATCAGTTGAGGATCAGGAAGGAAGATATCCCAAAGACGGCATTCCGTACGCGGTATGGCCATTATGAGTTTCCAGTGATGCCTTTTAGGCTCACCAATGCACCGGCAGTGTTTATGGACTTGATGAACCGGATTTTTCAGGAGTTCTTAGATCGTTTTGTGGTCATTTTCATGAACGACATTCTGATTTATTCACCTTCTGAGGAGGAGCACGAGGAACACTTGAGAGTGGTGCTTAAGTTGCTTAGAGCCCATAAGCTGTATGCCAAGTTTGGGAAGTGTGAGTTCTGGCTAAGAGAGGTTAAGTTCTTAGGCCATGTAGTCTCCGGGAAAGGGGTGTCTGTTGATACATCCAAGATAGAGGCAGTGCAAGATTGGGCAAAGCCTAAGAGTGTTTTTGAGATCTGTAGTTTTCTGGGATTGGCCAATTATTACCGTCGGTTTGTGAAGGAATTCTCCAGATTAGCTTCGACTTTGACTAGATTGACGCGGAAAGGGGTCAAATTTGTATGGAGTGAGACTTGTGAAAAGTCGTTCCAAGAACTTAAAGTTAGACTTACCACCGCTCCAGTTTTGATTATTCCGAAGAGAGACTTGGGTTATGCGGTTTATTGTGATGCTTCACGAGAGGGTTTGGGTTGTGTATTGATGCAAGAGGGGAAAGTCGTAGCCTATGGCTCGCGGTAGTTGAAAACACACGAGAGGAATTACCCTACACATGACCTAGAGTTAGCAGCTGTGATTTTTGCCTTGAAGATATGGAGGCACTACCTGTATGGTAAGAGGTTCGAGGTGTTCTGGGATCATAAGAGTCTGAAATATCTATTTACACAGAAAGACTTGAACTTGAGGTAGAGGAGGTGGATGGAGTTTATTGAGGATTACGACTTCGACTTGCATTACCATCCGGGGAAGGCCAATGTTGTGGCCGATGCCCTTAGTAGGAAATCCATTAGTGATATAGTTTGTATAGCCATCCGGGAGTAGGAAATGTTGGGTGCACTTGACGAGTTTGATTTGCTTCTGGGTGAATCTGTCGAGTCTGCGGCTTTGTTTTCTGTAGTTGCACAGCCTACACTTGTGAATCAGGTGTTAGAGGCACAGAGAAGTGATCTTGAGGTAGAATCCCTCCGTGAGAAGATCTCCAGTGGGAAGGTTGAGAAAGGTTTGACTGTGTATCCTGACCTGAGTGTGAGGTACTGAGACTGTCTGTTTGTGCCGGAGTCTTGCCAAGAAGAGGTACTCCGAGAGTTTCACCATTCACGCTTTGCGGTGCATCCAAGAGGCACTAAGATGTATCGTGATTTGGGTTGCTAGTTTTGGTGGCAGGGTATGAAAAAAGATGTGGCAGTTTTTGTATCTAAGTGCCTTACTTGTCATCAAGTGAAGGCCGAGCATCAGAGGCCAGCGGGTTTGTTGCAACCCTTGCCTATTGCCGAGTGGAAGTGGGAGCATGTCACGATGGACTTCGTTGTAGGTCTTCCGAGGACTTAACGGGGTAGTGATGTTATTTGGGTGGTTGTAGACCGGTTGACTAAGTCGGCGCACTTTATCCCTATGTGCGTGAGAGATTCGGTAGATCATCTTGCCGACTTATATATTCGGGACGTATTGAGGTTGCACGGGATCCCAGTGTCGATTGTCTCAGATAGAGATCCACGTTTTACTGCTAGGTTGCGACAGAGTTTGTAGAGTGCCTTGGGCACTTAGATTGACCTTTAGCACGGCTTATCATCCTCAGACTGACAAGCAGTCCGAGCTTACTATTCAGATCCTTGAGGATATGCTTCGAGGCTGTGTCCTTGACTTTAGTGGGTCGTAGGAGAGGCACTTGCCCTTGGTGGAGTTTGCCTACAACAACAATTTCCAATCGAGCATTGGTATGGCACCATTTGAGGCCTTGTATAGCCGACCGTGTAGGTCTCCAGTTTGTTGGGCCGAGGTGGGTGATGCACCTTTCTTGGGCCCAGAGTTAGTTCGGGAGACGACGGAGAAGGTTGAGCTTATCCGTAAGAGACTTGTTACAGCCCAGAGTCACCAAAAAAGTTATGCCGACCGTAGGAGGAGGCCTTTGGCATTTGAGGTGGGCGATCATGTTTTTCTGAAAATATCACCTAGACGGGGTTTGATGAGGTTTGGTAAGAGTGGGAAGTTGTCCCCTCGGTTTATTGGCCCTTTCGAGATCCTTGAGAGGATTGGCAAGGTTGCCTACCGTTTAGCTTTGACGCCGTAGTTGTCCAGAGTGCATGATGTGTTTCATGTTAGTATGCTTCGAAAATACGAGCCGGATTCGTCGCGTGTATTGGATTGGATCGACTTAGAGGTAGATGAGGATGCCTCGTATGAGGAGAGACCGGTGCGGGTCTTGGATAGGCGGGATCAAGTCTTGCGAGGCAAGACGATACCCTTGGTAAAAGTTTTGTGGAAACATCACGGGGTTGAGGAAGCCACTTGGGAACATGAGTTGGATGTCCGTGAGAAATATCCGGACTTGTTTGTTAATGTTTAACCATGTATTGGGAATCTTGTTTTGTTGATAAACTCTAAGAACATTGCATATGTTTTGGTTTATGGAAGTATTGTAATTGTTGGGTATGCCTTGAAAATGGAAGTTAATTTAGCATTGTATATGTTGAATGTCTTGTAGATATGCAAATATATCATTAACATTGAATATGTTATGGAATTGTGAACCATGTACATTGGAAATTGTTGGATTTTGAAGAAACGCATGTTAATAATGCATGTTGTAGCATATGTTGTAAATTGCCTCTTGAATAGAGATGTGATGACCGGTAATGGGTCAGGATGTTGAATATTGAATTGTAATATTGTTGAGAATTGAAAAATCACAATTTTGAAACTTATATCTAATTTCAGGAATGAAATTCTTTAAGAGGGGGAGGTTATAGCGATCTCGGTTTTCCCTCCATTGGTTGTTGTATTCCGGACTAGGTTCCGTGGATGTCTGTTGTTGAATATGTTGCATTTCTATCCTTTAATTCCCTGTATTCGAGTTTTAGGATGTCTTGGGCAGGTTTGTAACAGGTAGGGTGTATTTTGAAACAAATGGTTGTTGCCCAGATTTTGGTGTCTTCGCTCGAGCGAGACTTTTGTCGCTCGAGCGAGCTCTGTGTTTAGTTTCCTTTCCTCGAGCCAGGGTTCCTTCGCTCGAGCGAGAGTTGAGTGGTGTGTCTGTTGGCTCGAGCGAGAAGTCTTGCGCTCGAGCTTGCGTCTGCGTCTAGTTTGGACCTGAAGGTTGCATTTCTTAGCTCGAGCGAGCTTTCCTTCGCTCGAGCGAGCGAGGACTATGTTTTGGGTTTCTTCGCTCGAGCAAGCATTCTTGGGCTCGAGCGTGCTTCTGGGTTGCAGACCTGAAGCTTCGTATTGTTGGCTCGAGTGAGGCTTTCTGCGCTCGAGCGAGGTTTTTTTGTGTCTGGTCGCTCAAGTGAGCCTCGAATATATCAGTTCACGGCAGCAGCTTCTTCTTCACTTTTTCACCATCTTCTTTACACAAACCCTAGATCCAGCTACTCTTCTCTCTCTATACATCTTCTCTCTAAGAATGCACCTAGTTCTAGTGTGTTTCTATCCTAGTTCCTTTGTAAGAAAGGTAGAGCTTGGTGTGGGTTTCGTTTTGATCCGAAAATCTTTGGGTTTGGAGCATCTTGAGTTTTCCCCATCTTCTCTCCATTTGGTTTTTTCACTTGAGGTAGGGATACCCTACTCCTTCTTATGAGTTTTAACATAGATTTTAGTCATTTTGTATAAATGGTGGGTTATAGGAATTTTGGGAAAGTTAGGGTTTGAATTGAAGTTGTAAAAAGGGGGTTTTAAATTGTTAAACTCCATGTATATATGAGACCTTGGAAAATGGAATTATTGTTGTTAAATTGATGAAATTGAGCCTTAGGGTTGATAGTTGAAAAAAGGGGAAATGCGCTAATTATGTTGAATAATTAATTTGGGGAAATATGAAATTGAGTTGGAAATTATAAAATTGGGAAATTATAAGATTGAATGGTGTGGTTGGATTGATCAATCACTCACCTATGAAAATGTTGATATTTTATCTGTTTGATAAATTTATTATCTGTTTAGAGATAACTGCTTTAGGCTATCGGTGGAGGATAGTCTTGATTGTTGTAGACACTATATGTTGATTAGGGAAAACTAAAACTAATCACCTAGAATATGTCATTGAATATGACGGTTGGAATAATACATCGAATATGTGTATTGATTGATCATTGTATATGATAAGTGTTTAAATACATTGTATATGTATATTGTTTGGGAGGAGATAGGGGATATACCCCGTGGTTTGAGAGAAGATAGGGGATGTACTGTCAAACCTGTTTGGGAGGAGATAGGGGATAGATTCCATTGATAATTAAGTTGGCCGGAGTGTCCATGGTGAAAGTCCCGAAATCCTGATTACGTTTGCATAACGTAGATATTTGAAGTATTGAAATGTTTTAATATGAGTTGTAGTCTCATTTGAATTGTGGATAATGGAAGTGTTTTAATATGAGTTGTAGTCTCATTTAATTATTTGGCTAGATAATGAGCCATGTTTATGAATTGAAATTGGGTAAGTAAAGGAACGTGGAATGAAACATGGACGTATTTGTCATGGAACTGGAACATGTTGTGAGTTGGTTTACAAGTGTTAACCATTTATTGAATGCTAATGTTTTAGTTATTTCTCATACTTGGTTTAGTATATCTCTACTGGGCTTTGGCTCACCCTTCATGGGATATCATTTTCAGGTATAGATGGTATGCCACCTCCAAGGACGTAGCTTGGGAGGCTTAGAGGCTGAAAGATCTTTTGTGGTTATCTTTTTGTATTACATGTAAATCAAGCTAATGGCTTATTTTGTATAAAGAGTTAGAACTCTTCTTTTGTTGAACCCAAGTGTTGACTTGGAAAGTTGTAAGCCCGTAGGGCATTACTTTTGTTGTTAACATGTAATACTTTTGTACTTAATACTCTGATGTATGGAATATGATATATCTTTCTTGTATCATGAATGTATGATTTATGGGTTTATTTTGAGGGCGTTACAATGTTAGTGTAGAATGGGGACAATAATAGAATGGCAATGGCCAATGTAAGGCACCAAACCATATTCTAACTACATTTTTTTTGTCCAGGCCCTCAATAGGCTTGAGCCATCTCTGATGTAGACCAAAATGCCCTTACTGGAAGAACACGAAAGCCATCAGAAAGTAGAGAACTCATAAAGGGGTGCTAATCTATGTAAATATATCACATTCGAACATTCTAGACCAAATGTACAATGTAATTAGTAGTAGTTGTTGGGTTTGAATTTTGGATTTTGGTAATTGATTATTAGATTTTGTTGACTTTTTTAACTATTTGCAGTTAATAGTCTATTTACATGAGATTTACATGAGTGGTCTCATTACTTTTGTTTTTTGGTTAATAGTCTATTTTAAGTTAATATTATACACCAATTACTTTATTTTTTTAAATGTTTCAAAACTTTAAAATTTCATTACTTTTGTTTTACCCATCTGATTTTCATAAAATTTAGGTTTACAAAATGTATTTGCTGTGATCTATTCAAGGAAAGTTTATATTGAATATCAAATTTAATTTCTCTTTAAATTTGGTAACAATTATTTGTCTCCCTCTAAAATGACTTCACATAGAATTGTGAATGTATGTCACATTTGCGTGTGAATACATGCCAAGTTAGTGGTGAAATTAGCCAACTATATGCAATTGACAAATAGGCAAAACATCCCGATCTGTTATTACTATTTTGTTCACTTCAAAAAGCAATGCTAATCGAACCCCTAAACTTACTTAAGCTCTCTTCCATTACAGAGTATTTTTCCAAGTTTTCGTCCATTCCCAAGTTCATCTTCGCTTGATGTGTATTGTTCCAATAATGGACAAGAGTTGGATGATGATAACAGATAGGCTAAAAAGTAAAGAGTATGTACAAGGTGTTTAGTCATTTATTGAGTTCACTAGGAAGAATTTAGGGCCGCAGGATGAAATCTGTTGTCCTTGTGTTGATTGCTTGAACGACACGAAATTACATTGACATGTTGTACGGTTGCACTTGATTCAAAGAGGAATCGCACGTTCTTATCCAACTTGGGTCCACCACGGGGAACGTGTTCCCATGTTTCGTGCTCATCCTACTATGCCAAACGATGATACTCAAACCAACCAAGCTGGAATGACAACCAATCACGAAAATGTGGATGAACTTCCAACCATGTTACAAGAGATTTACATGAGTGGTCTCATGGATGATCATATCGACGAAGAACGTACTAGTTCGGAGAGGCACGATTTGTTGAAGTTCATGAAGTTGTTGGATGATGCTCAACGTAAAGTATATCCAGAGTGTGAAAAGTTCTTCATCTTGTCCTTCGTAATTAAGATGCTTCACGTGAAGGTGTACAATAAATGGAGCAACAAATCTTTCGATATGGTTATGCAAGTTTTCAAAGACATTCTGCCAAAGTGTGATGAAAATGTTCCATGGACCCTTTATGAAGCGAAAAAGTTCTTACGTGAGTTGGGTTTCAGATGTGAGGCCATTCATGCATGCAAGAATGATTGTACTTTATTTTGGAAGGACAGCGCCAAATTAGAGAATTGCCCTACATGTACGGAGTCTAGATACAAGTTGAATGACAAGACAGGTAAAAAAATTCCACACAAAATACTGAGTTACTTTCCTTTGACACCAAGGTTGAAGAGATTGTACATGTCGAAAAAAACAGTTGCATATATGAGATGGCACAAAGATAAGCGTGTGGATGATGGAGTATTGCGACATCCAGCTGATGGTGAGGCATAGAAGGACTTTGATAGGCTGCATCCTACATTCTCTCCGGATCCTCAGAATGTAAGGCTAGGGCTTGCCACAGATGGTTTCAATCCATTCGGACATATGAGTACATCGTACAGCATGTGGCCCGTAATCTTAATGCCTTACAATCTACCCCCATGGAAGTGTATGAAAGATCCATTTGTCATGATGTCATTGCTTATTTTCGGACAATCCGCACCTGGAAGGGACATCGATGTTTACTTGCAACCATCAGTAGAAGAGTTAACTAATATGTGGGAGCATGGTGTGCAAACATATGATGCCTCAAACGGCCAAATATTTACAATGCATGCAGCAGTCATATGGACCATCAACGACTTCCCTGCATATGGTTCCTTGTCTGGTTGGAGTACAAAAGGTTACCTGGCCTGCCCTAATTGTAACATGAATGCATCATCTCAGAGTTTGCAAAATAAGATAGGGTATATGGGTGCTCGGCGGTACTTACCTGAGAACCATAATTGGCGAAGAAGTAAGCTATTCAACGGTGAAATTGAGAATCGGTCCAAACCTGTGGAGTTATCGGAAGAACAAATGCTGGAGCAAATTAATTTGGAGACGTACAGGCCGTATAGAAAGCATCCAACCAACCAAAAAAGACAACGGACTGAAAATCCAACTCCGAACTGGACAAAAAGAAGCATTTTGTTCGACCTACCCTATTGGAAAACACTTAAGCTTCGACATAACCTTGATGTCATGCACATAGAGAAGAATATACGTGACAATCTGCTTGGGACACTATTGAGCATAGATGGCAAGAACAAGGACACCGACAAAGCACGTTTGGATCTGGAGGACATGCGAATACGAAAGGAGTTACACTTGATAAGGCATGCGAATGGCTCTTTCCAGAAGCCTCCGGCATTGTACACATTGTCCCCGGCAGAACAAATAGGGTTTTCTGATTTCTTGAAATCGATTATGTATCCTGATGGCTATGCGGCAAATGTATCCAATTGTGTCACCGCGAATGGTGGTAAGTTAGTTGGCCTCAAGAGTCATGACTTTCATGTCCTTCTACAACGACTTCTTTCCATTGGGATGCGAGGATACCTTTCTACCGAGATTAGGATCACATTGTTTGAGTTTGGAACTTTTTTCAAACAGTTGTGCTCAAAGACATTGAGGGTGACTGATTTGGAGAAATTGCAAGAACAAATCGTACTTATACTTTGTAAGCTTGAAAAGATTTTTCCTCCTGCTTTTTTTGATGTGATGGTCCACTTGGACGATCTAATTGTAACACATCACAACTACGGTTTATGAGGAGATAGAATAGCCAATTCTTGATTTCTTGATTCCATTATACCCTTGTCAAATCCATAAATTCTCTTGAAGCCAAGTATTGCATTAAACATGTCATAGTAAGTAATCTTAGAATCCCTGCAAGTTTTCATAGTGCTGTGTGTGACAAATTAGGAACTATAGATTGTGAGGTGAATGCTTTTGATGAGAAGAACAAAAAGTTCATATTGTATGTGGCCTTTGGTAAATTCAGGTATCCTACTTATGTCTATATGCTAAGAAGCATGAACGTGTTTGTGTCAGATACATGACTGAACAAAGCCATGATTAACCAGCAATTTATTATTGAGTAGACATTGTATATTCATTATTGTAGCAGTTACACTACTAATGTATGCAACGTATATTACTTATGTATGTTTGTTACGTAATGTAGGTACAATGGTTCCTGGAATCAAGATGGGGCGACGGAAGAGAGCAACAAGTGGCAACGTACTATCAACCTCTGAAGCATGTGCACAGGAGATTGGCACCCCGATGACGTTCTCTGATGAGACGCAACCACCAGATGATACACAAACAGTGGTGGAGGAGACGCAACCAGGTGGAGTGGGTAAGAGCATACTATTTAGTTGTTTAAAAAAATTTTGGTTTTTTTTTTTTTGGGGGGGGGGTGCATAAGTCATCAAGTAAGGCAATGAAAACCCCATAAAGACAAATAAAAACAAAGGAAAAACAACTAAACATTACTTTACACATAACAAGGACACCTACACAACAAATAAAATATTAGGTACACAACCTTCAAATCAGCTACAACAGTAGCAACAACGAATTTACCAAGACTTTATGCATAATTTACCAAGACTTTATCCAAGTTGTAGCATAATTTACCAAGATTTTATGCAGCCAAACAGTAGCTGGCAGCAACAGTAGGCATAATTTACCAAGATTTTATGCAGCCAAACAGTAGCTGGCAACAATAGTAGGCAACAAAAAAAAAATAACAGGACCAGGAAGCAGCACTTTTTTTTTTTTTTTTGTAGTCCATTAGCAATGTTTGTAATGTTGACTACCTTCTCCTTTTGTACCAGGGCAAACGAGGTCAACTCGTGTTCGAGGACCTACATTAGGCAAAGGTGTGCAGAAAAAAATTGCTAGGAAAAAAGGGGAGAAATTACACGTCTATGTCAATCGGGTGTTGAACGCAATCACAGGAGGGCATGCCACCCCAGCGACGAATGAGTTGGGCCTTCAAATTAGACAGTTGTGCCCTCTTCAGAGCGTGAAGTCATGGAGAAAAATTTATCAAAGTATGAAAGATGTGGTCGTCCAAGCGGTGCTAGTATGAGACTCATCTTGCCATAATGTCTTTATTATGTAATTTGTAATTGGTTAAATTAATTGTTGTACTAATTCTCTTACTATGTTTGTAGGACAAGTTTGATATCGGTGATGATTTTGATAACGATGAACAAGCTCAACAGATCCTCGATAGGAAGGCATATTTGCTATACAAGGATTGGAGGTACAATCTAAAGCAAGAGTTCCTCGAACTTGAGGAAAAGGGTGTTGATGACCCCTATAGTCATCCGCCTAGTGGAGTGAGCTTGGAGGACTGGAAATATCTGATTGATGTTATAGCGACCCCAGTCTTTCCCCAGTTGGTTGTTGTATCCGGACTTAGGTTCCGTAGATCCTGTTGTTATATATATGTTATTGTCATCCTTTAATTGCTTGTCATTTGAGTTATAGAATGTGATGGGCAGGTTGGTTACAGGTCGGGAGTGTTTGGGAGCAAAGGGTTGCTGCCCAGAATTTTGGTCCTTCGCTCGACTGAGAAGTCTGTTGCTCGAGCGAGCTCTTTGTTTTTGGTTCGTCGCTCGAGCCAGTGTTTCTTCGCTCGAGCGAGCGACTGGTCTGGGTATTAGACCTGAGAGCTTTCTTTCTTGCCTCGATCGAGCTTTCCTTCGCTCGAGCGAGCGTGGTGTATGTTTTCGAGTTCTTCGCTCGAGCGAGCATTCTGTCACTCGAGCGTACTTTTGGGTTGCAGACCTGAAGCTTCGAGTTTTTGGCTCGAGCGAGACTTTCTTCGCTCGAGCGAGTCTTTCTTATGTCTGGTCGCTCGAGCGACCAATCCTTCGCTCGAGCGAGCCTGTTTTATATAAATACGCAACAGCGATTTTAAATACACTTTTTCATCCTCTTTTTGATTTCAGAACCCTAGGTCCGTGTTTTCTCTCCCTCCACTCACCTTCTCTCTTAGGTTTCATCTATTTATAGGGTGTTTCTACCCTAGGTTCTTTATTAAAAAGATAGAGGGTCACGAGGGCTTTACGTTAATCTGAGAGTTTGGCGGTTTGGAGCACTTTGGACTTTCGTCATCTTCTCCATTCGAGTTCTTCACTTCGAGGTAGGGATTTCCTACTCCATATTATAGGTTTTGTCCTAAGTTTTGGTATTTTTGATATGTTGGTGTCGTTTGGTAATTTTGGGAAAACTAGGGTTTGTATTATAATTTGAGAAATAGGGAATTGTTTATATATTAAATTCCATGTGATTGTGAATCATGAAAAATGACATTGGTAGTGTCAAGTTGATAGAATTGAACCTTAGGGTTGGTTTTTGAGAAAAGGGGAAAAGCCCTAATCGCTGTAATAAATTAATTTGTATACTTAATTTTGGAAAAATTGTGGAATTAAGTTTAATTCATGAAATTGGGGAACTATGGGATTAAATGGTGTAGTTGGATAGTTTAATTACTCACCTATGAAAATGTTGAGTTTACATTTGTTGATACATTTATTTCCTGTTTAGAAATAACTGATTTGGGCTATCGGTGGAGGATAGTCGTGATTGTTGTAGACATTGCATGTTGATTAGGGAAACTGAAACTAATCACATTGAATGAGTCATTGAATATGACAGTTGAATTAATATAGCGAATTTGTATATTGATTGAATATTGTGTACGACAAGTGTTTAATACATTGTATATGTATATTGTTTGGGAGGATATAGGGGTTGTACTCCATGGTTTGAGGGAAGATAGGGGATGGACTCTCAAACCTGTTTAGGAGGAGAAAGGGGATGGACTCCATTAGTACAGCAAATATGTGTACTTATTGATTATGGAAGTGTTTTAGTATGAGCCTTAGTCTCATTTGATTTGTTGATATTGGAAGTAATGTTAATGTGAGATGTAATCTCATTATTATTGTTTGGTCAGGTTCTGAGCCATGTCTGTATAATTGGAAAGTTGAATAATAACGTAAAGAGAACCATGTCATGGACATTATTGTCATGAAACTGTAAAGAGATATAATGGATTTAACAGTGTTAACCATCTATTGAATGCTATTGCTTTAGTCAATTCTTATATTTCGTTTAGTATATTTCTGCTGGGCTGTGGCTCACCCTATACGGGAACATCATTTTCAGGTTCAGGTGATATGCTACCTCCAAGGACTTAGCTTGGAAGGATTTTGAGTTGAAGACTCTGTTTAGATTAGTTGTTATTTTGTTTTATTTTGACATTACATGTAAACTCAAGCCAATGGCTTAATGTGTAATTGAGTTAGTACTCAGACTTTTGTGTCCAAGTGTTGGCTTAGAAAGATGTAAGCCCGTAGGGCATTGACTTTCGTTATTACATGTAATGTCTTTTAATAAGATTACTCTGATGAATGGAATAAGGTTTCGTTTTTCTTAATCAATGCATGTTAATATTGTATATATTATGGGTTTATTTTGAGGGCATGACAACTTGGTATCAGAGCGTACCGGGTTTGAATATTTTGGGTACATGGGAAGTGATTAGTATCACAATGGGTTTGTCTCGCTTGTTAGAGACTTATGTATGATAGCGTGTGTTTATTTGATAACATGCTTATATGACTATTTGGGTATGGGATTTAATTTCTAGGATGTTGATTGGATCCTTGAGTTTCTCTGAGTCTTGTTGGAAAAGCACTTGATCAATGCTGTTTCCAACCGGAACTCTAGCAACGCCTCGGGACTGTCATTATCTAGAAATGAAATTCGTAGGTGCTTATGTGATTATGTGCTTACGTGGAGTGAATTATTGTTGTGCAATGCATTAGGACGCGAGTGTTATAGTTTTGGCACATTTATTAGAGTGCTAACGTCTTTGTTACCTTTATTAGGATGTCAGGACGAAGACGAGGACGTGGTAGGTGTGGTAGACGAGGTAGGCAGGAGATGCCTATTCCGGATGAGATTCTGGAGCAGCAGGAGGGAGTTGGCCAGGCCAATGTGGCCGAGCCGGTAGGTCAGCAGGCTATGGGCGCTTTGGCCCGAGAGATAGCAGAGGCATTCAGGGAGTCTGTAGGCATTCTCACAGCTGAGAATCAAGCCCAGGTTCATGTTGCAGATGCAGGGCTTCTTTTCTGAAGAGGGAGTTCTTCCGGTTTAACCCGAACGAATTTTTGGGTGATCTTAAAGAGCCACTTAAGGCAGATGAATGGCTCGAACAGACAACGAAGGACGATGGGCGCTTTGGCCCGAGAGATAGCAGGGGCATTCAGGGAGTCTGTAGGCATTCTCAGAGCTGAGAATCAAGCCCAGGTTCATGTTGCAGATGCAGGGCCTTCTTTTCTGAAGAGGGAGTTCTTCCGTTTAACCCAACGAATTTTTGGGTGATCCTAAAGAGCCACTTAAGGCAGATGAATGGCTCGAACAGACAACGAAGACGTTTGAGATGCTTGGCATCGAAGACGGGGTGTTGAAGGACCTTGGCATCTTTCCAGCTTAAGGGGATGCGGGTCAGTGGTGGAAGTTCACAAGAGGCCGTATATGAGGGACTTGGGAGGCTTTGTGGATGCTTTCCAGGAGAAGTTCCTGTCTCCACTGTTAAGGAGAGGTTGAGGGAGCAGTTCTGCCAGCTTAAGCAGCTGAGTTCTTCAGTGGCCGAGTTTGAGCCGCATTTACTAGTTTATCCAGGTTTGCACCTGAGTTGGTGGCGTCTGAGGAACGCCGTTGTCTTGAGTTTGAGAAGAAGTTGAGGCATGGCCTCAAGATGAGAGTTGGAGGTTCTATGATCCGAGAGTATGGGCGTCTGGTGGATGCTGCAGCCCATATGGAGATCATGATGCAGGAGGAGAAGGAGAGGCAGAGGGCTCCAAGAGGAGTCAGGATGGCCAGAGTGATGGCAGGAGACAGAGGGGTTTAACCTCAGCAGTCTCAGAGTAGTTTTACTAGATCGACTTTTCCAGTGCCGAGTGCAGTTTCTGGGAAAGGCAGCCAGGGAGACATTACCTGTTTCAAGTGTGGTCAGCTGGGCCACAAGTCTCCAGCTTGCCCGCAGAAAGGAGGAGGACAGCGAGCAGCGTCATCTTCGGCTCGATCTTAGAGCCAGAGTCAGGGTAGAGGCCAGCCGCTCTCGTGTTATCAGTGTGGTCAGGCAGGGCACCTGAAGAGGTTTTGCCCGCAGTTGGGTGGCACATCTGGTGCATCTAGTTTGAGGCAGACTCAGAGTCATCAGCCAGCTCAGTCTGTTCAGGCCTCGAGGGCCAATCAGGGGGCTTCATCGTCCCAGTCTGTGCAGCAGTCTTATGCTCCTAGGGTGAGCAGGTAGATCAGAGACCGTCTGGGCGCGTGTATGCTGTTACCCACGCAGGATCTTGTACCTGCTCCATCTGTTGTGAGAGGTACCTTCTTGTTTTGCAACTCGGTTGCTAGTGTATTGATAGATACGGGAGCATCTCATTCTTTTATATCTGCTGCATTTGCATCTGTTTTGGATTGGAGTTGGCACAGTTAGCATCTCCTATATGTGTAGTATCACCTGTTGGGGGTGAGTTGATTTTGAAACACGGTGTAGAGGTTGTGATATAGAGGTCGCTGATCGTCGGCTTCCGTTTCCTTTTGTAGTTATGCCCATGTCGGGATTTGATGTTATTTTGGGTATGGACTGGTTATCGTCATACGAGCTGTTATTGACTGCTACCGCCAGAGGGTCACAGTTTGTACCTTGAGCGGGGAGTGTTTCTATTTCTTGGGGGATCGGGTTGGTAGTGTTTTGCCACCGGTGTATGATCCGCGAGGGCGAGTGAGTTGAGTGGTCTTCTTGCTAGCCTTTTGAGTAGTGAGTGTGATGAGACCCAGACTGTGTTGCCGAGAGTGGTTTGTGAGTACTCGGACGTCTTTCCCGAGGATCTTGTTAGTTTGCCACCTCACAGAGAGATTGAGTTCTCTATTGACTTAGTGCCCCGACACGGCGCCGATTTCTATGGCACCATATCGTTTTGCCCCAGCCGAGTTGGTTGAGTTGAAGATTCAACTCCAGGAGTTGCTAGATAAGGGCTATATTCGCCCAAGTGTTTCGCCGTGGGAACCGGCCCTCTTTGCTAAAAAGAAAGGAGGTGCTTTGAGACTCTGTATCGATTACCGGAAATTGAATCGGGCTACGGTCAAGAATAAGTACCCTATGCCTCGTATAGATGATCTGTTTGACCTGTTGAAGGGTTCCCGTTGTTTCTCTAAGATAGATCTGAGATCGGGTTACCACCAGTTGAGAGTCAGGGAGGAGGATATTCCGAAGACGGCATTCCGTATGCGGTATGGCCATTATGAGTTTCTGGTGATGCCATTTGGGCTCACCAATGCACCGGCAGTCTTTATGGACTTGATGAACCGGATCTTCCGGGAATTCTTGGATTGTTTTGTAGTCGTTTTTGTGGACGACATTCTCATCTATTCACCTTCTGAGGAAGAGCACGAGGAGCACTTGAGAGTGGTGCTTGAGTTACTTAAAGCCCATAAGCTTTATGCCAAGTTTGGGAAGTGTGAGTTCTGGCTAGGGGAAGTCAAGTTCTTAGGCCATGTGGTTTCAGGGGAAGGGGTGTCTGTTGATACATCCAAGATTGAGGCAGTGCAAGATTGGGCACAGCCTAAGAGTGTGTTTGAGATCCGCAGTTTTCTGGGATTAGTTGGGTACTACCGACGGTTTGTGAAGGATTTCTCCAGGTTAGCTTCGCCGTTGACTAGACTGACTCGGAAGGGAGTCAAATTTGTATGGAGTGAGACTTGTGAAAAGTCATTCCAAGAGCTGAAAGTTAGATTGACCACCGCTCCGGTCTTGATTATTCCGGAGAGAGGGTTGGGTTATGCTGTTTATTGTGATGCTTCACGAGAGGGTTTGGGTTGTGTGTTGATGCAAGAGGGGAAAGTGGTAGCCTATGGCTCACGTCAGTTGAAAATATACGAGAAGAATTACCCTACACGCATGACCTAGAGTTAGCAGCTGTGATCTTTGCCTTGAAGATTTGGAGGCATTACCTTATGGTGAGAGTTCGAGGTATTCTCGATCATAAGAGTCTGAAATATCTGTTTACACAGAAAGACTTGAACTTGAGGCAGAGGAGGTGGATAGAGTTCATTGAGGATTATGACTTCGAGTTGCATTACCATCCGGGGAAGGCCAATGTGGTGGCCGATGCCCTTAGCAGGAAATCTGTTGGTGACATAGCTAGTATAGCCATCCGAGAATGGGAGATGTTAGGTGCACTTGGAGAGTTTGATTTGCTTCTGGGCGAATCCGCTGAGGATGCGGCCTTGTTTTCTGTTGTTGCGCAGCCTACACTTGTGACTCGAGTATTAGAGGCACAGAGAGGTGACCTTGAGGTAGAATCTCTCCGAGAGAAGATCTCCAGTGGGAAGGTTGAGAAGGGTTTGACGGTGTATCCCGACCTGAGTGTGAGATACTGAGACCGTTTGTTTATGCCGGAGTCTTGCCGAGAGGAGGTACTCGAGAGTTTCATCATTCACGCCTTGCGGTGCATCCGGGAGGCACTAAGATGTATCGGATTTGGGTCGCCAGTTTTGGTGGCGGGTATGAAGAAAGAGATGTGGCAGTTTTCGTGTCTAAATGCCTTACTTGTCAGCAAGTGAAGGCCGAGCATCAGAGGCTAGCGGGTTTGTTACAACCATTGCCTATTGCCGAGTGGAAGTGGGAGCATGTCACTATGGACTTCGTCGTAGGTCTTCCGAGAACTCAACGGGGTAGTGATGCTATTTGGGTGGTTGTAGACCGGTTGACTAAGTCGGCGCACTTCATTCCCATGCGCGTGAGAGATTCGGTAGATCATCTTGCCGACTTGTATATTCGGGACATAGTGAGATTGCACGGGGTCCCAGTGACGATCGTCTCAAATAGAGACCCTCGTTTTACTGCTAGGTTGTGGCAGAGTTTGCAGAGTGCCTTAGGCACTAAGTTGACCTTTAGCATGGCTTATCATCCTCAGACTGACGGGCAGTCCGAGCGTACTATTCAGATCCTTAAGGATATGCTTCGGGGTTGTGTTCTTGATTTCAGTGGGTCGTGGGAGAGGCACTTGCCTTTGGTGGAGTTTGCCTACAACAACAGTTTCCAGTCTACTATCGGTATGGCACCGTTTGAGGCCTTGTATGGTCGACCGTGTAGGTCTCTAGTTTATTGGGCCGAGGTGGGTGATGCACCTTTGTTGGGTCCGGAGTTGGTGAGGGAAACGACGGAGAAAGTTGAGCTTATCCATAGGAGGCTTGTTACAACCCAGAGTCGTCAGAAATCTTATGCCGACCGTAGGAGGAGACCTTTGGCGTTTGAGGTGGGTAATTATGCCTTTCTGAAAATATCACCTAGGTGGGGATTGATGAGGTTTGGGAAGAGCGGGAAGTTGTCCCCTCGGTTTATTGGTCCTTTTGAGATCCTTGAGAGGAATGGCGAGGCTGCCTATCGTTTAGCTTTGTCGTCGCAGTTATCCGGAGTACATGACGTGTTTCATGTGAGTATGCTTCGGAAGTATGAGCCGGATCCATCGCATGTGTTGGATTGGACCGACTTAGAGGTTGACGAGGATGTTTCGTATGAGGAGAGACCGGTTCGGGTCTTGGATAGGCGGGATCAAGTCTTGCGAGGCAAGACCATCCCTTTGGTAAAAGTCTTGTGGAAACATCACGGAGTGGAGGAAGCCACTTGGGAGCGTGAGTTGGAAGTCCGCGAGAAATATCCGAACTTGTTTGTCGATGTATAATCATGTATTGAGATTTTGTAATTTTAATGAACTTTAAGAACATTATATATATGTCTTAAGTTGTAAAACATTGTGAATGTTTTGGTTTAATGGAAGTATTTTGAAACTTGCCTCATAATGGAAGTTTAGTGTAACATTGCATATATTGAATGCGTTGTAGAATTGGAGTTATATCATGAAATTGAATATGATATGGAAATGGGAATCATGTATATTGTAAACTGTTGAAATTGAAAGGAAATTGCATATTGATAATGCAGGTTGAAATATATATTGTGAAATGCCTCTTGATAAGATATGAAATGACCGGTATTGGATCAAGTTGTTTATTATTGTAATGTAATATCATTGGAAATTGAGAAAAAATTGTTTTCAAAAACTTATGCATAATTTCGGGGACGAAATTCTTTAAGGGGGGGAGGTTATAGTGACCCCGGTCTTTCCCCAGTTGGTTGTTGTATCCGGACTTAGGTTCCGTAGATCCTGTTGTTATATATATGTTGTTGTCATCCTTTAATTGCTTGTCATTTGAGTTATAGAATGTGATGGGCAGGTTGGTTACAGGTCGAGAGTGTTTGGGAGCAAAGGGTTGCTGCCCAGAATTTTGGTCCTTCGCTCGAGCGAGAAGTCTGTCGCTCGAGCGAGCTCTTTGTTTTTGGTTCGTCGCTCGAGCCAGTGTTTCTTCGCTCGAGCGAGCGACTACGTCTGGGTATTAGACCTGAGAGCTTTCTTTTTTGCCTCGATCGAGCTTTCCTTCGCTCGAGCGAGCGTGGTGTATGTTTCGAGTTCTTCGCTTGAGCGAGCATTCTGTCGCTCGAGCGTGCTTCTGAGTTGCAGACCTGAAGCTTCGAGTTTTGGCTCGAGCGAGACTTTCTTCGCTCTCGAGCGAGTCTTTCTTGTTCTGGTCGCTCGAGCGACCAATCCTTCGCTCGAGCGAGCCTGTTTTTTATATAAATACGCAACAGCGGTTTTAAATACACTTTTTCATCCTCTTTTGATTTCAGAACCCTAGGTCCGTGTTTTCTCTCCTCTCACTCACCTCTCTCTCGTAGGTTTCATCTATTTATAGGGTGTTTTCTACCCTAGGTTCTTTATTAAAAAGATAGAGGGTCACGAGGGTTTTACGTTAATCTGAGAGTTTGGCGGTTTGGCACTTTGGACTTTCGTCATCTTCTCCATTCGAGTTCTTCACTTCGAGGTAGGGATTTCCTACTCCATATTATAAGTTTTGTCCTAAGTTTTGGTATTTTTTGATATGTTGGTGTCGTTTGGTAATTTTGGGAAACTAGGGTTTGTATTATAATTTGAGAAATAGGGAATTGTTTATATATTAAATTTTCATGTGATTGTGAATCATGAAAAATGACATTGGTAGTGTCAAGTTGATAGAATTGAACCTTAGGGTTGGTTTTTGAGAAAAGGGAAAAGCCCTAATCGCTGTAATAAATAAATTTGTATACTTAATTTCGGGAAATTGTGGAATTAAGTTTAATTCATGAAATTGGGGAACTATGGGATTAAATGGTGTAGTTGGATAGTTTAATTACTCACCTATGAAAATGTTGATTTTACATTTGTTGATACATTTATTTCCTGTTTAGAAATAACTGATTTGGGCTATCGGTGGAGGATAGTCGTGATTGTTGTAGACATTGCATGTTGATTAGGGAAACTGAAACTAATCACATTGAATGAGTCATTGAATATGACAGTTGAATTAATACAGCACGAATTGTGTATTGATTGAATATTGTGTATGACAAGTGCTTAATACATTGTATATGCATATTGTTTGGGAGGAGATAGGGGATGTACTCCATGGTTTGAGGGAGATAGGGGATGGACTCTGAAACCTGTTATAGGAGGAGAAAGGGATGGACTCCATTAGTACAGCAAATATGTGTACTTATTGATTATGGAAGTGTTTTAGTATGAGCCTTAGTCTCATTTGATTGTTGATATTGGAAGTAATGTTAATGTGAGATGTAATCTCATTATTATTGTTTGGTCAGGTTCTGAGCCATGTCTGTATAATTGGAAAGTTGAATAATAACGTAAAGAGAACATGTCATGGACATTATTGTCATGAAACTGTAAAGAGATATAATGGATTTAACAGTGTTACCATCTATGAATGCTATTGCTTTAGTCAATTCTTTATTTCGTTTAGTATATTTCTGCTGGGCTGTGGCTCACCCTATACGGGAACATCATTTTCAGGTTCAGGTGATATGCTACCTCCAAGGACTTAGCTTGAAAGGATTTTGAGTTGAAGACTCTGTTTAGATTAGTTGTTATTTTGTTTTATTTTGATATTACATGTAAACTCAAGCCAATGGCTTAATGTGTAATTGAGTTAGTACTCAGACTTTTGTGTCCAAGTGTTGGCTTGGAAAGATGTAAGCCCGTAGGGCATTGACTTTCGTTATTACATGTAATGTCTTTTAATAAGATTACTCTGATGAATGGAATAAGGTTTCATTTTTCTTAATCAATGCATGTTAATATTGTATATATTATGGGTTTATTTTGAGGGCGTGACAGATGTTGCTTGGAAAGACGAATCTCACTTGGTAACAAATTAATTAGAAACCCCATTGTTAAAATTAATTTGTGTTAATATGTAAACTTCTTCACTAAAACTATTGATGTGGTTTTTTATTTTTTATTTTCTCTATTTTGTAGAACGCTCTAAGGCTGGTAAAGCAAATAGGGGTATGCTTCCCCTATAAATCATACAAGTGGATCGGCGATCATTTCCTATAGCAATGTCGCTTATGGTGAGAAGTTAATTTAGTAATGTAATGGATGATTGATTCTTCTTGATTTTGAATATTACCATGTACTAATTCGTCAATGGAATTTTTCCAAACGTAACAGGCAAATGAGAATGGAGATATAGATTTTCCCGAATTTTATAAGAAAGCATCACAAGTCCAAAGAAGACGGGAGATTGGATTGACCCCAAATGTGGTGAGCTACATGTGAGTATTGAATGTTGAAACCAAGTGTGTTACATATCAATTAATAAAATTGTTTAAATTTGCTCCTCCCATCTTGACTTTATGTTTTTTTGCCATTACAGGATGATATGGTGAATCTACAAATGGCAGCCACCGATGCGGGTTGCCATTGACCACGAAGAAATATCAAGCAGTGGGCTCGGAGAAAAAAAAAATTACTTGCGTGGATGTGGGATAGGCCCACACCTCTTCCAAAACTCCTAGTGGCGGCACGAGCACGCGATAAACATATGGAGTCATGAGAGCGGAACTGGAGGTTCTTCGGAGCAGCGTCAAAGTGATCACGAGGAGTTGCTGAAGTATAAAGAGGAGCGCCAAAAGACCGGGAGGAGCTATTAAGAAGAGAAAGAGGAGCGCCAAAGATATCGGGAGGAAATTTGAGGGAAAGAGAGCAGCTGATCAAACAAGTCGATGAAGAAAAAAAAGCATGGAGGCACAGAAAGTACAACTCAATCATCTGAACGATGTGGTGTCACACGGCTCACAACCTCTGGCAGGGTTCAGATGGCATCTACTATTCGGTAAACAGAATTTTTCTGGACAAGCTACTGCAACTTCTCTACAAAAAATATGGATCATATTGACATAAAATTGTTTTCTAAAGTTGGTATGCAAATTTTTTTTTTTTTTTTATGATGTGCTTCGAATAGGTTTTGAGGCATAATGTGAGTAGACATTACAGCAGCCGACCTGTGTTTTGATACATTACACAAAGGACCGTAATCTGATTTCCATTAAGGTAACAACATGATTTCAATGAAATATTAAGTTCACCAAAATTCAAAACTCCTAGTGCGGCACGAGCACGCGATAAAACAATATGGAGTCAATGAGAGCGGAAACTGGAGGTTCTTCGTGAGCAGCGTCAAAGTGATCACGAGGAGTTGCTGAAGTATATAAGAGGAGCGCCAAAAAGACCGGGAGGAGCTATTGAAGGAGAAAGAGGAGCGCCAAAGAGATCGGGAGGAAATTATGAGGGAAAGAGAGCAGCTGATCAAACAAGTCGATGAAGAAAAAAAAGCATGGGAGGCACAGAAAGTACAACTCAATCATCTGAACGATGTGGTGTCACGGCTCACAACCCTCTGGCAGGGTTCAGATGAGCATCTTACTATTCGGTAAACAGAATTTTCTTGACAAGCTACTGCAACTTCTACAAAAAATATGGATCATATTGACATAAAATTGTTTTCTAAAGTTGGTATGCAAATTTTTTTTTTTTTTTTTATGATGTGCTTCGAATAGGTTTTGAGGCATAATGTGAGTAGACATTACAGCAGCCGACCTGGTGTTTTGATACATTACACAAAGGACCGTAATCTGATTTCCATAAGGTAACAACATGATTTCAATGAAATATTAAGTTCACCAAAATTGGGTACGATGAGCCTATGAATATGAGGCCAATTACTATATTGGCAATGATATCCAATTTAATGTCATTTCAGATTTAAGACTAATTGAATAAACAAGTGAAATTGGAATGAATTTTGATTTAGTACAATATAACTAGTACAACTGGACTGGTCTAAAGTGCATGCAAGCCATTATTGGTTCATAGTGATGAGTTTGAGAGAGAGAGAAGAGTTGTGAAGATAGAATGGAAATTGAGAGCACTGTAAGGCACAAAAAGGAATTGGTCGGTTTTAGTGTTGACAATAAAACCGAACTGAAAACCGATTTTTTAGAAAACTAAAATGTTATTTGAATTTTTAAGATAGAAATAGTCAGTAGGTTTTCGTTGAGTCAATCGGTATACATTTTCGTAGCGCTTCTATGTACAATGAACCTAGTCATTGTTTCTATAGCTTTGGGGTATGTTACTGGACAACAATTTTAGTTGTTATATACCCAATTGTTTAACAATATCTACATTTCACAAGAATTTTGTTTGCCATATCTCAATAATTCCACTATACAATTGTAATTTTTGTTCCCTGAAAAGAATGGTAATACGTGAAATAAATTAATGGAAGCCTCATTGTGCATTAGGAGTTCTAATTATTTTAATCATGAAATTATTTGGGTTGTAATCAACATAATTCCAGGTCTATTTCCCCGTATTGACCATATTCAATACATTGGACAATTATGAGCTTCATTATTGTCATATTGGAAAAATAAATTAGTTCAGTTAATATCCTATGTTAGTTGTCGCATGTGAAAAACGCCATAAACTTAGCCCGAAAAAGGCCTTTGAGGGCCGAAAATTGAAAGCAGCCCCCGAACCACTACGGGGATGGCACGGGTAGCTTCCTCTTGTCAAATAGGACTTGTGGGGATAGACGGGACGTAATTAGCACGTGTACATTGGGAGTTGGCGTGAAAAACGCCATAAACTTAGCCAAAAAAAAGGCCTTTGAGGGTTGAAAATTGAAAGCATCCCCCAAACCACTATATTGATGGCACGGGTAGCTTCCTCATGTCAAATAGGACCTGTGGGGATAGACGGGACGTAATTAGCACGTGTACGTTAGGAGTTGGCGTGAAAAATGCCATGAACTTAGCCGAAAAAAGGCCTTCGAGGGCCGAAAATTGAGAGCAGCCCCCGAACCACTGCGAGGATGGCACGAGTAGCTTCCTCGTGTCAAATAGGACTTGTGGGGACAGACGGGATGTAATTAGCACGTGTACGTTGGGAGTTGGCGTGAAAAACACCATAAACTTAGCCGAAAAAGGCCTTCGAGAGCCAAAAATTGAGAGCAACCCCCGAACCACTATGGGGATGGCACGGGTAGCTTCCTCGCGTCACATAGGACTTGTGGGGACATATGGGACGTAATTAGCACGTGTACGTTGGGAGTTGGCATGAAAAACATCATAAACTTAGCCGAAAAAAGGCCTTCGAGGGCCGAAAATTGAGAGTGGCCCCCGAACCACTACGGGGATGGCACGGGTAGCTTCCTCGTGTCAAATAGGACTTGTGGGAACTGACGGGACGTAATTAGCACGTGTACGTTGGGAGTTGGCGTGAAAACGCCATAAACTTAGCCGAAAAAAGGCTTTTGAGGGCTGAAAATTGAGAGCAGCCCCCGAACCACTATGTTGATGGCACGGGTAGCTTCCTCGTGTCAAATACGACCTATGGGGACAGACAGGACGTAATTAGCACGTGTACGTTGGGAGTTGGCGTGAAAAATGCCATAAACTTAGCCGAAAAAAGGCCTTTGAGGGCCGAAAATAGTAAGCAGCCCCCGAACCACTGCGGGGATGGCACGGTAGCTTCCTCGTGTGAAATAGGACCTGTGGGGATAGACGGGACGTAATTAGCAAGTGTACGTTGGGAGTTGGCGTGGAAAACGCATAAAGCTTATACAAATATATTAAAGCTTATATATTAAAGCTTAGAAATATATATGTTCTATAAGCATCTCTATATATGTACATTTATGAATAAAATATATATATGTTTACACATTAGACTAAACTTGACTTGGGGTTGACTTGGAAATTTCTTTGCACTTTAAATACAATTTAAAGTGTAAAGAAACTATATTGAAATTCCTAAATTCAAACTATATTTACATACAATTTCAATTACAATTGACATCCTTGCAATTTGTGTTTTGTAGATGGGTATAACTTTTTGTTTACAATGGAACTAATGGGTGTAATTTTTGTTGTGTAGATGGCTTTTGGCATTGACATGTGGATCTTCTATTTTTTTGCCCGGAAGATAATTCACACTTGTGCAAAGTTGGGAAGTTTTTTGTCATCCTATACTTTTTGTGTGGACTGTGGATGCATCGAACATATAATTTTTTGCGGGGTACAAAGTATTTTTGGAGCTTGTATTAATTGCTCTGGTGGTATAGAATCAATGAACCGTGGAATTTTAATGCATCATACATATAATTTCTGGTGGGGTACATAGTATTTTTGGAGCTTGTATTAATGGCTCTAGTATTAATTAATATAGATTACCTTTTGTCGTGGTGCATATTACCATAGTAATTTGTACCTTGTCAAATGGTCATTACAATGCATAGTATAGTAAAAATGTTGTGTATAGAGGACATTGTTTTGGTAACGGATTTGGAATGTATAACGTTATTATTTGTAATTGGAATATATATAGTTGGTTCATACATAAGTTTACATTATTATTTGTAGTTAGAATATATATAGCAGGCGTTCTTTTTTGTTTCATGGTTCTAAGTGAAGCATGCATTACGGAATAGGTAATAATATATATAGGTTGTATACGTATTATAGGTTGCGGTGGATATATACAGGTTCGGACGAAATTTAGTAAAATGAAACAAACAAAACAATAATATAAAATGACGCTTTTGGTGACAAATCAATTTGTAGCCAAAAAGAAATAAATCTTTTGGCGACTAAATATTTAGTAGCCAAAACAAATCGAAAACAGTTATAGCGACTAAATGTTTAGTAGCTAAAACTCAAAAGACTTTTGGCGACTAAATATTTAGTAGCCAAAACAAATCGAAAATAATTATGGCGACTAACTGTTTAGTAGCTAAATTCCAAAATATTTTTGGCGACTAACTTTTTAGTCGCCAAAACATAATAAAAGCATCATGGCCGACTAAACATGTTGTAGCTAAAGTTGCACTATTGGCGGCTAATAATTTCGTTGCCGTAGATATTTTAATTTTTGGCGACAAAAAATTTAGTAGCTAAAGATGTGAGTTAAACGAATTAATGTACCGTTTGGGCAACTAATATGTTAGTCGCTAATGTCAGTTATCAGCGACTAAGACTCTTTTCGTCGCTAATACCTGTTACTTTTGCCTACTAAAACGGTAGTCGGTATTTTTGTACTACTTTGGCAACTAAGTGTTTTTTAGTCGCTAATACCTTCGGCGACTATATATCACTTAGCACATACATTTTAACACATTTATTGTAGCATCACTGAGTTTCTAAGTTAACAAACTCTTAAAATATATTGTTGGACCCTTATTTTTATTACCTTTTGTAATATTTTAGTAATATTTTTAACCACTCCATTTTGGATGTTCTACAGGATTCAAAATTTGTAAATTTATTTCAATGAAATTTTGAGAAAAGTTTAAAATTAAAGTATCACATGATTTACATCTAAAATAAATCTGATCAATTTTTTTGAGTAATTTTCTTGAGCTTTGTATTATTGTTTTAAAAATATACATGCTACTACCATGGATATATGTAACAAATGGTTTAAGTAGAACTTGTCATCACTACAAGAAAAAACACAATCGGCGACTAAAGTTTTGAATTTCGTCGCTGAAAGGTGAAGAAATGGCGACTAAATCCATTTTAGTCGCCAAAATGAAGACTTTTGGCGACTAAAACAATTTGGTCGCCTAATGTATATGTATTGGCGACTAAAAATCATTTTGGTCGCCTATTATATGGTTTTCAGCGACTAACAGAATTTTCGTCGCCAAAAGTCATGGTTTTTGCCGACTAAAACAATTTAGTAGCCAAAGGTGATGGTTTTGGCGACTAAAAAACAGTTTAGTCACCCATTATAGGTCTTTTGCCGACTAAAATGCATTTTAGTCGCCCAAAGTTGAGATTTTGGCGACTAAAGTTCTGTTTAGTCGCGAAATCTGCTATGCTTAGGCCGGATTCATTTGTTTTAGCGACAGAATGGAGAATTAGTAGCCAAAAAATGGAGAATTGGCGACTAAAATTGAGATTTAGTCGCCAAAAGTGTTACCCAAATTTTTTTTGTAAATATTTTATTTTTTACATGAAATATATTAAATAAAAGAATTTATTTTTTTATATATAATTTTGTATTAATACCAGTGAATATAGTATATAAATAATAAATGTTGCATCAATAATCATGTGATCTGTGTGTGGCGTTGTGGGGAGCAAGTGTTGCTTGAAGGTCAAGGGGCGTGCAAGTCTTGGATGTCCCAGGTTCGACAAGCAGCGGAGGCTATTATTTTTTTTTTGAACAAATTAGTATTGGCGACTAATGGCGTTGGTCGCCGAAAGATAAATTAAAAAAAAAAAAAAATTAGTTTTGGCGACTAATGATTTAGTCGCTACAAGTATAATTTCCAAAATGGAATGGAGTATTGGCGACTAATTATTTGGTCGCCGAAGACATATGTATTGCCGACTGACAAATGTTTCGTCGCCAAAGGAATGCGCGACCATTTAACGGCGACCAGAGTGGCGACTAAACTTTTTAGTCGCGGAAAGTGGAAAAAATAGCTTTGGCGACTAAAAAAGGGGCTTTTGGCGACTAAAACTTTAGTCGCCGATTGTGTTTTTTCTTGTAGTGCATGCAGACACATACTTGTTTTCGGATCTTGTTTTGTAGTTGTGTTGCGTGAGTTTGTCTTTAATCATTCATTCTAGATAACTTAAGCAAGAGTTTTTCAACATGATTTTTTAAGTTCAAAATTCTTGTTTCAAAAAAATCAGGATAAGTTATCCTTCATATTTTCATGTCTCCATTTATATATATATATATATATATATATTGGACTTTAATTTGGACTTATACCAATTATCTGAACCATCTATCTCATATATTTTTTGCATTAAAAATCATCCATATTTTTTCATCAATAAAGTTTTTTCTTTTACTGTTCAAAAAAAAGAAAAAGAAAAGTCATCTCTGTAAGAAAAAAAAATAGTTTTATCGGATATTTATAAACACAAGAATAAATCATATTTTATTTTATAAAATAAATAACAAATATGATTGTTAACTTAAACTATTCATTTTATAAAACAAAATGTAATTTGTTCTTATATTTATAATTGTCTGATAAAACTAATATTTTATATAGATAATTTTTATTACGAGATCTATGAAATAAATAATTCAAATCACACTACAACAAATAAGAGTTTTAGAGACCAAATGTTTCGGTTTCGAAAAGTGAAAATTTTGTTGTAAAAGATATTTAGGAACCAATTTCTATTGTCATGGAGATACTCGCTAAGAGGCCGTCCTGAAAAGTTCAAAACAAGGCTTTTAGGGACAAAATATTAAAAATGTCACTAATAACAAAATAATTTGATCTCAAAATGATTTATTTTTTGAGACAAAAAATTTGGTCCCAAAAAGAAAATAATTCATCACTAATATCCAATTTTTGTTGCTAAAAATATAATAACGACACTTTTCGCAACAAAAATATTTAGTCCCTAAAAAATAATTTCGTCCTTAAATTTTGATCTCTAAAACCTTAATTTTTTGTAGTGTCAACGGTGTGCATTGAATTAAAATCCAAAAAATATATATATAAAGTTAATGATACGAAGAGATGGATATGAAGGAAAACTTACAGCAAATTTCACAGTTGCTTTCAACTATAACGCAAAATCAAGATCCAGCCACAAACACAAAGGGCCTGTTTGGTAATACTTACGTTTTCAATTTATATTTACAAATATTTTATAAACTGGTTTTTGTTTATTTTTAGAAAAACATAAACAAGAAACGTGTTTGGTTTGGACAAAATATTTGAAAATTTTAAAAATATAAACTAAAAGAGTGAGAAATGGCGAGTGGTTGCGTAGCAGGTGGTGGGTGGTGACGAGTGGTAGCGGATGATGGCTGCGGAAGACGGTGGTGGCGGGTGGGTGGCGACGGAAGACGGTAGTGGTAGGTGGTGGTGAGTGGTGGTGACGGAAGACGATGATGGCGAGTGGCGGGTGATGGGTAATAGCGGCAGGTAGTGGGTGGTGGCGATAGAAAACAGTGATGGAGGGTGGTGGCGGAAGATGGTGGTGAAAAGTGGTGGCAGGTGGTGGTGGCGGAAGACAATGGTGGAAAGTGGTAGCAGGTGGTGGCAGCGGAAGACGGTGGTGGAAAGTGGTGGTAGATAGTGGCAGATGGCGAGTGGTGGGTGGTGCTGGCAGAAGACGGTGATGGCAGGTGACGGGTGGTGGCGGTAGAGGACGGTGGTGGAAAGTGGTGGCAGGTGGTAGTGGCGGGTGGTAGCGAGTGGTGCCGGCAGAAGACGGTGGTGGAAAGTGGTGGTAGGTGGCGGGTGGTAGCGACGAAAGACGGTGGTAAAAAGTGGTGGTAGGTGGCAGGTGGTGGCAGCGGAAGAAGGTGGTGGAAAGTGGTGGCGGGTGGTAGTGGGGGAAGATAGTGGTGGTGGGTGATGGCGAGTGGTGGTGGCGGAAGACGGTGGTGGAAAGTGGTTACAGGTGGCGGGTGGTGGCGGCGAAAGACGGTGGTGGAAAGTGATGGCAGGTGGCAGGTGGTGGCGGCAGAAGATTGTGGTGGAAAGTGATGGCGGGTGGTGGCGGCGGCAAAAGACGGTGGTGGAAAGTGGTGGCAGGTGGCAGGTAGTGGCAGCGAAAGAAAGTGGTGGAAAGTGGTGGCGTGTGGTAGTGGCAGAAGATGGTGATGGCAGATGGTGGCGGCAGAAGACGGTGGTGGTGGGCGGTGGTGACGGAAGACAGTGGTGGAAAATGGTGGCAGGTGATGGTGAGTGGTGGGTGGTCAAAAAAAAAAAAAACTGAAAACGTAAACTCATTTTTTGAGTTTACAAATTTTGGCCAAATTTATAAACTGAGAACACTGATTTATAAATTAAAATATTTACCAAATAAATTTTTATGACAGTTTTTAAAATTTTTATAAATGTAAATTGAAAACTGAAAACGTTAGTGTTACCCAACGCCACCCAAACTATTAACAAGACATTGAATGCATACCTAATTCGACAGCATCAACACGTACGTATAAATCTTGGCCCCCACCCCACTTGAAAACGCTCTTGTGTCCATCGAGTCCCCATGCCACGTCACACATCCACTTTCAATCCCCCCTAGTGAGATCTCTGCACTGCTATACCCTTGGCATGAACAGTTCTTCAAGCACTCTGTTTCACATTCTTTTAATCCAATCGTTTTACTGACAAGTGCTGTCGAAGTGTCTGGTAACTTAGCACGTACCATTTTGATGAAACCCTCTTGATTTTGACACGTGCCTCCTCTACGTTTTCTTTTACACCCACTTGACCCGTTCCTTAAGTACCAGTCACGTGCCAACTTGGGCTCGAACCCTGGTAAACACATGCACTCGAACTCACTAGCATTCACGGATGAGTCATAGTTGCCATTTGCACCACAATGACTGTAGTAGTCGCATTGATCCCTGGGGACCGACCAGAACCCGATCCATTGTTGGTGGTCCGTATGCCACGTCAGCCTATCTATTGTCCCTGATTCATTCACGACCATCCTTGAGAAAATCGAAGTGTCGTTGATGAGGTATGACATGGAAACCTCATTTTGATTGTCGACGTAATGGACATTGAAGATGAACTTGGGTGTCATCCCTGGTACCCCACTCCATCTAACCCCATTCCACGGTCCGGTTCTCCATAACCGGACCAAACCCTTATACAAAAATAACTCCGGATACCCAATAAGGTCCATTTTGAACGAGTACTCTCCAATTCCCGGATCATCACGCAACTTCCAAGATGTCAGAAACCAGTTCAGACCGGTTCTCTGGTCCACCCCAAGTTTCATTAAAGGAAGCAGGGTGTCTGTAGGATAATCAAAACTCTGCCACACGACGGGCCCCTTGCTATCACCTTGAAACACCACCAAATTCCCTGAATTCAACAATTGAGCTGAAAAGACATTCCCCGAGGCCGACACATTGCTCGACCAGACCAGTATTTTCTTGTCCGGACCGTGAATGACGAGGTTTCCGGTGTTGTCGAAGGAGAGAACTCCAGATGTGTCATTGATTGGCTTGTCTCTGTTTGCGACCCACACCACAGTTTGTTCTGAAACATTTTTGTACCACATTCCAAGGTACCGGTTGGTGGACTTGCCAGGGCTGAAGAACCCGAATGCGAAGGTCTCATTGTCAGAGACTAACAATTGACCATCCTTGAGAGATTGGATTGTGATTATGGTGTCTCTGGCCATGCAAAATTGGAGAAGGAGGAGAAGAATAAAAAAACCCATGAGGAGGTTGGTTTCATGAGACATGGTGATCTGGTTAAACTGATTGTGTTAAATTAGATACAGATTGGACAAATGAACCCAACTAACCCATTGGCTTCATCTCTTTTTTTCCCTCTTTTTTTTTTTTAAAAAAAAATACTGTTATTTTTTTATTAATTATTTTAAATTTATTTTTTATTTTTAAAAAAAATTATTTAAATTTTTTTAGAATTTATGATAAAATTGGTGTCCATTTAGACAGGCTTAAATGAGCATTAATGGCCAACATATGTAAGCCCAATTTTAATTGGGTTGATAATGAGCAACCCATTTAAGCTCATTTATTGATTTAGGCGGGTTAGTATGGGTTTTAAATAGGTATAAT
Organism: Camellia japonica; assembly: GCA_030407325.1. Lineage (NCBI taxonomy): Eukaryota > Viridiplantae > Streptophyta > Magnoliopsida > Ericales > Theaceae > Camellia > Camellia japonica. Next base: position 29,191,966 of record JAPPVO010000014.1, read on the forward strand.
TGGGTAGATTCAAGATTTTGAGCTGGGTTTGTCACCTCTAAAAAAATACTTGGGAGACTTATGTATAGGTCCTAATAAGTTATTATGTCATATTATAATTAATAGCATTTTTTTATCAAATACTATTAAAAAATGTTATTAATTGTTAATTTTCAGCAACAATTTAAAAAGTTTGTTACAAAAAATTTCACTAATTATAAGTTTTAGCGACAGTTTAAAAAAATCGTCACAAAAAAAGTCGCTAATTTTCAACTTTCAATGACAGTTTGCAAAATTCGTTACAGAAAAATGTCACTAATTGTAAGTTTTAGCAACAATTTATAAAAATCGTGACAAAAAAAGTCACTGATTGTTAATTTTTAATGACATGCAAAAAATTGTTACAAAAAAATATTCTTGGTACGATTTTGCTAAGACTTATTTTTAATAGAATTTGATGAAAATTAAGTCCAATTATTAAAACCTATTAATAATTTATCCAAAATACTTTGCCACAAAAATACGTAATAAAAATGCATATGATACATACATTTTGAACGATGTGTGCCATAGCATTAACCCATACTAGAAGTGGAGTGTACCCATAGGATTTTGAGAAGTCTTATTTGAATTCAAAATTTAAAAATATGAAACATGTTTGAATTGAAAAATTAAAAAATAAAAAAAATAACAAATTGAAGCAATTAATACATAGATTTAGATCTAAATAGCTATAATGTCTTACTGTTATTTTGAGAAAACTTAAAAAATTGTCTTTATGCCAACTTCGGTATTGACTTTTCATAATATAGAATAGATGTAACAAATTATTTCTTGTCCATTGTAGAATTTATCACAAGTCTTATTATAATTCAATTCATTTAGTTTTTATGTTCTTATAAATAAATCAATTTTTTTAAAAACCAATTTAATAATCATGACGACATAATTTCACATATTTATTTTTGAAAATTGAATGACAAATATATGAATCGAATTATGAAGGGAAAAAAAAAAAGTTTTGATGAGCTCGACAAACTTGGATTTAGACTTGAGCTTAGGCAACACCATTAATGTACATAATGGACTGAAGAAAATCTATGGCCCTTTCATATTTATAAACGAGAGATGCATGTGTTAGTAGGTATAAAATATGGAAGTATTGGAAATATTTATGATTTTCTTCATAGTAGATAAGGTAACCTGAGATTTGGGTAACTGGTTATAGATGTGGTGGTAATACTCCACAAATAGAAATCTTGGCTGTAGGGTACTATTTTTCACAATTTCAAGAGTGACTCTAATACTATCAAACATTTTACTTAATAAATTTACATAAAAAAATGTGTTCTATCTTTTGCCTAGACCTTAAACCCTAAACTCTAATGTAGAGAAGATGAAAAGGAAATAAAAAAAATGAAGAGAGAATCAAAACAACATAAAAAAAAAAGATAAAATCAAATAAAAGGAGATAAGAAAAGGCGGGAGAATTGTAACAAATAAGAAGAATATGAGAGAGAGAGAGAGAGAGAGAGAGAGAGAGAGAGAATAAATACGCGTAGAGTTGGACTATAAAAATTATAACTTGAAAATTAGAATTAAATTGAATTCAAATTGATAGAGTAGTTTCACCAATCTTTTGTTTTTCAAATATTTGTCTAAATAATTTTCTTTGTACAAGCAACTTTGAATTTTCAACTACAAATATGAAAATATCTTAGAGGGGAAGAGTATCAAATTTGGGTCATGATTGAGATCCCCTCTAATCACCATTCCCACCAATCCTACAATCACGTGGCGGGTGGTGATTGGAGGAGAAGGAAAAAAAAGAAAAAAAAAAAAAAAAATTGACCAATCATGTTGAGAGGGGGTCAAAAGGGTAGGGAAAAAGGGAGTTTTGAACATCATTGATCAAAATTTTCAAAATGTTAATGGCGAACTTATATAATTTAGACATATTCTTAGCTAATCTAGGCACCCTGACTTTTCAATCAACATCTTCAAGTGGACACATGAAGTGTCGCTATCATTGTAGCATATAATTTTATAGCAATATTCTAATTTAAAAATTAAATTTATTTTTTAATTTTAATGATGTGACAGTCTATTACCATATGGCAACTTTATCTCTCATATTTTCTTTAATCATCAATTAATTACCTTATTTATACATCATTAAATTTAAAAATTAAATATAAAAAATGAATTTATATATCATTTTTCATAATTTTAAGGGTCCATCATCTAAAGACTTACCAACGAAGTAGGTGTCGATGTGAAAAGTCAAAGTTCCAATAAATGGGTTGCTTTGTTTGTGAAAGAATTGGCTGAGAATCAGCCATCTTACCTGCTCTCCATAAAACTAGCATCCTTGATATTACGGGGTCATGTCACTCATTAATTAATAAATAATATATATATATATATATTTTTTGTTATTTTTTATGTCTCGACGCAAAATTATGAGTCTCAACTCTTTTATCGATCATAATTTCCCTAAAGTAATTACCTAACCATGTATGAAAATTGTTGAATAATGCTTTAAAAAAGCTCTATTCACACATAGAATTCATACAAAAAAAAAAAAAAAAAAACTCTACAAGAATAATGTGACAATATCATTATCTCAAATAAATTTTTATGAATATTTTGTTTTAAAATTAAAAGTGCACATTAAATTATATCATTATGTATAAAATTTTGTATAATTTCTTTTATGTATATCATTACTCGTTAGGCTAAGTACTATTCAAAAACATTGTATAATATTAAAATAATGTTAAAAAAAATTACAATTTTGATGCATATTATATTTATATATATATATTAGTAAATTCTATTGATTTTTCTTGAGTTTAAAAAATATGTACAATAAGTCTTACAATTTGACAAAATTATATTAAATTTTCATAAGATTTTAGTTCACATCATACTTTAATATCATTTTCATCAATAATTTTGTTAGTCATATGAATAGAAAATGATGTTATTATCTTTTTATACTAAAATATGTATTTTATTTTATTTTTTCTCATGTTTTCATATCATCTTAATCAGTTACAGACTCTTTTTCTTTACAAAAAACAAGATCAATATAATTATATCAAAAATAAAAGACTTATTGTATTTTTTATAAATCTTAATATAATTTACATACATTTTTATATATTTCATACATATATTAATATTTTTTTTGCCCATTGAGTTGCCTTTAACATTTTATTATTTATTTATAAAGTCGTGGAAAAGGTGATGGAATCATGAGAAGAAAATGAAAAATTAATTAGAACTTTACAAACATAACTAGAAAAATTACTCAAAATTTTACTTTGAATGAATGAAAATGTAAATATGATTCATTTTACATATGAACCACAACATACTAACTTTAAATCTACACCCTATCCATCATTTTTTATGTAAATTTATGGTTAACATTTCATGGTAATTAGAATTATTGTTTCAAATTGGTTGGATATTCATAACATGTTTGGGAAAAAAAAAATTAGGGCAAATTACGATAATTCCTGTATTTTATCCTTTGCGTCATTTTAGTTTATATACTTTCAATTGGCTTGATTTTGACTCTGAATTTATAATTTTGTCTCAATTTGGTTAAATTGATTACAACTCTTAATATTTTTATGAAAAATACACACACAAATGTCATGTGCTATATTTTTTAGGGAAAAATTATAGACTTACTCAACTTCGTTAATTAACCTCAACCAACTTAGTAATAATTTTTCTAAAAAAACACTAACGATATTATTAATTAGACCAAATTGAAAGAAAATCTAAAATTAAGGTTCAAAATTAAGCCAATTGAAAGTGTAGAAATTAAAATGGCATAATGGATAAAATATAGGAACCACCGGTGTAATTTGCTCAAAAAATTAAGATAATATAATCCGATCCTATAGCTATCGAACATTCAATAACTAATCAACTTGATTTTTCACATACAAATTGGGGATTTTTAAAAGAAGTTGAAAATCCATGGTTGATATTCTTATATTTATTTTGAATGCCCAAAATAAGTGATATTTGGAAAATTTCTTGTTTATATTGTATAAATGATAAATTCTAAGGAATTTGAGAGTTGTTGTTCATTTTGAAAATTGTTATTCAAAATGTTGATTTAGTCTAGAAATGGCTAATTTGTTGAAAATGCTCGAAATATGAAAGATGTGTTATTCTTCGGATGAATTGAAATAAATATATATTTATTCAACTTGTGAAATTGCATGGAAAGGAGAAACGGGGAATTTTGATCACAATGATAGTATTGTGTGGAAGAATTGGAAATGAAATAATTGTTGTATTGTATTGATTATTGTTGCATTGGCATATCATTCATTTGATTACATTGAACTTTGAAAGTTGATTTGAAAACCTGCACTGAAAAAAGAATGTTGAGAAATGAGTTTTCATGAAATGGTTTGGGGTAAATACGGTGGTAAGTCTTGACATGTGGTGTAGATGATAGGTATTGAGCCTTCCAGTTGACACTGGTAAAAATGACAATTGATAGGTGTCGAGCCTTCCGGTTGGTACCGGTAAAAATGACAATTTGGTAGCATTTGTATAGTTTACTTGCAGACACCGACCTAGGGATTACTAGAGTTGTATTTACTGCCCCTTTGGTTAAAATTGATAAATGTTGAACAGTTGAAGTTGCATGATATCATTGAGTATGATGGTTTTCATAAGATGAAGACATGTTTTATTTCGAAAATGGCATGGCATAGCGTGTGTATTCATCTCTTGAGAATTGTATAAAATATATATACTTTGTTAATGATTTCCTATTGGGCTTTATGCTCACTCGACGGGATTCTTTTGTAAGAAAAGATGTGGTGATTCCGCCTAACTGAAGGCGTGGAAGTGTGTGCAGAGAACATAATGTGCTCATTTGCTGTGACTCTGATTGTAAGCCAAGGGCTTTGTATGTGTGGGTTTGAATAATCGTTTTGTGTAACCAGGCTCGAGCCTTGGGAACTTGTAAACCCTTGAGGGTATTTGTTGTTTAGTTAATTGTTATTGGATCAATTGTACTATCGCATGAAGACTATTTACATCATGTAATGCAAGTATGAAGATTTATTATCAGTTTTACTTTAAAGGGGCCAGGACTATTGTATTACTATACGGGCATGAAAATTGGGGCGTTACAACTTAGTATCAGAGCTACCGGGTTTGAATACATAGAGCTCGTGGGAAGTGGTTGTTTTACCACAATGGGTTCATGTTGCATGATAGGTTGCATAATAGGAAAATGTTAGTGTGACTATGTGCTAACATGTTTATGTTGCTATGTGGGTATGGGATTGGACTTTTGGGATGTTGTTCGCGCCTATTAAGTTCCTTGAGGGCTTTTTAAAAGGGTACTTGATCAATACTCGTTCTACTAAGAATTATTGGCTTTTCGTGGAACGAATTTCATCATGAAAGAATAATCCGTATGTGTTTACATGACTAAGTGCTTATGTGGAATGAAATTGAAATGTCTATATGGTAGTGAAATATATAGAATTGCAGTGATTAGACGTGTGAGGTAAATTGCGGGCACGTATGGGTTAATGTGCTAAATCATTTCTATTGTCCTTTATAGGATGTCAGGAAGAGGTCAAACTCGTGGTGGTAGAGGCGAGAGATGTGGCAGGGCTCGCCGGGGTGTGCATGAGGTACCGGTCCATGAGGTCCCGGTGCAAAAGGAAGAGTCAAACCAAGCTAATACGGCCAAACAAGCAGACCAAGTGTGTCAAATCGTAATGGGGGCCCTAGCTAGAGAAATAGTAGGGGCTATGAACTTGTTGAGGGCGGAGAACCAAGCCCGAGAACACCTTAGAGGCAAGAGCGAGTTTCCTTATTAGGGAGTTTTTGCGGGCCAAGCCGGATGAATTCCATGGTGGCTCCAAGTCTAAGAAAGCGGATGAGTGGCTCGAACAAACTGTGAAGACATTTGAGATGCTTCACATTGATGATAGCGAGTTGAGAGTGACTTTAGCGAGTTACTACCTTAAAGGGGATGCGGATCAATGGTGGAAGCATACTAAGAGTAGAGTGGAGCCAACATGGGAAGCCTTTGTAGCTACTTTCCAAGATAAGTATTTACCTCTCGCTGCTAGAGAGAGATTGGTTCAAGAGTTCAAAGACCTCAAACAACTCGACATGACCGTGGCCGAGTTCGAGGCAGTCTTCTCTAGTTTATCTAGGTTTGCACCAGAGTTGGTGGCAACAGAAAAACGTCGTTGCATTGAATTCGAGAAAAAGTTGAAAACCAAAATTTTCTTTAAGATTGTTGGGAACATGATTCAGAACTATGACCGTCTTGTAGAGTCGGTGGCATACGTAGAGATTTCTGTGCAAGCCAAGGAGGAGAGGCTTCAGAGTTCAAGGTCTAGAGGCCAAGAGTCTCAAGGAGACTATAGGCAAAATAAGAAGAGCAGGGGTACCTTTTCATCCCAGCCGCAACCACAGCAGTCTCGATCTACTTTTCCTTCCCTAGTGCAGGCCCGGGAAAGAGTACACAGAGCGGCTTTTCTTGTTTCAAGTGTGGCCAGCCGGGTCACAAAGCCTTGTTTGCCCACAAAAGGGAGAAGGGTAGTTAATGTTGTCACCACCACCACCTAACCAATCACAGAGTTAGTCTCAGTCCCAGAATAGGGGACAAGGGTATAATTGTTACCAGTGTGGTCAGCCAGGACATATGAAGAGAACTTGCCCACAGTTAGGAGGCGAATCTGGTGAATCAGGGTTGAGGCAGACTCAGAGCCACCAGCAGGCTCAATCAACTCAGGCTTCACGAGCTAATTAGGGAGCCGCTTCGGCTCAGTCAGTACATCAGGCCTATGCTCCGAGAGGGGATCAAGTTAATCAGGGGCCACAAGGGCACGTGTATGCTGTTATCGGGCCAGAGTAGTTGCCAAAATCTCAGTTATGAGAGGTATTTTTGTTGTGTGTAATTCTTTGGCTAATGTATTGATAGACACGGGTGCTTCTCATTTATTTACATCTAATGCATTTGCTTCTGCATTGGGGAGAGAGGTAGCAAGGTTAGTGCCTCCGCTCAGAGTAGAGTCACTTGTTGGGGGTACAGTTGATTTAGATCGGGGTTGTCGTGACTGTGAAATAGAAGTTGCCGGGCGTCGACTTCCGTTAGCTTTTGTATTGCTGGACATGTCAAGTTTTGATGTCATTCTAAGCATGGACTGGTTGTGTTCATACCGAGCTGTGATAGATTGTTACCATTAGAGGGTTACAGTTTGCACCTCAAATGGTGATTGTTTTTACTTTCTGGGGAACCGAGTTGATAGGGTCTTGTCACCAGTCTTTGACCCTCGTAGTAAAAGCAAACTTTGTGGCCTTCTTGGAACTCTCTTGGATAGCAAGAGTGATGGGGCCCGTGTTGAGTTACCAAGAGTAGTTTATGAATACCCAGATGTCTCTCCCGAAGATCTTACTAGTTTACCACCTCATCGTGAGATCGAGTTCTCCATTGAATTAGTGCTTGGCACGGCACCAATTTCCATGTCACCGTATAGATTTGCATCCGCCGAATTGAGTGAGTTGAAGATTCAACTTTAGGAATTACTAGATAAGGGTTTTATTCGCCCTAGTACTTCACCTTGGGGAGCACCGACTCTCTTTGCTAAAAAGAAAGATGGAGCCTTACGGCTTTGTATTGATTATCGAAAGTTGAACCGAGTTACTATTAAGAATAAGTACCCAATGCCTCGTATAGATGATATGTTTGATCAGTTGAAAGGGTCTTGTTGTTTCTCTAAGATAGACTTGAGATCGGGTTACCATCAGTTGAAAGTAAGAGAGGAGGATATCCCGAAGACGGCATTCCGTACGCAGTATGGCCATTACGAGTTTCTTGTGATGCCTTTTGGGCTAACCAATGCACCTGCGGTGTTTATGGATCTAATGAATTGGATTTTTCGTGAGTTCTTAGATCGTTTTGTGGTTGTCTTTGTGGAAGACATTTTAATTTATTCACCTTTCGAGGAGGAACACGAGGAACATTTGCGAGCAGTACTTGAGTTACTTAAAGCCCACAAGCTGTATGCTAAGTTTGGGAAATGTGAATTCTGACTGAGAGAGGTTAAGTTCTTAGGCCATGTGGTATCCGAGGAAGGGGTGACTGTAGATTCATCCAAGATAGAGGCAGTGCAAGACTAGGCACAACCTAAGAATGCTTTCGAGATTTGTAGTTTCTTGGCGTTGGCCAGGTATTACCGTTGGTTTGTAAAGGATTTCTCTAAACTAGCTTCACATTTGACTAAGTTGACGAGAAAAGAAGTCAAGTTTGTGTGGAGTGAGACTTCTGAAAAGTCGTTCCAAGAGCTTAAGGTTAGACTCACCACTGGTCTAGTATTAATTATTCCGGAGAGGGGTTTGAGTTATTCAGTATATTGTGATGCTTCAAGGGAAGGTTTAGGTTGTGTATTGATGCAAGAGGGTAAGGTGGTAGCCTATGGCTTACGGCAGTTGAAAACACATGAGAGGAATTATCCTACCTATGACTTAGAGTTAGCAGCAGTGATCTTTGCCTTGAAAATTTGGAGGCACTATTTGTATAGAGAAAAATTTGAAGTGGACTCTGATCACAAGAGTCTGAAATATTTGTTTACACAAAAGGACTTGAATTTGAGACAGAGGAGGTGGATAGAATTCATAGAAGATTATGACTTTGAATTGCATTATCATCCGGGTAAGGCCAACGTTGTGGCCGATGCTTTAAGTAGGAAGCCTATTAGTAGTGTGGCTTCTATCGCCATTCGAGAATGGGAAATTTTGGGTACTCTCAGTGAATTTGACTTACATCTGGGTGAGTCTGTTGAGTCTGCAGCTTTGTCTTCAGTAGTTGCACGATCTACACTTGTGAATCAAGTGTTGGAAGCGCAAAAGGGTAATTTTGAAGTGGAATCTTTCCGAGAGAAGATCTCCAATAGGAAAGTAGAAAGAGGTTTGACTGTATATCCCGACCAGAGTGTGAGATACCATGACCGTTTGTTTGTACCAGAGTCTTGCCGAGAGGAAGTACTTCGAGAGTTTCACCATTTGCGCCTTGCGGTGCATCCGGGAGGCACAAAGATGTATCATGATCTTAGTTGCCAGTTTTGGTGGAAAGGTATGAAAAATGATGTAGCTGTGTTTGTATCAAAGTGCTTTACTTATCAACAAGTGAAGGCTGAGCATCAGAGGTCAACGGGTTTGTTGCAACCCTTGCTTATAGCTGAGTGGAAGTGGGAACATATCACGATGGATTTTGTTGTGGGTCTTCCGAGGAGTCAACGGGGTAATGATGCCATTTGGGTGGTAGTTGATCGTTTGACTACGTCAGCACATTTTATTCCCATCCGTGTGAGTGACTCGGTAGATTATCTTGCCGATTTGTACATTAGGGACATAGTGAGGTTGCACGGGGTCCCTGTGACAATTGTTTCGGATAGAGAACCGCATTTTATTGCTCGGTTGTGGCAGAGCTTGCAGAATGCCATGGGCACTAAATTGACCTTTAGCACTGCGTATCATCCTCAGACTGACGGGCAGTCCGAGCGTACTATTCAGATCCTTGAGGATAAGCTTTGAGGCTGTGTCTTTGACTTTAAGGGCTCGTGGGAGAGGCATTTGCCCTTGGTATAGTTTGCCTATAACAATATGAGAATTGTTGAAGTTTTGGAAAATGTTGTTCAAAATGTTGATATAGTCTTGAAGTGACTAAATGGTTGAGATTACTCTAAGTGTGGGAATCTTGTTGTCCCATGGATGAATTAGAATAAAAGTATTTATATTTATCTTGCATTACAACAAAAACACATTTTAGTGACACCATACTAGTGGCATGTTCTTAAAAAATGTCACAAAAAGAATATTTTGTGGCATTTTTTAGAAAAATGTCATAGAGCCACAAACATACAAGGCTCTAGTGGCATTTCAATTAAAAAAAGTGTCACTTCACTACAACAAAAATGTCACTACAACAAATTTACACTTTAGTGACACTACACTAGTGGCATGTTTTTAGAAAATGCCACAAAAATAAAAATTGGCATTAAATGTTTTAGAAAAATGCCACAGAACCACAAACATATAAGGCTCTAGTGGCATTTTAATAAAGAAATATCACACCAATTTTATGGCATTTTATAAAATAATGACACAAAAAATTATGTTTGCGACATTTACCAACATATGCCACTAAACTTTAGTCGCAATGGCATTTTTAAAAAAATGTCAAGACACTAGGCAGGTGCAAATTACTTTTTACGGCACTTAGGTGAAAAGTGTCATAAACAAATATTTTATAGCATTTTGAGAAATGCCACTAAGCCAAAAACTTTCCAAGCTTATAATAACATGAGAGAGGAGATTTGCACCGTTAGTACGGCCGAGCTACGGTAGCGCGGGTTATGACAGACCCCACTGTGCCACGCCGTTTCCTCTACTAACACGGTCCGTGATCTGTGGTGCACGGTCAAAGAGATCGGCCGATCAAGCACGAACCCAGGCCTGACCGAGCTGTGGCATTTGTCGATGCACGCATTGGTGTCTGGCAACCGAGCTAAGAGTGACCCGGGCTAGATTGAGGACGAGACTAGCACCGGCTTGCCTCTACTCGGTCAGCTGAGATAGGCGGACTTTGTATAATCGGGAATGAAGGCAGAGCGGGGGGAGGCCGACATGTCTCGCCACCGTTTAGCCATGGTGAACCGGTCAATAACAGCTCGGTCATGATCATCACGCTTCGGCCCTTTTGCCAAGGGGCAGGTCGGCGACGCATAGCTCGGTTGTGTGCATGAGGTGGTAATTCACCAGGGATAGGCCGGTCGTGGTGCCCCGGTTAAGTGCGCCACCTTGGCCAATGGCATGAGGGAAAGGAAATCTGCTCTAGGCACGCGTCAATACCGTTTGGCGGTTCTGCATGTACTGGTAGGAGGACTAAACCTTTACACGCGTAAGGTGGTGAAAGGCGAGCATTGCCACCTGTCCAGGGAAGGACGACAGAGGTAGTGCGCGCACAATCTTGAGGCTGCATGGCTAGCTTAGAAATAGGGAAGAAGACGAACGCTAGAGGTATGCAACTTGAAATCATTCTCGCCATCTGAAATACTCTCTCTCTCTAACAGTCTCCTTTTTCTTCCTCAAGTGGTCTGATTTGATCGTCGGAGGGTCTATCCGGCACACCACCGCCAGGTAGCTCACCGTTTCTGTGTTGCCAGGTTAGACGCCGTCAAGTGAAGCTTGGAGTACAAGGAGTATGGAAAGCGGAGGATGTTTTGCCTCCCGTACAATTGGCGCCGTCTGTGGGAAATCTTTGATATTCAACCCTTGTTCTTCAAGCCTCTTCAACCATTTCCATGGCCAACAATGACGAAATTCCGCTGTCCGTCGTCGATGGTGTCACTCCAGAGTATGTCCGAAGGAGAGATGGCCCCCCGGATGTTCCGGCCAAGGCGGGCCTCGAAACTTCTTCGCGAGGTGCAAGAGACAAACGCGGGAGGAGTTCAGATCGCTCGAAAAGTCCAGAAGGCCGTCAGCAGCGGGGGGAGTCCCGAGCGCAGCGCCTGGAGCACAAACTCAAAGACCAGGATGCCATCATTCGCAAGATGGCGGCAGAGATGGAGATGCTGAGGCGCCAGATTAAGGGGAAGGGTGTTGCTGGAGAGGGCAACCTCAGTGAGCGCACCCCCTCCCCTCGTTCTAGCAGTCGCCACCAAAGGAGGACTCACTCTATCTCCATCACCAGGAACTATGGGGTTGGAGATTCCGACCAAAGAGAGGGCAAGTCCCTCGCTCGCGACAGCACCTACCGCCCCTCACACCCATCATCGACGTCGCGATATTCTGCCTCCACCCATTCCAGGGATCTCAGGGATGTGTTGGAGGAGAGAGCGCGCCGTCGGGAGGCTCAGAGAGTGCCGGCATTACAGAGGTTGAGCGCCCCAGTTCATTGCAGTGAAGAAGTGGCGATGCCAACGCCCAGAATGATGGCCCCCGTGCTGGTGGACAAAGAGCTGGCAAGACTTACAGCCACGCCGCTGTCTCCAGAGATCGAGGGTACTCCACTCCCTGCCGGATTCCACCAGCCGAAGTTCACTTTGTACGATGGCAAGACAGATTCGTACATGCATGTGAGTCATTACCGGCAAGTAATGGCTGGCCACCGGCGCAACGACGCCCTGATGTGCCTCATATTCCCAGCAAGCTTGGGAGAGCTGGGCTTGAAGTGGTTCGAAAGGCTCCCGGAGGGGAGTATCGAGGGGTGCCAACAACTGGCGGAAGCCTTCGTCACCAGATTCAAAACCAACACTCGAACACCGAAGGAGGTCGACCACCTCCTGGGCGTCAAAATGCAGTCTGGATGTTAGCTGAAGGCATACAATGCGAAGTACTGGGAAACTTACAACGAGATCCTCGACTGCCCTACCAATCTGGCGATCACTCAATACAAGAGGGGTCTCCCAGTCGGACATAGACTGCGAGATTCGCTTACAATGCATCAGCCCACAACCATGGAGTCCTTGATGCAGCGGATCAATGAGCACATTCGTGTGGAAGACGATGCCGCGTCCGTAACCGAGAAGGATAATCCGGTCACGGCGGACAGAAGGGTGGCGGGGAAAGTTCACTCGGTCGGGCAGGAGGACAACCGCCCAAACGACCGGTCAAAAGACTAACGTCGTGGCGCAAACCACGATGACAGAAACAAGGGTCGTAGGAACGACCGAGCTGACGCTCCCCGTGATGCAGCTGAACATGCCAAGAGAAAACTGAAGGCACGGACTGGAATCACCACGGTCTTCAAAATCCCTATCTACTGCATTTTGAGCGAGATCCGAGGTGAGCCTTTTGTCTAATGGCTAGCCAAGTTGGGGAGTGCGCAGAGGGGCTTCAATTCAAAATATCGCTGCACCTTTCATGAAGAACGGGGGCACCGAACAGAGGATTGCTTGCCGCTCAAACAACACTTAAAGGAGTTGGTGGCGGCGGGGCATCTTGACCAATACATAGATGGGGGCATCAAGGCCACGCCAGCGGGACAAACCGAGCCGAACGGCCTGGCCGCCCTAGAGGTGCCCCCGCAAGGTGTAATTAACGTCATCCACGACATCATTGAACCAGCAAGGGTCTGCGAGCTTAAAGGGATGATCAAGAAGGCCGAGCACATGAGGGAAGTGCTCTCTGTGCAGCCCGCCGTAAAGAAGGGAAAGACCGAAGAGAGGGACATCCTTTCGTTCTCGACCAAGGACTTGGAAAGGGTTCAGATGCCACACAATGATGCTTTAGTAGTAACCCTTCGCGTCAAAGACTTCGACATCAAGAGAATCTTGATCGACCAGGGGAGTTCGGTCGAAATTATGTATTATGACGCGTTTAAACAAATGAAGTTACAATACAAGGACTTGGCCCCTGCAACGTCCCCTTTGGTCGGCTTCAACTCACAGCCAGAATGGCCAATCGGAAAGATTATTTTACCGGTCAAAGCGGGTTCGGTCGTAAAGCAAGTAGAATTCTGGGTGCTCAAAGTTCCATCCACTTACAACTTGATCTTAGGCAGGGGCTGGCTGCACACCATACAAGCAGTGGCTTCGACCTTACACCAAGTTATGCGCTTTCCGGCACCGAGCGGACAAATAGAGGAAGTTTGGGGAGACCAGGTGATGGCAAAACAATGCTTCATTGCGGTAAATGGCAGCCGAACAGCCAAAGGGTTTGTCCAAATGATTGAGGGACCTGAAGGGAAGGAAGTCCTTGAAGATGTGGAAAGAAAGGCCGAGGAAAAATCGGTCGAAGATTTGGTGGAAGTGCGCATTGACGAGAACGATCCAACTAAATTCTTCCTCTTAGGATCATCCTTGTCTGGTGCCGAGCGGATGGATTATGTCAACTTTTTGGTTTCCAATTTGGAGGCCTTTGCCTGGACGCCTTACGACATGTCTGGCGTTGACCCGAGCTTCATTTGCCATCAGTTGAATGTCTTCCCCAATGCGCGGCCAGTCATTCAAAGGACGCGCCGCTCAGCCTTGCACCACGCTGAAGTGGTGGCAGAAGAAGTGAAGAATTTGTTAGAAGCTGGGGCCATAGAGGAGGTGCAATACCCTCGGTGGACATCCAACACGGTGGTTGTTCCGAAGAAGAACGGCAAGTGGCGAGTCTGCGTTGACTACAAGACTGTCAACCGAGCTTGCCCGAAGGATAGCTTTCCCCTCTCTCGAATTAACCAGCTGGTGGACTTAACTGCTGGCCATCAGAGGTTTAGCTTCCTAGACGCATATCGCGGCTACCACCAGATAGCCATGTATAAACCGGACAGAGAGATCACGTCGTCCACCACCCCAGAGGCTTATATTGCTACAAAGTCATGCCGTTCGGACTAAAGAACGCCGGGGCGACCTTTCAGCGGATGGTAACAAAAATGTTCGCTCCTCTCTTGGGCCGAACAATGGAGGCCTATATCGACGATATGGTGGTGAAGAGTAAGGAGAAGTCTCAACACCTCGCCGACCTAGCAGAGATGTTCGCCATACTTAAGCACCACAAACTTCGTTTGAATGCCTCCAAGTGCGCCTACGGAGTTGGCACCGGAACGTTTCTGGGCTTTTTGGTCACAAACCGAGGAATCGAAGCCGACCCATCCCAAATCAAGGCGATACAGGAACTGGAGCGCCCAAACTCCACGAAGGACGTGCAACATCTTGTCGGGATGGCAGCCGTGCTGAACAGATTTATCAGCCGGTTTTCGGATCGTTGTAGGCCCTTCTTCAAGACTTTGAAGGCTAAGTTTTTCTGGGACGATGAATGTGACCGCGCACTGGCGGACCTAAAAGCATACCTCTCCTCCGCCCCCATTTTGGTCACACCTCAGCCGGGCAAAGAGTTGTATCTCTACTTGGCGGTCTCTCAACACGCGGTGAGTGCCGTCCTGGTTCGCGCTGAAGGCGTCCAGCATTTGCCCATCTTCTATGTAAGCAAGACTTTGCTCCCGGCCGAGACGAGATATCTTCCTTTGGAAAAATTGGTGCTGGCCCTGATGATGGCGTCAAGGAAGCTGGCACACTATTTTCGCGCCCATACAATAATAGTGCTGACCGAGTTTCCACTCAAGGTGCTCTTTGAAAAGGTGGACTTTACCAGGAGAATTTTGAAATGGGCCGTGGAATTGGGACAGTACGACATCAAGTTCCGCCCGCGCATCGCGATCAAGGCTCAAGCTCTTGCGGACTTCGTGGCAGAATTTGCCCCTAGCACGCATCCAGTTTGTCCGGTTGATTTGGCTAGTGCGGACTTAGCATAGCCCATGGTTCAGGCGATGGAGACAAGTGTTGGCTTACGAGTGGAAGAAGGGCAAAGTGTGACCGAACTAGCAAAGGCGAGTGACTTGTTGGAGGGCGGAGTCAACCATGACAAGGAAAGAGATCAGAATGAGCCGATCAGAGACTTGGAATTAAGAAGCTCCCAAAACCCTTTTGATTGCTGGAAGCTGTTCATTGGCGAGATGTGGAAACTTTTCGTCGATGGGGCATCCAACAGGCATGGGGCCGGACTGGGTATCGTACTGACTTCACCAGACGGGATGATCATCGAACAAGCAATTACGCTCGGCTTCCCAGCGTCCAACAACGAGGCGGAATATGAAGCCCTACTTGCCGGACTAAGAAGTGCACTGAGAATGAAAGCATCGGCCCTTATGGTGTTCAGCGATTCCAAGCTGGTGGTCAATCAAGTCTCAGGAGAGTATGAGGCCAGGGATGAAAGAATGGCCAAGTATCAGGCGTTGGTGCGTGCAGAGATCAAGAAGTTCGACGCCATTAGAGTAGAGCAGATCAACCGCGAAGGAAACAACACGGCTGATGAGTTGGCCGGGCTCGCTTCTACCCAGATAGCTTTTCCTAACCCCTTGATGATAGAATTTTTACCTCGGCCAAGTATAGAGGAACCGGAAGAGACCGAGGTACTTTGCACCAACTTGGGTCCTTCTTGGATGGATCCCATCGTCGCCTTCCTGAAAGATAGAATTCTACCAGAAGAAAAGAAGGCGGCCCACAAGATCCAGGCAAAGTCAGAGCGGTTTTGGCTCTCCCCGTCCGGAGCCTTGTACAAGAAGTCTTTTATCGGGCCGTATCTGAAGTGTGTCCACCCCGCCAAGGTGGAAGCTTTTCTCTATGAGATCCATGAAGGCATCTGCGGCAGCCATACTGGGGGCAGATCTTTGGCTTACCGAGCAATTTCCCAAGGTTACTGGTGGCCGTGTATGCAGGCGGACGCGCAGAAATATGTTCGCCGGTGTGAAAAGTGTCAGAAATTCGCTCACCAGATCCACCAGCCAGCTAGAGAATTGCTCCCCCTCACAAGTCCTTGGCCGTTCGCGCTTTAGGGGTTAGATATTGTTGGACCATTACCGGCAGCGCCGGGCAATCGCAAGTTCTTCATCGCCGCCACCGACTACTTCACCAAGTGGGTTGAGGCCGAGCCACTGGCGACCATAAAAGAAAAAGATGTGAAGAAGTTTGTTTGGCAAAATATTATCACCCGCTTCGGCATACCAAAGGCCCTCATATCAGATAACGACACTCAATTCGATGGGAAACTCTTTCGCGGATTTTGCGAAGAGCTAAAGATCAAATTCTACAATTCAACGCCGGCCTATCCTCAGTCAAATGGTCAAGCAGAGGCCTCAAACAAGACCATCTTGGACGGGCTGAAGAAGCGGCTTGAGAAGGCCAAGGGGAAGTGGGCTAAAGAACTCCCCAATGTGCTCTGGGCATACCGCACTATGCCAAGGCGGTCGACCGGAGAGACTCCGTTTGCCTTGGCCTATGGCATGGAGGCCGTCATCCCACTGGAAATTGGCATGCCAACCATCCGGTCTGAGAGTTTTCAGCCCAATTTGAACAATGAAGCTGTGGCTTTGGAGCTGGACCTAGCCGAGGAAAGAAGGGAGCGGGCACTGATCCACGTAGCGGCTTATCAGCAAGAACTCTCCAAAAAATACAACAAGGCAGTGCAGCCTAGACTATTCAAGATCGGGGACTGGGTCTTGTGCAAGGTGCTGGGTAACACGGTGGTCCCTGGCGAGGGAAAGCTCGGCACAAACTGGGAAGGACCATACAAGGTGATTGGCCTTGCTGGCAAAGGGGCATACCATCTGGAAGATTTAGATGGCAGGGCTGTCCCCAGACCGTGGAATGCAGCCAACCTTAAGGTCTTTTACTTTTAGGATGTAATTTGCCTTTGTTGCTTAGCTAGAATTGTAAGCCGAAGCATTTGATGTAAGAGATAGCACATTTTCTTGTAATGAAAAATAGCCCTTTTTTTTGTTTTGTGTTACATCTTTATGTGCAAATGACACCACAAGGATTCTGGGCCACTATGAATGCTAGGGGCAAGGAGACCGACCTGAATGGGGCCGGGCTGATTTTCTCTCGCCAGTATAGAGATGCACCGCATGAACAGTTGGTTCCAGTAAACTAATTGGCGTATTGTCGGATCCGCATAAGGGCCGAGCTGAATTTTGTTCGCCCAATTGGTGTGTTGACGTCATGACCAACTTAAAAGGAATATTGGTGTTTTGCCCGATGTAAAGGCCGAGCGGATTTTGCTCGGCCAAAACGCAATGTTGGTGTTTTGTCCAACTGATAGAAGCCGAGCTGACTTTGCTCGGCCAAGAGATATGTTGGTGAATTGCCCAACTTACAAGATCCAAGCTGGCTTTGCTTTGGACGAAGGCAGTGTTGGCGTCTTGTCCAACCCAAAGGCCGAGTTGATTTTGCTCGGCCGAAGTCATGTTGGTGATTTCCCCAACTTCCTATTAGGGCCGAGCTGATTTCCGCCCGCCCAAATACAAGACTTGAAGTATTGTCAAAGCCCGAAGGACGGAGGTAATTTTTGCTCAAACCGAGCTGATTTTGCTTGGCTCGTGAAAATGTCTAGGTTCATTCGCAAGATCAAAGAGCCGAGCTGGTTTAAGTCCAAACAATTCTGATTTTAGCTCAGCATATTACACGGAAAAGCTGACCTATTAGTTGTGATTTATTAGAGTTTAAATCGAGAAATTTTTGCATGTGTCAACTGAATAGAAATAGAAGCCAAACGAGCAAAAAGTTGAAATTTCATTGATCAGGGAGATTCATTACAAAATGTGGGGCCTAGCCCGGTTACATCAAAACAAAGAAAGGGAATAAAAACAAAGTAGAGCAGAAAATAGAAAGGGTTTATCAGTCCAATTCGAGGTCAATGGTTTGCCCGGCGCCGTCCACCGTCTGCTCGGCGATCTGAACATTTTGCTTGGGTAGGTTTTCCTCGGCCTCATCGTCAGCGCCTTCCACCCCGGCAACATCCCAATCGGCCACTTCATCTTCCGCATCTTGAGATGCTTCGGTCGTGGTTTGCTCGGCTTGTTGCGCGGCGGCGGCTTCTTCCTCTGCCTCTTTCCTTGCCTCAGCGATGAGCCGATTTTGGGTGGCACTGGCGTACGCCTGCATATAGACCGGGATATAGGCTGCAGGGGGATTCAGGAACATATCAGCATCCTGACCAAGGCCAACTTTTTCCACGGCCGCTTTCCAACCGCACTGGAAAAAGATGTCCTTGGTCGCCTGAACCTGACGCTCATAAGTCTTCTCCACCTGCGCGTATCCCCTGTCTTCGGCATTATCAACAGCCTTGTCCTTTTCTGCTTTGTGGGCATCGCGCAGTTTCCTTAGCTCGGCGAGGTACCGGGCCTTCGTCGACTTCACGGCCCGCTGTTTGTCAGCTTCAGCTCGGTCGACTTTTTGGCTCAGGGTGTCTCGCTCGGCCTCAAGAGCTTCCTGCGCGGCCTTGAGCTTGGCTATCTCGGCCTCTTGGGCCTTATTCTCGGCGATGGCATCCCGCAGACTCTGCCGGACTTTGATCATCCAGTCATGGGCTAAATAATTCTTTTGTGCGGCCTGAAAACGAATGAAAGATTGTAAGAATGCAGAAAACCGACCAAAAAAGGAAAGAGTGCAAACCTTACCAAAATGATCGATTTTGCCGCCGAACGAAGCACCTTCAGGTCGAACAGCTCGTCATGCTTCTTCATGTCGGCAAGAAGGATCAGCCCCTTGGTCATGTTGAAACTGAGGGAGTAATCCTCGTCCGCGTACACTGAATCGGCCTAGGAGACAGCCCGGCCTTTGTACTTGAATTCTGGCGACCAGACCGGGGGGCACTTGGGTGTTGGGAAGGCCCGCTGATTTGTTGTTCGGTCTGGTTCCCAAGCTCGGTTGACGCATGTTCGGTGGAATCCTCATCAACGAGGTGCTGCCCGGTTTTCTCTTTCCTCGGTCTCTTTTTCGACCGGCCAGTTGGTTGTTCGCTGGCTAAAGCCAGCACCGCGCCTTCCATTTGCCCGGCTGGGGTGGAGGATGTTCCCCTAGTTGCCTCCGGTTGTTGCGTCTCGGTTTCCTCACCGGTGATCATTGATTTGATAGCCCGGATTTTCGCCATTTCTTGCTCGGCGGTGAGGGGAACTAGTCTGATCGGCGGAAGATTTGGGTCAGGTTCAAGTGAAGGCGCATGAAGACAGTCGGTGACCCGGCTCTTGCGCGGTGCTTGGTAGTGGTAGGTCTGTTCAAAGCCGAGCAGCTTTGAGGATTCCCTTTCCTTGGCTGGGTGATGCAATAAGACTCTGATAGCCTCTTGGTTAGCCTGGTAGTAGTCCTCTGCCAAGTGCTTGGAATCTGCAAAAAGAAGCAAGTGTTAGACCGGCAAAGAAAGAAACTAATGCAGAAAGAAGATAGGGCGGTTAGCCGAGCTACTTACTAGCACTGCCAAAATCCTTCCTAATGTACCAGCCCGGTATGGGCGCCTCGGTGTCCTCATAATTACCGGACACCCACAGGAAGTCATCATCGTTGGTTTCTTTGTCTGGGTTGCCCTCGATGAGTTTTGTTCGGCCCTTCTTTACTTTGAGGTACCAGCAGAACCCACCTTTATTTTTACTAAGGCTATATTGGTGAAATATTTCAGCGAGACCGAGGTTGAGACCGAGCCTCCTGTTCAGCTTGGCGACCCCGTTTATTATTTTGTATGTATTGTTTGACACTTGGGTTGGACAAAGCCTTTTCTGCCTCAAAAATTCGCAGATCAAGGGCTGGACCGGGAAGCAAAGTCCTCCCTCTACTATTGATGCGACCGTGAAGGGGCACCGGTCTAGGTCGCCCCACGGGGTATCACCCTTCTTGGCCAGCTCTAGGATGACGTCATCTGGAATGTGGTACTCCTTACAAAACTCTGCTAATGTGCCGGGCGAGCTCACCATGAATCGGTACTTCCCCATCTATCTCGGTTTTATTTGGCGACTTAATTGTACCTCGGTCAAAAATGTTGGTGTATTCGCTCGGACTTTGAGCTTCACCAGTGTTGGTTTTGGACTGGCCTGACCGGTCCTAGTTTGTTCTGCATCGTTGAAAAATAAGCCCAAGGGTTAGCACGGCATAAATTGCTCGGCTCATATTGGAATTCCTAGCTCGGAGATAGGTTCTTGGGCGTTTGGTCGGTCTAACCCCTATCTCGGCTCAGCAGCAGGGCTGATTAGCCCTCCTGATTTGGTCCTTGTTTCGGCTCGGGCAAGGCAAGTTTTAGCTCAGTTCAGTTCTATTTATGGATCTAATTGAGCTTTCAGCTCGGTCAAGGCCCCAAGTAAAGATCTCAGGCTTTTATCCCGGTTCAGTCCTACTACCGATCTAATTGATCATTCAGCTCGGTTGCAGCCTCTACGAGAAGCCACAAATGAGTTTTTGCTCGGCCGAAGCGTCATTTATAGATCTAAATGGCCTACTTAGCTCGGTCTTACCCAGACTCAAGCTGTTCATCCTAGGTTCGAAGTTTATGATGTGATGTTTGAAGGAGCGGGGCCATGGAAGCCCCATCCTCCTTTCCGATCCAAGTTTACCCTAGGGTGTGCAAATATTGCCCCAAAAAAGGGGGCATCAGTAAGGTTTCGGCGTTTTAGTTCAAAGCCAGAAAATCAAAAGCTAAGAACATGAAGAACACAAAGATGAGAAACGAGTGAGGGATGAAGAAACTTACCAGTGCTAGATGCCTAGCAAGATTCGACCTCGTAGACTCGCTTGCAGCTTCGAAAATGGCAGGAACGAACGAAGATGATGTGGGGCGCAGCAAAGGCGACAATGGCGGAAGTTTGGAGGTTGGAGGCTAGGGTTTGAAGCTCTGAGTGAGAATGAACAGTGAATGAGGCAAAACTGCCCCCTCGAATGCGTACTAAAGGCGTTGGGAAGTCCAATGGGGGCGTCCGTTTGAATTTCGAAGCAAGAGGAAGACAGCTGTGGAATTTGTACGGTCCCAATAGAGTGAAGCCACGTGGCACTGAGAACGCGGCTGTCAGTACGGCCGTACGACCATTGATAAGACTGCTGAAGCGATGACTGACCAAATGGGATAACTCGGCAATGAATCATGCTCGGCTTGGAAATGATGCAACTCAGACCGTTAGCTCGGTCGCAGGGGTAACCCCAATCACGATAGCTCGGATGGGATTAAGAGGCAATTGAGAGAGGCGATTTGCACTGTTAGTACGGCCGAGCTACGGTAGCGCTGGTTGTGACAGACCTCACTGTGCCACGCCGTTTCCTCTACTAACACGGTCCGTGATCTGTGGTGCACGGTCAACGAGATCGGCCGATCAAGCACGAACCCAGGCCTGACCGAGCTGTGGCATTTGTCGATGCGCGCATTGGTGTCTGGCAACCGAGCTAAGAGTGACCCGGGCTAGATTGAGGACGCGACTAGGACCGGCTTGCCTCTACTCGGTCAGCCGAGATAGGCGGACTTTGTATAATCGGGAATAAAGGCAGAGCGGGGGGAGGCCGGCATGCCTCGCCACCGTTTAGCCATGGTGAACCGGTCAATAACAGCTCGGTCATGATCATCACGCTTCGGCCCCTTTGCCAAGGGGCAGGTCGGCGACCCATAGCTCGGTTGTGTGCATGAGGTGGTAATTCACCACGAGGGATAGGCCGGTCGTGGTGCCCCGATTAAGTGCGCCACCTGGGCCAATGGCATGAGGGAGAGGAAATCTGCTCCAGGCACGCGTCAATACCGTTTGGCGGTTCTGCATGTACTGGTAGGAGAACTAAACCTTTACACGCGTAAGGTGGTGAAAGGCGAGCACTGCCACCTGTCCAGAGAAGGACGACAGAGGTAGTGCGCGCACAATCTTGAGGCTGCATGGCCAGCTTAGAAATAGGGAAGAAGACGAACGCTAGAGGTATGCAACTTGAAATCATTCTCGCCATCTGAAATACTCTCTCTCTCTAACAGTCTTCTTCTTCTTCCTCAAGTGGTCTAATTTGATCGTCGGAGGGTCTATCCGGCACACCACTGCCGGGCAGCTCACCGTTTCTGTGTTGCCAGGTTAGACGCCATCAAGTGAAGCTTGGAGTACAAGGAGCACAGAAAGCGGAGGATATTTCGCCTCTCGTACATAACATTTTTGAAAAAACAAAAAATGCCAATATATTTTCTAAATTTTTAAAATACAGTAAATGATTAAAAATAAATAAATTAAACTCAATATACACTACAGGAAAAAGCACATTCAGCGACTAAATTTCCTGACCAAAAAAAATTTGGTCCCTGAAAGTATAGCTTTCAGCGACCAAAACAGCATTAGTTGCCAAAAGTAAAGCTTTTTGGCAACTAAACAATTTTAGTAGCCAAAAGTCTACAATTGGCGACTAAAACTAAGTTTGGTCACTGATTATATGGGTTTTAGTGACTTAAAAATTTTTAGTAGCCCAAAGTAAAACTTTTTGGCGACTAAAAAAATTTAGTACCCAAAAGTCTACAACTGGCGACTAAAAATAAGTTTAGTCGCCAAAAGTGGTCATTTTTAGCGCGGGAGAACTAAAATCCTAAGGCGGGAATTAAATTTTTTGGCGACCAAAATTTTGGTAACTGAAAGTGCATCTTCGGTAACCAAATCCGATTTTGGTCGGCAAAAGTTAAGTTTTTTAGCAACTAAAAAACAATTAATAGCCAAAAGTATAGAATTGGCGACTAAAAAATATTTTTAGTCGCCAAAAGTGGTCTTTTTTTATTTTACATAAATTATGTTCAATAAAATAATTATGTTTATACATATACTTTTATATTAATATGGATGTATGTACTATATAAATAATATATGTTGCATATATAATCATGTGGTGCTATAGAGGTGTAGTGGGAAGAGTGTGGTGTATAAGGTTTATGGTGCGGGAGGTTGGCGGTTCGAGTCTCCGCAAGAGCGGATCAAATTGTTCTACAATGAATTATCGTCACGATTGGCACTTGATAGCATCACGAATAGTGCCTACCATGACATTAAAGTGTCACTGAAAGGTTTTAGTCTTGATGGTGCAATGACACTTATAAGTGTCACTAACTCTTTTTTTAATGGCGCTTGATAGTGCCACAAATAATATCTACCGTGACATCAAAATGTCATTAAAAGTTTTTAGCCATGATGGTGTAGTGGCACTTGCAAGTATCTACCGTGACACTAGTATCTACCGTGGTACGGATACAAATGGCACTTGTTCAAAATGCCACAAGACTAAAAAATGTCATTAAACCAATAGTTTTGTGGCACTTTCAAATGTCACCAAACTAAGAAAATGTTGTAGTGTTGAGAAATTATATTGAAATGAGGAATGAAAATTTTGATCACAATGGGAATATTGTATGGGAGTATTGAAAGTGGAAGAAATATTGCATTGTATTATTAATCATTGCATTGGCATATCAATTCATTTAATAATGATGAGTTTTGAAATTTGATTTGAAAACTTTGCATTGAGAAAGGAATGTTGGGAAAAAAAGTTTTCATGAAATGATATTGGGGTAAATACAATGGTAAGTCTTGAAAGGTGATGTAGATGATAGGTGTCGAGCCTTCCAGTTAATATTTATAGCGACCCAAGTTTTTACCCCGACTTTTGTTGTGTTTCGGACTCGGATTCCATGATTGTATATTGTTGTCTATGTATTGTTTCCTTCCTTTAACTCTTTATATTTGAGTTTTGGATTATGTTGGGCATGTTTGGAACAGGTTGGTTGTTAGTTGGTCTAGAATGTTGTTGCCCAGATTTTGGCTTCTTGCGCTCAAGCGAGGCTTGTGTAATCTGCTTCTTTACTCGAGCAAGGCCTCTTACGCTCGAGCGAGCCTTATGAAATTGTTTCTTTATTCGAGCGAGACTTCTTGCGCTCGAGCGTGCGTCTGCATTGGTAACAGACCTGGAACTTTGCATTCTATGCTAGAGCGACGCTTCTTGCGCTCGAGCGAGGCAATTTGCTATGTCTGGTCGCTCGAGTGACAACTCCTTCGCTCGAGCGAGCCTATTTATATCAGATCGTGAATAAGATGTTACAGAACACTTTTGCAGCTCACTCTTTCTCTAAAACTCTCCAAAAACGCAGGTTTTCATACTCTCTCTAGAATACACCTTATCTCTAAGATTTCATCTAGATCCGTTGTGGTCTTGACCCTAGTGTCTTTGAGAATAAGGTAGAGAGCTTCAAGAGCTTCGTGTTGATCCAAGTAAGAGTTGGTTTCGTCATCTTTGGAATTTCGATCTTACTTGCCCGTCTTCTACACTTAAGGCAGGGATTTTCTTTGAGTTATATATATATATATATATATTTTTGTAAGATCTAGATTATTTTGAAATCATCTTTTGATTTGCTTTGAAAATGGGTAGTTAATTCAAGAAAATGTGTAATTTTTTTTTTTAAAAGTAGGTTTACTTTCTTGTTTCCTTAAAAATAGAAGTTGAGGGTTTTGAACTATGTTGATTGAAGAAAGAGGATTTTGGTGAGATTTTTCTCAAATGTTTGAAGATGGACGGTTTTGGTGAGAAAACCTAGAAATTGGGGATTTTTAAAAGAAGTTGAAAATCCATGGTTGATATTGTTATATTTATTTTGAATATCCAAAATAAGTGATGTTTGGAAAATTTCTTATTTATATTGTATAAATGATAAATTTTAAGGAATATAAGAGTTGTTGTTCATTTTGAAAATTGTTATTCAAAATGTTGATTTAGTCTAGAAATGGCTAATTTGTTGAAAATGCTCGAAATATGGAAGATGTGTTATTCCTCGGATGAATTGAAATAAATGTATATTTATTCAACTTGTGAAATTGCATGGAAAGGAGAAACGAGAATTTTGATCACAATGGTAGTATTGTGTGGAAGAATTGGAAATGGAAGAATTGTTGTATTGTATTGATTATTGTTGCATTGGAATATCATTCATTTGATTACATTGAACTTTGGAAGTTGATTTGAAAACCTGCATTGAGAAAAGAATGTTGAGAAATGAGTTTTCATGAAATGGTTTGGGGTAAATACGGTGGTAAGTCTTGACATGTGGTGTAGATGATAGGTGTTGAGCCTTCCAGTTGACACTGGTAAAAATGACAATTGATAACTGTCGAGCCTTTCGATTGGTACCGATAAAAATGACAATTTGGTAGTATTTGTATAATCTACTTGCAGACACCGACCTAGGGATTACCAGAGTTGTATTTACTGCCCCTTTGGTTAAAACTGATAAATGTTGAACAGTTGAAGTTGCGTGACATCATTGAGTATGATGGTTTTCATAAGATGAAGACATGTTTTATTTCGAAAATGGCATGGCATGGCATGGCGTGTATATTCATCTCTTGAGAATTGTATAAAATGTATATACTTTGTTAAGGATTTCCTACTGGGCTTTATGCTCATCCTACAGGATTCTTGTGCAAGAAAAGATGTGGTGCTTCCACCTAACTGAAGGCGTGGAAGTGTGTGCAGAAAGCATAATGTGCTCATTTGTTGTGACTTTGATTGTAAGCCAAGGGTTTTGTATGTGTGGGTTTGAATAACCGTTTTGTGTAACCAGGCTCGAGCCTTGGAAACTTGTAAACCCTTGGGAGAATTTGTTGTTTAATTAATTGTTGTTGGATCAATTGTACTATCGCATGAAGATTATTTACATCATGTAATGCAAGTATGAGGATTTATTATCAGTTTTACTTTAAAGGGGCCATGACTATTGTATTATCATTTGGACATAAAAATTGGGGCGTTACAATTCTGGTAAAAATGACAGATTACAGGTGTCGAGCCTGCTAGTTAATACTGGTAAAAATGACAAATTGGTAGTACTTGTATAGTCTACTTGTAGACACCAGCCTAGGGATACCTGAGTCGTATTTACCATCTTGGAATTTTATTGAAATTATTGGATTAATGTGTTTTCAAAATGGCATTGTGCCCAAGATTTTCAAAAGATAAGAAAAATATTTTGAGCATGACATGACATATGCATTCATCTCATAAGATCGTATAAAATGGATTTGATGAATTGTTTAATTATTTGATTCAATTGATAATCAGATAATTGAATGAATTGAAAAGGATGTCCTGTTGCTATTGAAATATGTTTATTTATTTAAGTTAACTTGTTGTGGTTAATTAAATAAATTGGATTTAAGAGATTATGTAATAAAATCATATGGTTTTGACATAATATGATTTCACGTATATGTATGAGTATTTTGATACCCTCATATCTTCTAATGTTTTAATATGAGATTATTTGGTGAGTTAGTGGTTGCTCACCCCCTGCCTGTACATGTGTACAAGAAATACTTTTCGGATTTAAAGATCAAATAATGTTTTTTTTTAACATTTCATAAGTGTAATGTAGTGATGGATTATACTACTTCATTTGTTGTTTGGCTGAGTGCTATTTTTATTATTATTATTATAAAGAGTAGTGTCCTTTCTTTTATTGTAAGTCTCATGGCATTTTTTTTATTTGTATGTAAATGTTATTGTTGTATAACAAGAGGGAATATATATATTTAATTATTTATCATTTCATCCAAGGATGAAATGTTATTTGTAAATGGACTTAATTAATGAACATTAGTAATGTTATTCGAGTAATAAAATACGAGGCGTGACAGATTCCTTATCTCACTAGAAATACATCACTACTGCAAAGCAAACCCCACACACTATAATTGCCTCTTCCACATCTCTCTCACTATTTTTTTATTACCAAAAGTTAACTATTGATTATTAGATTTTATAGAAGTTAATTAATTTTCTCATCTTTTACAAAGTACTAAACATTTGCCTCCTTAATTCAACTCTTCTTAAGAGAGTTGAAACCTAAAGTCTCTACCTACTATTGACTTTAAGATAGTGTCGACGAAGACAACATAAAAAAATTTTACTTATATGATTTACATAATTTTTAACTAATAAAAATATATGTTTTACTTAGATAAGTGACCTCCTTAATGATGGGTGGGTCATAAGTTGAGCCTAGTTTTTAACCCTGCAGATCATCTGCCATACTATCCTGCTGTGGTATACAAAACCACGTCGTTTTGTGTTAAACGACCATTTTATTTAGTTTTTTTTTTTAATTCAAAAATCCGGTCCCTTGTTTCCTCATTTTCTCTTTCTTTGTATCGTCTTTCCCCCATTTTCTCTTTCTCTGAATCGTCTTCTTCGCCTTTGTTGAGTCAGTGAACCCTAGCAAAGAGATAGAGGCATCGTGAGAGGCGACTGAACCCTAGCAGAGAGAGAGAGTTATCATGAGAGGCGACTGAACTAACACGAACTGAGAGAGGAACTGAGAGACGAAAGAGATGGCGGAGATGGAGGAGCAACGCGATGGCGAGCAAAGGACCGTGGGCGACGGTGAGTCCGGCAGTGATGCGATGGCGGGAAGGCGACATTGCGGCGACAGCGAGGTCTATTTCATCACCTTGCTGTTATATATTGATTCATTGATGGTTCTATATTGATTTTAGGCATTGATTCGTTGATTTTAAAATCTGAAATGTTATATATTGATTCATTGATTCAGATTTTGACCCATTGATTCATTGACTCATCGATTTTTTAACCCATTGATTCAGATTAAGGAACCCATTGATTCATTGATTTTAACCCATTGATTCATTGATTTGAATCTGATTTCATATGTTATACATTGATTCATTGATATGTATTTTTTTTGATTCATTGATTCAGATTTTATATATATCAATGAATCTGATTCCAGATGTTATACATTGATTCATTGATATATATTGATATATTTTAATACATCTGTCTAAATCTGAAATGTTATATATTGATTCATTGATTCAGATTTTAACCCATTTCAGATTTTAATTTGTTGCCTAGGTGTAATCTGTTAATTCAAATTCAGATTTTAATATATTTGATTCAGATTAATTCAAATTCGATTCAGATTTTAATTCAAATTGATTCAAATTTGATTCAGATTAACCCATTTTAATTCAAATTTAATTCAATTAACAGATTTTTATCTGTTAATTCAAATTCAGATTTTTGAAATCAATTAATTCAAACTTTTTCATATGAAATGGGTTCACTAACTGAAATGGGTTCAGTCACTGAAGTAGGTAAATTTTATGTTCTATATATATAAGTCAGATTTTTTCATATGATTTATGTTCTATATATAATTTGCCTCCATTATATGGTTTATATATATGAATTGTAGGTAAATGTGGTTTATATATATAAATGTGGTTTATATATATGAATTGTAGGCAATGGAAGAAAGTAATATTGTTGATGATTGTGGTTGGAAGCCGAAAGTGGGAATGTCATTTGACTCTGAACAAGCCGCATATGACTTTTACAATACGTATGGGGGAAAGTTGGGCTTTAGTATTAGGAAGGCCTATGCAAACAAGAACAAACATACGAAGGAGATAACATCACGTACGTTTGTATGTTACAAAGAGGGAAATCGGGGTATTGACAAACGAGATCCACTTGTCAAAAATCCAAGACAAGAGGTAAGATGTGGTTGTGGTGCCCGATTTAGTATCAAGTTGGATAGAATTTCAGGAAAATATCTTGCTTGTGATTTTGTTGAACATCATAATCATGATCTTGTGCCTCAAGATTGCATTCATATGTTGCCTTCCCAAAGAAAAATATCTACCACCCAAGCAATTGAAGTAGAATTAGCTTCACAGTCTGGAATTCCTCTTAGGTCTGCTTATGAACTATTTGGTAGGGAATCTGGTGGAAGAGCATCACTTGGTTTCACCAAATTGGACCAAAAAAATTACCTAAGATCGAAGAGACAAAAAGATTTGGAATATGGGGAAGCGGGTAGTGTGTTGCATTACTTTGGTAAGAAAACTGTGGAAAATCCATCTTTTTTTTATGCAGTCCAATTAGATTGTGATGAGCAGATAAGTAATATATTTTGGGCTGATGCTCAAATGATCATGGACTATGCTCAGTTTGGTGATGTAGTCACATTTGACACTACTTACAGACCTTTTGGATCATTTGTTGGATTTAATCATTATCGAGAAACAGTTATATTCGGTGCAGCGTTGATGTACGATGAGACTGCTGAATCTTTTACATGGTTGTTTCAAATTTTTTTGGAGGCAATGTCAAACAAAGCTCCGAAAACTATTTTCACAGATCAAGATGCTGCGATGGCTAAGGCCATTCCAATTGTCATACCTGATACAAACCATCGTCTTTGTACATGGCATTTGATGCAAAATGTTGTCAAGCATGTAAGTTCTGTTTTTGATGATGTAGGGGTCAAGGCTGTGTTTTCAAAATTTATGCATGACATTGATGATGAAGAACAATTCCGAATATAGTGGGACCAAATGCTTGATAAGTATGATGCATTTGACAATCATTGGTTGGAGCAGACTTTTCGCGTGAAGGAGAAATGGGGATGGCCATATATTATGAATTCTTGGGCAGCTGGAATGAGTACTACTCAACTTAGTGAATCCTTTAATGCATTTTTGAAGGATTATTTGAATTGTGACCATAACTTGATGGAGTTCTTCATGCATTTTGAGAGGGTGCTTTATGAGAAGAGGTATAAGGAATTGGAAGCCGAGTATAATTTGTCCCAAAAATTGTTGAGGGTTTCAATTCCAACTTTGATGTTAAAGCAAGTGGCAGAGATTTACACGAAAACAATTTTTGAGGAATTCCAAAATGAGTATGTACAGTCCATTGAAGCATCCATTATAGGCACTATTCATGATGGTGAGAGCACCATATTCACAATAAGAACAATGGTAGATGGAAAAAAAAGATAAGATTGTGACAATGGATGGAGGGGGTTCTTTGAGTTGTAGTTGCAAGAAGTTTGAAGTGAAGGGCATACTATGTCGACATTGTGTCAAGGTGCTTAGAGATGTATTCAATGCAACGGAACTTCCTCCACAATATATACTCAAACGATGGACTAAAAAAGCAAGGGCTGAACGAGTGAAAGATAGACGTGGGTATGAAATGACGGCTGATGTGAAATTACATCAAAGTGACCAATATCGGTCATTAATGACCATGTTTAGAGCAATAGCGAGTAGAGCCGCTGAAAGTGAATAAACTTATCAGTTGTTAGTTTCAAAAGGTGAAGAATTGAGTGTAATGGTTGAAGACAAATTAAGTCTCCACATTTGTGGTCAAGTGGAGGTAACTGATTTGAGAAATTCGTCAAGCAACGCATGCCCACAAAGTGATGAAGTAGATTGTCCAATCCAAGCTAAGGGACTGAAGAAAAGAGAGTCAACTAGTAAGGGAAGAAGGAGGATCAAAGGCGGGATGGAAAAAGCTATTGCAAAGAAGAAAAGGATGCAATCTCATTTCATCATGGGTGGTAATTCTATTCAGGTATTATGTAATAGTAATGTCGTATTTATATGGTTAGTTTTAAAATACAGTAGATTAGTAAAATTGCATACGATTAAAATACAGTAGATTAGTCAACTAAAACATTGATTTTTTTTAGTAATGACCCACTTTCATTAAGGTTTTTCGTTGTATGTAGGGTGGCGCTGATTATACTCCCCAATGTGAATCTCAGCCTCATTTCCGCATGGGTAATAATTCTATTCAGGTAATATTTAATAGTAATGTGGTCTTTATACGGTTAGTTTGATGAGTTCATTTCATTAAGTTCATTCATTATATGGTTAATTGTTGTTATGTGTAATTGGTTTGCTTCGCAATGTAGTCGGGTGGTACTGTTTACACTTCCCAAGGTGAATCACAACCTCATTTCGTCATGGGTGGTAATTCTATTCAGGTGTTATGTAATAGTAATGTCGTATTTATATGGTTAGTTTTATGAATTCATTTCATTAAGTCCATTCATTATATGATTAATTGTTGTTATCTGTAATTGGTGTGCTTCGCAATGTTGTCGGGTGGTACTATTTACACTTCCCAAGGTGAATCACAACCTCATTTCATCATGGGTGGTAATTCTATTCAGGTATTATGTAATAGTAATGTCGTATTTATATGGTTAGTTTTATGAATTCATTTCATTAAGTCCATTCATTATATGGTTAATTGTTGTTATCTGTAATTGGTGTGCTTCGCAATGTAGTCGGGTGGTACTGTTTACACTTCCCAAGGTGAATCACAACCTCATTTCGTCATGGGTGGTAATTCTATTCAGGTATTTAATGGGTGAATCATGAGTGGTAATTTTATTCATGGGTGAATCACAACCTCATTACTGTTTACACTTCCCAAGTTGGGTTGCTTGGCATTTAATTCTTGTTATCTTTAATTGGTTTGTCTGGCAATGCAATCGGGTGCTGCTATTTATACTTGCCAAGGTCAATCACAATCGCGTTTCATCATGGGTAGTAATTCTAATCAGGTAATAGTTTTTTGTGTGCAAGTTTTTAAGAAAATGTTAAATAATGACCATGTTTTTTATTCAAATATTTTGTTTACATAGTTTCTATTGGTTGTATTTAGGATCATGGTCTTGGTGTCAATTTTTCTCAATCACAACCTCGTTTCGTCATGGGTATTAATTATAATAAGGTAATATTAATGTTCAATGATGTTTCTTTTGTTTTTAAAAATTTTTGGTTATTAATTTAAAATTTTTATTTCTTTTTTTTTTTTGTTTTTCGTCATGGGTATTAATTTAGGATCATCGTCATGATATCTACATTTTTCCATCTCAACCTCGGCCTCAAGTTCTTATGGGTGGTACAAGTGGTTCTCTTACGTATGGTACATATGATGTGAGTTATAATTAGTGACATAGTTTACATTTAAAATGTAGTATACATTGTAATCGAAGTTGAATACATGGTTTGGTGTATTGCAGGGAAATAACATGCCTCAGTCAATGCCTTCTGTGTATCCCACTCACAGATCTTTTCAGGAGTTGCTTCGAGGTACAAGTGTTGAAAACTTTGCAGTCCATCTCTCGCAAGCGTCACATAGTCCTGCTGACAGTCATGTAGATGGACATCCCTGAGAAGTTTATTTTATCTTCATTTGTTTTGGACAGATGTATTTTGTGTTGGACAGATTTAGACAGTTTTCTTTTATTTTGGACAGATTTGGTCTCATGAATGTTGGACAAATTTGGTTGTGTTATTTTGTGTTGCACAGGTTTATAATGTTGTGGACAAATTTGGAATGATATGGACATCCTATGGATAGTTTGCTTTTATTTTGGACAGTTTTGGTCTCATGAATGTTGGATAGATTTGGTTGTGTTATTTTGTGTTGCACAGGTTTATACTGTTCTGGACATGTGTCGAATAATCTGGACAGATTTGGACAGTTTTGGTTGTCTTATTTTGTGTTGCACAGGTTTATAATGTTGTGGACAGATTTGGACAGTTTTGGTTGTCTTATTTTGTGTTGCACAAGTTTATAATGTTTTGGACAGATTTGGTCTCATGAATGTTGAGCAGATTTGGTTGTGTTATTTTGTGTTGCAAAGGTTTATCATGTTGTGGACAGATTTGGAATGATCTGGACAGATTTGGACAGTTTTTTTTTTTGTTTTGGACAGATTTGGTTTTGGTTTGTGTTTATTTTGTGTTGTCTGCACAGATTTGGATTCTGGACAGATTTGGATACATTTATAATGTTTTGGACAGATTCAGTTATGTTGTGGATAGATTTGGTTGTGTTATGTTGTGGACAGATTTGGTGAAGAACAAGTATGACCTGACCAATAATAAGAATATAAAATAATGAAATCTGTCCACAACATTACAAAATAGTGAGATCTGTCCAGAACATTATAAAATACTGAAGTCGTCAAGCATAGGTAATTTCAGGTAACGTCATTGACAGAAACAAAAAAGAAACGCATCACATTCGTCAAACGTAGGTAATTCCATTAAGCTTTACATATCAACATTCATAGTTTAAAGTCTACAACATTCAAAACCCAAATACATCCACCAAAAAAAAAAGGTTACATTCACTAAGGTTACCCAAATACATCCACCAAAAAAAGGTTAAGCGCATCACTAAAAGGTTACATTCACTTCAGTAGTGCTATTAGCATGGTAAAACCAATCAACACTATGGCTGTGAACATAAACAGTTTCATAGCTTCTTGGTTTCCTTCAACTCGTTCCAATCTATTTATAATTTGATTGAGTTTGTCAACATCATAATCATAGCCTCTCTCATCTTCATCCTTCATATAACTAGCTTTACTTTTCCTTTGGATATCTGATGCATTCCCAGTCGAAGCCGGTCCCCACCCAAAGTACTCGCACATCCTATTTGCACACTTGAAATACAGCCTCCCTGGATTTTTCTCTGATTCTGATATGAACACTGTAGCTTTTTTTCCACAATTGCATCTCTGATTTTGCAAATATCCAGTATCAATGTTTGAACCCATTGACATTGACATGATCCTAGTAAGAGCATTTTCCACAATTACAATCAGTCCATTAAGACAACATTCAAACAAATATGTAAAATAAAACACTAATCAATGATATAATAACCATTTGTCTAATAAACATTGTCATTTTCATGTTCATGTTAATTCTTAATTTTATTTTCATGTTCATGTTCATCCTAGTCATATACATAGTTCATGTTCATTCCTAGATCATATACATAGTTCATGTTCAAACCAGTAAAATAGCAAACTGTTGTTTACATGCATTGCCATTATTCATGTTTTGTTTGACATAGGCAACTGCCCTGTTTATTCATGTTTTCAATAACCATTGTCATTATTCATGTTTTCTTCTTTTTTTTTTTTTTTTGACAATGGGATCAATATAGATCAAACAGTCCTGCTGAATCATGTATTGGTCTATATTGGTCCAATATTGATCAAACAGTCCTGCTGTCAAACAGTCCAAGTCTTGCTGAATCATGTACTGGTCTATATTGGTCCAATATTGATCAAACAGTCCTGCTGTCAAACAGTCCTTCTCCAAAGAAATTATTTGATCTATATTGGTCCAGACCAAATTCAGGACTCATTCTGTTGCCATATAAAAGGAAAAAAAATTTGATTCATGTCTTTCTTAGATCAAACAGGGCAGTCCTATTTGAATCATGTCTCTATTTGATCTATATTGTTCTTGTGCCTCATTCTGTTGCCATATAAAAGGAAAAAAATTTGAATCATGTCTCTCTTAGATCAAACAGGGCAGTCCTATTTGAATCATGTCTCTATTTGATCTATATTGTTCCAGACCAAATTCAGGACTCAACCATTCTATATTTTAATTTTTATTATTGCTTATGTTGGCTACTCTATATTGAAATCCTGTGTTGGTTCTTGATTGCAGGTAATGGGAAGGGGATTTCCCACACCCCATTGACTCTAGTTGTGAAAAAGAAAGGTGTTTCTAATCTTACAATGGTGGACCTTCCTGGAATCACTAGAGTGCCTGTTCATGGCCAACCTGAAGATATTTATGACCAGATTTCAGGGATCATAATGGAGTACATTAAACCAGAGGAGAGTATTATTCTGAATGTTTTATCTGCAACAGTTGATTTCCCACCATGCGAGTCGATAAGGAAAAAAATGAATTCAAGGACTCAAAGACTCAAAAATGAATTCCTCAATCATTCTGTGTCAAAAGTGTCAAATAAAAGGAAAAAAAAAAACAAATCATTTTTAATAGAAATGTGGAACCCAGATTAAGGAACCCAGATTAACACAATATATTCAGCAGTCTCAAACATTGAACAAAAAATGAAAGGATTTTATATTCCACATCTCACCATCTCAGATTATTTAGCAGTCAAATGGATCTCATCATCTCTCATTATTCAGCAGTCAAATGGTGAGCATGATGAGACTATGCCCAGATATTCCACATCTCACCATCTCACATTATTCAACAGTCAAATGGATCTCACCATCTCTCATTATTCAGCAGTCAAATGGTGAGCATGATGAGACTATGCCCAGATTAATGTCATTATTCCAATAAATTGGGAATAAAACAAACATTGAACAGATTAACACAAAACATTGAACAGATTAACACAAACATTGGGAATAAATTTGGAATAACACCAAATCAACAAAAATTTGCAAACATTCAACAAAAATAACACCAAATCTGTTTCAACAACAAATCCATCAAACTCAACATAAATCAAAAGCATCTATTGGCAACAAAATCATATAAAAAAAAGTAATAAAACACGAAGGGTCGAAGGGAGAAAAATGATCCTGAAGACGAACGGACCTCGTCTCCGTCGTTTCCCCTCGCCTCACCGCTGCCTCTCCTCTCCTCGTCGTTTCGCCTCTACTCTCAATTCGTCTGAGTTCTGAAGCAACACTAGGGTTCTCTTTGAGTTCTAAAGCAACATAAAAGAAACGAGAGAAAAAAAAAAAAAAAAGAAGGTCAAAAACGACATCGTTTTTTACCACGGCAGGAAAGTATGGCAGAAGATCCGGACTCTTGTTTTTAAGTCTTATATCTGACATTAGCTAGCGAAGTAGCAGACGTCTCTCAACCTAGTAAGCTAGTATACCTCATAAGTAGGTCCTAATAAAAGATAAATAATAATAACATGTAAACATCTATCTCATTAATTAGTTGCCATGTATATTATATAAATATTTTGAAAAAGAGTTGGATTTCCATTAGTTAATAATATGAATTGGAGGGTATTATTTAGGATTGTGGGGGTTTATCATGAATTATGTTTTGATAATTTGAAATATTTATTTTATCAAAAATTTTATATATTATTCAGATAATAAATTAGATTATGCAGGGGTGCTCAGGGGATATTTTGATCCGCTCAAACCGATTGAACTGAACTGATCCGCCGCATTTTGGATGGATGTGTGAGGATGAACAGAAGGTTATGGATTGATTTTTTTCAATCCACCTAATTTTGGATAGATAGCAGATTTGAGGTTTCTCTAGCAGCAACCGAACCGCCAAACTGCAAGCACTCATAATAATTTGTAAGACTTTATGTGTTTCAATTTGTTTAAATAGTTTGTTTGCGTTTTCAGTTGAAAAATAGTTTAGATATTCAGTTGTGTTTTCAATTTGTTTTCAATTTGAAAATCCTTTTATCAAATGGCAAATGTTGATATTTGATATTTTTGTGTGAAAATTATAAGGTTTAATTTTGTCATTTTTAAAAAAAAATCAAATTATATGATTTTTGAATTAAAAAAAAAAAGTAATGAAATAGTTTTGATAATGCATCATTTTCTTATATATATTTATTATTGGTATTTGACAATTTACTTGATAATCTTTTGATTATGTTGAGTTGGATTATTATATATCCAAAAAAAAATGTTGACAAGTATTTATATTATATTCAAAATTTATAAAAGTTTAAACTGCCAAACTGATATGCATCCATCTGTCAATCCGTCAATCCACTCAATCCGCATCTACCAATTTGGTGGAGGAATGTCTGCCAATCCGGCGGACGAATGACAAATTAGAGATTCCCGACTACAATCAAGCCGCGAACACCACTATTATGATGAATTAGGAGTTTTTACTTTTTCAAATATAAAATATCAATCTACTAATATTATAAATCTCGCTTCAAATACAATGCTAGTCTCTCTACCTATAAACTAAGATTCTTTATCTCACTAGAAATACATCACTATTGCAAAGCAAACCCCACACACTATAATGCTAGTCTCTCTACCTATAAACTAAGATTCTTTATCTCACTAGAAATACATCACTATTGCAAAGCAAACCCCACACACTATAATTGCCTCTTCCACGTCTCAATCACTTCTTTTTTTTTTTATTAACAAAAGTTAATTATTGATTATTAGATTAACACCTTTATAAAAGTTAATTAATTTTCTCATCTTTTACAAAGTACTTAAACATTTGCCTCCGTAATTCAACTCTCTTTAAGAGAGTTGAAACCTAAAGTTTCTACCTATCGTTGACTTTAAGATAGTGTCGACGAAAACAACATAAAATTTTTTTTACTTATATGATTTACATAATTTTTAACTAATAAAAATATGTGTTTTACTTAGATAAGTGATCTGCTTAATGATGGGTGGGTCATAAGTTGAGCCTTGTTTTTAAGTCTTATATCTAACATTAGCTAGCGGAGTAGCAGACGTCTCTCAACCTAGTAAGCTAGTATGCCTCATATGTAGGTCCTAATAAAAGATAAATAATAATAACACGTAAACATCTATCTCATTAATTAGTTGCCATGTATATTATATAAATTTTTTGAAAAGGAGTTGGATTTCCATTAGTTAATAATATGAATCAGAGGGTATTGTTAGGATTGTGGGGTGTATCATGGATTATGTTTTGATAATTTAAATTTTTTATTTTATCAAATATTTTATATATTATTCACATAATAAATTAGATTAATCTAATAATCATAATATATTTAATTTATTACGTTCGTCACAATAAATAAATATATAAAATGAGTTGTCTATTTCAAAAACGCAATTGTCAAATGTTTACCTTTCTTGTTACGTATGCTATGAGCTCAGCAAATTGACTTTGTTTAATACACTTTACTGTTTGGATAATTTTTTTATTTGAATAGAATGGAAAATGGAAAATGGAAAATGGAATATATATATATATATATATTTCCTTTCCAAATCACTATTTAAATCTATTAAAAATAAAAAAAATTATTATTTAAATTCATGATTCAAACATAATTTGGGAATTCAAAAAAAAATTTAAAATCTGACCCAAAATTTTAGATTGATGGTATAGATTTAATCTTCTTGTTGTGGACCAATTCCATGAATGAATCTCAATTATGAATTTTATATTCTAAGTAAATTCTTTTTTTTGTTTGTTTGTGGCAATCATGAATTTAAATTTAAACCGCCTATTTTATCAATAAAATTTTAATTCCATTGCCAATCGGGAAAAAAAAAAGAGTACAAAATTGATATTGGAGTCGCACACACCTTTATTATCCAAAACGTATATAACTACAGAAGATGAGAAGCTATACTATTCTTCTCACTTTCATGCATGCATACATACATTACCAGTTAATTTTGAACTTCCTAAATTATATCAAGCGTGAGTTACCAAAAATTCTCCAACCCTTTCACATGTACTACTATGAGTCCTACATACACCCATAGTGTTCATTGTATTGATACATATAGGAGGTGATATAACTATGTAAGTTCTCTTATTCAAAAAGATGATACTTCCATCTGATCGTAGAACAAGCCAGAAGGCCCACCGTTAGGCAGCAATGCCAGCATCACGGGCCCTTTTGCACCTTCTTCAACAGTGAAGATCCCTCTATGATAGTTGAGGTCTGTTTTGACATAGCCGGGACTTACTGCATTTATAACAATATTAGGATACTTTTTTGCCAAAACTCTCGTGTACGAATTGAGAGCTGCCTTGGACATTATGTATGCCGAACAATTAACAGGCCATCCTTTGGTTGCCAACAAATCCTCCTTCAAATCCTCAAGATATCTCTTAAGCACCTCCTCCACTTTCTCTTCTGTAAGGCTATCAGTATCGCTTAACTCCTTCTTGGCTTTTTCATTTAAAACAAGCTGAAATATAATTGAAATGTCGTTATACAAAAGTAGTCAACCAAAAAAAAAAAAAAAGAAAAATCTTTATGTTATATATATATTTTTTTCTCTATATGATGGAAAAGTTTTTGTACCTCCAATTGCCCCAAGGTAGAGGAGACATTAACTATTTTGGCAGAGTCTGATAGTTGAAGAAGTGGAATAAACTCTTCAGTCACTAGCTTCACTCCATAATAGTTTGTTCCTAGACAAGCTTCTCCCATCTCATAACTTTGCTCCATAAATTTCTCTGCTTTAACATTTGAACTTACAATCTACATCAAAGTTGGCAATAACAAATTATTTTTAGAGAAATTGATTCATAAACAGAATTTGTATGTGGCTCCAAACTCCATATAGTTTGTAAAATTGATTAAATAAAAAAGGATTATTACTCAACCATAAAACTGATAAATGTTTTAACTTGCAACAAAACCACTATATATATTGTTAGGTCCCTTTATTGTCAAATCCTCGTACAAACTCTGTTTTGAAAAGTTATAATTTTTTTCTTGTTTTTTGACTTTCCCGCTCGAGCGGGACCATTGGCGCTAGAGCGTAATATGTGGTATCTTAGTAGTTGGTCGTGTCTGTAAACATACTAAAAAGTGTGATTTCACGCTCGAGCGTGTGTTCCAGCGCTCGAGCGGAAACCTGTTTGGTCACACGTATTTTACTGAAGTCGCTCGAGCGGGCTGTCCTGCACTCAAGTGAAGATCGCAACCTCTGTTTTCTATATATATCTGTTTTAGGCTGATTTTAGGGTTTACTTTTCCTAGATCTTCTTTAAGAGTCTTAGGGTTTCTTTTGAAGTTTTGGTCTGAAGTTTTTGTGAGTTTTCCTTGACATATTTGAGAGGGTTTGAAACCTGTGATCTAAGATACATACATTAAGGAGTTTGTTTCTTAATATTCAAGAGTGTTCTTCTTCAATGGAATCCGAAGATTCAAGCGTGGAGCATCAAAGGAGTTTGATATTGTACGTGGTTGTTAATTCGATATTAGAAGTTGTGGATTCAACTTCATACTGATCAATTCCGAGACGAAGGCTGTGGTGAAAGATTTTCAGAAGGCTTGAAGACAAATTTGATGTGTTTGGTAATTTGTTGGTTGTCTTTGTAATCTTTCTTTCTTTAGTAGTGGATTGATTAGTGGCATTTCGCCTGTGGTTTTTTATTACAATTGAAGGTGCTTCAATTGTGATTTTTTCACGTAAAAATCGTTTGTGTCGATTTATTGTTTATTTCGAAAACAACAATATAAACCACTTTCGTAAGTACTTGTTGATTTAGATTGTGTATTTTGATTGATTGGGAATTGGAATATTTAAATCTTGATCTAATCACAAATCACTTAGGATTTTCAATTGGTATCAGAGCAGGTCACTATTTGTTTTTTATGAAAACTATAGGAGTGTGATTTTGTGTGATTGGTGATATGGATTCAATTCATGAAGGTAACTCGACCCATAGACCTCCGTTACTTGATGGTACAAACTATTCTTATTGGAAAGCTCATATGAGAGCGTTTTTAAAATCCATCGATGAGAAAGTTTGACACTGTGTGCTCTATGGGTGGAGTGAACCTACTATCATCATTGATGGTACTGAGATTCCCAAACCCCTTGATAAATGGGACACAATTGATTATCAAAACTCGAGTTGGAACAGTAAGGCTCTCAATTCCATTTTTTGCTCCGTCACACCTGAAGAATTTCGTCGTATCTGCACGTGTGAGGTAGCAAAAGAGGCTTGGGACATTCTTGAAACAATTCACGAAGGTACTACTTCTGTCAAAAGGTCAAAACTTCAACGTCTCACCTTTGCCTTTGAAATCCTTTTTATGCGTGATGATGAGACGTTTGATGATTTCTATGCAAAACTTAGTGACATCGTGAATTCCTGTTTCACACTCGGTGAAAAAATCCCCGAAGCTAAAGTTGTTGGAAAAATTTTGAGGTCTTTACCCGAGAGGGTCCAATCAAAAGTGATAGCCATTGAGAAGGCTCAGAATGTTGATACCCTCAAGCTTGATCAGTTGGTTGGAAACTTGCAGACTTATGAAGCCCACCAGATTTCTGAGAAAAAACAAAAAGATAGTGTGGCTTTCACTTGTGCTCATGAGACTGCAAAAACTCCGGAGACTGAATTTGATTTAGAGTCTAAGATGACGGCTATGTTTACTAAACAGTTTAAAAAAAATTGAAGAAAAAGAAGCCTAATTTTAGAGACCTATTTCAAAAGACAAGAGTAATGAAAAACCCAAAACTTTTCCACCAAAACTTGCGCCAAAAACTGAAAAGAAGATTGTAAAGAGGTAAGGTGTCAAGTGCTATGAATGTCAAGGGTTTGGCCATATTGCCCTTGAATGTCCTTCGAAAAAGAATCAAAAGAAAGTCTACACAGTGACTTGGGATGATAAAGCGGGTCGGAGCAAGAACCCGAAGAACCTGAATCCGGTGAAGATGGGGATAGTGCTTTCATGGCATTTTGGTCCATTTTCACTCAACCTCTTCCAAAGACAGCAGAATTAGCTCATGCTTAGAACCTACATCATGCTCCCACCTTTGATGGGAGTAACTACTTGTATTGGAAGATTAGAATAAGGGCGTTTCTGAGAGCTTTCGATCCAGAAGGCTGGCAAGCCATTGAAAAGGATGTTGAAAGTGTTGATAATCCAAGCAATCAGAGAGTTCTGACTACTATTCGTGAAGCTATTTCTAATGAAGAACATCAACGGGTTGCTCACTGCACAAAGGCTAAAGATGCATGGGACATTCTGAGCCAATTTCATGAAAGATGAGAGTCATCTTCACCACCATCCATCACCTTTTCTGCCTTAGTTGCCCGACTGGATGAGGTCAAGGAGAATGAGGAGCAAAAAGAGGATCATGAAACATCAGAAGACAATGATGAGATTAATGGTGATGAACTACAAAAAGCTTACGAAAAGCTTTATGAGGAATCTCTGAATTTGTCCAAAATCAATGACAAACTCCCTCTCAAGCTCAAAGCATGTGAAAACGAGAATGTCAAGTTAAAAGGAGAACTTGCAACAGCAAAGCAGAATGTCATCAAGATCTTTAGTGACAGGCAAGACCTATGTGGGAAACTCTTATCTTGCGAAACTGAAAGAAATGAACTCCTGAAAGTGTATTCCACATATGAAGAGAAGCTTGAAAGTCTTGAGACGTCACAAGCTACATTGGAAGAGATGGTTTGTCAGAAAGATAAAGAACTCCGAATTGTTAGAGCCACAATTGCTATGTGGAACAAAGGTTCCAAATCATTAGAAGACATCCTTGGGTCTCAACAAATGGGTTATGACAAAAGTGGGCTAGGCTATGGTAATGCGACAGCTCACAAGGGACAAGCCTCTACATCACATGACTTGAAGACTCAAGTAAAGGGAAAGTTGAAGGTAGACCAGGATGATCCCTCTCTTCATCCACCTAAAGGGGGTAAGATCACCAAAAGGGAGGTAAAACCGGTTTTTATTTGTCATCAT
Organism: Camellia japonica; assembly: GCA_030407325.1. Lineage (NCBI taxonomy): Eukaryota > Viridiplantae > Streptophyta > Magnoliopsida > Ericales > Theaceae > Camellia > Camellia japonica. Next base: position 29,234,382 of record JAPPVO010000014.1, read on the forward strand.
TGTGGTAGGTATGGCCACATTCATCCTTATTGCTTTGAATTGTTTGGTAAGGGGTCTCAAAAAGGTAGAAATTCGAATATTTTTTGGGTTAGGAGACAACCTTACATGTCTAAGCAGAATACCAAGATTCATGAGGGTGTTCATAACGCCAAGACATTTACCAAGACTGCCAGACCTGATTTTGTTAAGACCAAAAAGATTTGGGTTAGAAAAGATGATTTGACTTGTCTAGTTGTTCACACTGCTCTAAAAGCACGTGACTCACACATGTGGTATCTTGATAGTGGGTGCTCTCGTCACATGTCAGGTGACAAATCCTACTTCACCTCTCTTGAAAAATATGAAGGTGGAATTGTTACCTTTGGAGATGGTGGCACTTCTAGAGTCATTGGTAAGGGCTCTATAAGTGTAGCTGGCCTTCCCAAGCTTGAAAATGTTTTACTTGTTGATGGTCTTAAAGCAAATCTTTTAAGCATTAGTCAAATGTGTGATTCCCATCATGAAGTATTGTTTTTAAAAAATAAATGTGAAATTTTGGATAAAAAGGGAAATACTATATTGTATGGGGTTTGCACATCTGATAACTGCTATAGGATTATTACTACTAATGATCTCACTTGTCACTCAGCCATCATAAGTAACATTGATTTGTGGCATCAAAGATTAGGTCACATGAATTTCAAAAATCTAATTAAGATAGCCAACAAAGAGCTTGTGAGAGGAGTACCTAAATTGGGTAAGAATCTGAATCATGTGTGTGGACCATGTCAACTTGGGAAACAAACCCGTGCCCCTCATAAAAAGGTGAACAGCTTTACAACCAAACGTCCTCTTGAATTGGTTCACATGGACTTAATGGGACCTACTCGCACTGAAAGCATAATAGGTAAAAAATACATTTTTTTAACTGTTGATGATTTTACTCGATTTTCATAGGTAAATTTTTGAAGGGAAAAATCTGATACGTTTGATACTTTCCAGGCCATAGTCCTTAAAATCCAAAATGAACAGGATGTTTCCATTGGGCGTATCATAAGAATTCGAACTGATCATGGTTGTGAGTTTGAAAATAGTTCATTTTCGGATTTATGTGATATGCATGGAATTAAGCATGAATTTTTTGCACCTATTACTCCACAACAAAATGGAGTAGTTGAGAGGAAGAACAGGGTTGTTCAAGAGATGGCTAGGGTCATGCTCCTTAGTAAGAAACTTTCTCTAAAGTTTTGGGCTGAAGCCCTAAATACTACTGTTTATGTCATAAATCGCGTGTATTTAAGGCCCGGCACTTTACAAACTCCATATGAATTGTGGAAGGGAATGAAACCTAATGTAAAATACTTCAAAACTTTTGGGAGTAAGTGTTACATTTTCAAAGATAGAGAGCCTTTGGGCAAATTTGACTCCCGAAGTGATGAATGTATTTTTCTAGGGTACTCAACCACTAGTAGGGCTTTTCGAGTCTATAACCTGCGAACTTCTTCTTTAATGGAATCAATCAATGTGGTTATAGATGACACAGGTTCCCCTACTCCAGCAACAAATGAGGATGAAAATGATGAGTCTCCAATCTTGGATACTGAACCACAAAGTCAAAGAGAAGCTGAGGTCCAATCACAAGAAATTGAGACAGCACCATCCTCATAGGTAAGTCAGAGTCTAAAGAGTGCTCAGAAAGACACCACTACTGATGCTTCTGTCACCGCAAGTCCTGAGTTCAAACCATCAGCAAGGGTGAAACTGAGGCCAAGTTTGGCATATTGCAAAAAAGCCAAAAAGCCAAAAAGTTATTCAAAAAGTTAAAAAGTTAACACTATTCACCAAAAGTCAACAATTACGGCTGCACAACTCCCAATCCTAATTTTTCCCTACAAATCAATTTTTACAATTTTTTATTACACATTTTTCCATAAAAAGTCAAAAAGTTAACCCAAACATCTATATTTTCTTCCTCAATTTTTTAGTCCAAAAAGACAAAAAGTGCACTTATTTAGAACACCCCAAACAACCTCTGAATCATCCAGCTCAACAGGTGATTGGAAGTGTATCGGATCGAATGAAAACCCGAAGACAGATTCGGGATGAGGTATCTCATATGTATTATGTTTCATTAATTGAACCTAAGAATATTAAAGAGGCCTTACTAGATGATAGTTGGGTTAATGCTATGCATAAAGAATTAGGTCAATTTGAACGTAACAATGTTTGGACTCTAGTTCCCAGACCTAGAGACATGAATGTGATAGGTACCAAGTGGATCTTTAAAAATAAATCTGATGAGAATGGCACTGTGGTTAGAAATAAAGCCGAGTTGGTTGCTCAAGGCTACACACAAGTAGAGGGTGTTGACTATGATGAGACGTTTACCCCAGTTGCACGTCTCGAATCTATTCGAATTTTACTTGGTGTTGCTTGCTTTCTTGGTTTTAAATTGTTTCAAATGGATGTGAAAAGTGCTTTTCTGAATGGGTACTTGAAAGAAGAGGCTTATGTTGAGCAACCAAAAGGGTTTGAGGACCCTAAATGTCCAAACCATGTCTACAAGTTAGACAAGACTTTGTATGGGTTGAAACAAGCCCCTCGGGCTTGGTATGATAGACTTACTACATTTCTTCTTGATAATGACTTTCAAAGGGGTAGTGTGGATAAGACTTTATTTGTGAAACATACTAAGTCTCATATTCTTGTTGCTCAGATTTATGTTGATGATATTGTGTTTGGATCCACTGCTGATCATCTTGTGAAATATTTTTCGAATTACATGACACATGAGTTTGAGATGAGCATGATGGGAGAGTTGTCTTATTTCTTGGGTCTTCAAATTAAACAGTCTCCTTCGGGTATGTTTGTTTCTCAGACTAAGTATGCTAAAAATCTTGTGTCAAAGTTTGGTCTTGAGTCTGCCAAACATGCACGCATTTCCATGAGCACCAGTCTTCACCTTTCCAAAGATTCCTCTGGTATTGATGTTGATCCTACCCTTTATAGGAGTATGATAGGGAGTCTTCTTTACCTCACAGCCAGTCGTCCTGATATTCCGTTCAGTGTAGGTGTTTGTGCCCGTTACCAAGCCAGTCCTAAAGAGTCTCATCTTCTTGCAGTCAAACGCATCATTAAATATGTTAATGGGACATTGAGGCATGGGGTTTGGTTTTCTACTGATACTATAGCTGAAATTACTGGTTTTTCTGATGCCGACTGGGCAGGGTGTGCTGATGATAGGAAGAGTACATTCGGGCGGTGTTTTTACCTTGGGAATAATTTGGTTTCTTGGTAGAGTAAAAAGCAAAATGCCATCTCTCTTTCGACTGCAGAGGCTGAATACATTGCTGCAGGGAGTTGTTGTGCACAAATGTTGTGGATGAAGCAAATGCTTCATGATTTTGGATAGATCAGAACACTCTCACTCTTTTCTGTGATAACACAAGTGCCATAAATATTTCAAAAAATCCTATCCAACACTCTCGCACCAAACACATTGACATTCATCATCATTTTATTCGAGAGTTAGTGGAAGAAAGCCTTGTTGTGCTTGAACATGTACCCACTGAGCATCAAAAAGATGATATTTTTACAAAACCCCTTGATCTTCTTCGGTTTGAGTTCCTTAGAAAGACCTTGGGTGTCGTACTCAGTCACTAGGGTGTTACCTGTTACTTGAAAGGGAGTGATTGATTGTTTTTTGTGTGCTTGGATGTTATAATCCCATAGTCATTGATTCCTGTTATCTTTGCATCAAAAATTTATATGAACACTGCTAATGCTGCTTTCAAGATCTCATTCTTCTTTGTTCATAGCTCATTCTGAATGCCCATACTCATTTACTTCATGATCTCATTCTGTACACATCCTTGAGATAAACTATTGCAGGGGTTTCCGCACAAGTGATCAAAGTTCTCTATGGACCACTAGCAGTGTTTCTTGTACTTTTTCAGAGGAATTGACCTGTACTAGTATATCATGGGTGATGTTGAGTCTCTTAACCATCTACCATCATTTATTCACTTCCATGGTTTCTCCCTCAGTTCATTGAAGTCCGAGCATTAGGAAAAGGCTACCTCAGAGGCACCAACCAGGCCATCCTTTTTGATTTCATCATTCTCTAGTTTGGTCTCCATACTCTTGAGCGTGCATGCCATTAGTGAGTGTCCACAACAAAGAAAAGTTTTTTTTTTTTTTTTTAAAAAAGGGAATCATTGATTGAGGGGGAGCCTCTGCGTTTACTCAACAACTACCCCGTGATTCCTAGTGGTTTGACTTTTCTCTGTGATGTTCAGTGACTCTTGCCGAAGGTCCAACCATCCGATCACTACGAGGATTAACTCTAGCTTTGTGGCCTCTCAAGGATCACACACACACATTTTGCATGTGAGCACTCATGGTTGTTTTTGAGTTATGCATTCTCATGTTGCTTATGATCCTTGATTGAATATTATCTGGTTTGCTCATGCTTTTGTGGTTCATAGTTTTTTTCTTTTAATAAACTTGTTTACAGGCTGCATGGAGTATGGATCATTTTATCCTAGTATTACTTTCTTCCAATCATACTCTCATTTGGTTAATAGTTCACCCTTCTCTGTTCAAGCTATTTTGTTTAGGCTTTAGTTGTGTTTGGTGTCACCATGTCTGCTCCCAAAAGACGCAAGTTTACAGTGTCTCGTCCTTCGTTTAATCCTGATAGATTTCCCTCTGCCAAACAAGCCAAGTTATTCAGAAAGTCGTTTGTGTCTAGGACTGTTCATCTCGAACGTCATGTCCAGCCAAATACCTTCGAGTCTATTCCCATCCATCCTTTGTTTGATCCATTAGGCGGGGACTTGGTTTTGTCCTTCTCCGGATGCCAAAATCTAGACTGGGTCCGTTAGTTTTTTTGCAATATTGAGAATATAGATGATATTGGTCCTTCCTTCACCACGTGGGTTCGAACTAAGTCCATCTCTGTCACTCCCGAGCTTATTAGAGGGCTTCTTAGTATTGACCGTGTGTTTCCGGAACATTATCCTTTTCCAGTTCATCCTACTTGTGATTTTAATGTCATGGCTGAAGTTTTGTATGGTGCTCCTCGTAACTGGATCAAGGGCACTTTGATTAAACAATTTGAACTCCTTCTCGAGTTTGGACTGCTTAATCTTATTATGTGTGCTAATATTATTGTCACCACTCACTCTTCTGAAATCAATCAAGAACAGGGGTTCGTTCTTTTTTGTATTGCTCGTCATATGTCCATCGATCTTGCCACCCTCATTCTTCGTAAGATGATTGCTGTCTTTGGTAACAAGCAATTAGGTCTCCCTTATGGTTGTTTAATCAACCGTCTCTTGTCCTGGCTTGAAGTTCCAGTTTTAGAGGATGATGAGTATACCTTTCCATCTAGGCCCTTCACTAAGAAGACTGTTTCCCAGAGTCATGCACATGTCAAGGGGGAGTCTTCTAGGATTAGTACTTCCGCAGGTACAACTGCTGGACTTGTCGAGGAGGCAGAGATTGATGCTGCCACAATTGGTGCTGAGGAGGATGATGTTCCACCCCGGACTTTTCATGACCAGCTTCGACATTTCGAGGAGGTTGTGACACAACGGTTGGATTTTCTGGATGCTCGGTTTGATGCCTTCGATGGCCGCCTTGGACACAGATCTCTGTTTGTTGGACAGTTTTACTCCTTGTCTCCCAGCCAAAAAGGAGATGATACAGTTTGGATATTTGGTGGTTTGGTTTGGATACTGTGATATACTTTGGCTATAGTTGTTTTTTTTTTTATATATCTGATGTTTTTGTGGACTTTAGTTATTTCACAGTCATTTGTTATATTCTTATGAGGTTCCATAGTTGTTTTTTTTGTGTTTCTCGCTGATTCACAGGTGGATGAATGATGTTAACTCAACCTTTTTGTAAGGCTTCAATTTTGTTTTCTTAATGTTCAATAGGTTGTGTTGGGGTTGTCTAGTGCGTGTGTTTTAAGGAAAATTGTTTAGAAGAGTTTTGTCCGGGATTTGACAAAGGGGGAGATTGTTAGGTCCCTTTATTGTCAAATCCTCGTACAAACTCTGTTTTGAAAAGTTGTAATTTTTTCTTGTTTTTTGACTTTCCTGGTTGAGTGCGACCATTAGCGCTCGAGCGTAATATGTGGTATCTCAGTAGTTGGTCGTGTCTGTAAACATACTGAGAAGTGTGATTTCGCGCTCGAGCGTGTATTCCAGTGCTCGAGCGGAAGCCTGTTTGGTCACACGTGTATTTTACTGAAACTACTCGAGTGGGCTGTCCTGCGCTCAAGCGGAGATCGCGACCTCTGTTTTCTATATATATCTGTTTTAGGCTGATTTTAGGGTTTACTTTTCCTAGATCTTCTTTAAGAGTTTTAGGGTTTCTTTTGAAGTTTTGCACTGAAGGTTTTGTGAGATTTCCTTGATATATTTGAGAGGGTTTGAAACCTATGATCTAAGATACATACATCAAGGAGTTTGTTTCTTAATATTCAAGTGTGTTCTTCTTCGGTGGAATCCAATGATTCAAGCGTAGACCATCAAAGCAATTTAATACTGTACGTGGTCGTTGATTCGACATTAGAAGTTGTGGATTCAACTTCATACTGATCAATTCCGAGACGAAGGTTGTGGTGAAAGATTTTCAGAAGGCTTGAAGACAAATTTGATGCATTTGGTAATTTGTTGGTTGTCTTTGTAATCTTTCTTTCTTCAGTAGTGGATTGATTAGTAGCGTTTCGCCCGTGGTTTTTGATTACAATTGAAGGTGCTTCAATTGTGATTTTTTCACGTAAAAATTGTTTGTGTCGATTTATTGTTTATTTAGAAAATAACAATCTAAATTACTTTCGTAAGTGTTTGTTGATTTAGATTGTGTATTTTGCTTGATTGGGAATTGTAATATTTAAATCTTGATCTAATCACGAATCACTTAGGATTTTCATATATATATATATATATATATTTTAAATTATGCACTATATCTTGAAATAAGATAACATTGGTTGATGGAGAGACTTACATCAGCCAGGGTTAGCCTATTTTGAGGGTCCTCATCAGTTATGCTTCCACTAATTCCTGCATTATTCACCTACACCAATTTTTACTCAATTATATATACTATTCCAAAATTGAGAGGAAATATGAAGAACAAAAAAATTATATTTCAATTTAGCATGTTGTATACGAAAGGAGAAGAGAAAAAAAATTGTTAAATATTATTGCTTAATGTGTGTTGAGTCCATCTATTAAAATTTAGGATAAATTATAAATATACTATTTGAGATTTGCTTAAAATACATATTATCCCCTATAGTTTTAAAAATTAAATCTCGTGCCCTTCAAGGTTCTAATCACATAACAAATGTCCCATTTTATTAATAAATCAGCAAGTCAATTAACAGTTTTAATGATGTTAGAAATATATTTCAATTAATAATTTAGGTAATTTAATTGTGTAAAAGAGAGTACTTAGAATTTTTTTTCCCCCATTAATTTTGTTAAATGAAAAATTCTGACAACAGGATGTTTGTAATTTTCAAAACCACAAAAAGTAATTTGTATTTTAAGCAAATCTCGAAAGTGTATTTGTATTTTACTCTAAAATTTAATAGAAACTATCTAATTTCACATAGTCATTGCCTCAACCACCATAGGCCAATGGCCATGTTTGTTCTGATGAACTAGATTAGATGAAATTAACATGCTTAAGTTAATTGTGAGAAGCCAATTTTGGGGGTTAGGCCAATATTTTCCAATTTTCACGAGGTAGGCCCTTTCCAATTAAAGCGGTTTTAGGTGTTAGTCTAGACCAGAACCAGACCGGATTCGATTCAAGTTTCAAAAACTATTCTTAAACGAGTTTTTATTTGCTTTAGTATTTTTTTTTCCCCACATTTTAGTCTATTTTTTGAACTTCTTAAATGCACCTAATTTACATGCTTGAAAAAAAAAAAAGAAAAAAGAAAAAAAATTGACAAAAATATAAAAATAAATTGCTAAAAACAATGAAAATTCAAATAAAAAAAATATGTGCATTTTTATCTAGGTTTTTGTTTGGTTTTATTAAATTTTTTTTCATATGTTTTGTTAGTTTTTTTTTATACTTTTTAAATGCATCTAGTTTTGATGTATCTAAAAAGTATATATATATATATATATATATTGACTAAAATATGAAAAAAAACAAAATCACTAAAAATAAATGAAAATCTATCTAAAAAAAGTTTCTAAAAATTAAAACCAAACTCTAAATGGATTATTTGAAAAACAACAACTCAGTGAAAGAGACACTCCAACTGAAACATATGGGAAATGAAAGATGTAGCCAAACAAGTTACATCGGCTTTAAATGTTACCAATATGTCAAGCTTCCCAAATTTATTTTTGATGAAATCAGCCATGGAAGCAATACTGATTTGGTCTGTCACATCAAGCAGGTGAAAAAGTATATCAGATAGCCCACAAGCTTTGAGATTTTTCACAGCTTCGAGACCGCGTTTCTCATCTCTTGCCGTTAAAATCACCATTATCCCATTAGAAGCTAATTGTCTACAAATCTCTAGCCCAATTCCTTTGTTTCCTCCAGTAACAACAGCAATCCTGAATAAAAAAAAATAAAGATATGAAAACGAAGAAAATTAAGAATCAATCAAAACATGTAGTTGAAGACTTAATTTAATTCAAAAGAGTGAATAACATAATCATATGAGATATGGTATTAGTACCTCTTTGCTTGTTCCATTTTATATGAATATGGTATTTGCAGAAATGTAAAAATGGTGGCTTTGTATATGCTGTGGAGGGTATGGGTTTGGAGGATATTTATAGTTGGTTTTGGTAGTTGACTTTAGCTTGATCTGTTTTGGATTGGTGCAGTGCAACACTGGACTCTGTCAAATATATATAGGTGTTTATTAGTATTTGGTCACTGGACCCGGTCAAATATATATAGTTGTTTATTAGTATTTGGTCGATGACAACATCAACTCATATCCAGTCAAGCAAAACAAAAGAACACGTATGCTATGCGATCATCAAAACTAATTGTGTAAATTACATTATTAGTTCTTTTCGTTTGATGAGCAAAAATTTCATTTTGATTCTTGTAATTTTAATTTGAATAATTTTAATATGATCTCTCCGTTATGCATTGTTAAGATTTTGAACATAAAAAATCACATGTAAAACTAAAAGTGCCAAACAAATTATAAAGACCACGTGTGTAATGAATATATTACACCAATAATCCCTATAATTCGTTTTGAATTTTTCTTCAATCCCTCTAATTTTATACAAAGTCATTTCCGTTTTAAATTTTAGTGGTAAGTGATGTAAGGACCATATTGTAACAAAATTGAAAATGTAAGAACAAAATTGTTGAAATTAAAAATTACTTAGATTAAAGTAACATTTTAAATTACAAAAATTAATCACTATGTTTGGTTCCTTTTTTTTGATTTTTTATCTTTTTTTTTTTTTCTTTCCAAAAAGTGATTTGAAAACTCTATTTTAAAAAAGAATCATTATTTGGTTTTCAAAAAAATACATCATTGAATTTCAACTTTCCCTCCAATTTAAGGAGAGAGACAATTTAAAAAAAAAATATTGTCACATCAAAAAATACTCTTATCTTAGTTTTATATATATATATAAGCAGTGGTTTTGGTCCAGTTCGAGATCAGACTGGACCGTGCTGTTGGGCCCGTAGGGGCCCACCACGGGTCCCATTTTGATAATCCAAACTATTCAATGTGTAGAACCCGTCGAGTACTATATGCCTGTAAAAAATCACGTTGATCGGATATCAATAGCTATGTGATCAAAGAAGTTTTTGGTCAACCGTTAATTTGTTCATCGTCCTTTTTTTTTATACAAAACTGATTTGATCACATAGCTATCGATATCCGATTAATGTGATTTTTTACAGGCATATAGTACTCGACGAATTCTACACATTGATGGTTTAAATTATTAAAACGAGCCCAGAATGGGCCCATGGGCCGGACTGGACGGGTCCAGTCTTGATCTCAACCTGAGACAAGCTGGACCCATATATATATATACACGCTATATATGTATGAAAACATAAAAATGTACCCATTTATGGGTACATATCCTACAATTAACTGTGTGACTTTATCATAAAATGTTCACTCATTTCAACCGCAGAAAACGTAATTTTTTTTTTCCAAATTGGCATTAAAAAATTTCTTCCGTAGAATTAAATTTTCGTAAATGTTATGTAGAAAATTTATTTACAAATTCGCATTAAAAAAATCGTAATTTTTGCAAATTTATTTACAAATTTTCAGAAAATGTAAATTTATTTACAAATTTGCGAAAAACATAATTTTTTATAAATTTTCAAAAAACGTAAATTTATGTACAAATTTTCGGAAAACGCCAATTTTTATAAATTGGCATTACAAAGAAATTGTGAATTTATATTTAAATTTATTTGCGAAATCGTAAATTTGTTTACAAATTTATTTACAAAATCGTAAATTTATGTTTAAATTTATTCACAAAATCGTAGATTTATATTTAAAACTTTATTTTGAAAATAGATATATGTTTGGTTTTAAAAAAGTGCACTATGTAATTTCAAATTTCTCTCTAAAAGTTGAGAGGGGCTAGATAAATTGACCAATTAAAAAAAAAATTGTCACATCAAAACCAAGATTCTCAAAACTTTATCCCATTTTCAAAATAACCAAACAAAAACTTCAAAATTTTCAAAAAATTGGGTTTAGAAAAATGGAACTAAACATGATATAATGATAGTATAATTTACCCAAGAGACATTTACACATAAGTCTTAATTTATGAACTTATACTTTATTAAGTCTTAACTAAAATTTTTTGGACCTCTAAGTTCCATTAAATTTTTAATAGTGGGAATTGCTCTTCAAACAATGATTATTCATCATTTATGATTATCTATTAAGGAACATGATAATTTGATATTTATTTTGATTTTTAAAACTTTAAAACATCAACTTTCAAATGGAAAAAACCTAAAAAAAAAATTATGTGCAAAAAAAAAAAAAACTAATGTTTATTTTTGACAAAAATTGAAAAAACTGAATTTTTTTTTGGTGAAAAACTGAAAATTTTGTATCTATAAAAAAGAATGATGACGAAACATTGATGTGCAAAACTTTAAAAAAAAAAAAATAGCCTTTAAAAATGGAAAAACTGGTAATATTCTCAGTTTTAAAACTGAAAAACAACTAATAATACTCTCTGTTTTATTGGATAGTTGAATCAAACCAATAAGTAAAAGGGCAAAAATGTTTAATCTCGTACTCTTTTTTTTATCAGTTAGTGAAATAATTATCTGGAACACTACTATGCACAATTGATAATATTCTTAGTTTTTAAAAATTAGGAAAAACTGATAATATTTTTAATTTTACAAAATAAAACTTATTGATTCAAAAAAATGTTAGATTTAGTTTACTTCTTTAGGGCATTCCCATTCAAACTCGGTTACTTTTGTCTAGGGTTTGACAAAGATGGAATGTTAAAATGGTTATTAGCAATTATTTAACTTTCTAATCAATTAACAAAAAATCAAAAAAAGAAAAAGAAAAAAATCAACAAACATTATATATATAAATAAAAAGACAAAAGGAAAATATTATAAATCCCTTTATGTTTTTATTTAGAAAGTAAGTTGTCTCTAGTCATTAATTAACCAGAATATCACGGACGATCAACTCGTGGTTAACTCGACTTATATAATCCTCTCAAATATTATTCAACACACACATAACTTGCTAATAATTTTGAAACTTGAAAAAGTAAGTTTATCAACATGACTCAAATAACTTTTTTTTTGAATACTTAGGTTTCGTTTGAGATGTGAGTTGGTTTTTTGACTATTTTAGTCTGGGCTAAAAAACCTCGTTTGGGATAGACCTTTTTTTAGTTTTGTAAGAGAAAAAACAAAATAATTATTATTTAGATGTGACATTTTTTAACTTGAGACTAAAAAACCTATTTCTTAACCACCTTAAAACTTTCTCCGTTCTGTATTATAGAGAAACTTTTTAAACATGTTTTGATTGTGCAAAATGTCCAACACTACTACTCATTCATATTGTTCTGACTGATTGTTTTGATACGTTATCATGTATAATTAAGTTTATTGTTGGGACATTTATTCATAAATCTCTCTTTACTTACTTATGTTTCACTTACATTGTGTTTGGTTGGAGGATTTGGAGAGAGATTTAGAAAGGGAAAGAAAAAAGGTGTGTGAAACTAGGTGAAATATAGGTATGTTTTATTCACATTTCACCTATTTTTTTCATTTCCTTTTCCAAATCACTCCTCAAATCTGCCAACCAAATACAGCATTAATATAAATTATTTTCTTATATTCTAATAAATTTTATAAGTGACATAGTTACCAAAATATCCCTAATAATAATAAGATAAAGCGTGCTTTAATATTTACATTGATAGTGCGAATGTTCTATAATGTGAACTGTTAGGTCCTATCTTGTCAAAATCCCGCGAACAAAACTCAGGGTTTGAGTTGTAATTTTTGTGCATTTTTGTCTTCCTCGCTCGAGCGAAGATGTCCTCGCTCGAGCGAAGGACTGTGTCCAGCATAAAACCTGAAGGTGATGAAGTGGATCGAGCGAAGGTCAATGCTCGCTCGAGCGAAGATGAAGGTGGCTCGAGCAACGAATTGCTTCCATACAAAAACCTGAAGGTGTTGTTTCCTCGCTCGAGCGAAGAGTTCATGGCTCGAGCGAAGGCACTAGTAGAAATCACGCGAGATAAGCGTCTCGCTCGAGCGAGCTTCAGAATCCGGAAATTTTCAAGTGATTGGTTTCTTTCAGGATTGGGATTCTTTTTGGTTTTCTATAAGTAGATGGTTTTCTCCTAAAACTAAGCTAACTTTTTCTAGATCTGATTCAAGAATTCTAGAGTTTTGTTTGAAGTGTTCTTCTGAGAGTTTGATGAGTTTTCTTTGATGTTCTTGAGAGAGTTCTAAACTCATGAGTTGAGATTCATACATCAGAGAGTTTGATACTACATATTCAAAAGTGGTCTCTTCGGTGAGATCCGAAGATCAACACGTAAAGTTTCAAAAGGCGTTTGATTCTTTACGTAGTCGTTAATTCGACAAGTGAAGTTGTGGTGTGGAATCAACTTCAGAATCAGTTCCGTGACGAAGGCGTGGTGAAAGAGTTACAGAAGATTCAGAGACAAATTGACTGGGTTGGGTAATTTGTATGGTTTCTTTGTAACCTTGTAGTCCTTCTGTAGTGGATTGATTAGTGGCGGTTCGCCCGTGGTTTTTGATTACAATTGAAGGTTCTTCAATTGTGGTTTTTCCACGTAAAAAATCTTTTGTGTTGATTTATTATTTATTCCTAAAAACAAACAAACTAAAATCACTCTCGTAAGTGCTTGATGATTTTAGATTGAGTGTTTTGGAATTTTTGTGTTTTGGAATATTTTAATCTTTATCTAATCACGAATCACATAGGTTTTTCATGAACATTCACACTGTCAATGTGAATATTCACATTGTCAACGTAAGCATTCATATTATCAAATTTATTTACTGTGAATATTCACTTCACCAAGTTGGTGATAATTCAAAAAATATTTGTAAGGATAAAATTATTTATAAAATACCTTAAGTATGAGAATTAGGATTTAGTGAATTAAATGTCCAAAATAATAAGACTTATTGACATATAAAAATGTCTTATGAACTAATTAAAATATAAGTATTTGAAGATGATTTTTTAAAAAAATAAAATTCCCTTTATTGTTTAGAAATTGTCAAAATAAGCAATAAATTTGTTTTTGGAAATGATGATGTGTGCACATACACTGGAAATATGAATTCTTGTTTGTTATTTGTAGTGTTGGGATTTAAACCATCTCCAATGGTTCATCAAATCTATTATTAAATTTAAATTTGATAAAAAAAAAAAGGGTTATTTTTTGCTTCTCCAACGATTCATCAAATTCAGGATTTTACTTTTCTTTAATCAAACTGAGAACCAATATGTTTTTCATCAAATCACTGTTTATTGCGGTTGGATTTTCACCATTGGATGATCACCTCAAGGCAAAAATTTGAGAGAAAATTACACTAGCCGATCAATTGGCCGGTCGTCCGCCTGCTCAACTAATGGTTTGATGATGTTATAAAACCTTCAGTTAGAGCACTTGATATCAAAGGGAGCTTTTACTCAAATTTGGTGAAAAAATTTATGCACCGCTGGAGATGTATCATTGAAAATATCAACAATGAATGCTTTGCCACTATTTGAGTGCGAATTTGTTCACACAATGTGAACAATATATAGTAGAGTAATTCTATTTACACACCACCAAATCTCTTAGTATATACCATTTTCTCAATACACAGAACACACATTTTCAATTTTTTAATTTCATCTTACTTCGCACCATCAATTTTTTTTTATAAAAAAAATCCTAAATTATCCTCATCTTCTTCAACTATCTATCCCAAACCCTAACCTAACCCTAACCACCACCACCGTTGTCGGCCATCACCTCTTTCAATTGTCGCCCTTCCCTTCCCGCGCTTCGCGTCCTCTCATCGTCACCCCTACTCTCTCTAGCCTTTATCGTTTTTCTCCTACCCTCTCTAACCTTTATCATAATATTTCTTCTCCTCTCGTCATCGCCCCTACCCTCGCAATTTCCAACAGCAGAGAGGAGAGTCGTTGTAGTGGCAGCAAATGGAAGTAGCACCATCGCTCCTCTTCTCTTCCCATCATCATCTTTTTCGTCTTATTTTTCTTCTTGTTCTCCCGAAACCCTAACCCTATATCTAGATATACCACCGCCGCAAACCCACATCACCGCCCACTAGCCACTGCCACTACCATCACTGCCCACCATCCATTGTTGCCCCTTCTCTCCTCTTTATTCCCTTTTTCTCCTTCTTCCGAAACTTTAGATCTACCACCGTCGCCAAATCGCAACCCATCGTCGTTGCCATCACCTCCCACCTTTGCCGCCAAATCGCGACATACTGTCACCACTCTTTGAAAACCCTAGATCCGGGGTTAGGGTTTTAGGAGAGATGAAGAAGAAAAACAAGGAGAGAGAGAGAGAGAGAGAGAGAGAGATGCAAATAAAAAGAGGAGACAGGGACTAGGGAGGCGACTGTAGACACCCCATTTTTGACCGTCCTCAAGACTTGGACGTCATCGTTGGAACGCTCGGTGATTATCCATGTTTGTGTTCGTTTTGAGCTCCCGGAGGTCCCGGCTGCGCGTCGTGCCTCAGGACCTCTCAACCGGCTTGTTCTGTGCTTGGTTTTACACCAAGACTTGTGTGTTTTTGCATTTGAGGGTAGGGGGAGGCTTGTTAGCCATTCCTGGACACCACCGGCTGCCCCCACACCACACCGGCACTCCCTTTTGGCCATCGGCACTGTTTTCTCAAACACTTTAGCCGGTCGGCACTTTATGTTGCCGACCGGCACTTTTCTGTGCCGGTGACTGTTTTGGCAGGCCGGCTTGCACCCTTTGAGCCCCTGGGACATGGTGCATGCCAGCTGTGCCAGCTGGAATGCACCATCACATTCCCCCGTGCACAGGTGTGGCCATTTTGCACCCTTTGCACCCTTTGCACCCTCTAAGCTTCTAGAAGCTTGCACCTTTGGCCAAGCTTCTTGGAGAAGCTTGGCCAGCTGTCTTGGCTTCTCCAAGAAGCCAAGACCCCTTTGCTCCCCCCCTTGAACCTTTTGGTCTTGCTTAGCCATTAAGTCTTGGCTTTATCTTGCCTATATAAGCTCATTTCATCTCCCTTGAGCTAGGTTAGAATCTTTGAAGGCAAAAACCAGAGATATATCTATATGTCTCTGATATACATCCATATATATCTATATCTCCCTCTCTCTCATCCTTGTGTGTGTGTTTTAGGCCTAAAAGGTGTGTTTTACCTTACTTTTGCACCATTACACACACCCTTACACCTTAGCTCGAGATTGAGAGACTTGGAGGTTTATTTTGTGAGGTTTTGGACTGACTTTGATCACTAGAGAGTGGCTGGACCACCTGTTCTTCAAAGGATCTTCAAGGGTAAACTCTTTACTTTAGTTTCCCCATTCTTGCAACTAGTTTCTACCCCTCTTGCTTTGTGTTTTGAGCTTTGTCTATAACTAAAAAAACTCTTGTTTTTACTTGCTCTTGAACCTTCATTAAGGTCATTTTGTGGTTTGAGCAAAGGCTCACCCTTTTAGGCCTTGTTTTGGCCATTTTGGTGCCCTTTTGGCAAGGCTTTGTTTGTTTGTGTGTTTGGATATGGTTTGAAGTCTTGTATAGGGGAGGGACACCCCTCTCCCCTTTGTTCCTCTTTTGCCTTTGCTTTGGCTCATAAGGGAGCATGCATACTTGCTTGTTTTTGGCATCATTTCAAAGTCTTTTTGGGTGTTTTAGATCATGTTATATCTCTATCTTTGGTTGGATTTGTAGCCCTTAGCATGCTCCTTACACTTCCTTTGTAATGCTCTACTTTACTTAAAAAATGTGTCATGTGCTTAGCCTTGCATACTCTCATGTTTTAGCTTAGCTTATTGAAAGTATTAGCATTGTTTTGCCATGTTTAAGGGCTGTGAGCCACTGATTTTGCCGTGTTTGGCATGCTTGGTATAGTTACTTTGCATTTTGGCTTGAAAGCCTTGATTATGTAGATCACTAGCATGCTTAACTTAGTTTTTCTCTCATGATTTTGGCATCATTGTAGGCTATATTTCAGTCCCTAAATCATACTCATATACTTACATTGGTCATCACTTTCATGCTTTGGAAGGTTGTTCTTTTGTGCCTTGAAATAGGCCTTATGCATGTTTGTGTATTTGAGGTATTTTGGGGCTGCCATATAAGGGGATTTGGGTGTATTTTTGCATGCTAAGAAACTGCTTTTGGTTGTCCAACATGTGCCATGAGTGGTCATGTTAATGATAGTTAGATGTTCTCTTTGGTACCCTTGGTTTTGGGCCTATTTCCTTGTATGCTTGTATAGCATTTTGCTCATGTTTTGGGGCACTTTTTGCCACTGTTTTGGAGAGGTTTGAGGGCTGCCCCATTGTGACTAAGTCCATCATTGCATGTTTATTGTATGCTTGTTGCATGTTTGATCCATTAAATGTTGTAGCATGATGGTCCTATGCTTGATTGGCCTATGTTTGCATGACATTTACATCTTGCATGTTCTAATATTTTGCATGCCTAGTATTGCACACTTGCCTTAATATGTTGCATAGCATTTGGAATGCCTTGCATTTTAGCATCGTGTTGTATTGTTGAGCTATGTTAGCATAACATGCATTGCATTACTTGGTTTGGGGTGTCAAACCAAGTGTGAGAAATGAGGGGTGTTTGTACTTCAAGTGACAAAACACACCTCAATTCTCATGTCACCGGGGCCCTTGACTTTGGACATGATAGGGTCTTGGTACTCATTTGTTTGTTTGCATGCATTTACATCAAGTTGCTAACTTGGCCTCTTAGGCCATCATGCATCAAGATGCATAATTGATGGCCCAAGAACCAAGGGTCATGCTTCCTTGATCCCCCAAACATGATAGGAGGCAATGGCCGTGCATACATATGCCTAAAAACCCATGCCATGCATTGCTGGTCTGCTGCTGCTGTCAAACTGTCCCCTGCAGGAACTTTCTGCCGACCGGCAGTATAATGTGCCGACCGGCACTATATTTTCAGCCGATAGCCTCCAGAGCGGCCGGTGGTCAATTTAAGCAGCCGGTGGTAATTTCCTCTAGCCGGTGGTGCACTGCAATTCATTGGGAAGATGTCCTAGGACTTTGGAAGTTTTTCAGAAAGGCAGGGCAGTGGAAACAGAGGCAGCAGTGGTGCGGCACGGGTTTTCCGGGCGAGTCGGATTCGAGCATGCATCATTCGCACATCCCGAGGCAGGGCTGGGGCCCTTTTTCTTTCATGATTAATATTAATTTGACAATTAGAAGTTTCTGTAATAATTTATTTATTCTGTATTCGGATTGTATTATTTTTGGACTGTATATTCTTTTGGTCCCTCCGAGAGAGGGCATAATTGTAATAAGTGTGGGTGAGTGTGGTGTATGTCTTCCAACCCCCATTTCTTTCTTCCCTTTTATTTACCTGCTTATGATGGTAGATTAGGGCATATTTAAAATTAGCATACCTTATGCAGTGCATGCGTGCATCCATGCATTTGTTGACATGCACCGGGCTCGGTACATCATACAAACTGTATAGTATTTCAAATCTAACTTGAATACGTGTTTCTCGTGCATTTCACATGCCATGTTTAGGATAACCGAGCCTGGCTAATTGCACTCTATATGCGTTGCATTAGTCATCTTAAACATGAACTAGGGCATGCATGTTTACTAACTAGTTCATTGTTTTGGCACGGAGTACTAGGTAAGTCTTATGCTTTAGCATCTCGCATGCGTGTGAATGTTAACATGACAGTAGGTTTACCATGCGGCTAGTTGCTTATGTGATAAACTGTTTGAATGCCTGTGGGTGGAGGTTGGATTGTTTGAGTTGGAACAAACTCATTGAAATCCGTGTTTTAGCCTACTTACGAGTAGCAAAATCCAAAGCATTTTTCAAAACAAACGGATATGCAATGTTTGTTTCCAAATTAGGCGATCTAGTCTATACTTGTTTGCTGTGCGCATAACATAGTAATTCTAGGCTAATAATTGGGATAAAAACACATAAACGTTTTCAAAATCGGATATCACGATTAGTAGAGGCCGGTCTTCGAACCGGGCGAAAGGGGGTGCTCATAGCTGACCTTCCCCGATCGTACCCAAGCTCCCGAGCCAAGACTTTGGTGATGACGGACACGTGGCCTTTGGCACCGAGTCAGGGTTTCCTAAATTTTCTCATTTAAAAATATTTAGGTGGCGACTCTGTATCTGGCAAAGCAGTCCATGTTTGGCACTTCTTTTCAAAATCTGTTTTTCTTCAAAACGATTTGCCAGAGTTGGACTCTTTGGTTCAGATTAAGAACCGCAACAAAACAAAACAAGGGAGTCCGAAATGTAGCGAGGTCCCACGCGGGCGTTGTTACAAACAAGGGATCCTTGCAGAAGATAATGATATGAAGACCAGCGAGAATGGTCATGATGGTAGGTGCTAGTGATGGTGGTCGGAGAAGGAAAGCAAGTGGAGGCAGGCGGTAGGTGGTGGAGTCAAAAATAGAAATTTTTAAAGGGATATAAGTGTAATAAAAAAATTTTGAAGATAGTTAGGGTTGAGCAAGGAATCCGTGAAATTTGTAATTTGATCTGGTCCAGTCCAATCTGGTAGGTTTGGATTAGTTTTTTGAATCCGTGGTTCGGTTCCAGATTGAAAATTAAAAATCCGTAGTGCACGGATCGATTTCGGATTGAACCCCACGGTTCTGGATTTGAACTGATCCGGATCGTATACAAATAGCCTATAGTTATATTATACACCCTCCCTGATAATATATTTTCTTATTCCATATAAAACCTAAACCCAAACCTAAATCCGTATAGTATCTTCTTTTATTGTTTTTGTTTGTTGGTTTTTAGTTTTAATTTTTAATGGTTTAAATACTTATGTTGGAACCAGTTTTTTTTTGTTGTTTAAATTCTAGAACAGTATGTCACTGTTATGGAAAGACATGTTGCTATTGTGGAACTAATATGATGTTATGTTTATGTTTTTATGAAATTAAAATATTCTATATTTTTTTTGTTAGTTAATTATGTAAATCCGTGGTCCTAAACCAATCCAATCTGTGTTTAAATGAATTAGTTCGGATTGGTTCCACAATTAAAACAGATTGGATTGATTTCAAATTTTTAGAAACCATAGATAACAGATTGGTCTTGATTTTACCCCAATTAGAACCAATTCGGACCAGGCCCACCCCTAAAAATAGTGTGTATTGAGAAGTTTGGTGGTGTGTAAATAGAATTTCCCTACATTATATTTGATTGATTTTGAGCTTTTGGTAGAAACGCCCTACTAGTTCAACCAATGAGGTGTTGTATATTATTAAGATATGTGTAAATAAATTTGTACTCATCTTTTGAAAGTTCATTTTAGGTCTTTATTTTCGTGATTTGTATTGTTCAATTTTTTCGTATTTCTCAATATTTATATAAAAAATCAAATTAATCGAGTATTAGTAATCTCATGTTTCGATCATATTCATCTTAAAAATAGCTTTTTAAAATTTTCAATCCATTTTTTTTTAAAAGTAATTTTTTAAAATATTTTAATTATTTTAAAATCTAAATACACTCAAAAAAATAATAAACCAAACAAAATAACTAAAATTTAAATGATTGAAATCACCAACACAAAATCAAAAAGGGCTTTCAAAAGACTAAACTGGGCTCTTTCAGTTGGAGCGGAGGTAAGCCTCCTAAGAATCGAACCTCACTGGGGCTTCACAGGTGATTAGAAAAGAAATTACTGGGAAAATCTATGCAAATGTGGAAAAATCATGACATTGACTTGTGGTATGGACCACTTAAAATAACGTGACCCTTACGCTGAATATATTTTTACCGTATCATCCACACAATTTGCCAAAGATGATAATGGGTGGGGATTGGGGAATTGAATGACCTTGTCCAAGATGATAATGGGTGGGGCCTAAGGATCCTTTGTCTCCCCATAATAGTTTGGCACTCGTGAAATTAACATTGATATTTTTCTTTTGATGTTGGAATTGTCTCCCATAGTTGTTGTGGATTGAATCCTGCAATTAAGGAGAGATTATTTTTTGTTCCCGGGGCAAATGCGTGTAATACCCGAACATGATATTTATTGGTTGAAAGATTAGAATTCAGTATTTGTTGTTAGGTTTTTGATAAACATCTTGACAAGGGTCAAGTAATAAATAATAAGAACTAATACTTCAAAATCATTAAATAATCACTCGCAATTTAAACTTGTGAATTTACCACATGTCACTTTGTGATAACTCATTACTTTTAAGTTTCTATGTATAAATTATTTTAAAAAAAAATAATTAGATTAATTTGATGATTATAATCATATAATTTTATTATGTTTTTCTTTTAAAAAAATATCTCATAAGTAATATTTACAAATAATTAATTTATTTAATCATATAAGTATGATTATTGGATTAATTTTTTTAATGAATTATTTACACATTAAAACTTAAAAATTTTAAAAAATAAATAAATTATCAAAATAAAAATTGTAGTGAGCCAAACTTCACATATCCTTCTTTCTAAGTTGTTTATTTCTTTGTTACTTACTACAAGAAATTGCACTTTTGGCGACTACTTTTGGCGACAACGTTAATTTTTCATAGCCAAAAGTATATTTTTGGCGACACAGTGATCAATTTCGTCGGGAAAAGTAGACATTTACCAACGCAATTTATTGTCATCGCTAAAAAAGCATAACATTCATTTGCTCAAAAATTATTGGTTGGTGCCAAAATTTCAACAATTTTAGCTACGAGGCTTCTTTTTTAGCAACACAATAAGCGTTGCTATTAATGTGCTTACTTTTGGCAATGACAAGTTGGCGTGGGTAAAGAGTTAAACATTTAGCGACGATAACACCATTTGTAACGCCCCAAATTTCTAGCCCAAATGATAATGGAACAATCATGGCTCTCTTAAAGGAAAACCAAATATAACTTCTCATACTTGCATTACATAATAATAATAGTTCCTCATGCGATATTACATTGATTCAACAACAAGTAAATAACCAAATAAGCACCCCCAAGGGTTTACAATCTTCCAAGGCTTAAGCCCGCTACACAAAATGGTTTTTCAAAACCACACATACATAGCCCTTGGCTTACAAATAGGATCGCAGCAAATGAGAACTTTAGTACTCTCAACACACACATTTCCACGCCTTCAATTAGGCGGATTCAACACGTCTTTTTCTGCACAAAAATCCGGTACGGTGAGCATAAAACCCAGTAGGAAATTCTTAACAAAGTATATACATTTTATACAAGTCTCAAGAGATGAATGCACATGCCATGCCATGCCATGCCTTTTTGAAAATAAAACACATCTTCATCGTTTGAAAACCATCATGCTCAATGATGTTATGCAACTTCAACTGTTCAAAATTTATCAATTTAATTCAAGGGGCTAGTAAATACAACTCTGGTAATCCCTAGGTCGGTGTCTGTAAGTAGACTAGACGAGTATTACCAATTCTTATTTTTACCGGTATTAACCGGAAGGCTCGACACCTAGAGTAATTAACATTGACATCACGGCAAGAAAAAAAGGATCACAATCCAAAATCCATCCCACCTAATGCCAAAGCAAGTATGCAACTCTCTTACACATTCTCACCTCGATTGCATAACTCTCGGCAGTTTACTGACTTGAGCATCGAAGAGTCTTTAGCCAACAAAAGCTGGTCATTCATTCCAGCTCGTTTGCTATCAAACAAGGAAGCTTATCTGTCATCTATCATCTATAATTAGTAAGGCTGTTATCAAATATGGTATTAACTCTTTTACTATAATAATAATCATTAGCCAATGTGCATCAATTGGATTTTCTTAACGACCCATTAGAATTGTAAGAGTCGTCTTATTTGTGGAACATTTAATTCTTGTAGTCAATGTAAGTTCCATCTCATCATTGCTCCCTTCTATATAGAATCCAGGTTGTTTAGGACGGGGCAGCGTTGTGTTATAGTATTTCTACTGGGCTTTGGCTCATCCTATGTAGGAAAAATATTTTCAGGTACTAGTGATATGCCTCCACCAAGGACTTAGCTTGGGAGGATTGTGGAGTTGAAGGCCCAATGTTGTATTTTGGTAGATAATTTTGTACAAGTCTAGGGCTTTATCTGTATTGAGCTTAGGACTCACTTTTGATGTACCCAAGCATTGACTTGGAAAGATGTAAGCCTTTAAGGCATATGATTATCTTCTTAGTTTTCATTCCTTTTTACAATCTTGTAACACATGCTGTAGATTTAGGATATACTGTTTATGAATATATATTGCAGGTGTCACCTTTTTTATATCAAACTCTGATTAATGAAGTCTTATTAGTTCAATTATTTTGCTATTTATTAGTTGTTATGATATAGGTATATTGTAATTATGTCGAGACGTTACAACATTATTGGCTTGTCTTCAGGGCGTTGTTGCACACACAATAGACCAATTTGTATACATTTTATTACTTTTGACATCAACATTGTTGAAGTTTCCAACTTTTTGTCAACTAGCTCGGTGGCTTTCCCTTCAATCTATAGATTCCATGCCTAAGAGAGCACGTTTATATTAGAGATCAATAATGGAAGAAAATTCCAAAAATGAAGAGAACAAACCCAAGTAAAAACTTACATGTCCAAGAAGGTTGTGAGTATGGTTAGGATGTTGAAACTTTCAGTTCCTCTGTCCACTCACCATTTTTAAAACAAGTACTCTGAAACTAAAGACATCTTATTTCATTTAAAATAACCCATATAATATATACTCTGGGAACATATAACCACTGCACGCCATAATCAAATTGATAAATCAAGAAATTAGTCAGTGAAACTTGAAGTTGGGTAAGTACATGCAAGAAATCTTTGGGTACTTACTAAGTTCCAATCACCCTTCTTGTTTTCTGATATATTTGATCTGCTCCAAAAGCTCTAGCAATGCCAAAGTCTGAAATTTTGGGATTCATCTCATTGTCTAGTAGCACATTGCTGGCTTTGAGATCCCTACGAATAATTCTCAGTCTTGAATCTCGATGAATGTAGAGAAGCCCTCAAGCAATCCCCACAATAATATCAAAGCGTTTTCTCCATTCAAGAGAGTTACTTTTTGTAGTATCCAGGACATAGATCAAGAGAGGCATTTGTATAGAATATTAGTGTTGGGTTCTATAATTGATATAATGATATACAATTCGAGTAGTGTGTAGTTTGTTTTCGACATTCAATTGAAGACATTAGAAGAAAGGTCGAAAGATCAAACCAAAAATAAAGGAGCTCAAGCTGTCGTTGGGAAAATACTAGTAGATCAACATGCTCTCTTCTCCTTGAATGCAACATCCCAAAAGCCTAACAAGATTTTGGTGTTGAAGCTTGGCAATCAAGATAAACTCATTTTTAAATTCATCGAGGCCTTGTTTAGAATTCTATTTGAGAGCCTCTTTACTGCTATCTCTTGTCTAGTTGATAACTGACCCTATGGAAATACACAAGATTTTTTTTTTTGGAAAGTATGAAAGTAAATAAAGATTGAAAATAAAAAAATCATATAGGGACATTTGCTAAACAAAATGTCCAAGGGGAAAGCTACCTAGACAGATATGGGGCCACCTAAGGCAAATCAACGCTACATAGAAGAGCAATGAATCAAACAAGAAAAACAAGATCTTTTTTTTAACCTTCATGCGAAAGATTTGAATTTACACTCTTTTGAGGCACACTCACAAACACACAACACAGAAAATTATATGACTTTAGTAAGTGCAATTGAAGTTACCTTATAAACTGGTCCGAATCCACCATCTCCAATCTTATTAGAAATAGAAAAATTGTTTGTAGCATTTGCTGTGACTATATTGAAAATGGGTAGGTCTATGTTTTCATCATCTTTGAATGGAATGTTTGGCCATGAACCTGTCGATCACAACAGATGAGAAGATCAGGAAACAAACAAACTTGAAACATGGTTATATTTGTGTCCACAATGGCATTGAATTCCATAATACCTTGATGCATAAGTTTTACAACGGAATTTGGTATTTAAAGTATAGAAGAAAAACAGAAGACATGATAAATCACCTTTATTACACTAAATCTGGAGGGGGGAAAAAGGGACATAACAAAAACATTCAGTTTTTAATTGCTCCTCGCAAATCAATCTAGATAAATAAGTTAGTAAAGGAATATGCACAAACCCTTGTTATTTTTCTGTTCAAAGTAAAGTGCTAGATTATCAATTGTCACAAAAGCTTAAGCTATTAGAAAATTGGTGCGACAATATATATCTAGCTATCGTAACATCATTTATCAACAATGTATGTTCGGCCTATTTTAATATCATTTCTTAAGTTCAGCCTTGACTTTGTCTTCCTATTTTTAGGGAAACAGACAACTAGCAAAGTTCAAACAAACCTTGTCTTGCATATCTAGGGTCAAATAAATAACAAACTGAAGTGGAAATAGATCTCATCTTCATTCTTAATTAGAATAGGGGTATTGAGGGGTAATGTGGATCTATTCTGTGTACTATGCAAAGCTGAAGTGGAAACATCGAATCATGTTTTATTGTATTACCTGTTTGTGTGGCAAGTTTTGTCAAATATCATGGATTGGTTAGGTGTTAAGTGGGTCATACCAGGGTTATTGGAAAGTCTGATACAGTGGTGGTTAGGGTGGAGGTTGAGAAAGAAGGAAATGCAAGTTTGAAGAGCTGTTCTTATATCAATAATTTAGTCCTTGTGGAAGTTCATAAATGATTTTGTTTTCAATGGCACACAGCCAAGCATTGAGGAGCTATCTGAGCTTATCAAAGTTAGGGTGGCCTTATGGTTGAAAACACAGGATATAGGTTGCTTTTACTCCATAGATGTTGAAAATTCTTAAAAACCCCTGAGATAATGATTTGTGATTATGATTCAATTTTAAACAATGAATAAAATATAAAAGAGAAAAGCAATATGGTGGAGCAAGTAAGGAATTTCAGATTTGTACTTCAAAGTACACAAGAATATCCAAGAAACACAATTACTTGAAAGCACAATGTGCACAATCTCTAGAAGATTCCTCATGAAAGAATGTCATGCAACATGTGAAAAGCATAGATTTCATGAGAAAAGTGTGTGTGTGTGTGTGTCTCTTAGAGTTCGACAAACACTAGATTCAAATCCTAGTCATGATCTGATGGCTGGACCTTCGATGCGAATGACTGAGAAAATTCAAACCTCTAGTGATCAAGGGATATTTCTTGAGTAAACGCGAAAGCTCCCCTTCAAACAGTGGATACAATTTTCTTGCGCACTCACTGACAGCTTTGACGCTCAAGAGTATGGAAACCGAACCAGAGACGGATGGAAAGAATAAATGAAGCTTGGTTGGTGACTCTTTCATTGTTACATATAGTTATTTATGTCTTGTTTCCCCTTATATCTCCTTGAGTTTGGATTTTGAGTTGTGTTGGTCGTGTTTGGAACAAGTTGATAGCTCGTTTTTCAAATTGTCACTGCAAAGAATTTTGCTTCTACGCTCGGGGTCACTTCTTGCGCTTGAGCGGTCTTTGTGAACTCTCAGTACTTTTGCAGGTCTGCAAAAAGTACTGGGAAGTGGTATTCTTCACTCGAGCAAAGATTCTTGTGCTCGAGCTGTGTTGGCTCGAGCGACCCTTATTGCTATTCGAGTGTTAGCCTTTTGCCTGTAAAACTACTGGAAGTTTTTATTTCACGCTCGAGCAACAACTTCTTGCTCTCGAGTGGTCACATCTTTTGTGTCTTACGCTCGAGCGTCACTTCTTGCGCGTTTGTGCGTATATAAAATCGTAGAATTACCTTTTTGGGTCACTTTTTCATTTCACTCTCTCTCTCTCTAAACATTCCAAAAATCCTAGATCTAGACTCTCACTCTCTCTAAAACTTACCTTCTCTCTACAAAAAAGACCAAGATCTAGTGATTTCTTCCCCCTACTCCTTTTGTTAAAAAGGTAGAACACTGTGGGCTCTCTTTTCATCCGAACAAAAGTAGATTTCAGCTTCTTTGAGGTTTCTCCACTCTCTCCTTGGTCTAGCTTCAAGGTAGGGATTCTTTACACTCTTGTATGAATTTTACCTTAGCTATTTGCTATTTCAAAAGACTTTGGTGGTTTGGGAGTTTTTGGTAAAACCTAGGGTTTGAAATCAAAATGAAAAAAGAGGGGTTTTCAAATGGTTTCTTGGAAAAGCTTGTGGGTATAAAATTGGATTTGATATATGTTGAAATGAGATATTTCCTACATTGAAATTGATTCTCAAAGAGAAAGGGATTTTTCCTTAAAATATGAATGTTTGAGATTGTAAAGAGAAAATGGAATTGATGTTGAAAATTATGAAATTGAAGTAATGTTGATGATGATGGCGGAGTTGGATATGTATTAGCACCTCCATCTTGAGATTTTGGAAAAGTGTATCTTTAGTGAAATTTATTTATCTGTTTAGAGATATTGGTTTTGGGCTATCAGTGGAGGATAGCTATAAGTGTTGTAGAAATTGCATAGGAATTAGGTTAATTAAAACTAATTTCTCATCCATGTGCATTAAACATTGCTGCTCATTTAATACATTGAAAATGTATATGATTTTTAGAAAAATTGGTGAACGTGGGAAATGTGTGTATCACCAAATCAAGTTAGCCTGTGTGTCCAAGGTGAAAGTCCCGAAAAATGCATGTATACAGGTGTAGACACCCCATTTTTGATCGTCCTCAAGACTTGGATGTCCTTGCAGGTACATCCAGTGACAAGTGTGATTGCTCGTTGAGCACTCAAAATCTGCGGCGGAACGCCACAGGTTTGAGCTTTCTAAACCCTGCTTCCATTCTTTCTCATTTTTGGACCATGACTTGGTCCTTCCATATTGTTGTTTGTGGTGCACTGCCGGCCATGCATCTTGGCTTGCCGGCCATTGATGAGGCCTGCCCGCTATCAAAGAGGCACTGCCGGCCACCACTAATGGCCGGCCGGCTACCAATGCTTTAGTAGATATTTTTGCAGATATTTTGACAGCTGTTTGCATAGATGAGCTTATCTACACCCACGTGGATGGCTGGATCTCTTCAAGAAGTCTTTGTATCTTCTATTTATAGAGCTCATCTATATGCATGCAAGGGGTTACAAAGTTTGAGCTGAGCTATATTTCTCTCTCTCTCTCTCTCTCTAGAATCCTCTTTCTCTATATTTTGTGCTTGAAAGTGAGCTTTTCTCCATATTTGCACTAGCACCCTTAGCCAAACACCTCTACCTTAGAGTTGAGGTTCTTGGAGGCCTTGTTTGAGCTCCTTGGAGTATTTTTGGCTCAGAAGTTTGGCTGTCTTCTTACTGTTTTAGTGTTGTGCTTCAAGGGTAAGGATTTGCCCCTTTAAAGCTTTGTTTTACTTTATATCTTGGTCATCTTTGTATGCTACTTTGAAGCTGTTTTAGCCTGAAAAAGTTCTATTTTTTAAGGTCTTTAAATGTTGGTTTGAGCCATGTGTGGTTAGGGGATAGTTCCCTTTCTTGGCTCTTTGGCTTGTAAAGCCTTTTGAGCCACCTTTCTAAGCTTTTGTAACACCCTTTATTTGGCCTTTCTACCACTGAAACTCAAAGGTTTTTCAATGGTAGAAAGTTGGTTTTGAGGACCAAAATAGGAGGGGGTGGTCCTCCCCCTCCTTGTATCTTGTTTGCATGTGTTGATGGCCTACTAGTTGAGCATGTTTTTCTACCATCTCATGGCCTGATCTCAGGATGTTTTTGGCCTTATTTTAACATGTTATACCTCTTTTTTTGGCTGGTTGGAGCACTTCTTGTTTGCTTCTCACACTTGTAGTGTAATCATGCTTACTAGCTTAACTTGCTTAATGAGTTAGCCTATCAATTTAGCTTGTGCTAGCTCCATCTCAGCGTGTTTTTGCTCATGTTTAGTCATGCTTTAACTCTGTTTTGAGTGGTCTTGGTCATATGGTTCATGTTTTGTATGGTTGTAGTACAAATGGCCTTGACTAGCTTTGAGCTTTAAGGCTCTTAACATGCTTTGCTTGAGTTGTTTGCATGCCATAGCATCATTTCACACATGATTTCAGTGCATGTAGCCTTGTCATACTCTCACATACTTCACATCTTCATTGCCTTTGAGGGTTATGTATTGTGCCTTGCTTAAAGGCTAACATGTGTGCATGTTCTCCTAGTCTTTTGAGCTTCTATCTCAGCATGTTTAGACTATTATTTTGTCATGTTTGAGGTCTTTCTAGGGCAGGTTTGGCCATTTGAGCTTGATGTTGCATGGTTCTAGTGTAAAGCTCTTCACTAGTTTTAATGCTTAAGTCCCTAACATGTTATACATGAGTTGTTTGCATGTTAGAGTCTTGTGTTTCATGCCATTTCAGCATTGATATTCTGCCACCTCCCTCATTTCTTCATTCTTCTATTTGTTTTGAGGAATGGTTAGTCTTAATGTTGTGTTTAAGCTTGGGATTGAGGCTTGTGCTTAAATGGCTTTAACCTTCTTTCGAGGGTTCCTCCTAGTCAAAGGCATGGTTTCTCTCATGTCTTAAGTCATCTTTTTGATTGACCTTCCTCTCATTAGAAGACTTTCACATTTGGACAAATCAATTAAAGAATGGTTTAGTAACTTAAAATGTGTAAACAAGAATTAAATCAAGTAAAACATGCCAAGATAAGCATTGTTGTATTGCATTGCACTGTGTTTGATCGGACGTCATATCGAACACAAGGTAGATTGGCCCATTTCATACTTAAAGTGATGATGAAAATGAGCCAATCTTCCTTTGTCTCCATTGCCTTTGATCATCCATGAAAAGGTAATGGCCCTAGAGTCTTGTGTTTGTGCATTTATTGAATGTGTACAAGTTGGATCTTTGGCCATCATGCATTCAAAATGCTTGATTGATGGTTTTGGATCCAATGGTGCCTCTCATTTGATGTTTTGAGATGATAAGGAGGGGTACAGTACATACATACTGTGACGCCCCGATTCTACACCATTGGTTGCAGTCAAGGGAGAGTCACTAATGAGTCCTACGGTCAATAACCAAGTAAGATCCCAGATCGCCGGAGGAGTCAAAATAGCCTCCCTTCTAAGTCCAGCTTTCTTAGGCAGCGTACTACCCTTTTGACAGATCTTAAGAGGTATTGACACAAGGTCTCATAAGCAACGATAAGGTTCATACATGGATTATAAATACATAACAACAACAATTATACTTAATTCAAAAGATTGTTCCATTACATTACATCCCAAAAGAAGGTTTAAAACTTCACATGAGTTCTTACAAAATAACGAAAGGCAATTTCTAGCTTTCCTAAGATAGCCAAAAGTCTTCGAAGGTTTCGGGCTCGTCGTCTCCAACTATAAATTCCGCTTTGTCACCTGGCATGATACGCCATGAGCTTTGAATGCCCAGTAAACACACACACACCCCACCCCTTTTTCCCAGTCCAATACACAATCACAATTATAGCACCAAGTAGTAAAGCATGTTACTCAAATAAATGGATAAATAAATAAATAAATGGTTAGGTTAGATGTCAGTAATCTAGAAATCCCCCAAAGAGATTTCGTCCTCCCAACCACAAGAATCGGACGCGGATTATTCGGTATGCCCCCTCTTTTGCTGCTTTGTTGCAGAACCAACCTCGGATGCCTACCAACGGTTATATACCGCATAGCGCCAACTGCAGGGCCTCAAAAGAGACGGTAAAATAGGGCCTTGCCCGAATCCCTCCTCACACCAAACCACCTAGGGTCCGAATACAACCGCTCCGTTCAAGGGTTCCGAAAACCACTTGCGCAAGACTTTAACTTCAAAATAGGGAACGCATCCCAACAAACCATATATCACATATTCTCATCTTTTCATTATTCAAGTGCTCGAAAACCCAATACCCTCCCCATTAGGTTTCCCGTTGAATTAAATGTCTTAAATCAAGGTTAGTCCAACTTATAAGACAATAACATCCATATAAGCATGCATTCTTGAGATGAGAAAGGTAAATAACATAATCACAACACATATAATATCATGCCAAGATATGATCATAAGCTAATAAGCGATCTCATGAACTCAAGGGTATGAAACATCCACATATAACAAAATTTCCAGATTTAATATCACATAAAAATCTAAAATGAAAGGGCTATTTTAGATCCTTCACCGGACTTGGCCTTCCTGTGGTTCGTGGAGGATTTAATCTAGTTTCTAGAACATCTTTTGTAAATGGGATTGCTTTTCCAGATTTTGAGTTATTTAGAAAATATTCCAGCACTGTCCAGGTTCTGTCCAGATCCGTCGACCGTTACGACAAATTGATTTTCTTGCAAACCGCTTAATGTTTTTCGATGAAACCAATTTTAGTTGAAAGCTAACACTTTAAGGAAGATTTTGACATAAAATAGAGGTTCGGAATATTTTTGTACATGTTTCTGGAATTTTTGAAAGTTGACTGCAAAAACAGGTTTTAAGGTAGAATGCCCAAAACAAGAAAATTTATAAAAAGGGGGTTCCACCATGGGAAAGTTTCATTTCTTTTGTGAAGAAAATATGCTAACTATCACATGTTTAACTCAGAAAATTTGTTTGAAAGAGTGCCCTTGAAAAGTTGAGAGATTTGTACAAAAAGAAGATAATGTGTGCCAAAATGGGGAAAATACAAGAGGGATGAAATCAATACACAGCCGTTAGCATTTTTTTTGAAATAAGAACTTGATAATAACATATCTGGAACATTATTCAGAAACTTTAGAACATGCATTAGAAAAGGAAATGAAGAGAAGGTTGTGTTGGTGGCTTACCTTCTAAGCTTTGCACAAGAAACTCTCTTCTTCCTCCCTCTTCTCCTCTAGACTTCTCTTCCTTGCTCTCCTCCCTCTCTCTAACCAAAATGTGTGTGTGAGTGAGTGTGTTGTGTGAGTTTGCAAGCTAGGGGGTGTGGTATATATAGGCAATTTGGTGTAAAAGGACATAAAAGCCCTTTAGTTGGAAATGGATGGAAATGTTAGGATTTGTTTGAATTCTAAAGGAATAGAAGGGATTTGGGAGGCTTGTTCATTGATTTAGGCCACACATAGTTAAAATGGAACTAGTTTTGAAATTAGCAACCTAGGTCTAGGTCACTAGGTTGTGTATTTTCCTAGAATCTCATGATGGTGTTTCTTGGAATTTGATTTCTCACATTCTCCAAGGAAGGGCCAGCCATAGGGAAGTGTGGAGGGCAAATTTTTTATTATTTTATGTCCTAGGGTACACTCTTCAAGATGTATACATACATATATATATTACATGATTGATGGTACTTCAAGGTACAAGGTACAAGTACTAGTTTTTTGGGGCAAGTTTTGAATTTAATTAAAGGGTGAGGGCTTGGAGTTAAATACATGTAACTTATGTAGAATTAAATTAGGTTAGGGATCCTAATCCGGTTAGGGAAATTCCTGTTTTGACAAAAATAAAAATAGTAATGCTAGGCGACAAGATTCGAATTAATTTAAGTAACTGAGGGGCTTTAAGAAAATAATTCAAACATTAGGGTCTTTAAAGTGAATACATATTTCAGGGGCTTCACACATACCCTTGGGAGACCCTCTCTTTTTCTCTGGTTTGAGCTCTGTTGCAGAATGGTGGTGCAGCACACCAGTGGCCGGCACTGCTTCATCCTTGGCCAGCAGTACACACCCTTGGCCGACAGGTGGCCAGCAGTAGCTTCCTATGGCCGGCAGGCCACTGGTGCATTCCTCAGCATGGAATTGGTAAGGCAGAGCAGAAAGTTCTTAGAGACACCTTCCAAACAGAGCCTCTCAAGAGCAAATCGGAAAGCGTTTCGGGGCGGCAACCGAGAGCATGCATTCTTCATTATTCAAGGCAGAGCTAAGGCAACCTAGTTTACATGTTTTGCATGCTTAGTTGGTTTTGTAATTTAATTGATTAGATTGTTAATTAGTTAAAGTGTTGTAATAATTAGTAAGTAGTTTGCTAGTTATTCAATTGGTTTGTAATAATTAGTCTAATTAGTTTAATTAGATTAGTTAGTTAGCTTAACTTAGTGTAGCTTAGCTCATTTATTTGGACTCTCCTTCGCGAGGGCACAATGTTGTAATAAGGGTGCGTGTGTGTGTGCACGTCTTCCAATCCCATTTCTTTCTCCCTTTTATTTAACCGCTTTCGATGGTTAGTTTTAGAGCATTTTTCGATTAGCATACCTTATGCTTGCATGTGTGCATCATTCATTTGTCTTGCATGCACTGGGCTTGGCGCATCATTCAAACTATATCGTATTTCAATACTTATTTGAATATGTGTATCACTTGTTGCATTCATATGCCATCTTAGATAGCCGAGCCTATTTAGTTGCATTATTGCATGTGTTGCATTAGGCATATTAAATAGCTAGGATCATGCATATTTCTAACTAGCTTTTGTTTTGGTTCGGAGTACACTGTAAGTGTTACGCTTTAGCATCCTTGCATGAGTGTGAGTGTTGCCATAATCGCATGCTTGCCATGAGGCTATTTGCTTATATGCTTAACTGCATAAATGCCTGTGGATGAAGGCTTTGTTGCTTGAATTGGAACAATTCGATAAATGTGAGTTTTAAGCCCACTTTGCGAAGTGGCAAAAACCTTATTTTCAAGCCCACTTGAGGGTGGCAAATCCGCGCTTTAGCCTACTTGCGAGTAGCACTTTCAAACCATTTTAAAAAACAAACATGAGTTGTTTTGTTCCAATTCTCATGATTAAGTCTATACTTGTATGTGTGCGTCACATAGTAAGTTAGCTAATAACCTGAATAAGAATACATGTGTTTATCAAACAACATATCAAGTTAGTAGATGCCGATCCTTTGATCGGACGAGCGGGGGTACTCATTGCATGACCTTCCCCTCTCGTACCCAAGTTCCCGAGCCGAGGCAACTTTGGTGATGACAGACACGTAGCCTTTGGCATGAGTCAGGGTTTCCTAAATTTTTCAAAAATAAAATATTTAGGTGGTGACTCTGTAATCTGGCAAAGCAGTCCATGTTTGGCGCTTTTTGATTCAAAATCGATTTTCCAAAACGATTTGCCAGATTTGGATTCTTTGGTGTTTATCAATCTCGCATTGCACTTTGTGAGATTAGATTTAGAACCGTGACAGGAGTCAGAACTGTAGTAAGACCAATTCGAGCCTCTCCGAAAGGGGGGCGTACGAAGAAAGTCGAGTCTACAACAGGGGTGCCGGTTCCCGCGGACGAAATATCCATAAAATGACAATAATAGCGCTTGTATAGGCTACGTTTACATGGGTATCGTTTGACGGTTTCTCGGGGACGAAATATCTGTGAAAGGTTGTACTGGTTTGAGATTTCTCCCTGTTTTCTATTGTAAAAGGGCATGGTTTTGAGAATTGTGATATAAACCTGGCATAACACGATTTTTGAAAAAGGATATAAATGTTTTGGTACTAGCATTGCATATGCATAAAACCTTATGGCTTCGTTAAAATTTATACATTGTGTTGTAGTGTTTCTACTGGGTTTTGGCTCACCCTATGTAGGAATAACCATTTTTAGGTGCTGGTGATATGCCTCCACCAAGAATTTTGCTTGGAAGGACTGTGGAGCTGAAGGCTCAGTGTTATTATTTGTATTTAATTTTGTACAAGCCTAGGGCTTTATCTGTATTGAGCTAAGACTCACTTTTGATATACCCAAGCATTGACTTGGAAAGATGTCAGCTTTTAAGGCATATGATTATTTGTTCAGCTTTTATTTCTTTTCACTATCTTGTAACACATTGTCACAACCCAAACCCGCCTCTATAGATTTAGCGTCGTAACCGGCCAATAATCTTAAGATTACCTATGGCCTCTGAAATAGAATCACAAAATAAGGGGCTAGCGAAAGCAAATACATATATAATCGTCCAATGAACTATGCTGACTTATACGAAACAAAGATTTTTAAATTTATATACAATGTCCAAAAGTCATTCTTACAATATACCCACACACATTATAGTCAAAGCAAGAAGGGATTAAACCTCATATACAAAAACTTGTCTTAAACCTTAACAAATAAAACAAAAGTTAAGTCAATCACAAGGTCTTGAACACATGACATATTTGGAACCTCCACAGGAGGCGCAATGGTTGGCTTTACAAAACAGAAGTGCAGACAAAAGTCTTTAGGCCTAATCTCCAGAACACTCACCTATACATATATATACACATAGTGAGCTAAAGACCAGTGAATAACATAAATGTAAAGAGGTTAGTGAGCGAATTCCGAACATATCATATTCATAAACCATATCATAACCAAATCAATTCTCATATCCGAACATAATAGTGGTACATCCAATAGAACATATCTTATCGTCTTCTAACTAGAGTAATCAGTTCCAGATCGGTTCTGGATACTGATTAAACACATCACCACTTTGACAAATGGCTAACGAGATCTTGTAATTACATATATGTTATGGACTCGCATTAACATGCCTTTCCCATGACTTGGAACTATCTATTGATGCCATAATAGATTTCAAACATAGGACATTCATTCAAGTAAACAAAAATCATTTCAGAAATCGTAACTTATCGAATCACATTTGGAACATAATTTATATAAACATATCTTTACAATAACGTTACTCACAGTGGGCTTCCAGACACTGTTGGTCAGTCCTCGAGTCTTGACCTACAAACACATGTGTACATAGCACAAAACATGTCTCATTACATATGCACTTGGCCATTACGGTGGCTTAGCTTTCTTTACATTGGTTTCTTATTCAGTCTATTTCTCATAACTTGTACATGTGAATCACATTCTCGGATTGTCTCATATTTTCTAATTCAATTACTCATGTCTAAATATGCTCAGAAAATGATGGGAACAAAATATGAACATAGAATGCCTTTCAAAAGTATGTTAAAAATGGCTTGACCGCTCTAGTGCATATTCGGTTGCTCGAGTGGATTGCTCTGCCTGCAAAAGTACAGGATGGTCTCATTCTACGCTCGAGCCACAACTCCTATGCTCGAGCATGTCTAAATATGCTCAGAAAAGGATGGGAACAAAATATGAACATAGAATGCCTTTCAAAAGTATGTTAAAAATGGCTTGACCGCTCTAGTGCATATTCGGTTGCTCGAGTGGACTGCTCTGCCTGCAAAAGTACAGGATGGTCTCATTCTACGCTCGAGCCACAACTCCTATGCTCGAGCAGTCCAACAATACACAAAGGGTTCGCTCAAGCCACAAAGTGGTCACTTGAGCGGTCTGTAATAGACTTCAAAACTACTAGATGCTCGAAAGGTTCGCTTGAGCGGTAAATCCGTCGCTCGAGCGGTCTGCAAATTTTCTGGGTTTTCAAAATAGAGTTTTGAGCTTCCAAATGCAAATTTAAAGGCAAAACTCATGCATGGCTTCATCTTTAAGCTTGAAAACTTTTCCATAAACATGGATACATGACCTCTTAAAAATTATTTATTCAAACTTTCTTTAAATTTACCAAAATTGAACTCAAAAGCTCATGTATGCAAGATTTCCAAATCTTTTTCTCCAAACTCATGAATTTATCACATTTGAGCTCAAAAGCTCCATGCATGTAAGAAACTCTTTTCAAAACATGAATTTAGAGGTAAAACATGATAAATCAAACATGTAAGTACAAATTAATCCATAATTCTAACATCGATGATCAAAACCAAATTCAACAAAGCAAAACTCCATATATTTATGCATGTATGTAAAATCCTTCTCCAAATTTTTCTCTAAGACTTTATGAACATGGAATTCACTCTCAAAACTTGGTAAAACATACATGCATGTACATTTCATGCTCCAAATTCAACACAAATGATGAAGCTCATGATCAAAATGATGATTTAATACTTATGTATGCATGTATGTATGAATTACAACTCAATTCTCCATTCTAAACTTAATTTACATATTCAAACACATTAACTTCATGCTTAATTACTTAAATTCATAAATTATGAGTTGAATT
This sequence comes from Camellia japonica, assembly GCA_030407325.1. Lineage (NCBI taxonomy): Eukaryota > Viridiplantae > Streptophyta > Magnoliopsida > Ericales > Theaceae > Camellia > Camellia japonica. Next base: position 29,271,112 of record JAPPVO010000014.1, read on the forward strand.
CTTACATAGAGTCTTCAAATACACTTGTTCTTACATAATCTTGAGTTTACAATCAATGATCTTCAAGTACTCCTTCAAAATCTACACTTTCTCTCTCTACAAGTGAGCTTTCTCTCTCTAAAACTTGATTTTCAAATTTTTGCACTAAGGTTGAGCAAGAATGAGCTCAAGAATAAGCTTGTATCACTCTTATATAGTTAGGGTGGCTTAATACATTAATTAGAACATTAGATTAGCCAAACACAACTTAATTAATTAATCCAGATTAATTTTTAATTAAATTTGCCAAAGTGTTCTAAAAATTCCAAATAACATGTTGATGTAACCAATTTCAGTTTCGGATGATGATAAGGCTTTCAATTTTCAGATCAAAGCAAAATTCCAAACAGATATGACTACGAGTAACAGATTGAAAGCCAAATAACATACAAAATACATAATAAACACATAATTTTTTTAACCGCTTAATTAACATCCTTAATTACAGATTAGTAATTAATTATAGGTCGGGATTGTTACATACATGCTGTACATTCAGGATGTATTGTTTATAAATGAATATTGCATGTGTCACCTTTTGTATATCAAACTCTAATTAATGAAAGCTTATAAATTCATTTATGTTGCTATTTATTGGTTGTTATGTGATGGACATATTATGTTTATTTCGGAGGGCTACAACTTGGTATTAGAGGGTACCGGGTTTGAATACTTTAAGTACATGGGAATTGGTTATTACCACAATATGTTTGTCTCACTTGATAGAGACATTTGTATGTATGGTACGCAATGTGATAACATGCTTATTGCCACGCCCCAAAATTTTGGACAATTAAATATTAAATTAGGACTAACCCCCAATTAATATTCCATCATCCAAATCCTAGGGGTGAAACAAAAAAACTAAATGCCAACCAAACCATCGACCATAATTTCATAACTAACCAATACCTCCAACATTAAAGTAACAATACATAGTCAAAATAACTTAAATAATGTACGGTTACAAACCATGCCAAATTATCCCAATACTAAAGTCATAAAAAATAATAATAATAATAAATACATAAACTAATATCAACCCTAAGCTCAAGAAAACGAAAGAAATCCAAGAGATAGGTCCAACAACTATAGTTATTCCACGTCATCACCGTAGCCCTAACTAATCCTGCAAAGGAAGGTCGGCTGCGCTCAAACAGAATGCACCCGAGTTGCCAAGAGACAAAACGGGTCAGTATACAAGTATACTGGTATGAGTACAAGATTTAACACCCACGTGTCCACCAGACACAAACAAAAAAATACATTTAATTCTTGTTACGGTATACAGGTATACTGGTATGAGTACAAGATTTAGCACCCACGTGTTCACCAGACACAAACAAAAAAAATACATTTAATTTTTGTTACGGGACAAGACAAGTAGTTTCAACCGCACCGAGACGAATGAGTATTTTCTTGAGATACGGTGATATTTAGTTTCTTACCCGTACACAACAAAATATAAATTGAGTATAAAATAAACAAAATAGAAATAAAAATATGGTGGGTTAGCCCTGCATAGAAAAGTTCGTAAGACTCGCCATTCTGCAAAAAAAATAAAGTAGTATAATTTAATCATAAGTAAATTGCTGAAGAAGTATAAAAATGCACCGCTTCGAATTGACCAAAACTCAAAGAACAAAAGTTGTACAGAATCAAATTTCCTAAAAGGTAGCATGGATGAATTTAGTAGAAACTGAACAGGTTGAGAGAAAAACTTGATAGAAGAACCTAGACAGAATTCAACTGAAAAATCTGAAGCTGAAAACGAACAGAAACTGCCCTAAGATGATTTTTTTGGGAAACGTTCAAAACACGAAAAGTGTGCAGCATAATGTTTTACTTCATTTTACGAAAAGCCAATAAAAATGAGTTCGTTTCGTGGGTTAAAATAGCTTCTAAAATCTGCATTGCCAAAATGAATCAAAACTACTATAATCAAGATCATCCGATTATAAGTTATAATCAATCTTTCTAATAAAAAGTTTAAACACAAAAGTTGTCTAGAATCACGTATACATGCCTTTTCTCAAATTTCATAATTTATCGAGGTCGTTTACTATTTTTCAGGATATACAGATCAACACTATTCACCCTATACCAATAAACTCGTAATTAAATTCTTTGTACCTTAACTCCACCACTTCGGCCTTCACTCCCAGCCTACACATATATCCCATGTGCCTCCTGTATACCTAACACCGCTCTGAAGCCAAACTTGCACGGGGATATCGTCCCGAGTTTGACTCACACTCCCCAGATGGTTAGCATATATGTACGTGCGTAAATCAAAGCACTCGTCTACTCATGAGAACGAGATAACAATATACATATACAAAACATCTCACTCACGAGAACAAACATAACAATGCCAAGCCTAAGTTATTCAAATAAATCTCATAATTCTCACTTTTTTTTTTATACACTCTTTCTCTCCAACACACAAATAAAATAACAATCCATGGAGTCATGGTGGAGTATAAAGAATTTATCTATGGGTTCCTAATTAATTTTAATTTCATATAACCATGAGTGTGATTACAACCATAAAATAAATCCATTAAAAAACCCTAAACCTGACATACACAACTAATCAAAATAATTAAAATCAATCGATCAACTAAAACCCTAAACCTTACATACATAACTAAACAAAATAATTAAAATCAATCAATCATCTAAAAACCCTAAACCTTACATACACAACTAATCAAAATAATTAAAATCAATCAATCATCTGCATGCAAATATGAAATCAATTCAACATCAAATAAAAATAAATAAATAAATAAAAACAACGAACTAAATATAAATCAAGGGAAGTGGATTTTGTAATCACAATATTTTTTTTGAAGATCAAAGAATTATTTGAAGAACTAATGGAGCCACCAACACAAAACCTTAATCTTTTTTTTTTTTTTTTTTTCACTCTTCTTTCTGCCGTCCCTCCCTCCCTCTCTCTCTCTCTCTCTCTCTCTCTCTCTCTCTCTCTCTCACTCACAACTTGCTCCTCTCTGGTTTTCTTTTCTTTTCTTTAGTTGATAACCTAATCACTTATTATATTATTATATAACCTAATAGTTATTATATTATGTAATATAAGTACAATATAATTAAAACATAAATAAATATAATATATATATTTTATCAATATATAAAACACTTTTTTTATATTTTTTTTATAAACAATATAAATATGTCAATATTCAGATTAATTACCTATAATTAAATAACACATTAAATTAAGTAAATACCTCATTAAATTCTCATGTAACCACACAATTAATAAAGCCAAAAATAAATAAAGTAATAATAATAATAATAAATAATGACTTATAAAAAAAATTACGGTCGCTACAATATACACACCTCAAAAGAATCTCGTCCCGATATTCGATAAGAGAGAATACTAAGTAAAAAGCTCCGGGTGCATACGTCGAACTTTCTCTTCTAACTCCCTGGTAATATCATTCTCATCCTCGCTCCATTGCACTTGCCCCAAGTTCACTTTCTTGTGCCGCAACTGCTTTACATCCCAATCTAGAATAGTAACCGGTCGCACCACATACATTAGATCTTCACTAATCTCCAACACTTCTGATGATACTACTTGGGAAGGGTATTGCACAAGCTTCCGCAATAAAGATACATGGAACACATTGTGAATCATAGCTAAAGCAGGTGGTAGGGCTAATTTGTAAGCCACATTACCAATCATCTCAGTGATCTCATAAGGTCCCACAAATCTAGGTGCCAACTTTCCCTTCTTTCCGAACCATATGATACCCTTCATCGGCAAGATCTTCAAAAACACAAAATCTCCAACATTCAACTCAACCCCCTTACGTTTTCTATCAGTGTAACTCTTCTGACGACTCTGTGCAATCTTAATACGTTCCCGAATAATATTCACTTTCTCCGTGGTCTCTCTCACTAACTCTGGCCCTGACAATGGCGCATCTCCTACCTCCATCCAACAAGTAGGTAATCGACATGGCCTCCCATACAAAGCCTCAAAAGGTGCCATCCCGATGCTGGAGTGATAGCTATTATTATAAGCAAACTCCACCAATGGCAAGTGTTCTTCCCAACTACCACCAAGATCGAGGACACAAGCTCTCAACATATCCTCCAAGATTTGATTTACCCGCTTAGTTTGCCTATCCGTCTGAGGATGATAAGCCGTGCTCAGGTCTAACCTAGCACCCAAAGCATGTTGAAAACTCTCCCAAAACTCTGCACAAACAACGGATCACGATCTGAAACTATAGAAACTGGTGCACCATGAAGTTGCACCACTTCCCGAATATACAGCCTAGCTAGTTTATCCGCAATTCGGTGAACACTGATAGGAATAAAATGAGCAGACTTGTTGAGTCGATCTACTATCATCCAAATAAATTCATTGCCTCGCTTAGACCATGGCAATCCATCCATGAAATCTATAGAGATGTACTCCCATTTCCAAGTAGGGATCTCGAGAGGCTGCAATAGTCCAAACAGTCGTTGGTGTTCTACCTTAACCTGTTGGCACATATAACATCGAGAAATATACTCTCCTACGTCTTTCTTCATACCTTCCCACCAAAATGTTCTTTTCAGGTCATGATACATCTTAGTGCCACCAGGGTGAATGGTATATCGGGACCTATGGGTATCATCCATAATCTCTTTCTTCAATTCAACAATGTTAAGTACACACAACCTGTCCTTGAATCGCAATCCCCCATCTGAGTCCATAGACCAATCAGTAGGACAATCATCGATCAAATCCACTACAAGGTCATTGAGCTTGCTGACGAGAAATCCATCTAAATTCTGCATCTGATGAACTTTACCCAGTAACGTCGGTTGCACAGTCAAACTACCAATGTATGCCTCTCAGCACTCTCTATTGGTTAAATATCATGCATCGAAATTAACTCCAAGGACTTCCATTCCTGAATCATCAAATAAGTTATAATCCCATGTTGTTGACTAAGTGCATCTGCAACCACATTTCCTTTCCCCGGGTGGTAAAGGAACTCAAAATCATAACTACTGACAAATTCAACCCACCTCTATTGCCTCATGTTCAACTTTTTTTGAGAAAAAAAAATATTTAAGGCTCTTGTGATCCGTGTACCACTCAAAACGCTCCCTAAACAAGTAGTGTCACCACACTTTCAATGCAAAAACAACTGCTGCCAACTCTAAGTCATGAGTAGGGTATCGTCTCTCATGAGCTTTTAACTATCGAGAAGCATAAGATACAACCTTCTGATGCTGCATCATGGGTGTTGCAATAGTGGAAAACTTCTCTATAAATCTCCTGTAATAGCCGACTAGTCCTAAAAAAACTTCTCACCTCTGTAGGGTTCGTGGGCTACTTTCATTCTTTAACCGCAACAACTTTTTCAGGATCTACCGCTATCCCCTGATTGGACACAACATGCCCCAAAAATCGAACCTCTTGCTCCCAAAAGTGACACTTACTGAACTTAGCGTATAACTGTTGCTCCCTCAAAGTCTGCAACACGACTTTCAAGTATTCTCCGTGTTCTTCTTCATTCTTAGAATACACCAAAATATCATCTATGAAAATAATCATAAACTTATCTAGATATGGTTGAAAAATTCTATTCATCAAGTTCATGAAATAAGCAGGAGCATTGGTCAAATCAAAAGGCATTACAGGAAATTCATACAACCCATATTGGGTCCGAAAAGCAGTAAGCAGTATACTTTACTCTGACACACCCATCTGATGGTAACGCGTTCTGAGATCAAACTGAGTGAACATGGTTGCCCCCTTCAACTAATCAAACAAGTCATCAATTCTAGATAGCGGATACTTGTTCTTGATAGTCACCTTGTTTAGTTCTCTGTAATCTATGCACATACGGAAAGTGCCATCTTTCTTGGAGGCAAAGATCGGGGGTGCTCCCCACGGGGAGTTACTTAAATGAATGAACCCTTTTTGAAGCATCTCTTCCAGCTGCTTCTTCATCTCCACAAGCTCTTTAGGCGCCATTTTGTATGTCGCCTTAGAAATCGGTGCAATTCCCGACACTAGGTCAATGCGAAATTCTACTACCCGTTGAGGTGGAGGTCCAGGTATCTCTTGAAAGACATCCTCAAACTCACGTACCACATCTACCTCACTAATATCCTGCTTAGGGATTTCTACTGAGCACAGAAAACTCGTCATCACTGACTCTTCTCCATCGCTAGAAGTGTGGGTAAGCCGTGGCATACCGAGAATATCTATAGTTACAGTCCTTCCAGCATAATCCAGAGTAACAAAGTATTTTTGTAGCCAATCCATACCTAAAATAATTGTAAACCCCTCAAACCCTAACACAATTAGGTCTGCATACAAGACTCTACCCGCAAAGTCAATCTCAAAATCTTTACACATCTCATAAAGAGTAGCTGGCCCTCCTAAAGGGGTCTTAACATGAATAGGTCTAGACAAGGAAGTAGTTACAATATGTTCTCTTTCTACAAATTGTCTAGATATAAAAGAATGAAAGGCACCGTATGAAAAAGTACTCTAATGGGTTCTTGAAAAAAAAAAAAAAAAAAAAAATTAAAGATACCTTCCAGCCATTACCTTCAAGTTAAACACACAAAAAAAATTCATTCACATATACTTAGAATAAACTCAACCACCAAACTAAACCAACTAACCCATGTTTCCACAATCTGAGGATCACTTAAACTCTCACAAGTGTAGGGTAACCTAGAGCTCTGATACCAAACTGTCACGCCCTAAAAATTTGGCCAATTAAATATTAAATTAGGACTAACCCCAATTAATATTCCATCATCCAAATCCTAGGTGTGAAACAAAAAAACTAAACGCCAACCAAACCATCCACCATAATTTCATAACTAACCAATGCCTCCAACATTAAAGTAACAATATGTAGTCAAAATAACTTAAATAATGTACGGTTACAAACCATGCCAAATTATCCCAATACTAAAGTCATAAAAAAAAATAATAATAATAAATACATAAACTAATATCAACCCTAAACTCAAGAAAACGAAAGAAATCCAAGAGACAGGTCCAACAACTATAGTTATTCCACGTTATCACCGTAGCCCCAATTAATCCTGCAAAGGAAGGTCGGTTGCGCTCAAACAGAATGCACCCGAGTTGCCAAGAGACAAAACGAGTCAGTATACAGGTATACTACTATGAGTACAAGATTTAACAGCCACGTGTCCACTAGACATAAACAAAAAAAATACATTTAATTCTTGTTATGATATACAGGTATACTGGTATGAGTACAAGATTTAACACCCACCTGTCCACCAGACACAAACAAAAAAAATACATTTAATTCTTGTTACGGGACAAGACAAGTAGTTCCAACCGCACCGAGACAAATGGGTAGTTTCTCGAGATACGATGGCATTTAGTTTCTTGCCCGTACACAATGAAATATAAATTGAGTATAAAATAAACAAAATAGAAATAAAAATGTGGTGGGTCAGCCCTGCATAAAAAAGTTAGTAAGACCCACAATCCTGCAAAAAAAATAAAAATAAAGTTAGTATAATTTAATCATAAGTAACTTGCTGAAGAAGTATAAAAATGCACTATTTATGCTTAAATAATTCGAATTGACCAAAACTCAAAGAACAAAAGTTGTACAGAATCAAATTTCCTAAAGGTTGGCGTGGATGAATTTAGTAGAAACTGAACAAGTTAAGAGAAAAACTTGATAGAAGAACCTAGACGGAATTTAACCGAAAAATCTGAAGCTGAAAACGAACAGAAACTGCCCTAAGATGATTTTGTTTCGGAAAAGTTTAAAACACGAAAAGTGTGCAGAATAATGTTTTACTTCAGTTTACGCAAAATCAATAAAAATGAGCTCGTTTCGTGGGTTAAAACAACTTCTAAAATCGGCATTGCCAAAATGAATCAAAACTACTATGATCAAGATCATCCAAGTATAAGTTATAATCGATCTTTCTAATAAAAATTTTAAACATAAAATTTGTCTAGAATCACGTATATGCCTCTTCTCAAATTTCATAATTTATCGAGGTCGTTTACTATTTTTCAGGATATACAAATCAACATAATTCATATTATACCAATAAACTCATAATTAAATTCTTTGTACCTTAACTCCACCACTTCGGCCCTTCACTCCTGGCCTACACATATATCCCATGTGCCTCCCATATACCTAACACCGCTCCGAAGCCAAACTTGCATGGGGATATCGTCTTGAGTTTGACTCACACTCCCCGGATGGTTAGCATATATGTACGCGCGTAAATCAAATCACTCGTCTACTCATGAGAACGAGGCAACAATATACATATACAAAACATCCCACGTATAAGAACAAACATAACAATGCCAAGCCTAAGGCATTCAAATAAATCTCATAATCCTCGCTTTTTTTTTTTTTTTTTATACACTCTTTCTCCCCAACACTCAAATAAAATAACAATCCATGGAGTCATGGTGGAGTATAAGGAATTTATCTATGGGTTCCTAATTAATTTTAATTTCATATAACCATGAGTGTGATTACAACCATAAAATAAATCCATATAAAAACCTTAAACCTGACATACACAACTAATCAAAATAATTAAAATCAATCGATCAACTAAAAACCCTAAACCTTACATACACAACTAAACAAAATAATTAAAATCAATCAATCATCTGAAAACCCTAAACCTTACATACAGAACTAATAAAAATAATTAAAATCAATCAATCATCTACATGCAAATATGAAATCAATTCAATATCAAATAAATAAAAATAAATAAATAAAAACAACGAACTAAATATAAATCAAGGGAAGTGGGTTTTGTACTCACAATATTTGTTTGAAGAACAAAGAATTATTTAAAGAACTAATGGAGCCACCAACACAAAACCCTAATCTTTTTTCTTTTTTTTTCTCCACTCTTCTTTCTGTCGTCCCTCTTGATTTCTCAATGTCTCTCTCTCTCTCTCTCTCTCTCTCTCTCGGCACTAACTCTCTCTATCTCTCAGCTTTCTTGGGTGAAACAGCCTCTTGATTTTGATTAATCTCTCTCTCTCTCTCTCTCTCTCTCTCTCTCTCACACACACACACACACACACACACGGCTTGCTCCTCTCTGATTCTCTTTTCTTTTCTTTAGTTGATAACCTAATCACTTATTATATTATTATATAACCTAATAGTTATTATATTATATAATATAAATACAATATAATTAAAACATAAATAAATATGATATATATTTTATTCGGATTAATTACCTATAATTAAATAACACATTAAATTAATTAAATACCTCATTAAATTCTCATGTAATCACACAATTAATAAAGCCAAAAATAAAGAAAGTAATAATAATCATAATAATAATAAATAATGACTTATGAAAAATTACGGTCGCTACACTTATGTGATTATATAGGTATGAGATTTAATTCCTAAGATATTGATGGGGTTTGCGGGTTTATAGAAGTCTTATTAGAAGAGCATTTGATCACTGCTATTTCTAATTAGAACTCTTGCAATGTCGAAGGATTATTATTATCTAGGAAGGAAATTTGTATGTGTTTATGTAACTACGTGCTTATGTGGAGTGAATTACTATTGGCTATTGCATTTGGGCGCGAGTGAGTTAGTTTCGGCACATTTGTAAATGTGCAAATCTCTTTTGTTACCTTCATTAGGATGTTAGGACGTGATCGTGGAGGTGGTAGGCATGGTAGGCCTAGAAGGCATGAAGTGCCTTTACCGGATGAGATTTCGGCATAAAAGCAAGGGGTTGGTCAGGCCAATGTGGTTGAACCAATTGGTTAGCAGGCCATGGGCGCTTTGGCCCGAGAAATGGCTGGAGCTTTGTGGGAATCCATGACCATTCTCAAAGCTGAGAGTCAAGTCCAGGCCCAAGTAGTTGAGGTAGGGCTTTCATTCTTGAAGAGAGAGTTCTTTTGGTCTAATCCGGTCGAGTTTTTGGGTGATCCTAAAGAGCCTTTGAAAGAAGATGAATGGCTCGAACAAATGGTGAAGACGTTTGAGATGCTTGGCATCGAAGATGGTGGTTTGAGAGTGACCTTGGCATCCTTCCAGCTATAGGGAAATGCGGGTCAATGGTGGAACTATGTGCGCAGGCGCATTGGAGTAACTTGGGAGGCTTTCCTCTATGCCTTCCAGGACAAGTTCTTATCTCCCACTATTAGGGAGAAGTTGCGATACCAGTTTTCTAAGCTCAAGTAGCTCAACATGCCTATCGTCGAGTTTGAGGTAGCCTTTACTAACCTCTCTAGGTTTGCACCAGAGTTAATGGCGACAGAAGAACGCCATTGTGTGGAGTTCGAGAAAAGGTTAAGGACCAGGCTTCTTTTCAAGGTAGTCGATTCAATGATTAGAGATTACGGGCAACTTGTAGAGTCGATGGCTCATCTTGAGACCTTGATGCAAATTGAGGAGGAGTAGGTGAGGGGCTCCAGGAAGAGTCAAGATGCTTAGGGGGACAGTAAGAGGTAGAGGGGTTTTACCTCATAGTAATCCCAGGGAGCACAGTCAAGGTTCACTTTTCTAGTACCGAGTTCGAGTTCTAGTAGAAGTGGTCAGGGAGATTTCACTTGCTTTAAGTGTGGCCAGTTGAGCCACAATTATCCAGCTTGCTGGCAAAGGAGAGGAGGGCAATGGTCTGTTTCATCTGTGGCTCATTCTTAGAGCCAGAGTCAAGAGAGAGGGCATCCCCTCACTTTTTATTAATGTGGGCAGGCAGGGCACTTGAAGAGATTTTGCCCTCGGTTCTATGGCATATCTGGTGCGTCTGGTTCGAGGTAGACATAGAGCCCTCAGCCTGGACAGTCTGCCCAAGCCTCGAGGGCCAATCAAGGAGCCTCTTTGGCTCAGTCAGTCCATCAGACTTATGCTCCGAGGGGTGAGCAGGTGGAGCAGAGACCTTTAGGGTGTGTGTATGCTGTTACCACACCAAACTTAGTGCTAGCGCCTTCAATTGTGAGAGGTACTTTCTTGCTATGCAATTCTATTGCCAATGTGTTGATTGATACTGGTGCATCCCACTCTTTTATTTCATCTACATTTGCATCAGCATTGGGGTTAGAATTAGCACGATTATCATTTCCATTCAGTGTAAAGTCACCTATTGGTGGTGAGATTGTTTTGGAACAAGGGTGTCGGATTTGTAACATAAAGGTTGCCGATCGCTGACCGCCGACTTCCTTTTGCACTTGTGTTAATTGAAATGTCGAGTTTTGATGCTATATTGGGTATGGACTAGTTGCCATCGTATCGGGGTATCATAGATTGTTACTATCAGAGGGTTACTGTATGTATCTTGAGCGGTGATTGTTTTTGTTTCATAGGAAACAGAGCCAATAGAGTTTTGTCACCGGTGTATGATCCACGTGGTCGGAGTGAGCTTAGTTGTCTTCTTGCAAATTTCTTAGGTAGTGAGCATGACGAAGTCTGAGTTGATTTGGCAAAGGTAGTTGGTGAATACCCAGACGTTTTTCTCAAGGATCTCACTAGTTTGTCACCTCACCGTAAGATTAAGTTCTCTATTGATTTAGTGCCTGGTACGACACCGATTTCTATGGCACCTTATAGATTTGCACCTGCTGAGTTGAGTGAGTTGAAGATTCAACTCCAGGGATTGTTAGATAAGGGTTTTATTCGCCCTAGTACTTCGCATTAGGGAGCACCGACTCTCTTTGCCAAGAAAAAAGACAGTGCATTACGACTTTGTATTGATTACCAGAAGTTGAACCGGGTAACCATTATGAACAAGTACCCAATGCCACGCCTAGATGATTTGTTTGACCAGTTGAAAGGGTTTTGTTGCTTCTTTAAGATAGACTTGAGATCGGGTTACCACCAGTTGAGGGTAAGGGAGGAAGATATCTAGAAGACAATATTCCGTACTCAGTATGGCCATTATGAGTTCGTAGTGATGCCTTTTGGGCTACCCAATGCACCAGCCGTGTTTATGGATCTAATGAATCAAATATTCCGTGAGTTCTTAGATCACTTTGTAATTGTCTTTGTCGATGACGTTTTGATTTACACACCATCTGAGGAGGAACACGAGAAACACTTACAAGTTGTGCTTGAGTTGCTTAGAGCCCACAAATTATATGCTAAGTTTGGGAAGTGTGAATTCTGGTTGAGAGAAGTAAAGTTCTTAGGCCATGTAGTATCCGGAGGAAGAGCGACTATAGGTGACTGTAGATTCATCCAAGTTAGAAGCAATACAAGATTGGAAACAATCTTAGAATGCCTTTGAGATCTGTAGTTTCTTGGGATTGGCTGGGTATTACGATCGGTTTGTGAAGGATTTCTCTAGATTAGCCTCGCCATTGACTGCACTGCCAAGGAAGGGAATCAAGTTTGTATGGAGTAAGATTTGTGAGAAGTTATTTCAAGAGCTTAAGGTTAGACTTACCACTGTTCCAATATTGATTATTTCAGAGAGGGGTTTGAGCTATTCTGTGTATTGTGATGTTTCACAGGAAGGTTTGGGTTGTGTTTTGATGTAAAAGGGAAATGTAGTAACCTATAGCTCACGTTAGTTAAAAACGCATGAAAAGGACTATCCTACCCATGACTTAGAACTAGCAGCTATGATCTTTGCCTTGAAGATTTGGAGGCATTACCTGTATGGTGAGAAGTTTGAGGTGTTTTCTGATCATAAGAATCTGAAGTACCTGTTTTCACAGAAAGATCTGAATTTGAGGCAAATGAGGTGGATGGAATTTATGGAGGATTACAATTTTGAGTTACACTATCATCTGGGAAAGGCCAATGTAGTTGCTGATGCCTTAAATAGGAAATCCATTAGCAGTGTAGCTTGTATTGTCATCCGAAAATGGGAGATGTTGGGTTCTATTAGTGAGTTTGACTTGCACCTTGGCAAGTTCATTGAGTCTACAGCTTTGTTTTCGGTAGTTGCACAACCCACACTTGTGAGCCGAGTTATAGAAGCACAGAGGGGTGACCTTGAGGTAGAATCCCTCTGGGAAAAGATCTCTAATGGGAAAGTAGAAAGAGGCTTGAACGTGTACTCTGACTCGAGTGTTAGATACCTTGACCATCTTTTCGTGCGAGAGTCTTGTCGAGAAGAAGTACTCTGAGAGTTTCACCATTCACGCTTTGCGGTGCACCTGGGAGGCACAAAGATGTATGACAACCTTAGTCCCCAGTTTGGGTGGAAGGGGGTGAAGAAGGATGTAGCTATGTTTGTGTCGAAGTGACTTACTTGTCAACAAGTGATGGCCGAGCATCAGAGGCCTGCGAGTTTGTGACAACCCTTGCCTATAGCTGAGTGGAAGTGGGAGCATATCATAATAGATTTTGTTATGGGTCTTCCGAGGACTCAGTAAGATAATGATGCCATTTGGGTGGTAGTTGATCGATTGACCAAGTCAGCACACTTTTTACCTATGGGCACAAGTGACTTGGTGGATTATCTAGCCGACATTTACGTTAGGGACATAGTGACGTTGCATGGGGTCCCTGTAACGATTGTTTCAGATAGAGATTCACATTTTATGGCTCGTTTGTGGCAGAGCCTACAGAATGCCTTGGGCACGAGATTTACTTTTAGCATTGCGTATCATCCTTAGACTGATGGGCAGTCAGAGTGCACTATTCAGATTCTAGAGGATATGCTTCGAGGTTGTGTTCTTGACTTTAAGGGGTTGTGGGAAAAACACTTGCCCTTAGTGGAGTTTTCCTATAACAATAGCCTCTAGTCGAGTATTGGCATGGCACCATTTGAGGCCTTGTATAGCCAACCATATAGATCTCCTCTGTGTTGGGCCGAGGTCGGTGATGCACCTATGTTGGGTCCAGAGTTAGTTTGGGAAACGACGGAGAAAGTTGCACTTATCCGTAAGAGATTGGTCACGAGTCGTCAAAAGAGCTATGCTGACCATAGGAGGAGACCGTTATCTTTTGAGGTAGGAGATCACTTTTTCTTGAAGATATCACCTAGACGAGGTTTGATGAGGTTTGGGAAGAGTGGGAATTTATCTCATACATTTATTGGGCCTTTTGAGATCCTAGAGCGGATTGGAGAGGTAGCTTATCGTTTGGCCTTGTCGCCACAGCTTTCTGAGGTTCATGACATGTTTCATATTTGTATGCTCCAGAAGTATGAACTGGATCCATCACATGTGTTGGATTGGACCGAGTTATAGATAGATGATGATGACTCGTATGAGAAGAGAACGGTGAGAGTCTTGGATACTTGAGACCAAGTCTTGCGTGAGTTGGAAGTATGAGAAGTATTCGGACCTATTTGTTTGTACTTGAGCATGTTTTAAGAGTTTTGTTTTGTTAATGTAATACAAACGTTATATATGTTTTGGAAATGTGAATTGTATATTCAGTATTGAGAACTTGTTTATCATGATGATATGAATAGATGACCGGTGAGTAGGTCATGGCAATGAATTTAAATTACTATCATTGTCGTAATTGGTTTAAACTTGGTTTTAATGTTTGATTCAAATTTCGAGGACGAAATTCCTAAAGAGGGAAAGATTACAGCGATTCTGGTTTGAACCCAACCCATTTGATGTTTTGGATCTGGGTTTCATTGTTTCCTCTCATATCTCCTTGAGTTTGGCTTTTCAGTTGTGTTGGTCGTGTTTAGAACAAGTTAGTAGCTTGTTTTTCAAACTGTCACTATCTAGAATTTTGCTTCTACGCTTGAGCGTCACTTCTTGCGCACGAGTGGTCTTTGTGAACTCTTAGTACTTTTGCAGAAGTGGTATTCGTCGCTCGAGCGAAGATTCTTGTGCTCGAGCGGTCTTTGCTCTAGTGGCCCTTATTGCCACTTGAGTGTTAGCCCTTTGTTTGTAAAACTATTAGAAGTTTGTATTTCATGCTCGAGCGTCACTTCTTGCGCTCGAGTGGTCTGTGCGTATATCAGATCGCAGAATCACCTTTTTAGATCACTTTTATATTTCACTCTCTCTTTAAACATTGCAAAAACCCTAGATCTAGACTCTCTCTCTCCCTCTAAAACTTACCTTCTCTCTAAAAAACACCAAGATTTAGTGATTTCTTCACCCTACTCCCCGTGGGCTCTCTTTTCATCTGAACAAAAGTGGATTTCAGCTTCTTTGAGGTTTCTTCACTCTCTCATTGGTTTTCTAGCTTCGAGGTAAGAATTCTTCACACTCTTGTATGAGTTTTACCTTAGCTATTTGCTATTTCAAAAGACTTTAGTGGTTTGGGAGTTTTTGGTAAAACCTAGGGTTTGAAATCAAAATGAAAAAAGAGGGATTTTCAAATGGTTTCTTAGAAAAGCTTGTGGGTACAAAATTGGAGTTGATATATGTTGAAATGAGGTATTTCCTACATTGAAATTGATTCTCAAAGAGAAATTAATTTTTCCCTAAAATATGAATGTTTGATATTGTAAAGAGAAAATGGAATTAATGTTGAAAATTATGAAATTGAATTAATGTTGATGATGATGGCAGAATTGGATATGTATTAGCACTCTCATCTTGAGATTTTGTAAAAGTGTATCTTTAGTGAAATTTATTTATCTGTTTAGAGATATCTATTTTGGGCTATCGGTGGAGGATAGCTATGAGTGTTGTAAAAATTGCATGGGAATTAGGTGTATTAAAACTAATTTCTCATTCATGTGTATTGAACATTGTTGCTCATTTAATACATTGAAAATGTATATGATTTTGAGGAAAATGGGTGAACGTGGGAAAGAGGTGTGTATCACCAAATCAAGTTGGCATGTGTGTCCAGGGTGAACGTCTCAAAAATGCGCGTATACATAGGTGTCGGCTCCCATGGATGAAATATCCGTAAAATGGTAATAGTAGCGCTTGTATAGGTTACGTTTACGTAGGTGTCGTTAGACAGTTTCTTGCAGACGAAATATCCGTGAAAGGTTGTACTGGTTTGAGATTTCCCTCTGTTTTCTATTGTAAAGGGCATGGTTTTGAGAATTGTGATATAAACCTGGCCTAGCACAACTTTTGAAAAAGGATATAAATGTTTTGGCACTGGCATTGCATGTGCATATGAATAAAACCTTATGGGTTCGTTAAAATTTATACATTGTGTTGTAGTAATTCTACCGGACTTTGGCTCACCCTATGTGGAAATAACCATTTTCAAGTGCTGGTGATATGCCTCCCTCAAGGACTTAGCTTAGAAGGACTGTGGAGATGAAGGCTCAGTGTTGTTATTTGTATTTAATTTTGTACAAGTCTAGGGCTTTATTTGGATTGAGCTTAAGACTTACTTTTGATGTACTCAAACATTGACTTGGAAAGATGTAACCCTTTAGGGCATATGATTATCTGTTTAACTTTCATTTCTTTTCACTATCTTATAACACATGCTATAGATTCAGAATGTATTGTTTATGAATGTCTATCACATGTGTCACCTTTTGTATATCAAACTCTGATTAATGAAAGCTTATAAATTCATTTATGTTGCTATTTATTGGTTGTTATGAGATGGACATATTGTGTTTATTTTAGGGCGTTACAAATCAAAATACATATTTGAAATGAGAAATAACCACAGATGGCAAACACACATTATCAAGTAATGGATTTCTCATCAATTCCAATATGCACCAAGGACTCCTCTAAAATTTTAAACTTGCAAAACCATACTAGGAAAATCTTTTTGGATTTTTGATAAACAAAGCAAGAAAGAACCCAAAAAACTAAGCCTAAAAGACCGAAAAACAAGAAAGAAAACAAAAACAAAAAAAAACAAATAATCAGTAGGTCAACCCAAATCAAGCTTCTTCACCTAAACCTCTTTAGTATGGACAATGTTATTCAAATTGCTGCTCTTGGGAGGTGTCTTGACATTGTGGTTCCATTCCCCTTCAATGGGAACCCGTCTTGACTCGGATACAATCCTCTAATTTAAAAGTCTAGCCAAACTCAACCTCGCTTTATGTTTGGTGTCAAGCAATTAACAACAATGAGGTCTAATGTGACCTTAAGCCCACAATGATGACAAACATGAATAAATCTACTTTTGGCTACACAATTATGAGACAAAGAAAAAGATGAAGTAGGACCAATGCCTATGTGGAGAAAATTTTTAAATAGATTATTTCTTTTTAAATATTTTATCAATAAAAATTAAATTTTTTTCATTAAATATTTTAATAATATCATAACAACTTAGAGATAAATAATTTTTTTACATATGAATAAATAAGTAGGACAAATTGCTGAAAAAAAAAATTAATCGGTCTGTTTTAACTTAAAAAAAGAAAAGAAAAAAGAAATTCAAATAATAAATTCATTAATTAAATTTGATAATTTTTTCTTTGTTTATACAATGTGAAATAAGTCTTATATTAATTATTAGGGTCTTATATTAAACTATTAGGGTGTTATGTCAAAATATTCATGAGTCTTTAATAACATATATGCAAAATCTTAGAAGAGGTAAGTGAAAATTTTCATTTAAATAGTTTATTGGTTGATTTGATAATTTTCATCTCTTCCCGCTGAGTTCAAAGGGGTAATATGGTTATTTTAGATAGTCAAGTAACGTCATTTGTGCTAAATTAATGGATTGAGGGAATCATGATATTGTCAGCAAAAGTAAAAGAAATTTTTGTAATTATTGAAACTACAGAAGAGGTCCCTGTATTTGTTAAAAACTTTAGGAGAGGTAAGTGTAATTTACCCCAAATTATTTTCTATTTTTTTTAAAAATGAATTAAATTTTTTTTCAAAAATTGGTCGTAGTGGTAGAAGTGGTGCTATTGAGATGGGCTTAAATGAGTCCCCATGTCCAACCCATGTAATCTTAATTTTAAGTGAGCTGACATTGAGTAACCCAATTAAGTCCATTTACTGATTTCGGCGGATTAATATGGGTTTTAAATGAGTGTAAACTTAATTTTAAGTGAGTTGACATTGAGCAACATTTATTGATTTGGACAAATTAATATGAGTTTTAAATAGGTATAATTGGATGGATTCATAAATTTGAGTTAAGTTTGCCACCTCTAATTATTTCCCCCACTTTTCCCCTTCTCCCCACCACCCACCCACCCACCTACCTCACCAACCAAAATCACTGCTCAAATCTAAAATCCAAACAAAGCCTTAAAGGAAGTAAAATAACAATGACTTCACAATCAATAATAATTTGTTCTAGTGATCACCGTTATTATTATCTGTGGCCTCCAAGAGAAAATAGATGGTGTAACTACTAAAATAATTACAATTACTCTGAAAAAATGATGATAGCATATAAGTTAGATACATTTAATTGTGCTACAAGAGGAAGCAAGAATACTGTGTATTAAGTGCAAAATATTATTGTATAGTGAGAGCATTCATCGAGCTTGAATCGTAGTAAGCGTAAGATCATTTATAGATAGAGGCCCACGACTTGTTGAAGACGAGTATGGACGGCCAGGTCTGTTAAAGATGAATGCCGGTTGTTTAGGAGGAGGCAAGGTCGTTTCGTTACACAACATGAAAGCAACATCTGACATAGTTGGCCGATCAGTGGTAAATTCTTGCACGCACAAGAGACCGATGTGAATGCATCTCAAAACTTCTTGACTTGAACACGACTCGGCTAATGATGAATCAACTATATCTAGGGCCTTTTCTTCTCCCCATAAGTTCCAAACCTGAAACAATATATAAAATCATCTTTGGGTGATTAATCAAACAACAATTTTCTAGGTAATGGAAAATCCTCCATTCTATTGCAGGTATAGGATTTTCCATTAATAATACATTGATTTACTTACATGTCCAATTAAATTCACAAAATTGTCTTGATTATAATTGTTGTTCTTTCTACCACTAATGATCTCCAGTAATAAAACTCCGAAACTAAAAACATCTGATTTTATTGAAAATAACCCTTCCATTGCATACTCTGGTGACATATAACCACTGCAATTACAACATGAAACAATAATTAGAATTTAATGCCTTTCTTGCACATTTCTCTCTCTCCACACATGAATGTATAAGTGATACTTACTATGTTCCAACCACCCTATTTGTGTTAGCTTCAATCTGGTCCACTCCAAATATTTTAGCCATACCAAAGTCTGATATTTTGGGGTTCATTGAAGCGTCGAGTAAAACATTACTTGCTTTTAGATCCCTATGGATTATTCTTAGTCTAGAGTCTTGGTGAAGGTATACCATCCCTCGAGCGATTCCCAAAATGATCTCGAAGCGCTTTCTCCACTCTAAAGATGAGCCTTTTGTTTTATCTGGGCCAAAGTTAGAAGTCAATTCTACCAACAAATCGAAGGTACTCCTATATTTTTACATAAATTTCAGTGCTAATAAACAAATGAACTCAAATTAAAAAATTAAGCATACCAAAGATGAAAGAGTCTAAGCCTTTGTTTGGTAGGTATTCATAGATCAACATTTTCTCATCTTGTTCAATGCAACATCCCAATAGTCTCACTAGATTTCTGTGTTGGAGTTTAGCAATAAGTGTAACTTCATTCTTGAATTCCTCCACCCCTTGGCCCGAATTTTTCGCTAGCCTTTTGACTGCTATTTCTTGTCCATTATGTAACTGACCCTGAAATCAATGCACAATTAATTTATTTACTCGCCAAATACAAATAAATCACAATTTTGAGATAATTTTCATCTCTAAAGGACGTCTTACCTTATACACTGTTCCAAAGCCACCTCGACCGAGCTTGTTCAAGGAAGAAAAATTATCAGTGGCGGCGACAATGTTCGTTAGATTAAAAAGTGGTAATTCGGCATTTGTTCCACTTTCATCAAACTGATTTTCCATTTGGGTGGTTCTAAAGGATGTTGAATTGTTGGGACTAAATAACAAGTTGTTCTGTCGTCTTTTTCCTGTCAAACAACACAACTAAAATCTTATCAAAATTCAAAATTCAAATATAGTCTTAAATCACTGACATTAGATTTGATGACCACATATGATTTTTCATGCTACGAAATTTGAAAACGAATAATGATAGAAGAGTAATGTTGTTTTTATTACCTTTTCTCTTCCTCATCACCAACCAAGAAAGTACGCAGATTACAAAAAACAAAGCTGCAACAGAGGACACTACAATTGCCACCACCATACCCTTCTTGGAATGAGATTGTTGTGACTTCAAATATTGGGCTGAAAAGAGGATAAAATAGTCACTCCATTTATTAATTTATTGTAAATAAAAAGCTTTTTCATATCTATTCTTTTATTTTATGCTACAAAAACAAAGAATAAAGAAAGAGAGAATGCTTTCATAGCAAAAATAACTTCAAGTTCGCATGTTTCTCAATTTGGAAATCATAGCACATTAAGTTCATAGAATAAGCAATGAACATAATAATATGTTTAGAATAATACTACATGTACTAATTAATGTACACACTAGTGTATTAATTAATGTACACACTAACAAATGATGTGGCATCATTTGTATAGTTTTATTTATTTGTAACTTGTATAATAAATGTGGTCAATAATAATATCATAACACTAGTTGATACACTAGTGTGTACACAAATTAGTGCATGTAGCACCACTGATATGTTTATTATCTTTTTGTCAACATAATATTGGTGTAATAAGTTTAACGACTTATGTATATATCCAATATAATACTGACAATTAGACTAACACATCCAATAATAATATAAGATAAAAATAGATGATCACTATAGCATTACTCTACAACTAGTGTTTCAACCCCATGGCATGGCATCTACCTCCCCTTATGTGATCTTTACAATAAAAACTAATTAAAATAAAAGAAAGAAAGAAAGAAAAAAAAAAGATTTGGTTTCTCACTCGTTGGAGAGAAGTCTAATCTAGTACATTTGAGCTCATGGTATCTTCAACATGTTCCATTCTAGTATTTTGAGTTATTCATTTTGTAAGTTTTTTGTGTGTACACCTTTCATAATATATATAAAAAAAAAAATTAAAAAAAAACTTGATCTAATAATTGTAGATATATGATTTCAATAGATTAATCTTTCAAAAAATAAAAAAATAATAAAAAATAGACAAGAAGTCTGCTTTTATAATAAACTGTTCATTTCAAAGACAAACCTAATAAACTTATGTAGTCACGATCATTAAAGTGGGATTACAAAACTCACTCTGTAAGACAATTTGAGGCTAAATTTGATTTTTTTTCCTTTTTTTTTACAGATAAGCTATAAGTAGCATCTAATAAAATAAACAGCATCAAAATAGAATTCGTAAAGAATTTTATAAAGGCAACCAGACCAATTTGAAATTTTTAACCTAAGGCTAAACAATAGGATGGTTTATGAACAAGCATGGTAGGTCCTCTGCAATTAAAAATAAGTAAATCTAAATACATATAATTAAATTAAAGATTAAAAAAAATATTGTAAAATTTTGGAGAAAACTAAGAGCATTAGCGATGGACTTGTGAAGGGTTGTATTAGTCAAAAAAAATTTACTTTTCTCCACAATAGAGTTGTTAGTGCAATAACTAAATTTGTTAGATGCTAAAGTGCAGGTCAATTGCGGTCTTTTTCATATATTTATGTTTGAAAAATGATATACAAAACAAAATGCTTATATGTTATTCATAAAAAATATGGGAACAATAGTTAACGAAAATTTTCACACATCACTATTGTTAATAATGATATTTTTAAAATTACGAGAATAACTGTGAGTGTTTTGATTTGAATAAAAAGTTTACAAAACTATAAAATTATGTATAGATATTTTATTTGCATATCATTAGTCACACGTGTATTTTTTTTTTTTAAATTCTTTTTCTTATTATTGCAAAATTTACTTTTTAACAGTTGCTTAAAGGTCTTACTAATAGCACCCTAATTCTTATGTAGACTTCCAATTTTTTTGGACTTTTACCAACTTATTTGAAAATTTACAAATTTCTTACCCTACTTAATAACCACAATTAATCACAATACAGGATGAGTTTAATCGTCAACTCTCTATGCTACCTGAGGATGGTCGGACTTTGGAGGCTAGGAATGCCATTTTCCATGAGTTGATAGGTCATGACGGACATGGATATTGTCGTACATACGGGAGAATTGTGCCTCGGAGAGCGGTGTATAAAGATGGTGCTGGGCCATCACAGTCAACACCCCAGCCATCGACTATTGATCAGATCACGCAGCAGGTTCGTGCAGAGCTAAGGGATGAGTTGAGGGAGGAGCTGCGAGCAGAGTTCTCTACACATTTACAGCAGATGAGAGCTGAGATGATGGCCCTTGTGTCACAGGGGGCGAGTGTAGATCCCAACAGACAGGTTCCATATAAATTAAATTGTTTGATAGTTCAATTTTCACTCAAGATTATGTATAAAATTCGAATATGATTAACACATTATGCATTGACTAACATAGGTTCCTGATGCATCGAGTGGCCACCGGGCATTTAGGGAATCTGCAGAAGATGAGAATCCATATACACCACCACCAGAAGATCAGGTATAAAATGTATCTTTGCATTCTAAGCTAAAATGTATCTTTGCATTCTTTACATTCTAAGTTAAGAGACTTGTGGGAGAAGACGGGACTAGTTAGAGCCGGATTTAGCACGAAACTTGGCACACACGACCTCCTAGGCACGAGAGACTTGTGGGAGAAGACGGGGCTCGAATCGGGTTCCCGGTTTGGGAGTTAGAGCCGGATTTCACTTTAGGCAAACTAGTTCCTTAAGAAACTTCAATTCGAGGTGTTAATGCCCCAAATTCAACAAACGGCGTCGGTTTAGCACGAAAATTGGCAGACACGACCTCCTAGGCACGAGAGACTTGTGGGAGAAGACGGGGCTCCAATCGGGTTCCCGGTTTGAGAGTTAGAGCCGGATTTCACTTTAGGCAAACTAGTTCCTTAAGAAACTTGAATTCGAGGAGTTAATGTCCCAAAATCACCAAACCGCGTCGGTTTAGGATGAAACTTGGCACACACGACTGCCTAGGCACGAGAGACTTGTGGGAGAAGACGGGGCTCCAATCGGGTTCCCGGTTTGGGAGTTAGCGCCGGATTTCACTTTAGGCAAACTAGTTCCTTAAGAAACTTGAATTTGAGGAGTTAATGCCCCAAATTCACCAATCGGCGTCGATTTAGCACGAAACTTGGCACACACGACCGCCTAGGCACGAGAGACTTGTGGGAGAAGACGGGGCTCCAATCAGGTTCCCGGTTTGGGAGTTAGAGCCGAATTTCACTTTACGCAAACTAGTTCCTTAAGAAACTTCAATTCGAGGTGTTAATGCCCCAAATTCACCAATCGGCGTCGGTTTAGCACGAAACTTGGCACACACGACCTCCTAGGCACGAGAGACTTGTGGGAGAAGACGGGGCTTGAATCGGGTTCCCGGTTTGGGAGTTAGAGCCGGATTTCACTTTAGGCAAACTAATTCCTTAAGAAACTTGAATTCGAGGAGTTAATGTCCCAAAATCACGAAACCGCATCGGTTTAGGACGAAACTTGGCACACACGACCGCCTAGGCACGAGAGACTTGTGGGAGAAGACGGGGCTCCAATTGGGTTCCCGGTTTGGGAGTTAGAGCCGGATTTCACTTTAGGCAAACTAGTTCCTTAAGAAACTTGAATTCGAGGAGTTAATGCCCCAAATTCACCAATCGGCGTCGGTTTAGCAGGAAACTTGACACACACGACCGCCTAGGCACGAGAGACTTGTGGGAGAAGACGGGGCTCCAATCGGGTTCCCGGTTTGGGAGTTAGAGCCGGATTTCACTTTAGGCAAACTAGTTCCTTAAGAAACTTGAATTCGAGGAGTTAATGCCCCAAATTCACCGATCGGAGTCGGTTTAGCACGAAACTTGGCACACACGACCACCTAGGCACGAGAGACTTGTGGGAGAAGACGGGGCTCCAATCGGGTTTCCGGTTTGGGAGTTAGAGCCGGATTTCACTTTAGGCAAACTAGTTCCTTAAGAAACTTCAATTCGAGGTGTTCATGCCCCAAATTCACCAATCGGCGTCGGTTTAGCACGAAACTTAGCACACACGACCTTCTAGGCACGAGAGACTTGTGGGAGAAGACGGGGCTCGAATCGGGTTCCTGGTTTGGGAGTTAGAGCCGGA
This sequence comes from Camellia japonica, assembly GCA_030407325.1. Lineage (NCBI taxonomy): Eukaryota > Viridiplantae > Streptophyta > Magnoliopsida > Ericales > Theaceae > Camellia > Camellia japonica. The sequence continues at coordinate 29,295,264 of JAPPVO010000014.1, forward strand.
TTTCACTTTAGGCAAACTAGTTCCTTAAGAAACTTGAATTCGAGGAGTTAATATCCCAAAATCACCAAACCGCGTCGGTTTAGGACGAAACTTGGCACACACGACCGCCTAGGCACGAGAGACTTGTGGGAGAAGACGGGGCTCGAATCGGGTTCCCGGTTTGGGAGTTAGAGCCGGATTTCACTTTAGGCAAACTAGTTCCTTAAGAAACTTGAATTCGAGGAGTTAATGCCCCAAATTCACCAATCGGCGTCGGTTTAGCACGAAACTTGGCACACACGACCTCGTAGGCACGAGAGACTTGTCAGAGAAGACGGGGCTCGAATCGGGTTCCCGGTTTGGGAGTTAGAGCCGGATTTCACTTTAGGCAAACTAGTTCCTTAAGAAACTTGAATTTGAGGAGTTAATGCCCCAAATTCACCAATCGGCGTCGGTTTAGCACGAAACTTGGCACACACGACCGCCTAGGCACGAGAGACTTGTGGGAGAAGACGGGGCTCCAATCGGGTTCCCGGTTTAGTAGTTAGAGCCGGATTTCACTTTGGGCAAACTAGTTCTTTAAGAAACTTCAATTCGAGGTGTTAATGCCCCAAATTCACCAATCGGCGTCGGTTTAGCACGAAACTTGGCACACACGACCTCCTAGGCGCGAGAGACTTGTGGGAGAAGACGGGGCTCGAATCGGGTTCCCGGTTTGGGAGTTAGAGCCGGATTTCACTTTAGGCAAACTAGTTCCTTAAGAAATTTGAATTCGAGGAGTTAATGTCCGAAAATCACCAAACCGCGTCTGTTTAGGACGAAACTTGGCACACACGACCGCCTAGGCACGAGAGACTTGTGGGAGAAGACGGGGCTCCAATCGGGTTCCCGGTTTGGGAGTTAGAGCCGAATTTCACTTTAGGCAAACTAGTTCCTTAAGAAACTTGAATTCGAGGAGTTAATGCCCCAAATTCACCAATCGGCGTCGGTTTAGCGCGAAACTTGGCACACACGACCTCCGAGACACGAGAGACTTGTGGGAGAAGACGGGGCTTGAATCGGGTTCCCGGTTTGGGAGTTAGAGCCGGATTTCACTTTAGGCAAACTAGTTCCTTAAGAAACTTAAATTCGAGGTGTTAATGCCCCAAATTCACCAATCGGCGTCGGTTTAGCACGAAACTTGGCACACACGACCTCCTAGGCACGAGAGACTTGTGGGAGAAGACGGGTCTCGAATTGGGTTCCCGGTTTGAGAGTTAGAGTCGGATTTCGGTCTAGTCAAAATTATTTACTAAACTATCTTTCTAATTATATGGTAGTTAATTTTTTTATATTTTTCTGTTATTAAAATATTAACACCATTATATTGTTATTAATTATTTTTATTTTGTTTTTTTCAGATATTTCCTTAGTAGCAGTTTGCTTCGTGTGGAATGTGGACATGTAAAGATTATGACCAACTTCTGTTTTTGTAACCCACGAAAAAATCAAGACGAAAACTTTTGGTTTTGCTTTTGATTTTGATTTATGTTATTTAAATTTGTGAACAACATTATGTATGTATCATGTGACCAACATTATGTATTTTCATCATTTGCCAACTTTTGTTTATGTATGTATTTATATTATTATGTAATTTTGGGGTTTTTTTGTAGTTATTTTTCATTTGCCAACATTAGTTATTTTATTTATGTATTTATATTATTATATCATTTGCCAACATTACAGGTTATTTTTATATTTTTAATAATTGTAAAACAGGGTTTTTTTTTTTTTTTTTTTTTTTTTTTTTTTTTTTTTTTTTTTTTTTTTTTTTGAGACGGCAGCACACCCCGTCGCAAAAAATAAAAAATAATAATAAAAAAAAATAATAATAATAGAAGTGCCAGGCTTTTTGCGACGGCAGCCATACTGTCGCAAAAGGTATGAGATATATTTGAAAAACAAGGCTTTAGCGACGGTATAATTGCCGTCGCTAATAGTCATTAGCGACGACTCAGGTTGCCGTCGCCAATAATCAAAAGCGACGACATTTTTTAGCGACCGGATTTTTGCCGTCGCAGAAACCTATTTTAACGACGGAAAGCTTGTGCCGTCGCAAAAAAACCCATTTTTTCATCCATTATTGGTGACAGAAAATTGCCGTCGCAAAAGAGAAAATTTCCCGTCGCAAAAACAATGGCGACGGCACTTGCCGTCGCTAAAGCTCTTTTGCAACCCCCTTTGTTGCGACCCCCACTTGCCGTCGCAAAAAGGAAAATTACCGTCGCAAATAGCTTTTGAGACAGCGTGCGAGAGTATTTGCGACGGCGTTTTGCCGTCGCAAAAAACAATTTTTTTTGTAGTGCTCCTAATTCTTTCGTAGACCAATTCTCAATTTTTATTTTTTTAATTTTATTTTGAGCTCATAAAATGGTGTTGTCACAGCACTCTTTCCGAATTTCAAAAGAGAAAGCAGAGAGGCGAGTGGTAGTAGGTGTGTGGAAATTATTTTTCAAAATTGTTTCACAAATACAAACCAAACACGGCCTTTTTTTTTTTTTTTTTTTGTGTGATAAATTACACTCACATCCCTTGAAGTTTGGAGAAAATACAAACAACTCTATACTTTTGACATAATTATACTAACCTCCTTGTTAGTAAAGCTAAAGTGACTTCAAACATTGCAAATGGAGGGTAGATACTAATATAAATAAAGATAAATATATATTTTATTATAAAAGATGTGACAATATTATTTTTTTTCTTCATTTATACGACTAATAAATTACTAATGAAATATGATCTAATAGGTACCTAAATTAAAACTTTAAAGGAGACCAATGTAATAATATCAAAAGTATAGGACTAACTATATTTTTTTCAAACATCAACGGAGGTGAGTGTTATTTACCCTCTTTTTTTTTTTTGTATATAATATGTTTATATATATATATATATATATATATATCACTTAGCACTTACATTTTAACACATTTATTGCAGCATCACTGAGTTTCTAAATTAACAAACTCTTAAAATATATTGTTGGACCTTATTTTTATTACCTTTTGTAATATTTTAGTATATATTTTTAACCACTCCATTTTGGATGTTCTAAAGGATTCAAAAATTTGTAAAGTTATTTCAAAATGAAATTGTGAGAAAAGTTTAAACTTAAAGTATTATATGAATTACATCTAAAATAAATCTGATCAATTTTTTGAGTAATTTTCTTGAGCTTTGTATTATTGTTTTAAAAATATACATGTTACTACCATGGATACATGTAACAAATGGTTTAAGTAGAACTTATCATGCAGACACATACCTGTTTTCGGATCTTGTTTTGTAGTTGTGTTGCGTGAGTTTGTCTTTAATCATTCATTCTAGATAAATTAAGCAAGAGTTTTTCAACATGATTTTTTAAGTTCAAAATTCTTGTTTAAAAAAAATCAGGATAAGTTATCCTTCATATTTTCATGTCTCCATTTATATATATATATATATATATATATATTTTTGGACTTTAATTCGGACTTATACCAATTATCTGAGCCATCTATCTCATACACTTCTTGCAATAACAGTCATCCATATTTTTTCATCAATAAAGTTTTTTCTTTTACTGTTCAAAAAAAAAAAAAAAAAGGCATCTATGTAAGAAAAAAAAAATAGTTTTATCGGATATTTATAAACACAAAATAAATCATATTTTATTTTATAAAATAAATAACAAATATGATTGCTAACTTAAACCATTCATTTTATAACACAAAATGTAATTTGTTCTTATATTTATAGTTGTCTGATAAAACTAATAGTTTATATAGATAATTTTTATTACGAGATCTACGAAATAAATAATTCAAATCACACTACAATAAATAAGAGTTTTAGAGACCAACAAATGTTTTAGTTTCTAAAAGTGAAAATTTTGTTGTAAAAGATATTTAGGAACCAATTTCTATTATCATGAAGATAGTCGCTAAAAGGTCGTCCTGAAAAGTTCAAAACAAGACTTTTAGGGACAAAATTTTAAAAATGTCACTAATAAATAGACTTGTAGAGACAAACTAATTTAGTCTTAAAATGGTTTATTTTTTGAGACAAAAAATTTGGTTCCAAAAAAATAATAATTCATCACTAATATCTAATTTTCGTTACTAAAAATATAATAACGACACTTTTCGTAACAATTATATTTGATTCCTAAAAAATAATTTTATCCTTAAATTTTGATTTCTAAAATCTTAAATTTTTGTAGTGTTAACGGTGTGCGTTGAATTAAAATCCAAAAAAACTATATAAATTAATGACACGAAGAGATGGATATGAAGGAAAACTTATAGCAAAATTCACAGGTGCCTACCAACAAGACATTGAATGCATACCTAATTCGACAGCATCAACACGTACGTATAAATCTTGGCCCCCACTCGAAAACTCTCTTGTGTCCATCAAGTCCCCATGCCACGTCACACATCCACTCTCAATTCCCCCTAGTGAGATCTCTGCACTGCTATACCCTTGGCATGAACAGTTCTTCAAGCACTCTGTTTCACATTCTTTTAATCCAATAGTTTTATTGACAAGTGCTGTCGAAGTGTCTGGTAACTTAGCACGTATCATTTTGATGAAACCCTCTTGATTTTGACACGTGCCTCCTCTACGTTTTCTTTTACACCCACTTGACCCGTCCCTTAAGTACCAGTCACGTGCCAACTTGGGCTCGAACCCTGGTAAACACATGCACTCGAACTCACTAGCATTCACGGATGAGTCACAGTTGCCATTTGCACCACAATGACTGTAGTAGTCGCATTGATCCCTGGGGACCGACCAGAACCCGATCCATTGTTGGTGGTCCGTATGCCACGTCAGCCTATCTATTGTCCCCGATTCATTCACAACCATTCTTGAGAAAATCGAGGTGTCGTTGATGAGGTACGACATGGAAACCTCATTTTGATTGTCGACGTAATGGACATTGAAGATGAACTTGGGTGTCATAGCTGGTACCCCACTCCATCTAACCCCATTCCACGGTCCGGTTCTCCATAACCGGACCAAACCCTTGTACAAAAAAAACTCCGGATACCCAATAAGGTCCATTTTGAACGAGTACTCTCCAATTCCCGGATCATCACGGGACTTCCAAGATGTCAGAATCCAGTTCAGACCGGTTCTCCGGTCCACCCCAAGTTTCATTAAAGGAAGTAGGGTGTCTGTAGGATAATCAAAACTCTGCCACACGACGGCCCCCTTGCTATCACCTTGAAACATTACCAAATTCCCTGAATCCAACAATTGAACTGAAAAGAGACTCCCCGAGGCCGACACGTTGGTGGACCAGACCGGGATTTTCTTGTTCGGGCCGTGAATGACGAGGTTTCCAGTGTTTTCCAAGGAGAGAACTCCGGATGTGTCATTGATTGGCCTATCTCTGTTTGCAACCCACACCACAGTTTGTTCTGAAACATTGTGGTACCATATTCCGAGGTACCGGTTGGTGGACTTGCCGGGGCTGAAGAACCCAAGTGCGAAGGCCTTGTTGCCGGAGACTAACAATTGACCATCCTTGACAGATTGGATTGTGGTTATGGTGTCTCTGGCTTTGCAAAATTGGAGAAGAAGAAGAAGAAGAAGAATAAAAGAACTCATGAGGAGGTTGGTTTCACGAGACATGGTGGTCTGGTTAATGATCAGTTTTCCTAAGGTTTTTGTTTGTTGGTATTCCACAACTGTGTCTTATTCTTGTAGTTTCATTTCAATCTCACCAAATAACGTAATTTTATTTTACCGTACACATCCTTCAAATGACGTACACATCCTTCAAATAAAGTAATTTTATATTTAAATTATAAATTATGATAATTTTACTAAGAAAAATATTAGAGATGTCAAATAGGCATATTAAAATGGGTTATACATTTAAAACAATTTAATCCAAATCCACCCATTTAATAAACAGCAATGCTAGGTATCATGAAAAGTCTTTCATGAAAATAATCATGAAAGATTCGTGATCTTTGAATTACACTTAGAATAAAGCACCACACACTAATCAAGGTAATCTAAGGGTCACAAATCTTTCATGATCATTTTCATGAAAAAAATTTTATGATCCATAACATTTCTCTTTAATAAATGGCCGGTGTTGAGTTAGATACATATTGGACAAATGAACCCAATCAACCCAATTACTTCACCTTCTTTTTTGTTTTCTTTTTTTTTCTTTTTCTTTTTTTAACTTTTTTTTTATATAAAAGATTTTTTATTTTTTACTTAGTTTTTTTAAAAAAAATTATTTAAAAAATTTTAGAATTTATGATAGAACTGGTGCCTATTTAGACGAGCTTAAATGAGTTTTAATGTCCAACCCATGTAAACCCAATTTTAATTAGGTTGATAATAATCAAGGAAAGAAGCTTTCTACTATTTTTATTATAGAATTATAATGGAGTTATGGAGTTAGGAGAAGTTAGAGACGAAATTGGAAACACAAAGATAGAGACAATATACATTGTCTATTATGTTAGTGTAAAAACCAATATATAGAATATAAGATGGTGGATACAAACAAAACCAAAACTTAATGCCTAACTTGGTAAGAGTTTACGGCCAAGATTTGCAAAAAAATTCTAACACGCTAGTCAAGCCTAGTCATAGGCATTATAAAATGTCTACATAAAAATAAATACAAAGAGACAAAAATGGCTAAAGGAAAAGCTACAATTATTTGCTGCGTGTTACAGTTTTTACAATTATATACACTGTCTACCCTTCCCGGTTTTCAAAGGGATAGACTGAAACAGATAAGATTGGGCTGATCGTTTCTGTCTTGTAGCGTTGGCTGAAAGGATTTGTTTGATCACTTTCCGCCTAATAATGCAGGTTGCTCCATGTGTCCTAGATAAGGTTGGAGTCGATCAAGAGACAGCTGCATGTGATACTGGGGTCTACTATGCTTCCATCCTGTTGATGAGATTGTGATATTCTTCATCAGTTTCTGATGGAGGGGAATCTGGATCCTGACTGTATTGCTCATTCCGAAAATGTTCTACATCATCCGCGGTAATGGCTAGTTCCAACGGAAGATCTAAATTATTTCTCTTTTTGAGATTTAATAATAAGTCAAGAGCCTCATTAATTTGTCTAGGAGACCTTTGATATGTTATAGGAAAATGGGTTACAAATAGTATTCTACCATCTGTGACCATGAGTGACAATTTTGCTGAGCTATGGATATTGGATGCTGCTTGTGAAACAAATATTAGACTGTCTATCCAATATTCTGTCAAAGAATATTTTTCAATCGCTCTCTTCGACGATCTTCATCTAAATAATCATCTTCAAATTCAAAATCTTCAGTTTCTTTAAGATACCAAATCTGGTATGGTTGGAAAAAATTTTCTCGTTCCCGCCAACCAACAGTGTTAGAGATCCATAAAGTAAAATATTTGCTCCATCGGAAGCCTGGTACTACCCATGAGAGCATTGTTTTGATGATCATTGGATATTCTATCCATTGGATTGGATCTAAAATTTGGAAAATAACTTGATTAATTATTCCCCAATCTATATCTTCAAAATACCACATGTCATGATTTGCCATGATAGTTATTTTGAGAATTCCATCTTTAAAATTTAATTTATCATCAGATCGTTCCAAGATTTGTCTAATCTTATCACAATGATCCTCAACTCGATTTTTGATTCACATAAAAATTTCTTTTGGAAGCAAAGTTCTTATTTTTTCAAAAGACAAATTCTTTTTGTTTGTTCAAAAACTAGATCAGAAAACTCATCTGATATGAGGTCTGATAGCTAAAGAAAATTATTTATTTTTTCAAATTTAAAATCTTCATTCCAATTCATTTATTTAAAGATATTGAAACAAAGATTTTGCAAATCTTTTAATTTAGTTGTTTGCTCAGCTAATTTGTTGGCCAGAACTCCTATGTGTTTTTGAAATTTCACTTTGTTGTCTACAATGTGAGTTTTCCAAACTCCATTGAGTTCTGTATAAATTTCTCTGGATATACCAGGATTGAAAAAATTCTTTTATTTCAGATTCATCTGGTCTAGATGCCTGAATATTAGTTAGAACTGGGTTAGTTCTCATTTGACAAAAATTCTTTTGATAAACAGGCATAGCTGGTGCACTGTAAAAAGCTTTTTTAGCTTTGGTCATACTATCATATGATTTATGACTGGCTCCTAGAAATCCGCAAACTTGCTTATTGAATTCATTCCAGTTTGTGTAAATTCCAGGTTGTTTTCTTGCGAATACAACATAAACCCTTTCTTGTCTGGGGATTGTTTTTTTAGCAATTGTCACCTAATCTCTTTAAGCGGGTTGTTTACCCTTGTCCATTGTTTTCTCTTGGTCTAGAGGTCTTCTGCAAAAATTAAAATTACTTGTTTAGTAATTTAAATTTCTGAAACAATTCCTACTAAGAAAATCTGCAAGAAAATTGTTAGTACCTTTAAGATGTTCTACTTCAAAAGTATTTTCAGAAATTTTATTATACCAGGCTAATCTTCTTCTTTACTCAATAGGTTTTTTATTGATTAAGAAATCTCTTACTGCTTTATTATCAGTGCGTGCAATAAAAATTTTGGGGGCTAAATAAATATGAAAACTTTTTATTGCCAATTTTATTGCAAGTAATTCTTTTTCAAAAATAATATATTTCTGTTCATTAGTTTAAATGTTCCAGAATTATATCCACAAATTAATTCTTTTTTTTGTAATTTTATGGATATTGGATTTTTTCTTGGTCTAATCCCATTTTCTGATAAAGGTATCCCTTTATCACGCCATAATTAGTTGGTATTTCTTTAAGAATATATCCCCAGCATGCTTCTGAGGCATCTGTTTCTAAAATTAATTTATCACCTGTTTTAGGAAGATAAACATTTGGTAAAGTTTTAACATTTTCTTTAATTTGTTAAATTAAGGCAACATCTTTTGTTGTCTATTCAAAAATAACATTTTCCCTTAATTTGGTTAATTAAGGAATTTCGATTTTTGAAAGATTTTTGATAAAATTTCGTCTATAATTTAAAATGCCTAATAAACTCTATAATTGTGTTATATTTTCAAGAGTATCCGAAAAATCTCGTACTTCGGACAAAATATGTTCCTGTAATTTTAAACCTTTCTCGTCTAAAATTATTCTCAAAAATTCAATTGATTCTTTTTCTAGTTTAATCTTTTTTGGAGACAAAATAATTCCATGTTTTTGGAATTTTTCACAAAGTAATTTTAAATGTTTCTTATACTCCTCCTTGGTTTTAGAGAAAATAAGTATATCATCAATATAAACTACACAACAATCTTTAAGATATTTAAAAATTGTATTCATCCACCATTGAAATACATGTGGTGCTATATTTAATCCAAAAGGCATAACATTCCAGTGGTAATGTCCTCTAGGTGTACCAAAACTGTCAAATTTTTTGACTCTTCAGTTAATTAAATTTGTCAAAATCCACTCTTACAATCAAATTTGCTAAAGATTTTTTATCCTTTGGTTAAGTTAATCAAAACATCTTTTCTTGGAATAAAATATCCATCAAATTCTAAATTTTCATTTAGCCGTTTATAGTTTACTACCATTCGGGCTTTTCCTCTTTTAATTTCAGCATGGCAGCATGGTTTCTTACCATAAAAGCTGGACTAGAGTGAGAGTTTTTAGTTTCTTCGATTAATTTTTTGTCTAAAAGTTCCTATAGTTGAATACTAAATTCATCTATATCTTGTCTAGTATAGATCATTGGTCTTACTCTAATGTTAACATTAGGGTCTTTTAATTTCAAACTACAATAACGTAGACTACGTTGCTATAGTTTTAATGGATTTTCACTAAAATTTTCTTCCAAAATTTTATAAATCCAATGTGATTCATCAATGGTTTTGATGATGGGAGTTAAATCACCACGCGGAATGGGCGCAAACTCTTTATCACAAATATATTTATGTTGTTCTAACAAGGGAATGTGAATTAAGACATTGTTTATACTTAATGAAATGGTTTTTTCCTGTATTTGCATTAGAATGTATGTATATATAAAATTGTTTCCAAGAAGGAAATCTCCATGCATATAAGGAAAACATAGAATTTTTGGTATAATGAACTTGCTATCATTTGACTAAATAGCTATATTTTTAGCCTTGAATTGTATGGAAGTATGGTTGCCATCAATTTCAATAACCAAAATTGGATGTTTCATTAATGTCCATTTTTTTTTTTTGGTGTGGCATTCCATTTACATGAGCTGATTGTGGCTCATGTGTCTATGAAAACACTGAGGTTATAGGGTTTATAACTTGGAAAATTAAATGTTTCCAATACATATGTATATCTTCTTTTTCCTTGGCTGGGAGAAAAAATAATATCATCATTTTTTTGTTTGCAAATGATACATATATGCAGACTTAATATGTTCAATTTGTTTTCTTGTTCCTGGGAAAATAGGAATCGGAACATTGTTTAAAGTAATAGATTCTTAATTAGAATTATTACTCGATTCTCCAATGTTTAATTTTGAAAATGATTTGTTAGGAAAATCTTTTCCAAATACAGAAGTTGATCTTTTAATTTTTGGAATTGTATTTTCAATATATAAATTTTTTTCCTAATATTTGCATTTGTAATTGTGCAGGATTTTTTGTTTTAGAAGGTTCTCCTTGTCCCACTATGTCATTGATTAACCATTGTCGAGGGACTTCTAAATCACTCCAATTCATTAGACGATGTTGTATTATCGTGTCAAATGGCCTTGGTTCAAAGATTTCAACGATTTTGTTATCGTTTGATTTTGTTTTTATTTCAGGAAATTTGTTTAATTCATGAATAGTTTTTCCAGCGAATAGCCAAATCATGGGAATTTGATTTCATTCCTAATCCTTGTGTTTTAATTATTATTCTAACTGTGTCTTCAAGATTAGGCTCATTTGTGGAAATAAAGAAATTTGGTCTAACATTAAACGAAACTACTCCATTAGCCAAATTAGATTGAATTCCTCCAATGATTGCTTTTATTGCGTCGGAAAATCTTTTATCAAAAATCACTGCCAAAATAGGAGTATCTATCCCTTTGTGAAATAAGGTTGTTATGGTTACTTGAATTAATGTAATATGAATATATTGAATTTCAGGATATTTCTTTTTCCATCTTGCAACCTTTTTCTTATAAAAAAAAAAGAAATATCAATATTTCCTTCTTCTGAATATTTAGCTTGAGTGTTACCACTGTATTGTTCAAACACTCTAACTGAAAAGAAGTTGAATTTTGAAAGTTTATAAATTTCTAAAACAACTTATTGCATTTTTTCAAATTTTGCTAATTCTTCGTCGGTAAAAGTTTTTTCTTCTCCGATTACATCTCCAAGTCGAATTGCCTGTAATTCTTCTTGAGATATACTATCTGCTTCTTGAGATATTTCTTGACTATTAATATTAGTCATGATGAAGATTAGTTCTTCATCTGAACTTTCTTCATTATTAGAAATTTCATATAAGATTTCTTCTTCATCAGAAATTTCTTCGCCATATATTATTTCAAAATCATGTTCTTCAAGAACTTTGATCATTTTCTTTGCACTTTTTCCCATTTTTGGGCAATCGGGTGCATAGTGACCTTCGTTACAAATGTAACATTTACAAGTTTTTTTTTTTTTTGAAATTGGTTTCTTTTTTGGAATATACTTTTTTTTTTTTTGAAAAAGTTTTGTTCTTTTTCCAAGGTTTCCATTTATATTTTCTGTGTATTTTTGGAAAATCCTTTTCGCTTAGGAAATGTATTACAACCAATTTTCCAATTTTCTTTCAAAATTTTATCACAACATTTTTGACCGTATTGTGAATTGAAAATTTGATTTTTTTTTTTTTTTTCGCCTTTGCTTCTAGACACCGATCTGCTATCAGTCTTAGAACGTAATTAATGCGAAAACTAAGATTATCATATTCTTCCTTCCTCATTTTTTTGAGCAAATCAGGATATGTTTTAATACACAACTCATCCCATGGATTAGGGAGTTTATGAAAAAATTGATCTAACCAAGGTTGATTTGCTGATAGATCAATAAGATAATAATATTTTTTAAAAGTTTGAACATAGTCTTCAAAAAGACAAATATGACATAGTTATAATTTAGTCAAAATATAATTTGCATATACTTGCAAATTAGTATCTCCTGCAAAATCACAAATTTTCTTTTATGATTTTTGCAAACTCAGCTAAAATTGTGTCAAGTGTGATAAAATTTGTCAACAAAGCCGTTTTTTTAACTTTTTGCAATTTTAGATTTTTCCCACTGTCTTAACCATTGCAACACATCTCCCTGGAGAGTTGCTGTAATATAATTAAGGAATTTTTCTTTTGACCAACTATTTTTATAATTGGTAATAATGATGGACAAAGATTGCACCAAATCATCAATTGCTTGTTCCTGATCCTTAAATGCAACATGAGACAAGTCTAAATAAGTTCCATTTTGAGCTATTGGATACTTATGATTATTATCCTTTCTAGATATCACTGGATCATGTGTAGGATTGGAGGTACTTCTAGTGTTAGTATCAATTTTAACTTCATTTGTTTGAATAAAGTCAAAATTTTCTCCATCTCCCGGTGTGCCAAATAATTCGGGATCAATTGGCTCTTCAGCCTTTCTTTTCCCTTTATTTATTTTTGGTGAAATATATTGATCTAATGTTTCTTCAGATGAGGATGATTGGCTATTATCGTCATTAGTTAACATATTAATATCATAATTTAAAGTGTTGTAAAAGGGCTTCATGTTGTAGATAAGTTTCTCTTATCTGATCTAGTAGCCTATTTCTTTCATCAACACCTAAATTGCGGTCTTTATATAATTTTCTCCAATAATCCAATATTTTAACAATATTTTCATATTCAGTCCTATTATAAATATTAGTTTGAAGTACCATAATATCTTTTATACCATAAAATAGCCTAGGAATATAATTATCTCCTGGACTATTCATTCCATCATTGTTTATGAAGAATATAGTTTCTAATTTTGTCACCAAATTGTTTATTTGGTTTTTTACTTCTTTGTTTAAGTCAATATTTATTATAGAACCCAAATTGTCTATTTTGGATTTTATAGACTCAACTTTGGTTTTTAGATAATTTTGATTTATTTTTGATTTTTATCTAATTTAGAAAACCAAGAACACATAATATCTATAATATTATTTAAACTAGAACAGACACTATTTATATTTGCAGACTCTTTAGTAATATACAAACTATGATCATATTTATTATTAACATTATTTTTTATATTTCCAAAGTATATTATATCTTCAGGGTTAGTTGTCATTATAGATTGTTGTTAGTATCTAAAACCCTCCTAGTGTATTTATTCGGTGCCTAAAACCTCTTTTTATGATCTTAAAGACTTAATTATGACCAATAGTCAAAAGATTTTAATGAGTATATAGGCTTTGACATACACTAAGCATTTAGGTTTTACAACAACTATAAATGAAATAAATAATTATGAAGATATAAAATACAAAGGATACACAATTAAAAACTTTGACAAAGAAATTTTTTTTTTTAATTTGTTTTTTATAACATAAAGCACACCATACATACTTATATATATCAAAAATTTAGATGTAGAGAAAAATACTTACATAGCTTGATCTTACTTTCAAAAGCTCTTCACCAAGCTCTGATACCAATTACAAAACAAAAAAGGAAAGGAATTTTCTACTATTTTTATTATGAAATTATGATGGAGTTATGGAGTTAAGAGAAATTAGAGACGAATTTGGAAACACAAAGATGGAGAGAATTTACATTGTCTATTATGTTCGCGTAAAAGCTAATATATAGAATACAAAACGGTGGATACAAACAAAACCAAAACTTAATGCTTACCTAACTTGGTAAAACTTTACCGCCAAGATTTGCAAAAAATTCTAACACCCTAGTCAAGCCTAGTTATAGGCTTTATAAAATGTCTACATAAAAATAAATACAAAGAGACAAAAATAGCTAAAGGAAAAGCTACAATTATTTGCTGTGTGCAACATTTTTTACAATTATATACATTGTCTAAGTCATTTAAGCCTATTTATTGATTTATGCTAGTTAATATGGATTTTAAATGAGTATAATTGAACGGATTCATGGATTTGGGTTGGGTTTGTCACCTCTAAAAAAATACTTTTTCACAACAATGTATAATAAGAGTGGATATAGTACACACATTTTGGATGGTGTGTACCGCAACATTACCTCATACTAGAAGTAGTGTGTGCCCGATAGGATTTTGAGAAGTCTTATTTGAATTCAAAATTTAAAAGTATGACACAGGTTTAAATTGAAAAATTAAAAAATAAAAATTGAAGCAATACATAGATTTAGATCTAAGTAGTTATAATGTCTTAGGGTTATTTTGAGAAAACTTAAAAAATTGTCTTCATACCAATTTCAGTATTGACTTTTTTTTGATCAGCAAAAAAGGGGAACTTTATTGATGAACACAAAAATAGGACTACATCAATAAAGAGGAGGGGGAAGGGGAAGGGGAGTGCAAAGAGCATCAAAGCGAAACAAAACAATCCCAACTAGGTTGGCACTGGAAAGAACGCCCAATCATATGCTAGCACACCGCCAAGCTGGTGAGTAACCAACCACAAACAGCCAACCCAACCCCAATATACAACCAAAAAACTAAAACCAAGACAAACCCAAGACAAGACTGAGGGTCCCCTGCTGAAACTAAAAAATCAGTAGCCACTCAGCTGCTTAATGGACTAGCCTCTCAACTGAATTGGTGAAACACTCTAGATCTTCCAATGAGCCATAAATATCATAAGCGCCAGATTAGGATTGCACCACCAACCATCCTCATACACAAAAATGATTCAGCTACTGAGACAAACAGCGATCTGCAATGCACAGCAGCTACCCACCCACCCAAGTGCCAGCCTAAGACTCCAGGACTACACTGTGATGTAAACACAGCCGAATCAACCACAGCAGCTTCCAGCAGTCAAACAAACCAGCAGACCACCAGCCATCCACCAACAGCCGAGCTCACCTTAGCATACCAGCAGCCCAGACCAGAACTTGCAACCAGATCCTTAACAAACCAGCAGCCCAGCCCAGTCCACAGCCAGACCAGCACACCCTTACAGTCAGCCTCCATTCCTCTGAACCACTCTGCAATGTATGCAGACCTGAACCTGACAAGCTGCATACAGCTGCAAACCAACCCGTAGGCTTCAACCATAACCCAAAGGCAAGGGACAGCTTCCAGCCCGGATGCAAAATTGAACCTGAGGTAAGTTGAAGACAATATCGTTAATGGAAAATGCCATTTTGGTTGGGGATGATTTGACCCACATCGCAATTCTAACTTTAACAAGCTCACAAAGGTCCCTTAAATTAGGTTGCGAGCCATTAAACACGCAGTCATTTCTATGCTTCCAAGTAGACCAGAAAACTGCTAGAGGCACTACCTTCCAGATTACCTTTTCAAACTTTTTCATAGTACAAGCTGACCACCACTGGAGCAAACCTTCCACTGAGTTTGGCATAACCCATTGACATCCCCACCATTCCATAACATGAGACCACAAACGCCAAACAAACGGACAAAAGAGCAAAATATGAGGGGTGGTTTCCACCTCCTGTTGACAGAAAACGCAGCTGACATTTGCAGATTCATCCAAGATCCCAATACGCTGCAAGAAACTAGATGTTTTCACCTTACCTTGCCAGGCCAACCAGCCGAAGAATTTGACTTTTGGTGGAGCACAGTTATTCCAAACAGCCGCTGCCGTATTCCTGACTGGCCCCAAAGATAATTCAAAGCACTTGTACACAGATGCAACAGAAAAGACCCCCGATGGGTTAGCCTTCCACTTCCATATATCTAACCTTAAGTCCGTAGGAACTGGCGCGGCTCTGGTTGCAGCTTGTAATTTATTAACCTCCTCCTCTTCCCAAGCCAGCAGAGTTCTCCTAAAGCCGAGGCGCCAGCCTTGATTCCCGCCCCGTCTGGAGTAGAACTCAGCAACTGATCCATTCTTATCCGTAGATAGAGAAAAAAGTCTGGGAAATTCTACCTTAAGGCACAACTCCCCAGCCCACTTGTCAGACCAGAACTGAGCTCGCTGCCCATTCCCCAACTGAATTGCAATGTTTGCAAGATACACATTATGAATCACTGGCTTGGAGGTCACTGCACGAATGATATCTGACCAGATTTTTGAAATTCTACAATTTCCATCCATATGTGGCAGCCAACTCCCACCCCTCATATTATACTTTGAGCAAATAACATCCTTCCACAAAGAGTGAGTCTCAGCCCCAAACCTCCACCACCATTTCAGAAGTAAGCATATATTCATATCCGATGAGCTTCTGAGGCCCAGGCCTCCCAGAGTTTTTGATTTGGCCATATTAGCCCAGCTAACCATATGGACTTTCCTTCTAAGATCTGACCCTCCCCATAAAAAATTAGATTGAATTCTGTCAATTTCTTTTGCCACCCCCACTGGTAGTTTGAACAACGACAAATAGTATATAGGCAAATTACTCATAACAGACTTAATCAAGGTTAGCCTTCCAGCAAACGATAGCACCCTTCTTTTCCATGTGGACAGTTTCTGTTTAAACTTATCCAAGACTGGTTTCCATGTGGTCTTCCTACTAGGGTTAGCACCAAGAGGTAGCCCGAGATACTTTAACGGAAAATCCTGGTAAGCACAGTTTAACTTAGTGGCAAAACCTTGCATCAGCCCTTCCTCCACTCCAATGCCAGCTAACACACTTTTGTGATAATTAATTCGCAGCCCTGATAGAATTTCAAAGCACCGAAGAATTCTTTTGATAGTCACCACTTCCACCCACTCAGCTTCACAGAACAAGATTGTATCGTCCGCAAATTGTAGGTGCGATACTTTGACCCCATTATTTCCAATCTCCACCCCTTTGATTAACTCTAGTTCCTTTGCTCTTTCAAACAGGACATTCAAACCCTCAGCCACAACATTAAATAGAAAAGGGGACAATGGATCACCTTGTCGTAAACCACGCTGAGGGCGGAACTCCTCGGTAGGCGAACCGTTCACTAAGATTGACACTCTTGTAGATGTAACACACGCTCGCATCCATCGCCCCCACCTTTCCCCGAACCCAAAATTGGATACCATGTGGAACAGGAAATCCCAGTTGACTGAATCATAAGCCTTCTCGAAGTCTAGTTTGAGTACTAAACCTTTCTTGTTCGATTTTCGCCACCCATCAACTATCTCATTGGCAATAAGAACCCCATCAAAAATGTGCCTACCCCCCAGAAAAGCTGTTTGGGACTCGCTAATAACCATGGGCAGAACTGGTTTCAATCTATTTGACAGGACTTTAGCCAGAATTTTGTACAACGAACTTATGAGACTAATAGGCCGATATTCATTCAAGCTGGACGGGCTATCAACTTTTGGAATCAACGCAATGAAAGAGCTACCTATACCCCTAGTCAGATTAGCATTCTGGTGAAATTCCCTGAAAAATTGCATCACCTCAGGTTTGACAATACTCCAGCATTTCTTAAAAAAGGTCAAGTTAAATCCATCCGGCCCTGGAGCTTTGTTGCCATCACAGCTTGTAATAACAAATTTGACTTCCTCTTCTGTAAATTCTGCTTCCAAGAGGTCTGCTACATGCGTACCACCAATGTTTTTGAACTGGCCGGACAGTTTAGGCCTATCCGCCCAAGTTTCCGAAAAGTGGGTCAAAAAATGGTTCATCACCGCTTGTCTAACCTCCGAAGGTTCCTCAAGCCTAGAGTCATTCACCAATACTGAGCATAAAGAATTTCTACTATTTCTACTGCTGGCCATAATATGGAAGTACCTTGTATTCCTATCTCCCTTTGTGGCCCAATTAATTCTGGACTTTTGCAACCAGATCCGTTCCATCGTTTTGTTCAGCTTCCAGATTTCCCCCCTTAGTTCCTGCCTACGAAGTTGTTCATCCCCCAGGAGCACTCTTTCCTCTGCAAGTAATTCAATAGCGTGGGCGTCCTCTTCAGCAATCTTCAACTTAGTTTCAATCATCCCAAACACCGCAGCATTCCACACTTTTAGCTTCTGTTTCAGAGCTTTAAACTTCATAAGACAGCGGAAACCAGCCCACCCTTCAACCTGATATTCTGACCAAGTTTTCTCCACTACAGAAACGAAGGTAGGGTGAGCAGTCCACGCATTGAGGAACCGAAAAGGTCGCGGACCCCAATCCCTTTCGTCCTCCATCAAAAGAATAGGGCAGTGGTCAGACAGCTGCCTGGAGAGACCCCATAACTTGAGGTTGAAGTTTTCTAGCCATACAGGATCAAGCAAGAATCTATCTATGCGGCTCCACTTCTCTCTAATTTGTGAATTGCACCATGTAAACTTCCTCCCCAGCATTGGTACATCAAACAGTTCTAGTTGATCTATCATGGAATTAAAGTCCCTCATTCCTCTGTCCCGTCTAGAACAACCAATTCTTTCGGAAAATATTTCTAATTTCATTGAAGTCCCCCCCCATACACCATGGCCCCAAAAAATTATTCTTCAACCGAGCAAAAATATCCCAGACTTGTTGCCTTTTAACCACATCCGATGGGCCATACACATTAACCACTACACAGTTAAAAGAAGAGAAGAAAGTACCTGCCAAGAGTATGAAATTGCGGTGACCACAGCAAGCCTCGAGCTGGAACACCCTCGGATTCCATATACATAGCAACCCACCCGCACGGCCTTCCGCATTCACAGCTAAAAACTCAAAATTGTCCTCGTACCAGATGGAGCTAACTACTTCGGAAGTGATAGAGGAGGTCTTAGTTTCTTGGATCAACACCAAACTAACTTTCCTTTCTGCTAGGCTTTGTCTAATCTTTCTCCTTTTCGCAGGTCTTCCCAAGCCTCTGACATTCCAAGATTGTATCTTCATTATAAATTAATATGAACTCCATAATCACCTTGAACCTTGCAGCTCATCTGACTCCAGCACTCCTCTTGGCCGCTCTCCGTTTGTCATTGGCCTCTAGTTCCTCTAATTTACGGAGAATCACCTCCTCCCTGCCATCACAGTCTACACCCAACACTTTCCCGATCTGGAGAGTTGCCGCTGCCTCTGAAATTCTGGACCGATCTCCAGTGGCTTTACTGGCCATGGAGAGGGAAATCGCAGCAGCCGCAGTTCGGAAGACTGCCCCTTTTCCGAAATGCAACTTGGACATCGTAGCTTTCCTCCCCCCTTCCTGTTTCCCTTGCTTCAGTATGTTCTGCCGAGTACTAGCCTCTGCTTTCGCCTTTTGTTTATCCTTACGCAGTGGGTCTGGGTTCTCCCTCCTCCCCACGGAAATGGGCTTCTCATGCCCATTGACAGAGCTGCTAAAATTTGGGGTGCAAAGCTCAGACCCATTACATGGGTTTACAGCCCATTGGGCCGGCCCCTCCTTATTCATACCCACGTGGTCCCTATACAACGCCACTTCCAGATTAATACCTGGTTGTAAACCAGCAGAACCACTCAAGCTTTTTAAAAAGCCTGGAGTACACACCTCATCATCCCCACTACCTCGACCCTCCTTGAGTGCTACACCTACTGCTGACACCCCTTTATCGAGTGCAACGCCTTCCTCGGACACTGCCACCAGCGTGTCTGACTCCTCCACCACCGAAACCTCCCTCAAACTTTCTTCCACCTCCAACCCAGTGCTCGGGACTTGAGCTATCACCCTACCTCTTGATTCCATCCCACCACCTTTGTCCACCTCAGCACCCACTTGAACTGCCACGGTGGCATCTTCTTCTTCTTGCCTGCTACCTCTATCTGCAATGTTCTCGACTTCTTCCTCTGAGTTGTAGCTTGCCTCATTATTCCTCATAAAAGATTGACAAATGCAGTGGTCTTTCACAACCTGTGAGATTATGATCTGTTCCTCACAGATCCTGACAGGGTAAATCGCACCTTTGCATTCCAGATTGACTATGTGATTGATGGTAGACATACAACTTGTTTCAATCTGCACTTTCCCACAGTGAAAAGAGGACACATTAATGGTACTCTCATCCAATTTGAGCACCTCACCCCACACTCGACCAATGTCGCAAAAAGTATTGCTATGCCACAGGGTCAGTGGCACCCCATAACAGCTTAGCCACACCTGCCTGACCTGGTCCAAATCCATGCTTTCATCCCATTCCGCAATCGACTCGCACCACTCTTGAGTCCATTCCTTCATTTGCAACAGTTGTTCCTTCAAAGCTACCACTGAGTGAAACGAGAGAAGTAACTGACGTCCACCACCTACCCGAACTAGGATATCCCCATAACCTCGCCTCTGTAGTTCAGCCTTAAAGTTTTCAATCGAGAGATGTGATTTTAATCTTGCCACAGCGCTTTCATACAACCACCCATTCCCTCCTCTCTGAACCTTAATCGTATGAGCCGGGTTAGGTTGACAAGCATTGCCTCTTAATGCATCGGCATATGACTTGCTCCCCTGGTAAATAGCACGTACCGGTTGATTACCCTTCTTGACCCAGCCCTTCTGTAATGTAGGAGCCTTATTCTGCTTATACGCATGTTCCTTACCAAACTCCGCCATTTTGACCTTTAAGGCTTTATCATCGCACCAAAGGCCATGTGCTTTGAGCACAGCCATGTCCGCTGCTACTGGGCAGTCATACCGTACAAAACCGAACCTAGACCCTGTGGAGCGTCTTCTCTTGTTTGGAATATACACATCCAGCACAACTCCATAGTTGGAGAAGATTTTTGCAACCCCTGACACCCCATAGACTCTGGTATGTCATCCACAAAAACAGAGTGTATGTTGTTCTCCCTTAAGTGCCCATCACCTCTTCCCCCAGCTCCTCTACCACCATTTCTGCGAACCACTGGTTGCCATCCTCCATTCCCCTGCTTACTGGACTGCCCCTCATAGAAAACCATTACTAAAAATAACCAAAGCCTTCTTAACTAGATAACTAATTTCAGTATTGACTTTATATAGAATAGATGTAACAAATTATGGTTTGGCAACTTTCAGTTTTAGTTAAAAAGTCAAAAAATCACTATAAATTGTTATATTACTCTCTCTACTTTTCTACATATTTTTTTTCATAAAAAATCAAAAAGTTATTAAAATAGTATATTCCCAAACGAGATAACATTCAATTCATTTAGTTTTTATGTTCTTATGGGTAAATCAATTTTTTTTTAAAAAAATTAATTTAATAATCATAACAACATAATTTTACATATTTATTTTTCAAAATTGAATGACAAATATATGAATCAAATTATGAAAATAAAAATAAAAAATTATGATGAGCGCAACAGGCTGAACTTAGACAACACCATTTAATGTACATAATGGACCAAAGAAAATCTATAGCCCTTTCATATTTATAAACGTGAGATCCATGTGTGAATAGGTATAAAATATTTAATGTTGGAAAGGCAAACGCGTTGGTTGACAATGTTGGAAATATTTATGGCTTTCATGCTACATAATACCATTGATTGATTTGGTTAAGGTAACCTGAGATTTGGGTAACTGGTTATAGATGTGGTAGTAATACTATGAAGAGAGAATCAAAACAACATCAAAAAAAGAAAAAGTCAAATAAAAGGAGATGAGAAAAGACTGAAGCACTGTAAGAAATAAGAAAAATAGGAGAGAGAGAGAGAGAGAGAGAGAGAGAGAGAATGAAAATTATAACTAGAAAATGAGGATTGAATTGAATTCAAGTTGATAGAGTAGTTTCACCAGTCTTCTTTTGTCAAATATTCGCTCTAAATAATTTTCTTCATATAAGCAACTTTGAATTTTCTACTATAGATATGAAAATATCCTAGAGGGGATGAGTATCAAATTTTTGAAAAAGTTCGTGATGAACTTGTATAATTTAGACATATTGCTTTTTCATCAATAAAGCTTTATTTTGCCGATCAAAAAAAAAATAATTTATCTACCATATTATATATCAGACTTTTTAAAATTTTAAAGTGACAGTCTCAGCATCCCAGGTCCATCTGTGATAATTTAGTCACTCTTAACTTTTCAATCAACATCTTCAAGTGGACACATGAAGTGTTGCTCTCATTGTAGCATATAATTTTGGAGTAGTGATACTCTAATTTAAAAATTAAATCTATTTTTTAAGTTTAGTGATGTGACAATTTATTAAGAATATGTACGGTAATTTTATCTTTTTCATATTTTCTTTAATCATTAATTAATTATTTCATTTACACATTATTAAATTTAAAAATTAAACTTAAAAAATAAATTTATATATCATTTTTCATAATTTTAAGGGTCCATCATCTAAAGACTTGCCGAAGAAGTAGGTGTAGATATGAAAAATCAAAGTTCCAATAAATGGATTGCTTTGTTTGTGAAAGAATTGGCTGAGAATCAACCATCCAACCTGCTCTCCATAAAACTCAGCATCCTTGATATTAGGTGGTCCTGTCATTCATCAATTATCAAATAATATATTTTTTCTTATTTTTTATATCTTGACACAAAATTATGAGTCTCAACTCTTCCATCAATCATAATTCCCCTAAACTAATTACCTAACCATGTCTGAAGATTGTTGAATAATGTTTTGAAAAAAAAAAAAAAAAAAAAGAAAAAAAAAAAAGCTCTATTCATGCATAGAAGTAAAACAAAAAAAACTTTATAAGAATAATGTGAAAATATTATTGTTTCAAATAAACTATTTTTATGGTTATTTTGTTTTAAAATTAAAGGTGCACATTAAATTACATCATTCTGCATAAAATTTTGTATACTTTTTTGTGTATACCATTACTAGTTAGGCTAAGTACTGTTAAAAAACGTTGTATAATATTCAAATAATGTTAAAAAAATTCACAATTTTGATGCATAATATATATATTTTTAGTAAATTCTATTCATTTTTCTTGAGTTTAAAAAATATATACAATAAATCCTACAAGTTTGACATAATTATATTAATTTTTCATAAAATTTTAATTTACATAATACTTTGATATCATTTTCATCAATAATTTTGTTAGTCATATCTTTTTAATATTGAAATATGTATTTTATCTTAATTTTCATGTTTCATATCATCTGTATCAGTCAGACTCTTTTTCTTTACAAAAAGGAAGATTAATGTAATCATCTCAAAAATAAGAGACTTATAGCATTTTTCATAAATCTTAATATAATTTATATACATTTTTATATATTTCGTACATATATCAATATATTTTTTTCCCTAACATTTTATTATTCATTTATAAGGTTGTGGAAAAGGTGATGGAATCATGAAAAGAAAATGAAAAATTAATTAGAACTTTACCAACATAACCAGAAAAATTACTCAAAATTTTACATTGAATGAAGGAAAATTATACCATAGTCGCAGAGTATCATGTGATTGTACTCTCTCACCAATCACCATTCATTATGTCTCCTCATATTTTTCAATCACCTAACACAAATAATTAATCTCTTCATTCTTGGCCAATCATACTATCATAGAGCACCACGTGACTGTACTCCTATACTACCAAATAATCACCCTTGAATGAATATGTAAATAAGATTCATTGTACATATGAACCACACCATACTAACTTTAAATCTACACCCTATCCGTCATTTTTTATGTAAATTTATGGTTAACATTTCATTGTAATTAGAATTATTGTTTCAAATTGGTTGAATATTCCTAATATGTTTGGGAAAAAATTAGGGCAAATTACGACGATAGTCCTCGTATTTTATCCTTTGCAGCATTTTAGTTTATATACTTTCAATTGGCTTAAATTTATGATTTTATCTCAATTTGATCCAATTGATTATAACTCTAAATTTTTTTATGTAAATTTCACACAAAAGTGTCGCATGTCATATTTTTAAGGGCAAAATTATAGAGTTACTCAATTCAGTTGGTTATCTCAACCAACTTAGTGATATTTTTCTTAAAAAACACTAACGATATTATTAATTAGACCAAATTGAAACAAAATCCAAAATTAAAGGTCAAAATAGAGTCAATTGAAAGTGTAGGAACTAAAATGACAAAAGAAATAAAATATAAGGACCACCAAAATAATTTGCCCAAAAAATTAAGATAATATGATCCGATCATATAGCTATCGAACATTAATATCCAATTAAGTTGACTTTTCACGTACTCCACAAAATAATTAATTGCTCAAATCATAGAAGTAAACCAGGAAGAACCCCTCATTCATTTTAGATTCCAAAGAACAATTATAAATCTTGAACCTTTTTGTGACAATAGAGTAATTGACATTAACATCACAGCAAGAAAAAAAGGATCACAGTCCAAAATCCATCCCACCAAACGCCAAAGCAAGTATGCAACTCTCTTACACATTCTCACCTCGATTGCATAACTCTCGCCAGTTTGTTGACTTGTATTGGAGAGTCTTTGGCCAAAAAAAGACCATCCATTCTAGCTCGTTCGCTATCAAACAAGGAAACTTATCTATCATCTATCATCTATAATCAGTAAGGTTGTTATCAAATATGGTATCAACTCTCTTATTATAATAATTATCATTAGCCAATGTGCTTCAATTGGAAGAGTCGACCCATTAGAATTATAAGAGTCATACTATTTGTGGAACATTTTATTCCTGCAGTAAATGCAAGTTCTATCTCATCATTGCTTCCTTCTATATAGAATCTGGGTTGTTTAGAATGGGGCAACATTACACCTAGAACACCGCTCGGGGGTTACCCGCGCGCATTAAACAGTTCGGACCCTCGATTTTTTTCGATATAGTCTCACGAGTGCAATGTGAAACATAAATTAGAGTTTAGATTTAGCAACTTTATAGAAAATTCATTTTATTGAAAAAACATTTGCTAGAAATGGTCTGCGTCATTAGATCTCAGAATCACCATATAATATTTTAGACAAAAATAAGGAAACCCGTGATTCGTGCCAAGGCCACTGTTCGTTGTAACCAAGGATGCTTGGCTCGGAAACTTAGGTATGAAGGGGGAAGGTCATTAATTGAGCACCCTCGCTTACCCGATCAAAAGATTGGCCTTTACATACCATGATATGATTTTCATTTCCATTATGTGTTCATATTCTGATTATTAATAATAAATCCTAAAATTTACTATGTGAAGCAAACAAATATAAATTGTGTCGTCTATTTTGGAACAGCTTGATTTTATTATCTTGAAAATGTTTTGAATAGTGAAATCATGAAAATCAATTTCATTCAAAATTAAATAACACAACCTTCACCTACTGGCATGCATAGAGTTATATCAAATAGAAAATAGCCACATGATAGAATGTTAAACATAGTAGAAAACACACACAAGCAGGATGCTAAAGCATGAAAATTTACATATTTATCGACGCCTTGCAAACAGGTACAAAACAAAGTTAGTAAAATATATACATGATCCTACATACAATATCCTAATGCAATTAACTCATGAAATGCAATTACTGATCCGACTTCTAGTATATGACATGTAAATCATCTCGAAACATGAGGTCGCGCACAAAGTCACATAATAATTAATTAAACTCACAGATGCAAATTTAGTCGGATCTTAAGGCATAAAACATGGATGCAAGGCATTGATATAATGCCAAGCATATTATAAGATGTATATTTACAGAATATGGAACGCAAATAACATAACGGGATAGAAACAAGCGGGGTGAAAAATTATTACATCACTTGAATAATTACATATCCGAATAAGGGAGGAGGGAAAGAAAAATATTATAACAAAATAAAACCTCACAACTCTCTCTAAATAAAATAAAATATAAAGATGCCTTGGAGATCGACCGTTGAAAATGGTTTTGCTTGTTGCTAGAAGATTGCTCTGTTTTGTCGGGGAAAACTCATTTTTGCGGGAGCACTATTCATCTGCGGGCACTATTCACCGCCGACAGTACTATTCACCGTGGCAATTACTATTCACCCTCCTTGGTCATTCTTCATCTTACGGGGCATTTTTCGTCCGCGGTTACTATTCATCACCGAAAGTACTATTCATCGTCGAGATTACTATTCACCGCCGGAGGTTACTATTCATAGCCGACGATTACTATTCAACGTTGGTCACAATTCACCCGATGGGGTCACATTTTTAACAAATTAGGTGTTTCGACCGACCATTTAAACCGATAAATTATAACAGTTTATATATAGTAAATTATAGCAGTTTATGTAGGTGGTGAAACACAGACCATTTAAAATGATAAATTATAACAGTTTATGTAAAGTAGTAAATTACAACAGTTTATGTAGGTGGTGAAACACCGACCATTCAAATAAGTAAAATTGTTTATCACAATTTATATCACATTTTATTAAGTGAATGTTTACAAAAATTCACCTTTTAGGAAAAATGGTGAATTTTCTGATTTCCAAACTCTCTTTTGATCATCCTCGAGGTTATGGAATGTGTTATCAATTCTCAATCCAAAATTCAAAATTCCAGCTTTAATAGTTAATTTTTGAATGGTGTATTGATGAAAAGGCAATAAAAAAAAATGAAAAGAAAGATTGGTTGAAAATTTTGGTTTAAAGAAATATTCCCTCCCTCCCCTCTGGCTCAATTTTCTCTCCCCACCTTTCTCTTCGTCTACCTATATTTATAGGGGGGGCGCAAAGAGGAAAAAACCAAAAGCAAATTTGGTGGGACTAGTTGAATTCAATTGATGCACAATAAAATTACTATGCAATCAATGCAGTTGAGTGAGATTTTTCAAAAGGGGAATAATAACTTTATAATAAAATAATATATAAAATACATTAATTACATTAATATATGTACAGATACTCAAAATATTATAAAAACACGTCAAAACATGTAAAATTAAAAAAATAAAAAATAAACGAACTAATAAAATATATTTTAACGGGCAAAATATATAACATAATTTGGCCAAAACAAGTCTAAAACAAAAAAAGAAAAAGAAAAAAAAAAGAGACGGTGGAAGGGAGAGGTTTGCCAAAGGGTGCACATTAATATTACTGTGCACTTTACAATATAATAATACATAAAAGGTATTATTAGCATAAATATATGTACAAATACCCCAAAAAATATATAAAAACATGCTCGAAATATATAAAAACGTGAGTGAATGTCAAAGCTCGAAGACGGCTTTTTTGACAAGGCCGTAAGACTTGGGCAAACAAATAAGATATAAATACAATTGGTTGAACCCGAGGGTTGCCTACGTATCCCATTGCAATGAATCAAATCAGCGTAGTTCAGTGGCAAAATGCAAATGACATGCCCGAAATACAATTGAAAACTAGATTTACACATTTCACGAAACCAGTTGCCTTTTTCCTTTTTTGAAAATTCATGGTCTACAATGCAATGCAATAGGTAATATGTAAGACAAGCCTCGTGCGAATGATATGAAGTATAACAAGGGATACAACCCAAACACATTCACATAAGAGAACGAAATGTAACCAATGAATAGTTTTAACCTACAACCCAAAACAAGAGAGGTATTAACCGATGGATAGTCTCAACTAATAACTCAAGAAAAGGAAGGTATTAACCAATGGTGGTTTGAACTATCAACAACCCGAGAAAAGGATAGTATTGTTATCCCGAAAAGGGGCCAACATAAACCGAGTGGTTTGAACCTACAACCCACCCTGCCCCCGCCCCTGCCAAAAAAAAAAAAAAAGGGCCAGTAGTAACTGATGAAAAATGTTGTAATCAAATGTTGATGTGGATAGATTGTAGCCAAGTAATGCAACAATGATAGTTGTAACCATACAAATGATATGCTAATGCAATTAAAAGTTGAATTTTTTCTTTGTTCTATGATTTATGTAATGCAATATGTAATAGGGGGTGAGACAAGCCTCATGCGAATGATATGAAGTATGAAGTGGGTGCATCGCATACAAATGTGCAGACACACAAATGATAGATGAGGTGCATCGCACACAAATGTGACGAAGCACAAATGACAGAGATAATGCATCGCACACAAATGTGCCAAAACAAAAATGACAAAGATAATGCATCACATATAAATGCACCAAAGCACAAATGATAGATAAGGGTGCATCACATACAAATGTGCATACCGCACAAATGATAGAGGGGATATATCGCCTATAAATGTGCCACAACAAAAATGATAGAAGGGGGTGCATCGTATGCAAATATGTATACCACACAAATGATAGAGGGGGATGTATCGTATACAAATGTGTATATCGCACAAATGATAGAGGGGTGCATCGCATGTAAATGTGTATACCGCACAAATGATAGAAGGGGTGCATCCCATGCAAATGTGCATACCACACAAATGATAGAGGGAGGTGCATCCATTATGCACAAGTCAATGCCCTCTTCAATGAACACCTCAGGCTTGGGCAAATGGATTGAAGTGATGTATATACTGGGGTTGTAGGTGGATGGCAGTATATGGATTAGGTTGAGGTTGGGAAAGGCTGGTGTTCTATCATGGGGTGGTAATGAGTTTGTGGTGCCATTGGGCTTTTGAGGTGGAGCTATTGTTTTGCTGTCAATGAGATCTTGAATCTCATGACGAAGGCGATAGCAACAATCGATGTCATGACCATGCTGTTGGTGAAAGGCGCAGTATTTGGTAGCATCATGTCTAGCTAGGAGAATATCAGGAAGTGGTCGGGGGTCAAAGGGTTTGAGGTACCCCTTTTCTACCAAAATTTTCACGGCGCGGGTTGGGAACATATAGAGATGGTTGAAGGTTCTATTTTGGGTTCGGGTTGGGTTGACTATTTGTGGTTTGGTGTTGGCAAAGAGATCAACTGTTTTGGCAGTGGTGATGACTGCGTTGTTTTCTAAGGGCTTCACAACTGTACTACAACTAGTAGTAGCATTGGAACTACGCCCGAAGGTTTTTCACACAGGTTCTTTGTCGTCGACAATGATTCCTTGTTTGATAGCATCTTCTATCTAGACCCCCATTTCAAAGTGAATAATGGGAGAACTATCATCTTATGCAGCATCTTGCCATGCAAATTTGATCTTTCTCATGTGGTCTATTGGTCATTATTGTCGCCTTGGCCCTCCATCTGGTGATGAAGGCTACGAAACTTTTATTCAGCTCTTGGTGTGTATAACAAGTCCGCGGGGGACCTCGCTACAGTTCGGACTCGATTTAATGTCATGGTTCTCAATCTGAACCAAAGAGTCCAAATCCGGCAAATCGTTTTGAGAAAACAGATTTTTGAAAGAAGTGCCAAACATGGACTGCTTTGCCAGATACAGAGTCGCCACCTAAATATTTTATTTTTGGGAAATTTAGGAAATCCTGACTCGTTCGCCTAAGGCCACGTGTCCGTCATCACCAAAGTTGCCTCGGCTCGGGAACTTGGGTACGATTGGGGAAGGTCACTTCGTGAGCACCCCCGCTCGCCCGATCAAAGATCGGCCTCTACTAACCATGATATCTAGTTTTGAAAAACATTATGTACTCTTATTCCGGTTATTAGCCTAGATTTACTATGTGATGCGCACAGCATACAAGTATAGACCGGGTCGCCTGAATTGGAACAAAACATTTCATATTTGTTTTTTTAAAGGATGGTTTGCTACTCGCAAGTAGGCTTAAAATGCAGATTTTGCCACCCTCAGGTGGGCTTAGAAAACATGGTCTTGCTACTATTTAGTAGGCTTAAAACTCACAGTCAATGCATTGTTCCAATCCAAATAACCCAACATTCACCCACAGGCATTCAGGCAGTTATATCACATAAGCAGTTGGCCTCATGGTAAGCATGCTATTCATGGCAGTCACTCACACGCATGCAAGGATGCTAAAGCGTAAAACTTACCGAGTACTCCAAGCCAAAATAGAAGCTAATTAGAAATCATGCATGATCCTAACTATGCAGAAATGCCTAATGCAACACATGCAAAAATGCAACTATAGCAGGCTCGGCTATTCTAAACATGGTATATGGAATGCTACAGCTAACATGTATTCAACTTGGAATTGAAATACAAATGTAGTTAGTATGATGCGTCGAGCCCGGTGCATGCAAAACAGATGAATGAATGCAAACATGCTATCATACTGTATACTAATTGAAACATGCCCTAATATAACCATTAT
Organism: Camellia japonica; assembly: GCA_030407325.1. Lineage (NCBI taxonomy): Eukaryota > Viridiplantae > Streptophyta > Magnoliopsida > Ericales > Theaceae > Camellia > Camellia japonica. The sequence continues at coordinate 29,325,422 of JAPPVO010000014.1, forward strand.
AAGCGGGTAAATAAAAGGGAAAGAAAGACGTGGGGTTGGAAGACATACATCACACTCACGCACACTTATTACAACATTGCCCTCGCACAGAGGGTCCGAATAAATAATATACAGTCCCAAATGAATAGTACAGTCCGAATAAATACAAAATCCTAATTAATTTACAAATTAATCTAGGAAAGCATTAAAACTAGCATGCAAGCTAGGGACTGCCTCGACTCCGCTCTGGATGATGAATGATGCATGTTTGGCGCGGAAATCCATTGCGATGCCCCAATTAGCCTCTGTTTGCAATTGTTCTTGGAAAGTGCACCAAGCTCCGGAAGGCTGCTGGTTTTTGATTTGCTGCAACAGAGAGCAGGAAAGGGGCATAGCAATGTATTTTCACATATGTATGCTTGCCTCGATCCTCGTGCCACCAATCACGCATCTCGATGCACGATGGCCGAGGAGTCGAATTGCACAACTCAATATGAAATGAATGCACATATAAACACAATAAGACCAAAACTCCATCATGGATAATCCGGAGTGTCGGTGACTGGGGAATTGAGACACGTTCCGTCACTCGGGCTAACTCCTATCCCAAGCACAATGCAATATGCATGACATGCATGAATACAACTAAGATACAACCTAACATGCACAATGCTATGAAATGGCATACACGATGCACGAGGTAACATGGCATACACAATGCGCTAACATACAACCTAGCATACACAATGCTATGAAATGAAATGGCATACACAATGCATAATGGGCTTACACCAACACAAGTGGACCTCAGCCACACTCACATAGGAGGCCATGAGATGGAAATGAGACACTCGAGATGCGTGCACATATGCATGCAAACCGAGGACCGAACCTAAGGCACGAATGCCACTCTACCAAAGCATGGTAAGGCATGGAACATGGTATGCAAACATGCAAATTTCAGCGCTAAAATATGATGCTAAACAGCCCCGAAACATGGCAATATGGCATCCGATGCATGAGATGAACCCCGAAACACAAGACAAGGCATATGGAATGACTTATAGCTATACAAAGCATGCATTATTTGAACATGAAGTGTAAAGACAGAGTCAAGACAGTCCCAAAACATGCATTTTTCCAATTTAGAGTATGGCCAAAAGGTGCTAGCAAGATGGCCTAAAATAGTATGCAAATTTGACCAACAAACATGGTTTACATGGCGAGTGTAGGATGCACATGGAATCTGACCAAACCATCAAAAATCAGTGAATAAATCATGTGAAAATAGGCCCAAATAACCATGGAAATGCAGCCAACACATGCACCAATGAGGAGTTCCTTTAGGGGGCATACAAAGGGATTCTTAAGTCCATACAAGATGGACATGTGGCAGCCCCAAACCAACTCTGAAAATCAAATATGGTAGTCCCAAAACTCAACAAATTGACCCTAGAATGTGACTAGGAAGCATGCAAGATGGGGTTGCTTTGAAAGGCCAAAATGGCCATCAAACAAGTCAAGGTGAGAGGGGGTCACCCCCCTCTAATTTGGAGGCTCAAAACAGCAGCCAAGCCACTGGAAATCCACTGGATTCCAGTGGCTTGGGGGCCAAACAAGGCATGCAACAATAGCTAGGATATAAAGCTCAAAATAGGAGGCAACCAAGCATACAAGATAGCATATGACCTCAAACAAGAATGAAACCTTATTAAAGCATGAAGATACTATCAAAACAAGCCTTTTTCCAGTTTATAACAAGTCTCAAAAGTGATCACAAATATGGCTTATCTATCATGCAAAAAAAGGCCCTAAAAGAGATAATAGAGGTAAGAGGCAGAAGCTGGCCCCAAATAGCCAAGAGTCCTTCAACAAATTTTAAGAGGGGCTCAAAACATAGCACTTTACAGTTTACATCAAGCCACGAAAACAAACACAAGTGAGGCTAAACTATTATGCAAGAAAAAGGCCAAAAGAGGGATAAAGAAGCAAGTGATGGCTTCTGGCCTCAAACAGAGGAGGGCCCTTCAACAATGTTGAAGAGGGGCCCAAAACATGGTATTTTACAGTTTATGACAAAGTCCAAAACAGCTCACAAATAGGCCTAAAATACTATGCAAAAAAAAGCCAAAAACAGGGTTTAAACACAAGAGGCAAGAAGGGAGCCTCAAACAGGGAAAGACCCTTAATCAAACTTGAAAAGGAGGTAAAAATAAGACTATTACCAGTTTGGATCGGAGCCCAAAAATGCTTGCAAACAAGGCTTAGATATAGAGCAAGATAGGAACAAAAAAGAAGGAAAAGAGGCTTACCCTTGAAGACCAATGGACCAGCAGCTCTTGGCCTAAGAAAAGGTACTCCTAAGCTCTGAAAGACAGCCCCAAGTTGTTGGAATGGATGGTGGTGGTGTGGTGCTATGAGGTGGTGTAGAAATGGTGCAAGGGCTTAAGGGGTTTGGAGGTTGGAAGAGAGGGAGAGGGAGGGATGTGTATACAAGGCTCAAAGCAAATTTTCTAACCCCTAAAACTGAAGGGGAGGAGCTGGTTATATAGGCCAAGGAGTGGAGAAAAGGGGGGGAGATTCAAATTTAAGTTTCCCCCCCAAAAGTTCCCCCCATCGGATACAGAATCTGGGGGGGAAAGGAGGTCACAGCTGGAAGGAACAGGGTGCAAGGATCATGGCCGGCCATGTATTGAGGCTCCAGGTGGCCGGCCGGCTACCTTCCTTGGCCGGCCGGCCAAGGTCAAAAGGGTCAATAAAAATTAGCTGGCCGGCCACCCATATTGGTGGTCTCCCAAGTGTGCACAACACAGCCATGTGGTTGAAACCCTGAAAAAGTGAACTAGGAGAGAGAAAACCCCACTTTTCAGAGGGGTTCAAAAGGGTCAAGATGAATTGATGGCCGGCCATGACATATTGGTGGCCTCCCAAGTGTGTACAACACAAATATGTGGTTGATGGCCCAAAAAGGTGGCCCGGGGGTGGTCAACACTAGCTTTCTAGCGAGGAAAACGGGCGACGGAGGGCGTTGAAGGAATAAAACTGGTCCTCAGAACAATTGCTGGCCTCCCACCCTTCTACGACCTTCCTAACAATGAAACAGAGGTCCCAGCCAAAAATGAACTCAAACGGATGCAAATCGAAGGTTCAAGGGCCAAAACGCGCGGCCCGGGGCCCCGAAAACTGACTGTTAAGCACCGGAGGTGGTGTTCGACCACGAAGTTGGTCTCTCGGACCACAGTGTCCCTCAAAAGGGAGGAAATAAGATGTATGCCAAAAACCGGAGCAAACGGAGGTGGTTAGGCGGTCCCGAACCGAGGCACACGACCGACGGCTCCGAAAACCGGAAACCAGGCTCCGAAATGGAAAAAATGGCCTACGACCACGAAATGTAGCCTACGGCCACTGAGAGATGATCTACGAGACCTCTCCCTCCCTTCGGGAAGAGAAAACAGAGAAAACAGAGCCTGGTTCGCAAACCGAGGCAAAGCACAGAAAAGCTCGGAAGTCCGGAGGCAAGGCTCGCAGCCGAGACTCTGAGACTTCTGAACGAGCACGATATGCAGCATCACCAAGTACTCAATCGGTGACGTCTGAGTTTTAAGGTCGGTCAAAAATGGGGTGTCTACAGTTGCCCCTCTTTGACAGAACTCGGAAGTCATAAGTGACGGGAGTGAATGTCAAAGCCCAGAGACGACCCATTTTTTACAAGGCCGAAGACTTAGAGAAACAAACAAAGTACAGACAAATAAATGGTTGCGCCCGCAGGCTGCCTACGTATCCCTTTGCAAGGAATCAAACCAACGTAGTTCAGGGGCATGATAAAATGATATGCGGGAAGACTTTGATAATTGGACTTACACGCTACGCGAAGCTGGTTTGAAAATTGGACTTATACGCTACGCGAAGCCGGTTTGAAAATTGGACTTATACGCTACGCGAAGCCGGTTTGAAAATTGGACTTATACGCTACGCGAAGCCAGTTTTAAAATTGGACTTATACGCTACGCGAAGCCGGTTTGATAATTGGACTTATACGCTACGCGAAGCCGGTTTGAAAATTGGACTTATACGCTATGCGAAACCGGTTTGAAAATTGGACTTATACGCTATGCGAAGCCGGTTTGAAGATTGGACTCATGCAATGCACTGCAATGTAGTGGCTAAGATGCAATGTAATAGCTAAGAGGTAAAGGTACCTTACAGGGGCAATTGGCAATGACTTACCTCGGCAATGTCCTACCTCATGCTAATGTGGGAATCTTCCTCTTCTTCTCAGTTGAACCATAGGTACTACTTTTCTCCCTGACTATGGTTGCAGCTTTCCCTATTCTCCAACAGGGTGACAGACTAGGTTGGATTAGTATCCAGAATTGAGGCGCATACAGATGCTATCTCAATCTATGGGGCTGCTATACAGATTTCAAGCCGAGGATATACCCCTGGTATTTAAACCAGACTTTAGTCTCAGAAATCCCGAACCTTTGTGTTCTAGGCATGAGCCATTCGAACTCTAGTTTCCACCTTCTCAGTTGGTCTCTTAGGAACTCACCGCTAACACAGGCAGGTGGCTATACCAGACCACCGGAAGTCGTTCGGGCACGACAAACACCAAAGGAATTGTACCTTTAAAGGATTTAAGGTCTCCTCGACCGGGCAATAAAACAGATATGATGCAATGGATGTAATAGATGTGATGCAATAAATAATAGATGCGATGCAACAGAGAGTGCAATAGATGCAAAATGGTGACGTACGCCAACCACGCTGGACTCGTGAGTGGAGGAAGAACAAAGAAAATCAATCAGAAGCGCGTTCCACGCAACCTAAGATAAATTCCAAACATGCTGAAATCGTGTGAGGAAGGGGGGGCTCGAACCACGCTGAAATCGTGAGAGGAGGTCCAAAAACAACTGCTCAAGTGCACGCACAACGCAACCTGAGATAAAATCCAAACACGTTGAAATCGTGTAAGGAAAAGAACACTCTAACCACGCTGAAATCGTGAGAAGAGGTCCGAAAACAACCGCTCAAGTGCGCGCACAACGCAACCTAAGATAAGATCCAAACACGCTGAAATCGTGTGAGGAACGGGACACTCAAACCACGCTAAAATCGTGAGAGGAGGTCCAAAAACAACCCGCCCAGCGCGTCTACAACACAACCTGGGATAAATTCCAAACACGCCGAAATCGTGTGAGGAAAAGAACACTCTAACCACGCTGAAATCGTGAGGAGAGGTCCAAAAACAACCGCTCAAGTGCGCACACAACGCAACCTGAGATAAGATCCAAATACGCTGAAATCGTGTGAGGAAAAGAACACTCTAACCACGCTGAAATCGTGAGAAGAGGTCCGAAAACAAACGCTCAAGTGCGTGCACAACGCAACCTGAGATAAGATCCAAACACGCTGAAATCGTGTGAGGAACGGGACACTCAAACCACGCTGAAATCGTGAGGAGAGGTCCTAAAACAACCCGCCCAGCGCGTCTTCAACGCAAACTGGGATAAATTCCAAACACGCTGAAATCGTGTGAGGAAAAGAACACTCTAACCACACTGAAATCGTGAGAAGAGGTCCAAAGACAACCGCTCAAGTGCGCACACAACGCAACCTAAGATAAAATCCAAACACGCTGAAATCGTGTGAGGAACGGGACACTCAAACCACGTTGAAATCGTGAGAGGAGGTCCTAAAAAACAACCCGCCCAGCGCGTCTACAACGCAACCTGGGATAAATTCCAAACACGCTAAAATTGTGTGAGGAAAAGAACACTCTAACCACGCTGAAATCGTGAGAAGAGGTCCGAAAACAACCGCTCAAGTGCGCGCACAACGCAACCTGAGAAAGTCCCGGAGGACAACGATCCCAAACGTTGCTCAGCGTAAAAGGATAAATGGTAGAAGATAATCACAAGATGCAAATAAATGCAAGTAAGGTGTGCATGACAATACGAGTGGAAAGGTGCATAACAATGCGGGTGGATGGGTGCATAACTTTGAAGCAGGCTTGATCTTGCGCTTGAAGTAGAGGCACACTCATACTTCGGAGCACTGACAAGGCTTGAAAAGGTACATCCGGAATACAATCACGGAATTTTCTGAAGTTGAAGCACACTCAGATGCTTCCACTTTCCCTCTTTTCTTTTGCTTTATAGTCTGGAACCCATGTAGCTTCAGATAGGTCCTTGTTTTACTGTTCACACTTATCGGGGGTGGACCCTGCAGTTTTATGAAAGAACAAATACTGTTTTGAACAAATGTGGAGAACGACACGGCACTCGGAGCACAAAACGATTTTATTTTCGAAATTAAGAGATGAGTTTTCGACTAGGTATTGAGCCTACGACTGAACACGGCAAAACGACTCAACAAGGAAATAAAAGGCACACAACCTAGACACATTGAGTAACACTCGAAACGACTCAAAACAAGAATTGAGATAAAACAAAAAAAGACACGACACTCAGACGTGCACAGGGAGCCTGTTTCACCGGGTAGTGTTTCCCACCCTTTCTCATTTGTGATTCTCACATCACTCTGGCACTTAATCTCTTGTTTTCTAAAAAAGCCATTTTCTCACTTTTTCTCTCATCGCACATCTTTCTATTCTTCAATCTCTCATTTTTCAATCCCTCCCCTGGGTGCTTGATGGATAAACAGGGAGTTGCGGGCTCTTGCCCCCTAGCATGCTGCTAGATTCTCTTTCTTCCGTTCAAAGCTAGTAAATTCCTCCCATAGAAGGGTTGCGTTACAACTGGGTGTGTAGCAAATCTGCAGCTAACATCGGTTGATGATGCTTTGCTGGGGAGTTTGGACGTGATAAGATCTGTCCAGATGATGGAGTGGAATATCTTGCCCCATTCCAGTTCGTGCTTCGCACTTGGCTTGATACCTCGTTGCTTGGAGGGTGCGAGAGCTTTCAGCCCTTTGTTGTGCCCTTTTCTGGCGAATACGGTGCCCTTTCCGGCAAGTAGAGTGCCCTTTCTAGCAAGTATTTTGACAAAGGGGAAAAGACAGAACACCTGACTCAACTGTGCCCCTAGTTCATTATTTTGACCATTTTTGTTTTGATTTTTCTACTAAAACAATTTTAACCAAAATGAGAGTTAGATTAACGCGCTTGTTCGATTTTCTGATTCAAAATCATGCAAGTTAGGTTATGAGCACTGAAAATTTTCCTTTTTTGGGTCCAGGAAAAGGGTCCAGTTTTGAAAAAAATGGAATAGTTTTTGAGAGAAAATCAGTCAATCTCAGTAAAAATTCTCAAAAACTGTTTTTGCAATCGGCCACTGCTCAACGAGCATAGAACCCACTCTCGAGATGCACAACCTCAAATCCGAAGAAAAGTTGCCCCTTGCTTGAAGAGAGCTGCATGGCAACGAAAAGTTGCCCCTTGTTTGAACGACACCGCGGCGCATTGAATGGCAACGGAAAGTTGCCCCTTGTTTGAATGGCACCGCAGTGCATTGTAGTCAGTCCTCAGAGTGACGAACACAACCAAATCCTCAGATACAGAGAAGACAAAGATGACCAGAACCATCGCATGGACACAATCAAATTGAAGTGTTTTACGGCTGGACTTCAGAATGAAGTTGCCTACGTATCCCAAAGATGGGAATCAAGCCTTACGTAGTTCGGGGTTAAGGTACACTCGGGTATTTAACCTCTCCTTTTTATGCTCTAACTTTTGCCAAGGCGCCTGTTGCGGGTTTTCAACCTTGCGAGCTATATTCTTCAATTCTTTTTCATTTCTTCTCTTCTTTTTTTCCATCTTTTTCTTCTTTTCTTTTTTTTTCTTTTATTTTTTTGCATCTTTCTTTTCATTTCTTTTTTGATTTTTTTTTTTTGTCCTTTTCTTTGCATTTTTCTCTTTTTTTTTTTTTTTGTTCTTTTCTTCTTTTCTTGCTCTAACATTTGCCTGGGCCGCCCTTCCGGGTTTTCGGCCTAGCAAGCCTCTCAAGGGTAAAAGTGTAGCTTGGTCCATGTCAAATGGTTTTGAGATCTCGAATCCGTTTGAATCCAAGAGAAGAGAATAACTGTTGTTCAGATTTGCAGAAGGATCCATTTTCGGCTCTTCGAGCGCATGGGGCATTTGTGCCTCTAGTTCGAGGGATGCTTCTGTTCTAGCTTCACAAGCTTCTTCTGATGAGGTCTGATCTTCTTGATCTGACTTTGGTGCCTCTTGCTCGAGGGCTGCTTCCAATCTGGCCACACAGGCCTCTCTTGATGGTTGATCTTTGAACGTTCTGAATCCAAGTTCAAGGTTTGAAAGCAAAGGGGTCCAGTCTTGAGGCTGAGAGCGATCTTAAGCTGCACAATCTCAAGAGCGATTCCACACATGTCTTCGCAGGACTGCGCAAAATATTTTTTGAAAGTTTTTAAGAAAGCGACAAATTGCTCGCGCTGAAGACAGTGTAGAACCAATGTGGATCAAAGCTAGGGTCCTTCTCAGTACTCACACTAACAAGCATGATTTCATTCATTGAGGGCTTAGCATGCCTCTCTTTCTCTCAATTGATCAAATTTTTGCAAATCCCGAGGAATTCCTTCATCTTCGTTTTCACCGCAGTGTTCAAAAAGTTTTGAAAAACTCAGGTCATTACAATGACTTCAAGGCACAGAAAAGACAGAATCCTTAGTCAAATACTGTCATCTCCTTCAGAACTTCCGGCATAACTGGCACAAGGTAGAAGCAAACGCGAGAGCGTAAAAATCACTGCTGTTTCATTCAAAAACTGCTGGCACAACTGGCTCCCTGGAAGAAACAGACTCAAAACAAAACGAAAAGACAAACGCAAAACAAAATGGTGACGCCCGAGGTAATACCCCCGGAATCACCCGACTCCTATACAACAGGACTGACTCGATATAACAAGACAGACCCGAAACAAAAAGACTGACTCAAAACGGACTCAAAACAACAAGACTGACCCAATACCCAAGTCAGAAAGCACAAAAACCAGCATGCACAAATGCTCAAAACAGTGCATGCCATCCACCATATCTGGAGTAAATCGAGTGCCATCCGCAGGTGGTTCATTCCCCGATCACATCACATTATCCCCCAAGTTCACCGATCCAGTGCCGATAGACTTTGCTGAGCTTGGCGGGAGGATGATCCCGTTGTCAAATAGATCCTGTACTTCATGGCAAAGACGGAAGCAGTTGTCGGTAGTATGGCCAGTTTGCTGATGGTATGCGCAGTACTGGGTAGCATCATGCGTAGCCGGAAGAGGGTTCGGGAGAGGCCGAGGCTCAAGGGGTTTGAGATGGCCTTGTCCAACAAGGATTTGGAGAGCTTTGGACAAAGGCATATAGAGGGCATGGAAGACCCTCCGACCTCGGGGTTGGTACTTCAAGGTTTGTGGATTTTTGCTGGGCGCACCAGCGAAGGGATTGGCAGGTGCTGGCCTGGTTTGTTGATTTCTTCCGAGTGCAGGATTATAGCTGAAATGAGCGTTTCTGATACAACGACCCTTCTCCCGGCTTGCCCCTTGATTCGAACTGCCCCCAACTTGAGTAGCGAAAGTGTCATCCACAGTTTTTGCAACAACTGCGAGGACTTGCTCTTTGTTCAGTCCCTCGGCTTTCAAAGCCTCAACAGCGAACAAAAGATGTTCATGGGGATCCATGCCCGCCCCTACTTTGTTCTTTCCACTCGCCTCCACCTTGCCAAGGGATTGGCCTTCCTCAAATGCAGCCCGTCCCAAGACTGGGGAGCCTTTTGACATGAAATTCCCAGTATGTGATGTGGTCGATGATGGAGCCAATCCCGGAGGCCAGATCTGTCACAGTCCTCTGAAGATCTTCGATCATTCTCTTCAGCTCAGAACTAGTGGGCTCACGGGTTTGAGATGATTGGGGTCTAGGTGCATCCATCATGCATAAGTCCATGCTTTCTGGAATGAACACCTCAGGCTTGGGTAGATGGGCTGGGGTGATGTATATGCTGGGGTCGAAGGTGGATGGTAGTGTATGGATGAGGTTGAGGTGGGGAGGTGACGAGTCAGTACTAACCTGAGGTCCTTTAGGTGGAGCTAGGGTCTCTTCGTCAATAAGATCCTGAATCTTATGACGGAAGCGGATGCAGCGGTTCGTATCATGACCGTGTTGTTGATGATAGGCACAGTATTTAGCTGGGTCATATCTTGGTGGAAGAGGATTTTGAAGGGGTTGGGGTTCTAGGAGTTCTAGGTGCCCTTCTTCTTGCAGCTTTTTCAAACCTTGGGAGAGACTCATGTAAAGATGATGGAATTTTCGGGCTTGGGGCCGAGTTGAAGTGGTTGGTTTTTGGTCATTGAGGGAAGTGGTGATATTGTCTACTTCTGAGCATTTTGCAGCTGTGCTACCATCAGTAGTAGCATTGGAACTGCGAGCAACATTCCTCTTCAAAGGCTCATTATCTTCTGCAAAGATCCTTGTCTGATGGCATCCTCGATTTGAACCCCCATTTCATGAAGATCTGAAAAGGTAGGGAAGGGGAGAGCAATCATTTTCTGCATAAGCTTGGGCTGGAGATTGCGCACAATCATCCTAATCTGATCTTTGTTAGTGGGCCTAGTGGTCATTATTGAGGCTTTTGCTCTCCATCTCGTCACGAACTCTGAGAAACCCTCCTTTGGTTCTTGGCGGGTGACTTCGAGATCACGAGTTGTGACCTCGATCTATGTGTTGTAGGAGTATTGAGCAATAAAGGCCTCAGCCAGCTCTTCCCAGTTCTGTTTCACATAGTTCTCCAATTTTGCATACCAAATTGCGGCTATGCCGGACAGGGTTCGGCCGAATAGTGACAATTTCTGGGCTGTGGTCAAACCCATTGGCCTCAAGATATCAGAAAACAGTTGGAGGTGCACCATTGGGTCTTCAGAGCCATCAAATCGATCGATATGCGGCATTTTAAACCGCTCCGGCAAGGTCACCACTGAGTCGGTATAACCATCCTCTATATCAGGAATAGAGCGGGCCCCCTGAGACTTTTTGAACAATTTCTCAAGCTTGCTCACTTTCAATGCTGTGGGGTCCGTCTCGAACTCAAAGGGGGAGTCTGGTAAGTTGGTGGGTGTTTTAGATAGCTGGGGTAGAACCGGGGGCGCAGCTGGCCCGCCTGGAATGTCCGTATCATCCTGGACGTGGGTTGCCTCCCCGAGTATGGGAACTCTTGGTGGGGGAGGAGCCTGGTGTGAAGTGGATACCCCAGTTTGTTGCTCTAACCTGGCAATTGTCTTTGCCTGTTGGGCTATGACCACGGCCTGTTGCTTGGTGAATTCCGCTTGACGGACAACATCTTGCTGCATGGCTTTCATACTATCCTGGAGTTGGCGCACCATCTCTTCCAGACCCGACATATTGTCCTGATCTAATTGAGCAACTGGTATATTTGTGTCTGCAGTAGGCTCAGAAATCTCAACCTGGCTGTTCAAAGACCACTGAGCTGGTAGTTGCTGTACTGGTGGTCTGTGCCTGACCGAGCTTTTCACCCTGCCTCTGGTAAAGGAACACTGATTGCCCTTGAACTTAATCTCTGGCCTGACAAAGTCTATCAACACAAGTTCGGCGTACCCAGGGGATATTGGAGCCTTCTGAAGCTATGGTTCCAAGACTACCTAGCAAAAGAGAAAATGGACAGCATCTCAGCCTAATTTCACCTGAACAGATACGAGCATAGTTTGAATGAGTGTGCCCTCTACTGAATTCTGCCCAAATCTCTGTCCTGCAAACTGATATCCTCAGGTAAACTGAGTCCCAAAATACTGAACCGGTGCCCGCAGGCCTGATGCCCAAACTTGTAAACTGATACATGCATTCGTATAGAGACACACTCTAAAGCACATAACAAGCAAGTGAGAGCCAAAACACCCCTATGTTGGGGTAGGGTTTCCCTGTCCTATTTTGTCAGGAGCTAGGGTTTCACTACGCACGCAGCGGTTTCAAACAACCTATTAGGTAAGCAACCTGTCCTAGCTTGGAATGGTCACTATGGATTTCGAATATGCACTAGGTCGAATGGTCAAAAGGGGTGCCCCGGTAAAACCGGGGTTTGTGTTCCCATACTGGCAGAGCCCACAACCGGTCAGCCTTATGGTCATGCCTTGACAAGACAAGCCTCCGGCAAACCGTTCAGGAATAGCAGATGGCAAACACGGTGTCCTCGGCGCACCAATGCAAATGCAATGCAAAGAAACACACAAGTGTAGTCAAAACAAGATATCATGAGTTCGAGTCAAGCTCTCTAAATCCCCAGCAGAGTCGCCAGAAACTGTAACAAGTCCGCGGGGGACCTCGCTACAGTTCGGACTCGATTTAATGTCACGGTTCTCAATCTGAACCAAAGAGTCCAAATCCGGCAAATCGTTTTGAGAAAACAGATTTTTGAAAGAAGTGCCAAACATGGACTGCTTTGTCAGATACAGAGTCGCCACCTAAATATTTTATTTTTGGGAAATTTAGGAAACCCTGACTCGTTCGCCTAAGGCCACGTGTCCGTCATCACCAAAGTTGCCTCGGCTCGGGAACTTGGGTACGATTGGGGAAGGTCACTTCGTGAGCACCCCCGCTCGCCCGATCAAAGATCGGCCTCTACTAACCATGATATCTAGTTTTGAAAAACATTATGTGCTCTTATTCCGGTTATTAGCCTAGATTTACTATGTGATGCGCACAGCATACAAGTATAGACCGGGTCGCCTGAATTGGAACAAAACATTTCATGTTTGTTTTTTAGAATGATGGTTTGCTACTCGCAAGTAGGCTTAAAATGCATATTTTGCCACCCTCAGGTGGGCTTAGAAAACATGGTCTTGCCACTATCTAGTGGGCTTAAAACTCACAGTCAATGCATTGTTCCAATCTAAATAACCCAACCTTCACCCACAAGCATTCAGGCAGTTATATCACATAATAAGCAATTAGCCTCATGGTAAGCATGCTATTCATGGCATCACTCACACGCATGCAAGGATGCTAAAGCGTAAAACTTACCGAGTACTCCAAACCAAAACAGAAGCTAATTAGAAATCATGCATGACCCTAACTATACAGAAATGCCTAATGCAACACATGCAAAAATGCAACTATAGCAGGCTCGGCTATTCTAAACATGGCATATGGAATGCTACAGCTAACATGTATTCAACTTGGAATTGAAATACAAATGCAGTTAGTATGATGCGCCGAGCCCGGTGCATGCAAAACAGATGAATGAATGCAAACATGCTATCGTACTGTATGCTAATTGAAACATGCCCTAATCTAACCATCATAAGCGGGTAAATAAAAGGGAAAGACAGACGTGGGGTTGGAAGACATACATCACACTCACGCACACTTATTACAACATTGCCCTCGCGCAGAGGGTCCGAATAAATAATATACAGTCCCAAATGAATAGTACAGTCCGAATAAATACAAAATCCTAATTAATTTACAAATTAATCTAGGAAAGCATTAAAACTAGCATGCAAGCTAGGGACTGCCTCGACTCCGCTCCGGATGATGAATGATGCATGTTTGGCGCGGAAATCCATTGCGATGCCCCAATTAGACTCTATTTGCAATTGTTCTTGGAAAGCGCGCCAAGCTCCAGAAGGCTGCTGGTTTTTGATTTGCTGCAACAGAGAGCATGAAAGGGGCATAGCAATGTATTTTCACATATGTATGCTTGCCTCGATCCTCGTGCCACCAATCACGCATCTCGATGCACGATGGCCGAGGAGTCGAATTGCACAACTCAATATGAAATGAATGCACATATAAACACAACAAGACCAAAACTCCATCATGGATAATCCGGAGTGTCGGTGACTGGGGAATTGAGACACGTTTCGTCACTCGGAGTACGAAACGTACCTCGCTTCCCGTGCTCGGGCTAACTCCTATCCCAAGCACAATGCAATATGCATGACATGCATGAATACAACTAAGATACAACCTAACATACACAATGCTATGAAATGGCATACACGATGCACGAGGTAACATGGCATACACAATGCGCTAACATACAACCTAGCATACACAATGCTATGAAATGAAATGGCATACACAGTGCATAATGGGCTTACACCAACACAAGTGGACCTCAGCCACACTCACATAGGAGGCCATGAGATAGAAATGAGACACTCAAGATGCGTGCACATATGCACGCAAACCGAGGACCGAACCTAAGGCATGAATGCCACTCTACCAAAGCATGGTAAAGGCATGGAACATGGTATGCAAACATGCAAATTTCAACGCTAAAATATGATGCTAAACAGCCCTGAAACATGGCAATATGGCATCCGATGCATGAGATGAACCCCGAAACACAAGACAAGGCATATGGAATGACTTATAGCTATACAAAGCATGCATTATTTAAACATGAAGCGTAAAGACAGAGTCAAGACAGCCCCAAAACATGCATTTTTCCAATTTAGAGTATGGCCAAAAGGTGCTAGCAAGATGGCCTAAAATAGTATGCAAATTTGACCAACAAACATGGTTTACATGGCGAGTGTAGGATGCACATGGAATCTGACCAAACCATCAAAAATCAGTGAATAAATCATGTGAAAATAGGCCCAAATAACCATGGAAATACAGCCAACACATGCACCAATGAGGAGTTCCTTTAGGGGGCATACAAAGGGATTCTTAAGTACATACAAGATGGACATGTGGCAGCCCAAAACCAACTCTAAAAATCAAATATGGTAGTCCCAAAACTCAACAAATTGACCCTAGAATGTGACTAGGAAGCATGCAAGATGGGGTTGCTTTGAAAGGCCAAAATGGCCATCAAACAAGTCAAGGTGAGAGGGGGTCACCCCTCTCTAATTTGGAGGCTCAAAACAGCAGCCAAGCCACTGAAAATCCACTGGATTCCAGTGGCTTGGGGGCCAAACAAGGCATGCAACAATAGCTAGGATATAAAGCTCAAAATAGGAGGCAACCAAGCATACAAGATAGCATATGACCTCAAACAAGTATGGAACCTGATTAAAGCATGAAGATACTGTCAAAACAAGCCTTTTTCCAGTTTATAACAAGTCTCAAAAGTGATCACAAATATGGCTTATCTATCATGCAAAAAAAGGCCCTAAAAGAGATAATAGAGGTAAGAGGCAGAAGCTGGCCCCAAATAGCCAAGAGTCCTTCAACAAAGTTTAAGAGGGACTCAAAACATAGCACTTTACAGTTTACATCAAGCCACGAAAACAAACACAAGTGAGGCTAAACTATTATGCAAGAAAAAGGCCAAAAGAGGGATAAAGAAGCAAGTGATGGCTTCTGGCCTCAAACAGAGGAGGGCCCTTCAACAATGTTGAAGAGGGGCCCAAAACATGGTATTTTATAGTTTATGACAAAGTCCAAAACAGCTCACAAATAGGCCTAAAATACTATGCAAAAAAAAGCCAAAAACAGGGTTTAAACACAAGAGGCAAGAAGGGAGCCTCAAACAGGGAAAGGCCCTTAATAAAACATAAAAAGGAGGTTAAAATAAGACTATTAACAGTTTGGATCGGAGCCCAAAAATGCTTGCAAACAAGGCTTAGATATAGAGCAAGATAGGAACAAAAAAGAAAGAAAAGAGGCTTACCCTTGAAGACCAATGGACCAGCAGCTCTTGGCCTGAGAAAAGGTACTCCTAAGCTCTGAAAGACAGCCCCAAGTTGTTGGAATGGATGGTGGTGGTGTGGTGCTATGAGGTGGTGTAGAAATGGTGCAAGGGCTTAAGGGGTTTGGAGGTTGGAAGAGAGGGAAAGGGAGGGATGTGTATACAAGGCTCAAAGCAAATTTTCTAACCCCTAAAACTGAAGGGGAGGAGCTGGTTATATAGGCCAAGGAGTGGAGAAAAGGGGGGGAGATTCAAATTTAAGTTTCCCCCCCCAAAAGTTCCCCCCCTCGGACACAGAATCTGGGGGGGAAAGGAGGTCACAGCTGGAAGGAACAGGGTGCAAGGATCATGGCCGGCCATGTATTAAGGCTCCAGGTGGCCGGCCGGCCACCTCCCTTGGCCAACCGGCCAAGGTCAAAAGGGTCAATGAAAATTAGCTGGCCGGCCACCCATATTGGTGGCCTCCTAAGTGTGCACAACACAGCCATGTGGTTGAAACCCTGAAAAAGTGAACTAGGAGAGAGAAAACCCCACTTTTCAGAGGGGTTCAAAAGGATCAAGATGAATTGATGGCCGGCCATGACATATTGGTGGCCTCCCAGGTGTGTACAACACAAATATGTGGTTGATGGCCCAAAAAGGTGGCCCGGGGGTGGTCAACACTAGCTTTCTAGCGAGGAAAACGGGCGACGGAGGGCGTTGAAGGAATAAAACTGGTCCTCAGAAAAATTGCTGGCCTCCCACCCTTCTACGACCTTCCTAACAATGAAACAGAGGTCCCTGCCAAAAATGAACTCAAACGGATGCAAATCGAAGGTTCGGGGGCCAAAACGCGCGGCCCGGGGCCCCGAAAACTAACTGTTAAGCACCGGAGGTGGTGTTCGACCATGAAGTTGGTCTCTCGGACCACAGTGTCCCTCAAAAGGGAGGAAATAAGATGTATGCCAAAAACCGGAGCAAACGGAGGTGGTTAGGCGGTCCCGAACCGAGGCACACGACCGACGGCTTCGAAAACCGGGAACCGGGCTCCGAAATGGAAAAAATGGCCTACGACCATGAAACGTAGCCTACGGCCACTGAGAGATGATCTATGAGACTTCTCCCTCCCTTCGGGAAGAGAAAACAGAGCCTGGTTCGCAAACCAAGGCAAAGCACAGAAAAGCCCGGAAGTCTGGAGGCAAGGCTCGCAGCCGAGACTCTGAGACTTCTGAACGAGCACGATATGCAGCATCACCAAGTACTCAATCGGTGACGTCTGAGTTTAAGGTCGGTCAAAAATGGGGTGTCTACAGCGTGTTGCCTCTAACTCCTGGGTGGTCACTTGAATCTGAGTGTTATAAGCATATTGGGTCATAAAGGCCTCAGCTAATTCTTCCCAATTTTGTTTCACTGAGCCCTCTAACTTGGCATACCAGATGTCAGCCACACCAGACAAAGTCCATCAGAATAGGAAGAGTTTTTGTGAACGAGTCAAACCCATAGGCTTCAACACATTAGAAAATAAGTGTATATGCACCATAGGGTCACTAGATCCATCGAATCTATTGATATGTGGCATCTTGAATTGTTTAGGCAACTTCACAGCTATTTCAGTACACCCGTCTTCGATGTCTGGGATTGAGTTGATTCCTTGTGACCTTTTGAACAAATTTTCTAACTTAGCCAGTTTCAACATAGTCGGATCGAACTCATTTGTGTCCGGGGGAAAAAGCCCTTCCGTTAGTTGTAGAAGGGGAAATGGTCATCTCGACGATTGCACAAGAACCCCTAGGTATTCTAGTAAAATGGGCTTGGAAAGCTCCTCAACTGGTGGAGGTGGAGTTGGAATTGTATAAGTCACCGGAGGTGGTTGGGTACTGGACGCCCCAAACGGGCGTCGCAATTTGGCGAGAGCATCACCCTGGTTGGCAACTGTATGAGCAATAGTATCCATGCTCTGTTGAAGAGTCAAAAGCATGTCTACTATATTTTCAAGGATTTAAGCCATTGCTGATTCTGGTGAGAATGATCTATTTAGTGAAAATGGGGTACTCTGGACAGTTGGTGAACCTTTCACTCTTCTTCTGCGTGTAACCGGTGTAAAGAAACTAACATTGGCTGACCCTCAATCAAGTCTATCGCTTTACAGAGTCTACCAGCGCGAGTCCAAAGAACTTGAAGGATATCAAGCCATTTTGAAGCTATAGTTCTACGACTACCTAACAAAAACCAAAAACAAAACCCCTAATCAAAATTTTTGGTAGCACTTCGACTTAATGCGCACAACTGATCGTTATATGCCCCACCGAAAAAATTGAACCCCACAAACTGACATGCTTGAACCATTGCTCAGAATTTAAGAACCCTAGATCCCATACATTACACATAGCACGAAAAAGAACAAACACCCTTATAGAGGATGGCATTATCCTGTCGTAGCTTTGACATGATCTAGGGTTTCACTATTCACACAAGTGGCATCATACATCCTAGCATGTGATAACATCTTGCCCTAATTTTGCAAGTTGCTAAAGCTTGTTACATGCACTAGGTCAGTCTTTGGTCAAAAGGGGTTACCTCAGTAAGATACCAATATACCTACTCAATCTGGTGGATCAAGCAGTACATCGAGATCTCGATTCCAAGGCCTGTGCTCCCACCATATTACATGTAACGCCCCAAATTTCTAGCCCAAATGATAATTCAACAATCATGGCTCTTTCAAAGAAAACCGAATATAAATCTCTAAACTTACATTACATGATACAATAGTTCTTCATGCAACAATATATTCACCTCAAATCAAAATAACTCAAACAAATAGATACCCCCAAGGGTTTACAAGTTTCCAAGGCTCAGGCCTGGTTACACAAAATGATTATTCAAACACATACAAATACAGCCCTTGGCTTACACACAGAGTCACAGCAAAATGAGAGTCTCATACTCAACACACATTTCCTCGCCTTTAGTTAGGTGGCATCACCACATTTTTTCCTGCACAAAAATCCCTTAGGGTGAGCATAGTAGGAAATCCTTAACAAAGTATACACATTTTATACAAGTCTCAAGAGATAAAATGCACCTGTCATGCTATGCCCTTTTGAAAGAAAATCACATCTTCATCTTTGAAAACCATCATGCTCAATGATGTCATGCAATTTCAATTCTTCAAAACTTAGCAATTCATTTCAAGGGCGGTAAATACGACTCTAGTAATCCCTAGGTCGGTGTCTATAAGTAGACTATACAAGTACTACCAATTTGTCATTTTTACCGGTATTAACCGGAAGGCTCGACACCTATCCATGTGGATTTTTGGTCTTTCACCCCGGACTCTCAGGCCAACTTATTCAATATCATCTACACCACCTATCAAGACTTACCAACTTATTTACCCCAAAACCATTCCATGAAAACTTGTATCTCAATATTCTTTTCTCAATGCAAGTTTTCAAATCAACTTTCAAAGTTTAATGTAATCAAATGAATTGATATGCCAATAACACAAGATGAATATAAATAATTTTATTCCAATTCATCATCCAAGGAATAACACAATTCCCTCTTCTCAAGTATCCTCAACAATTAGTCATTTCAAGACTATTTCAACGTTTTGAACAATAATTTCCAAAATGAACAACAATTCTCATATTCCCTGAAATTCATCATTTACATAAATATAAATAAGAAATTTTCCAAACATCCATTTATTTTGACGCACAAAATAAATATAACAACATCATTCATGGATTTTCAGTCTCTTAAAAAAAATTCCCAAATTCTAGGTTTTCTCACCAAAACTATACAACTCAAATCTTTTGAAAGAAAACTTTCCAAAATCATCTTTTCGTCAATCAACGAAGATCAAAACCCATAAGATCATTTTAAAAGAACAAGAGACAAACCAACTTTCAAAATCACTCAACTTCTTAAATCAACAATCAATT
The DNA here is from genome assembly GCA_030407325.1 of Camellia japonica. Lineage (NCBI taxonomy): Eukaryota > Viridiplantae > Streptophyta > Magnoliopsida > Ericales > Theaceae > Camellia > Camellia japonica. Next base: position 29,344,937 of record JAPPVO010000014.1, read on the forward strand.
TTCAAAGCTATCGAAAGATGATTTCGAAAATCATATAGATATTGCAAAAATATATATATATATAACTCTAAGAAAATCTCTACCTCAAGTTTTGAAGAAGAAATGAGATGAAACCCCAAGATTTACGGTGTCGAAGCTCGATCTCCACCGCACACAACGAAGCCCTCAAGAAGTTACACAACTTTGATAAAGAACTTCGGTCTAACTCCTAACGGATTTGGAGGAATCAAAGAGAGAAGAGACTTCTAGAGAGAGAAGCTCTGGATCTGAAATCTCCCCTTACGGACTAATATAACATGGTCTGCTCGAGCATGAAATACACTTTCCTGTAAGCAATTTCAAATGCATTTTGCATTTTTGCTTCGAGATTGCTACATTTGAGCCCATGTCCGTCTATCCGCCCAGAGCCGAATAATCGTCTAGGATAATAGGTGATGAGCACAGGACTTAGGTGCACCGATGTATGCAATGCAATGAACATATAATTAAAAATAAAAAAAACATATCATGGAGTTCGAATCAAGGTTTCTTAATATCCCCAGCAGAGTCGCTAGAAACTATAACTCCACTCAGAGTTACCCACACACGTTAAACAATTTGGACCCTCGATTTCTTCGATCAGTCTCATAAGTGCAATGTGAAATGTAAATTAGAGTCCAAATTTGGCAACTTTATAAAAAATTCATTTTATTGCAAAAATATTTGCTAGAAATGAACCGCGTCATCAGATCTCAAAGTTGCCACCTAATATTTTGGAAAAATTAGGAAACCCGTGACTCATGCCAAGGCCACTGCTCATCGTAACCAAGGATACTTGGCTCAGAACCTTAGGTAGGAAGGGTGAAGGTCATTAATTGAGCATCCCCGCTCACCCGATTAAAAGATCGGCCTTTACTAACCATGATATGATTATTATTTCCATTATGTGTTCATATTATGATTATTAATAATAAATCTTAAAATTTACTATGTGAAGCAAACAAATATAGACTGTGTCGTCTATTTTGGAACAGCTTGATTTCATTATCTTGAAAATGTTTTCAATAGTGCAATCATGAAAATCAATTTTATTTCAAATTAAACAACACAACCTTCATCCACTAGCATGCATAGAGTTATATCAAATAGCAAATAGCCACATGGTAGGATGCTCAACATCGTAGAAAAACACACACAAGTGGGATGCTAAAACATGAAAATTTACATATTTACTAACGTCCTGCAAACAGGTACAAAACAAAGTTAGTAAAATATACGCATGATCCTATATACAAGATCCAAATGCAATTCACTCATGAAATGCAATTACAGATCCGACTTCTAGTAGATGGCATGTGAATCATCTCAAAATATGAGGTCGCGCAAAAAATCACATAATAATCAATTAAACTCACAGATGTAAATTTAGATGGATCTTAAGGCATAAAACATAGATGCAAGGCATGGATATGATGACAAGCATAATATAAGATGCATATTTACAGATTATGGAAAGCAAATAAAAGAACGGGATAAAAAGAAACGGGGTGGGAAATTATTACATCACTTAAATAATTACATATCTGAATAAGGGGAGGAGGAAAAGAAAAATATTACAACAAAATAAAAATCTCACAACTCCCTCAAAATAAAAGAAAATAGAAAGATGCCTCGGATATCGACCGCTGAAAATGGTTCTGTTTGTTGCTAGAAGATTGCTCTGTTTTGCTCGAAAAAACTCATTTTTGCGGGAGCACTATTTATCCGAGGGCATTATTCATCGCCGACAGTAATATTCACCGTAGTAGTTACTATTCATCCTTCTTGTTTGGTTCCAAAAGTTTGACCTGTCTACAAAAGTATTGGGAAGGCGTATTCGATGCTCGAGCAGGGCTTTCCACGCTCGAGCGGACCATGTTATATCAGTTCGTAAATCTGATATTTCAGATCACTTTTGTATATCTCTCTCTAGAAACATTTCCTCTCCCTTCTCTCTACATTTCACTACGCCAAATTGGATCAAAACCTTGATTTCTCAGGATCCATTAGAGTTCTGTCGTAGGTTCTTCATCAAAGTTGGTTAACTTCTCGAGGGTTTCGTTGTGTGCGGTAAAGATCAAGTTTCGACACCATTGATTTTGGAGGTTTTATCTCATTTCTTCTTCAAAACTTGAAGTAGGGATTTTCTTAGAGCTATATATATATATATATATGCAAGATCTAGATAATTTTTGAAATCATCTTTCAATAGCTTTGCAAATTGATTGTTGATTCAAGAAGTTGAGCGATTTTCAAAATGGGTTTGTCTCTTGTTCTTTTAAAATGATCTTATGGGTTTTGATCTTCATTGATTGAAGAAAAAATGATTTTGGAAAGTTTTCTTTCAAAAGATTTGAATTGTATAGTTTTGGTGAGAAAACCTAGAATTTGGGGATTTTTTTAAAAGATACTGAAAATCCATGAATGATATTATTATATTTATTTTGTGTGTCAAAATAAATGGATGTTTGGAAAATTTCTTATTTATATTTATATAAATGATGAATTTCAGGGAATATGAGATTTGTTGTTCATTTTGGAAATTATTGCTCAAAACGTTGAAATAGTCTTAAAATGACTAATTGTTGAGGATACTTGAGAAGAGTGAATTGTGTTATTCCTTAGATGATGAATTGGAATAAAAGTATTTATATTCATCTTGTGTTATTGGCATATCAATTCATTTGATTACATTAAACTTTGAAAGTTGATTTGAAAACTTGCATTGAGAAAAGAATGTTGAGAAACAAGTTTTCATGGAATGGTTTTAGGGTAAATACGTTGGTAAGTCTTGATAGGTGGTGTAGATGATATTGAATAAGTTGGCCTGAGAGTCCATGTTGAAAGACCAGAAACTGCGCAGATAGGTGTCGAGCCTTCCAGTTAATGCTGGTAAAAATGACAGATTACAGGTGTCGAGCCTTCCAGTTAATACTGGTAAAAATGACAAATTGGTAATACTTGTATAGTCTACTTGCAGACACCTGCCTACAGATTACCAGAGTCGTATTTACCGCTCTTGAAATGAATTGTTAAGTTTTGAAGAATTGAAATTGCATGACATCATTGAGCATGATGGTTTTCAAAGATGAAGATGTGATTTTCTTTCAAAAGGGCATAGCATGGCATGTGCATTTCATTTCTTGAGACTTGTATAAAATGTATATACTTTGTTAAAGATTTCTTGCTGGGCTTTATGCCCACCTTACGGGATTTTTGTGCAGGAAAAGATGTAGTGATGCCGCCTAACTAAAGTCGAGCAAGTGTGTGTAGACACCCCATTTTTTACCGCCCTTAAGACTTGGGCACCACTAATTGCTTACTTGGTGATGAAAGTTGTGCAGTGCAAAGGTTTGATTTCTTCAACAAGAGGAGAGCGTCAAATCCAAACCTCACACCCCATTTTGGACCAAAGCCTTTTGACCAAAATGATTTTTAGACCTTAAAACCCTCTCTTTCAAAATATTTTTTTGACAAAAAAGTTCTTACGATGTTCCGAGGCACGCATTTCGTTAAATGTTGCGCTTTTCGATAAACTGAGCAAGGACAAAGTGGAAATGAATAAAAGAGAGGTGAACTCTTTGGAAAAACTCTTTAAAACTTCTTGTTTAAAGGTTTGGAGTTGAAGAAAATTGGAGAGGAGGGAAGAAACCAAGTTGGGGAAGAAGATGAGCATGAACCGTTAAGAGAGAGTCGAGCAGCCCTCGCAAAATCAGGTCTATCCTTTTGTACACTTGAATTTCAGCTATGAGGCCACCACCATTGGAAAGTGGACTTCTGGGGCTTCATTTTTCACTCAAGAATCTCCTCAAGCCGAGGCCAGATGAGGGAGATATGGCTGGTTGAAGTTGGGCATCAATCCGATTAGGACCGAACTGAGCAGTCTTCACTAAAAGAAGGATATCTCTTAGCACACTTGGAATTTTGATGTGAGGCTGCACCATTGGAAATACGACTTCTAGGGCTTGAATTTAGGCTCAAGAATGACCTGCAAAGGAGTCCCGATGAAGGATATATGCCTGCTTGAAGTCAGGGCCATAAACCAGTTTTTGCTTTTCAGCCACTAGTGAAGCTTGTCGGCCATGTGTCGGCCACAAATGGAGTTTTCCGGCCATCGGTTGGCCAGGAGTAACCCTTGTCGGCCACAAGTGTCCAGGAAGCTCAAATTTTGTAGATATTTTTCCTTCAGCTGTATCACACTGCTCCAACTGTCTCTAATTCAGATATTTTCGACCAAGGCTCTTGTATTTCTACATATAGAGGCCATTCTCTATTGTTTTCAAGGTTGGAAGAAATTTTGGGAGCCTCTCTCTCTACAATCCTCTCTCTCAACAATTCTCTCTCTCTTGAAATTTTTTGCATACAAGTAGAGATACACTTCTCCTTTGCCTATACATCCTTGATCAAAGTTGGTTACCTTTGAGTTGAGGTTGTAGGAGGTCTTCTTGGAGCTCTTGAAAGTGCTTTTGCTTGGTTTTGTTGCCTAAAATTGTGTTGTGCTTCAAGAGGTATAAGACTCACCCTTTTAAACTTGTTTTGCATAACTTGTTTTACCATCTTTTTGTACTGTTTTTGGCCTGATTTTCAACTAAAAAAACCTCTATTTTTATGACCTAAAAGTGGTGTTTTGAGGTCATTTTGTGTTAAGGGATAGTCCACCATTCTTATTGCTTAATTGTGTAAGCTTTTGCACCATCTTTTGGCATATTAAGATCAAACTTTTTGGGCCTCCTAACCACTGAAATTCAGAGGTTTTTCAGTGGAAAACACCTCATTTTAAAGTCCAAAATTGGAGGGGGTAGCCTTCCCTCCTTATGTCTTGTTAACATGTGAGCATGTTTTTCTAGCATTTTGTACCTTAATCTTAGCATGTTTTTGCCACTGTTTTGACTGGTTTTAACTCTGTTTTAAGCTGGTTTGGTCCTTTGAGGCTTGTATTGTGTGGTTGTAGTGTAAAGAGGCTTCACTAGCTTAATGTTTTAGGCTTTTAAACATGAATTGCATGAGTTGTTTACATGTTTTAGTGTCTTTTTACACTCCATTTCAGCACTGAAATATCTACAATCTCCCTCTATTCTTCACTCTTTCATTTATTTTGAAAGTGGCTTTGAACCCCTTGTTGGCTTGAATGTGAAATTGTGACACTTGTGCTTAATAGTTTTAATCCTCTTTTGAGGGTTTCTACTAACCAACGGCATGAGGTCTCTTTCATGCACAAGGCACTTGTGGCTTAAGCCCTCTTTCCATTAGAGGACACTCACCTTTTGGACTAATCAATTAAAGAATGGATTGGTAAGCTAAAATGGGTAAATAAAACATGACAAGTAAAAGAGGCAAGATAAGCATCTTTCATGTTGCATTGCATGTGTTCGGATCGGACATTAATTCGAACACGAGAAAAATGGGACGTTTAGTACTCAAAGTGATGAAACGTGCCGCTTTTCTTGGTCACCATCACCCGTGATCATACATGATAAGGTTGTGGTTTTGTTGAGTCTTGTTTTGCACCCATTAAGCTTGTACAAGCTTGGTTCTTTGGCCATCATGCATGAAAATTGCTTGGTTGATGGCTTGAGAGCCAAGAGTTACAGTCCTTTGAGCTTGTGTGATGATAAGGAGAGTAGCAATAGATACACACCTTGAGAATACACTGCTTTGCCTCTGTTTACTCTCTACTGCCGCAAAAAAAGAAATTCAGGGAAGGGGTGGCCGATCGGCCACCAGTAGTGGCTGACCGGCCACCAGTAGCAGCTAACCGGCCGCCATTGGTAGCCGACCAGCCAGAAATGAAATTTTGCACAAGTGTGTTCTTGAGTTGAAGCAGAGGTGTTCCGGAAGTTCGCAGCACTGTTTATGTTCAAGTAAGTGCAAACAGAGGCAGCAAAGACAAGGCGGTGGCATTTTCGGGAGGAGAATTCAAGCATGCATGCATCCCTCGTCTCTCGAGGCTGTTTAATTGCTTTATTCATTAGTTGTAGCTAATTCATTCATGCAAGTGTTGTAATTGTTTAATTAATTAATTCGTATTGTAATTAATTAGTTTAATTCGGTTTGTAATAATTAGTTAACTAGAGTAGTTAATTAGTTTTAGTTTGTAATATTTAGCTTAATTAGCTTAGCTAGTTAGCTTATTCATTAGGACCCTTCTTCGTGAGGGCATAATGTTGTAATAAGTGTGCGTGCGTGTGTGTGCATGTCTTCCAACCCCACGTCTTTCTCCCTTTTATTTAATCGCTTTTGATGGTTAGATTAGGGACATTTTCAATTAGCATACCTTATGCTTGAATGTTTGCATCCATTCATTTGTCTTGCATGCACCGAGGCTCGGCGCATCATTCAAACTGCATAGCCATTTCAATATATCTTCTTTGAATACGTGTTTAATCGCATGTTGTTCAAATTTAATCATATGCCATATTAGTAGCCGAGCCTATTAATTGCATATCGCATGTGTTGCATTAAGTATCTTGTATAGTTAGGATCATGCATTTTTCTAACTAGTTTTTTGTTTTGGCTTGGAGTACTCGGTGAGTTTTATGCTTTAGCATACTTGCATGAGTGTGATTGTCATGTTGCCATGTTTCGCATGCTTGCCATGAGGCTATGTGCTTAGATGCTAAACTGCATGAATGCCTGTGGATAAAGACTTGTTGCTTGAATTGGAATGATTCAACAAATGTGCGTTTTAAGCCCACTTTGTGTTGGCAAAATCATGTTTTAAGCCCATCTTGTTTGGTGGAAAATTTGCGTTTTTAAGCCCACTTGAGGGTGGCAAATTCAAACCATTTCCGAAAACAAACATGAGTTAAGTTGTTCGAATTCTTGCGATTTTAGTCTATACTTGCTTGTGTACATCACATAGTAAGACTAGTTTAATAACCAGAATAAGAACGCATAATGTTTATAAAACATCATATCATGATTAGTAGAGGCCGATCCTTTGATCGGGAGAGCGGGGGTGCTCATTTCAAGATCTTTCCCTCTCGTACCCAAGTTCCCGAGCCGAGGCAACTTTGGTGATGATGGACACGTGGCGTTTGGCACGAGTAAAGGTTTCCTAAATTTTCCAAAAATAAAATATTAAGGTAGCGACTCTGTATCTGGCAAAGCAGTTCAATTTTGGCACTTTTTGATTCAAAATCAATTTTTCAAAATGATTTTCCAAGTTTGGACTCTTTGGTGATTATCAGTTTCACATTGCACTTGTGAAACTAGATTCAGAACCACGGGAGTCCGAACTGTGAGGCCTTCTTTTCAAACCCTTTCCGACAGGTGGGTGTAACATGCCCGGGAGGGTACCCGCGCGCGTTAAACAGTTCGGACTCCCGAGATCTCTTTGATCTCAAGTTTCACGAGTGCAATGTGAAACATAGATGAGAGTCCAGATTTGGCAACTTTTATTGAAAATCCATTTTATTGCAATTTTGTCAAAAATGGACTGCGTCATCAGATCTCAGAGTCGCCACCTAATATTTTGGGAAATTAGGAAACCCATGACTCGGTGCCAAGGCCACTGTTCGTCGTAACCAAGGATGCTTGGCTCGGAACCTTAGGTATGAGAGGGGAAGGTCAATAATGAGCACCCCCGCTCACCCGATCAAAAGATCGGCCTCTACTAAACCATGATATGACGTTTATTTTCTTTATATGTTCATGTTCTGATTATTTTAGTAAATCCTAAAATTTACTATGTGAAGCATACAAGTATAGACTAGTTTGCACAAATTGGAACAATTCAACTTCATGTTTATTTTTTCGAAAAGGGTTTGAATTTGCCACTTGACAAAGTGGGCTTAAAGTTTGTGAATTTGCCACTGCAAAGTGGGCTTTAAAATGCACATTTATTGAATTATTCCAATTCAAACAACAAGCCTTCATCCACAGGCATTCAAACAGTTTATCACTTAAACAAATAGCCACATGGTAGGATGCTAAACATAATAAGAAAATCACACACAAATGGGATGCTAAAGCGTAAAAACTCACAGATTTACTGACGTCCCTCGAACAACTACAAAACAAAAGTTAGTAAAATATGCATGATCTTATATACAAAATCCTAATGCAATTCATTCATGAGATGCACTAAAGATTTGGCTTCTAGAATATGGCAAGTGAATCATCTTAAAACATCCGATAACACACAGAATCATGGGATAATCAATTGAAGCATAAAGATGCAAGTTTAGCCAAATCTTATGCATGGAACATGGATGTAAAGCAGGGATATGCATGACATGTCAGATATATATACATACACACAGTTAGGGAAAGCGATAAAAGAATGGGATAGAAAGAAGCGGGGTGGGGGAATTATTACAATACTTGAATTATTACAGATCCGAATGAGGGAGAGAAGGGATGAAAAATAAAATCCTCACAAACACTCAAAAAAACAAAATAAAATAAAATAAAATAAAATAAAATCTTCCAACATCCAGCAGACTTGCACACCTCAGCCCATGTACTCAATTCATCCCTATGATTGATATTATGCTGCCAATGGACTTGGCTTGGCTGCCCTGCCCTTCACTTCCAAGTGTAGTTTTTCCATCCCAATCCCATTAACCATAAACAACTGCAAACAACAACAAACAAGGCCAAGAAGAAAAATTGTGCAGATGACCAACAAAGGAGGAGCTGCTGTTCTGTGAATTGAGAGAGAGAGAGAGAGAGAGAGAGAGAATTGGGTGTCTCTAGAGAGAGAAAAGTTGGTGGTCTCCCTCCCTCTTTTCTTACCCGTGTGTGCCTCCTAGAGAGAAGAAAGAGAACTGTGTGTGTGGTGTTATGTTGGGTGTGTTGGGTGTATGAATGGGTGTCCCTCTCTCAAACCGTATGAGTGTGTGTATGGGTATGGAGTCTTAGAGAGAGAAGAGGGAGAGAGATGGTGTGTGTCCCTCCTCCCGTGGGTATGTGTTGTGTGGATGATGATGCATGGAATCGGAGAGGGAGAGATAACAGTGGGTGTGTGCAGCTAGAGAGAGATTGAGTGGGTGTGTGAGTGCAGTGATGGCCGTGGGTGTGGTGCTGATCATGGTAGGTTGGTGTGCATGAAGATGAAGGTGGTGGTGTGTGTCATGACAGTGGTGAGGTGTGCATGTGAGGGCAAGACCAGGTGGGTTGGGTGGTGTGGTGTGATCGGGTGGTGTTAAGTGATGGTGTTGTGTGCTTGGTGAAGATGGTGGCTGCCGTGTGGGGTGGCTCCGGTTGATGTTTTAGTGGTGAATGGGCCTGGGTGTGTATGGTGGTGGGTTGTCGTGCATGGTGTGCCGTGGTGTGCCTCCTCCTTGCTGCCGTGTCTCCTCTCTGTGATCATGGATGCATGTGTGCTGTCTGTGTTGGTTGTGTATGATTACTATGGTGGCTTGAATAGGAAGTTTGTGATGGTAGCCATGGAAGAGAGAGAGATCCGAGAGAGAGCTAGTTCAAGTCCCCCTCCCCCCCCACTTCCCATGTATGGTTCGCTTAAAATATCCACTTGTCCATGGAGGAATTTGATGTATTCAATTGTTTCAGAGAGCACTGAAGCTGTGTCAGTCTTTTCAAAAAGTGAAACCAATTGTTGGAGAGCAGTTATTCTGTCCCCCACTTCCCATGTGCATGCATCTCGTGGGTTTCCTTTTTGTTTTTTATTATTTTTTTGGTCACCTTCTCTCTCTCCCTACAACCTTTTCTCTCTAAACCAACCAAAAACAAATCACCCATGATCCCACTCCTCCGAATACCTCTTCTCTTTCTGCAAAAATGCTCTTCCCACCAAAATAAACATAATCATGCCATACACCATGTTCACCACTTCTCTTTTTATATATATTTTTTTATTATATATATTTTTTATTTTTTATTTTCTTTTGTTTTAAAAATAGTTCAATTCAAAAACACACTTAAAAGATATGCACACACCTAATTTAATACACACACATAAAATGATAAAACACACATAAAATTATAAAACACTACAAATTACCAAAATATTAGTGAGGCCAAAAATGGGTGAGGTTGGTCAAAATAAAATGCCCAAGTCTTAGGGCCGGTCAAAATGGGGTGTCTACAGTTGCCCCTCTTTGACAGAGCTCGAAGTCATGAAATGACGTGAGTGAATGTCAAAGCCTGAAGACGACCCTTTTGACAAGGCCGTAAGACTTGGGCAATCACACAAAATGCAATGCATGTGGTTGAACCCGAAGGTTGCCTACGTATCCCTTTGCAAGGAATCAAACCAGCGTAGTTTAGGGGCAGAATGCAAATGATATGCTCAACATGCAGTTTGAAAGTTGGACTTACACGCTTCGCGAAGCCGGTTTGCTTGAAAATTCATGATCATGCAAAACAACCTAACGCGCCTCACGCGAAAGGAGGAATGATGGTGTGAACTCCAGGCACACCTGAAGTTTTTAACCGAGTGAATCAACAACCTAATGCGTCTCACGCGAGAGGAGAAGGGGTGGTGTAAACAGACAGGCGCACCTGCTGTTTTTAACCGATTTGGGAGTTTGGACTTATACGCTTACGCGAAGCCGGTTTAACGATTGGACTTATACGCTACGCGAAGCCGGTTTAACGATTGGACTTATACGCTACGCGAAGCCGGTTTAACGAGTGGACTTATACGCTACGCGAAGCCGATTTAACGAGTGGACTTATACGCTTACGCGAAGCCGATTTAACGAGTGGACTTATACGCTACGCGAAGCCAATTTAACGAGTGGACTTATACGCTTACGCGAAGCCGATTTAACGAGTGGACTTATACGCTTACGCGAAGCCGATTTAACGAGTGGACTTATACGCTAAGCGAAGCTGATTTAACGAGTGGACTTATACGCTTACGCGAAGCCGATTTAACGAGTGGACTTATACGCTACGCGAAGCCGATTTAACGAGTGGACTTATACGCTTACGCGAAGCTGATTTAACGAGTGGACTTATATGCTTCCGCGAAGCCGATTTAACGATTGGACTTATACGCTTCTGCGAAGCCGATTTAACGATTGGACTTATACGCTTCCGCGAAGCCGATTTAACGAGTGGACTTATACGCTTACGCGAAGCCGATTTAACGAGTGGACTTATACGCTTACGCGAAGCCGATTTAACGAGTGGACTTATACGCTTACGCGAAGCCGATTTAACGAGTGGACTTATACGCTTACGCAAAGCCGATTTAACGAGTGGACTTATATGCTTACGCGAAGCCAATTTAACGAGTGGACTTATACGCTACGCGAAGCCGATTTAACGAGTGGACTTATACGCTACGCGAAGCCGGGGTGGCAAGTGGACTTACACGCTACGCGAAGCCGGGGTGGCAAGTGGACTTACACGCTACGCGAAGTCGGGGTGGCAAGTGGACTTACACGCTATGCGAAGCCGGGGTGGCAAGTGGACTTACACGCTACGCGAAGCCGGGTTGGCAAGTGGACTTACACGCTACGCGAAGCCGGGGTAGCAAGTGGACTTACACGCTACGCGAAGCCGAGGTGGCAAGTGGACTTACACGCTACGCGAAACCGGGTTGGCAAGTGGACTTACACGCTACGCGAAGCCGAGTTGGCAAGTGGACTTATACGCTACGCGAAGCCGGGTTGGTAAGTGGACTTACACGCTACGCGAAGCCGGGTTGGCAAGTGGACTTACACGCTACGCGAAGCCGGGTTGGCAAGTGGACTTACACGCTACGCGAAGCCGGGTTGAAGCAAGTAGCACTTACACGCTACGCGAAGCCGGGTTTGACTTAGCTATTTGGATTTATTGAAGATTGGATTTATGCAATGTAATGCAATGTCATGGAATGCTGGCTATGTTTGCAACTTTCCCTATTCTCCAACAGGGTGACAGACTAGGTTGGTTCAGTTTCCAGAGTTGAGGCGCGTGCAAGCTATCTCAACCTATGGGGTTGCCATACAGATTTCAAGCTGGGGATACACCCCTGGGTATTTAAACCAGACTTTAGTCTCAGAAATCCCGAACCTTTTGCGTTCTTGGCATCGCCATTCGAACTCTAGTTTCCACCGTCTTAGTTGATCTCCTAGGAACTCATTACAAACACAATCAGGTGACTATTCCAGACCAATTGAAGTCGTTCGGGCACGACAAACACCAAAGGAATTGCACCTTTAGAGGATTTAAGGTCTCCTAGACCAGGAAAGTCGTTTGGGCACGACAAACACCAAAGGACTTGCACCTTCAAAGGATTTAAGGTCTCCTAGACCACTAAAAAGAACAACAAGCGCACTTGCTGTTTTTTTTCACCGATTGAATGGCCATGGATGCCGTATTACTTCCTGATCATATTCACAACTTTCCCTATTCTCCAACGGGGTGACAGACTAGGTTGGTTTGGTATCCAGAGTTGAGGCGCATACAAGCTAGCTCAACTTATGGGGCTACCATACAGATTTCAAGCCGGGGATACACCCCTGGGTATTTAAACCAGACTTTAGTCTCGGAAATCCCAAACCTTTTGCATTCTAGGCATCGCCATTCGAACTCTAGTTTCCACCGTCACAGTTGGTCTCCTAGGAACTCATTGCAAACACAGGCAGGATAATACACATGTATGTATAGACAAAATACAGACATATACACAGATATATACGGTACATACGACACAAATATGATATACACAGATATATACAGAGATATACACAGGTATATACGACACAGACATATACGGACCTATACGGACCTATACACAAACATATACGGATATATACACAGATACATATACGGAGATCTACACAGGTGGGGAATATTCTGTTTGGCTGCCATCAGTGGGAAGATGCCGTTACTGAGAAGGCATATTCTGCTTGCTGACGTCAGCACACGCACGCAAAACACGCAAAAAGAAAGGAAAAACACAAAATGCATGGACATGGGACACGGGGTGTCGAACCCCTGACCTCAAGCTCGGCCTCCGAGTCCTTAACCACTGAGCCACATCACTCTTGTGACAAAATATACAAACAAATATATATATATACTATACAAGACATATATATACATAAAACCAAAACAAACCAAAACAAACACTCAATGTGGGATTCGAACCCCTGACCTCAGGCTCAGCCTCTCACTCTTCAACCACTGGGCCTAACCATTGAACCCAAACCACTCGTGTGACAGAAATAATTCAAACAAATATATATATATATATATATATAGGTGGACAAAACATATATATATCAAAAACCAAAACAAAAACAAAACAAAGAAAACTCGATGTGGGGTTCGAACCCCTGACCTTGGGCTCAGCCTTTCAATCCTTAACTCACTAGGCCAAACCACTGAACCCAAGCCACACCTGTGACTCAAATGTTCAAACAAATATATAAGACATATTTATACATAAAATGAAAACAAAACAAAAGAAACACTCATTGTGGGGTTCGAACCCCTGACCTCAAGCTCAGGCTTTCCAAATCTCAACCCACTGGACCAAACCACTGAACCCAAGCCATACTTGTGACACAAATGTTCAAAACAATACCTATATTACATAACTATACAATATATATACATATATATATATATATACACAATTCTCCCGCGTCTCTCTCTGTTTTGATAGCCACGCCTGACACGCGACCTTCTTTCGCATCACTGGCCGACAAAAGCAGCCCCCTCGATCGACGCTCGCCTCGACCCTCTCCCTCTCTTTGTCTTTCTCTCTTGTCTTCTTCTTCTCTTCAGTATCGTCCTCCTTCTTCTTAACCGTTCTCTTCTTCTTTCCCTTCTCCATTATCGCTCTTCCATCGTCTTCCTCCTTCTTCTTTTTCTCTTCTGTCTTCCTCCGCCTTCTTCTCTTTTTTTTTATTTTTATTTTCTGCCACTCTTCTGTGACTGCCTTCTTTCCTCTTTCTTCCCATACATGGCTTCGTCTCGCCCTCTCTCTCTATTTCCGGATCTTAATGATCCATCGAGCTCCTCTGGGCCAACTGCCCCTGCTCTCACTCATCCCAGCCTTCCCACCCTAACAGTTGAGCAAGTGATGGCTGCTCAAACTGATATTGATGCTAACCACCTTACGCTAAAGTCGTGTATGGAAACAGTGGCCGCGGTCACTAATTTGTCTCACCGTCTGCAAAACAGGACGAGTGAGCTACATCGGGTTAATGCCCAACTTAATCTGCTTCAACAGATGTATAGGGATGCACGAGCGGAGGTTTGTGCGCTGAAGGCAGAGAACAAAGAACTGAAACGGAAGACTAACTCCATGGAGAGTAGAGAGGTAAAACGACAGACCATTTGTCTGGACCAGTTCGGAGCGCCGGCGTACTTTTCCTTTGATGGTCGGCGAAAAGTGAACTCTTTTGCCGGAAACATTGAGGCAGGGCCTTCGAAGGCCGATGACAAAAAGAGGAAGAGCTCGGCGACGGAAGAGCCGAGTAACTGAAGCTGGCATATGCCGGCACAGGCGAAGAAGAAGAAGAACAATGATCCTCCTTTTTTTTTTTTTTCTTTCCCTTTTTTTTTTTTTTTTTTTTTATTTCTGGTTTTCTTCTTTTTGTTTTTTTGTATTTTTTTTTTATTTTTTGTTTCTTTTTCTGGATTTTGTATTTTCTGTTTTTTTTTTCTGGGTTTATTTGTTTGTATTTCTTTTTTTCATTTTTTTTTTTTTTTTGAGTCTCTGTAATCGGGGATGTCCTCCCCTGATTGTAAATAAAAAGTTTCGATTTTGTACATCAATGGCGTGACTGGCACATCACTCTGATTTTGAAAATACTTTTGTTTGAGCAAATTTGAGAATGATTGAAATTTGAACTCTGAATTGGACATTGATCCATACATAAAAATAAATCTGACTCAACGTAAGAAAAACGAAGCCAAAATAATCCAAACATACTTATATACACTGACTGGTATAAATACACCGACTGGTATAAATATACTGACTAGTATGAAAGGAACACACTTATATACACTGACTGGTATAAATACACTGACTGGTACGAATACACACTTATATACACTGACGGGTATAAATACCCTGATTGGTATGAATACACTGATATACATGGACTGGTATGAATACCCTGGTTGGTATAAATACACTGACTGGTATGAATACACGCTCATATGAAGACACACTCATATATACTGACGAGTTGACTTGAGCGGGGGAGAAGATAGAATCACTAACTCAACTATGCCCCTAATTCATTGCCTTGATTGATTTTTTTTTTTTTTCTTGATTTTTTTGTAAAAATGTTTTGATCAACATGAGAGTTAGATTAGCATACTTATTCCATTTTCTGTTTCAAATCATGTAAGCTAAACTGTAAGCACTGAAAATTTTCCCTTTTCAAATCCAAAGAATGGTCCCAGTTTTGTAAAAATGGAACAATTTTCGAGAAAAATTAGTCAACTTCATTCAAATTAATCAAAACCTATTTTCGCAAATGGTCACTACTCAACTAACATGGAATCAATCATTGAGGTACATAGTCCCAAACCAGATAATCAAAGGGGATAACCGAACCGAGCCGATTTGGACCAAGCCAATCCGAACCGAGTGAAGCCAAACAGAACTAGACCGAACCGAACCGCCAAACCGAACCGAACTGAACCAAGTTAAATCAAACCAATTGAACTGAGCAGAACGAAGATACACCACTCAAGCACGGATAGAACAACCAAGTCGACTAAAGATATATCAATCAAACATGGACAAAATGAATGAGTTGAAAAATTTATTAGGGCCGAACTTCGAGATGAAGCTACCTACGTATCCCAAAGATAGGAATCAGGCCATCGTAGTTCGGGCTGAGGTTCACTCGAGTATTGACACTCTCCTTTTGTGCTCTAACTTTTGCCAAAGCCGCCCTTTCGGGTTTTCGACCTTGCGAGCTTCTTTTTTTTATTTCCTTTTCATTTTTTTGTTGTTTTTTTCATTTTGTTTATTTCATTTTTTTTATGTCTTTTGAGTTTCTATTTTTTTTTTTTGTTTTTCTGCTCTAACTTTTGCCTGGGTCGCCCTTCCGGGTGTTCAGCCCAGCGAGCCTCTCAAGGGTTACTTTCATTTTAACTAGTCCATGTTGATTGGGGAATCTCTAAGCCAACTATAAGAACAACTGCTACACTTGACCGGTAGATATGATGATGTAGGGACTAGGCTACTTGGGTCTGATTTTGCCTCTAGTGTTGCCCCTAGTGTAGTGGATAAGAACGCGACTGTCCTTCAATAATAAAATTCATTCTCTCAAATTCTGGGTTTGGCCTTTCTGGGCGGTCTTCATTGGGAAACGATTCAGTTTTAACTCTTTGATCACATCCAACCTTTTGCCCCTAGTTCAAGGGCTGCTTCAAATCTAAATCACATCCGACCTTCTTGCCCCTAATTCAAGGGTTGCTTCCAATCTGAATCACTGGCCCTACATAGTTTTGGCTAAGGTTCACTCTGGTATTGACACTCTCCTTTTGCGCTCTAACTTTTGCCAAAGCCGCCCTTTCGGGTTTTCAACCTTGCGAGCTTTTCATTTTTCTT
Organism: Camellia japonica; assembly: GCA_030407325.1. Taxonomy (NCBI): domain Eukaryota; kingdom Viridiplantae; phylum Streptophyta; class Magnoliopsida; order Ericales; family Theaceae; genus Camellia; species Camellia japonica. The sequence continues at coordinate 29,361,441 of JAPPVO010000014.1, forward strand.
TTTATTTTTCCTTCTTTTTTTTATTTTTTATTTTTTTTATTTTTATTTTTTTTTGTGCTCTAACTTTTGCCTGGGTCGCCCTTCCGGGTTTTCGGCCCAGCGAGCCTCTCAAGGGTGATACTTTATTGCCCCTAGTTCAAGGGCTACCTCCATTTCAGCTATGCAAGCCTTACACTTTGAATGATCAAGGTTTGAAAGCTAAGGAGCGAAGGAGGTCGGACCACGAGTCAAGAGGGATCCTATGTTGTATAACTAATTCCAGGCATGTTTTCGTAGGACCACGCAAAAACAGTTTTTGAAATCTTTTCACAAAGTGACTAATCACTCGTACTCTTACGAAGACAAGATAGAACCAATTTGGACCAAGCCAGGATCCTTCTCAGTACCCACATTAACAAAAATGATTTTATTCATCAAAGGCTTAGCACACCTCTCTTCCTCTCAGTTGATCAAAATTTGCAAATCCCGAGGAAATTCTTCCTCTTTGTTTTTATCAGAGTTTTTTGGAAAAAGTTTTTGAAAAACTTTGGTCAATGCAATGAATTAAGGCACAGAGAAGTAGGCAGACTCTATGGCATTTTTTTTTTTTTTTCTATTTATTGAAAAGAGACTATGACTCAGCAATGACACAGACTCAAAAGAAAATGATAAAGAAGACCTAGACAAGACAGAAATGTCTAGGTTAGCACTCTCGAAATCAACAGACTCTGACTCATTAGACTGACTCGAGCCTGACTCTAACTCTACAAACTTGGTGGAATCAAACTTAGACTCAATACTCAATTCAGAACTCAAAATAAAATCATTTTCAAATTGCCAGTCAAAGTGTGGGCCAGCCACAACACTCAAAATGAAGCTCGTGTAATCAACGGGTAGTCACTCCCCAATCACAGAGATGGTCGAAATTTTATTTATATTTTTTTTTGATTTTATGTTTTTGTTATTTTTTGTTTTTGAAGTAATGGTGCTAAACTGAACAACCTGAACCACTTATTCGAATTTGAGAACCCCTGTATAGATCCAATACATTGCACATAACACATAGCAGGAAAGAGAACAAACACCCCTATGGAGGGTAGGGTTATCCTGTCCTAGCTTTTGAAATGATCTAGGGTTCACTATTCAGACAAGTGGTATCACACATCCTAGAAATGGGAAAGCATCCTGTCCTAATTTGAAAGGTACTATAGCTCACTATATGTACAAGGTTGGCTCTACTCTAAGGTTTAAAGTCAAGGTGACGTTACCAAAGAGTCCTTTGGGTCATAACCAATAAAGATCCCAGGAAATCAGAAGAGTCAAATAGCCTCTCTTCGGAGTCTGAGAACCTTAGATAGCAAAGCTAGATAACAGGGCTACATAGCAAAGCTACCCTTTTGACAAATCTCAAAAGGTTATAACACAAGGCCTCTAAAGTATCGTAAAAATAGGTGTAGTGTCACAAAAAGCTTGCCTGTGCTCCCACCAGTATCTGGGCAACACAGGAACTTTAAGTGCACCAATGCATGCAATGCAATAAACATATAATTGAAAATAAAAGTCATATCATGGAGTTTGAGTCAAGGTTTCATAAAATCCCCAGCAGAGTCGCCAGAAACTGTAACATGCCCGGGAGGGTACCCGCGCGCGTTAAACAGTTCGGACTCCCGAGATCTCTTTGATCTCAAGTTTCACGAGTGCAATGTGAAACATAGATGAGAGTCCAGATTTGGCAACTTTTATTGAAAATCCATTTTATTGCAATTTTGTCAAAAATGGACTGCGTCATCAGATCTCAGAGTCGCCACCTAATATTTTGGGAAATTAGGAAACCCATGACTCGGTGCCAAGGCCACTGTTCGTCGTAACCAAGGATGCTTGGCTCGGAACCTTAGGTATGAGAGGGGAAGGTCAATAATGAGCACCCCCGCTCACCCGATCAAAAGATCGGCCTCTACTAAACCATGATATGACGTTTATTTTCTTTATATATTCATGTTCTGATTATTTTAGTAAATCCTAAAATTTACTATGTGAAGCATACAAGTATAGACTAGTTTGCACAAATTGGAACAATTCAACTTCATGTTTATTTTTTCGAAAAGGGTTTGAATTTGCCACTTGACAAAGTGGGCTTAAAGTTTGTGAATTTGCCACTGCAAAGTGGGCTTTAAAATGCACATTTATTGAATTATTCCAATTCAAACAACAAGCCTTCATCCACAGGCATTCAAACAGTTTATCACTTAAACAAATAGCCACATGGTAGGATGCTAAACATAATAAGAAAATCACACACAAATGGGATGCTAAAGCGTAAAAACTCACAGATTTACTGACGTCCCTCGAACAACTACAAAACAAAAGTTAGTAAAATATGCATGATCTTATATACAAAATCCTAATGCAATTCATTCATGAGATGCACTAAAGATTTGGCTTCTAGAATATGGCATGTAAATCATCTTAAAACATCCGATAACACACAGAATCATGGGATAATCAATTGAAGCATAAAGATGCAAGTTTAGCCAAATCTTATGCATGGAACGTGGATGTAAAGCAGGGATATGCATGACATGTCATATATATATACATACACACAGTTAGGGAAAGCGATAAAAGAATGGGATAGAAAGAAGCGGGGTGGGGGAATTATTACAATACTGGAATTATTACAATCCGAATGAGGGAGATAAGGGATGAAAAATAAAATCCTCACAAACACTCAAAAAAACAAAATAAAATAAAATAAAATAAAATAAAATCTTCCAACATCCAGCAGACTTGCACACCTCAGCCCATGTACTCAATTCATCCCTATGATTGATATTATGCTGCCAATGGACTTGGCTTGGCTGCCCTGCCCTTCACTTCCAAGTGTAGTTTTTCCATCCCAATCCCATTAACCATAAACAGCTGCAAACAACAACAAACAAGGCCAAGAAGAAAAATTGTGCAGATGACCAACAAAGGAGGAGCTGTTGTTCTGTGAATTGAGAGAGAGAGAGAGAGAGAGAGAGAGAGAGAGAGAGAGAATTGGGTGTCTCTAGAGAGAGAAAAGTTTGTGGTCTCCCTCCCTCTTTTCTTACCCGTGTGTGCCTCCTAGAGAGAAGAAAGAGAACTGTGTGTGTGGTGTTATGTTGGGTGTGTTGGGTGTATGAATGGGTGTCCCTCTCTCAAACCGTATGAGTGTGTGTATGGGTATGGAGTCTTAGAGAGAGAGTCTTAGAGAGAGAAGAGGGAGAGAGATGGTGTGTGTCCCTCCTCCCGTGGGTATGTGTTGTGTGGATGATGATGCATGGAATCGGAGAGGGAGAGATAACAGTGGGTGTGTGCAGCTAGAGAGAGATTGAGTGGGTGTGTGAGTGTAGTGATGGCCGTGGGTGTGGTGCTGATCATGGTAGGTTGGTGTGCATGAAGATGAAGGTGGTGGTGTGTGTCATGACAGTGGTGAGGTGTGCATGTGAGGGCAAGACCAGGTGGGTTGGGTGGTGTGGTGTGATCGGGTGGTGTTAAGTGATGGTTTTGTGTGCTTGGTGAAGATGGTGGCTGCCGTGTGGGGTGGCTCCGGTTGATGTTTTAGTGGTGAATGGGCCTGGGTGTGTATGGTGGTGGGTTGTCCTGCATGGTGTGCCGTGGTGTGCCTCCTCCTTGCTGCCGTGTCTCCTCTCTGTGATCATGGATGCATGTGTGCTGTCTGTGTTGGTTGTGTATGATTACTATGGTGGCTTGAATAGGAAGTTTGTGATGGTAGCCATGGAAGAGAGAGAGATCCGAGAGAGAGCTAGTTCAAGTTCCCCCCCCCCCCACTTCCCATGTATGGTTCGCTTAAAATATCCACTTGTCCATGGAGGAATTTGATGTATTCAATTGTTTCAGAGAGCACTGAAGCTGTGTCAGTCTTTTCAAAAAGTGAAACCAATTGTTGGAGAGCAGTTATTCTGTCCCCCACTTCCCATGTGCATGCATCTCGTGGGTTTCCTTTTTGTTTTTTATTATTTTTTTGGTCACTTTCTCTCTCTCCCTACAACATTTTCTCTCTAAACCAACCAAAAACAAATCACCCATGATCCCACTCCTCCGAATACCTCTTCTCTTTCTGCAAAAATGCTCTTCCCACCAAAATAAACATAATCATGCCATACACCATGTTCACCACTTCTCTTTTTATATTTTTTTTTTTATATATATTTTTTATTTTTTATTTTCTTTTGTTTTAAAAATAGTTCAATTCAAAAACACACTTAAAAGATATGCACACACCTAATTTAATACACACACATAAAATGATAAAACACACATAAAATTATAAAACACTACAAATTACCAAAATATTAGTGAGGCCAAAAATGGGTGAGGTTGGTCAAAATAAAATGCCCAAGTCTTAGGGCCGGTCAAAATGGGGTGTCTACAGTGGGGCGCAAGAAAAAAGCGAGCCTAAAAATCGTTTTGGAAAATTGATTTTGAATTAAAAAGTGCCAAAATTGGACTGCTTTGCCAGATACAGAGTTGCCACCTAAATATTTTATTTTTGAAAAATTTAGGAAACCCTTACTCGTGCCAAAGGCCACGTGTCCTTCATCACCAAAGTTGCCTCGGCTCGGGAACTTGGGTACGAGAGGGAAAGGTCCTGAAATGAGCACCCCCGCTCGCCCGATCAAAGGATCGGCCTCTACTAATCATGATATGATGTTTTATAAACATTATGCGTTCTTATTCTGGTTATTAAACTAGCCTTACTATGTGATGCACAAAAGCAAGTATAGACTAAAATCGCAAGAATTGGAACAACTCAACTCATGTTTGTTTTCAGAAATGGTTTGAATTTGCCACCCTCAAGTGGGCTTAAAAGATGCAGATTTGCCACCTCAACTAGGCTTAAAACATGATTTGCCACTTCGCATTGTGGGCTTAAAACACACATTCGTTGAATTGTTCCAAGTCTTGCGACTTAGTCTATACTTGCGTGCGCATCACATAGTAATGTTAGCTAATAACTGGAACAAGAACGCACAATGTTTATAAAAAGCATATCATGATTAGTAGAGGCTAATCTTTGATCGAGCGAGCGAGGGTGCTCATTTCAAGACCTTCCCCTCTCATAACCAAGTTCTCATAACCAAGTTCTCGAGCCGAGGCAAATTTGGTGATGACGAACACGTGGCCTTTGGCACAAGTTAGGGTTTCCTAAATTTCCCCAAAAATAAAATATTTTGGTGGCGACTCTATATCTGGCAAGGCAGTCCAATTTTGGCACTTTTTGATTCAAAATCAATTTTCCAAAACGATTTGCTAGATTTGGACTCTTTGATGATTATCAGTTTCACATTGAAAAGAAAGCCTCACACTTCAGAACCGCGCGAGTCCGAAGTGTGAGGCTTTCTTTTCAAACCCTTTCCGAAAGGTAGGCCGTAAGAAAAGGGCAAGCCCACAGTTTCTGGCGACTCTACTGGGGATTTAGAGAACTTGACTCGAACTCATGATATGTTGTTTTATCTACATTTATGTGTTTCTTTGCATTGCATTTGCATCGGTGCCCTTATGTCACTGTGTTTTCTATCTGCTATTCTTAAGTGGTTTGCCGGAGGCTCGCTTGGAAAAGCGTGCCAAAAGGCTGACCGGTTGCGGGCTCTACCACGATGGGAACATAACCCTTGGATCTAGACTACCACTGTACCGTTTATCCTCCTTTCACTTTTCGGTGTTAGGTGTGAGAGGTATATTAGGTAGTCTTGATGAGGTACCCTTTTTGACTAATCGACCTAGTTGCATATCGGAAGCCATAGAGACTGTTCCAAACTAGGACAGGTTGCTCACTCGAATGCAGGAATTGTATGAAATCGCTTGTTTGCGTAGTGAACCACTAGTTCCTGATGAAACTAGGACAGGGTAACCCTACCCCATCATAGGGGTGTTTTGACTCTCACTTAACTGGTATGTGATTTACAGTGAAACTGTATAGGGGTGTGCATATCAGTTGCCAAGTTGGTATCTGTTTTGGGGCAGAATTCAGTAGAGAGCACAATCAGTCAGCTGTGATCATATCCGTCCTAGTGAAATTAGGCTGAGATGCTGTCTGTTTTCTCTTTTGCAAGGTAGTCCTGGAACCATAGCTTCAGAAGGCTCCAATATCCCCCAGGTACTCTGGACTTGTGTTGATAGACTTTGTCAGGTCAGAAATTGTTTAGAAGCAACCTATGTTTACCTCACCTCCACTGGTTACAAGACGAAGGAGGTTCAACTAGAATGCACCAGTGCAGTGTCTATAACAGTCACACCTCAGTTCACCCGGGTCTAGTCTGGTCTGAGAACAGTTGTCTGCATTCAGCTTAGCACGAGATCAATCACCCATTCCCATGGCTCAGTATCCCCCATCCAGTGTGGAAGAACTCATGCGGCACCTACAGCAAATAGTTAAAGCACTACAGCAAGACGCTGCTCACTAAGTTGAGGTCACAGCCAGCCAAGCTGAGGTCGTAGTCCGCCAAGCAAAAGTGATAGATAGCCTTCAGCAACAACAACCACAACCGGCAATAGCTTTTGCATCTTCTGCACCTCCCACGGGTAAACCGACACCCAGAGCCACTGCCCATACTGCTAATGTCCAAGAGACTTAGGGCAATCTGGCGGAGCCAATCCTAGCACAGGCCTCTAAAGCTCCTGTTTATCAAACCAAAGCTCTGTTTGAATTTGAGGTTGACCCAATTGCACTTAAGGTCAATAAACGGGAGAAGTTATTCAAACGAACACAAAGAGTGAACTCCATCCCAGATTTAGAGGACGGGCATACTGAATCTGCAGTTACCTTATCGGAGCGGTTCAAGATGCCGCATATTGACTGCTTCGATGGCTCTGGAGACCCAATGGTGCACCTCCGCCTGTTTTCTGATATCTTGAGGCCAATGGGTTTGACCCCAGCCCAGAAGTTGTCTCTCTTCGGCCGAACCATGTCTGGGATAGTCGTAATCTGGTATGCTAAATTGGAGGATCCTGTGAAACAGAACTGGGAAGAGATGGTTGAGGCCTTCATTGCTTAATACTCCTACAACACACAGATCGAGATCACAACTCGTGATCTCAAAGCCACCCGCCAAGAGCTAAAGGAGGGTTTCTCAGAGTTCGTGACGAGATGGAGAGTGAAAACCTCAATGATGACTACAAGGCCTTCCGACAAAGATCAGATCAGGATGATTGTTCAGAATCTGCATGGCAAGTTGCTACAGAAGATGATCGTTCTACCTCTGTTTACCTTTCCAGAGTTTTATGAAACGGGGGTTTAAATCGAGGATGCCATAAGACAAGGGATCTTTGTAGAAGATAATGAGCCTTTGAAGAAGAATGTTGTTCGCAGTTCCAATGCTACTACTAATGGTAGCACAGCTGCAAAATGCTCAGAAGTAAACACTGTCACCACTCCCTTCAATGGCCAAAAACCAACCACTTCAACTCGGCCCCAAGCCCAAAATTTCCATCCTCTTTTTATGAGTCTCTCTCAAGCTTTGAAAATGTTGCGAGAAGAAGGGTACCTACAGCTCCTAGAACCTCAACCCCTTTCAGATCCTCTTCCACCAAGATATGACCCAGCTAAATACTGTGCCTATCATTAACAACAGGGTCATGATACGAACCATTGCATCCACCTCTATCATAAGATTTAGGATCTTATTGATGAAGAGACCATAGCTCCACCAAAAGGACCTCGGGCTAGTACTGACCCGTCACCTCTACATGTCAATCTAATCCATACACTGCCATCCACCTACAACCCCAGCATATACATCACCCCAACCCATTTACCCAAGCCTGAGGTGTTCATTCCAGAAAGCACGGACTTGTGCATGATGGATGCACTCGAACCCCAATCATCTCAAACCCATGAACCCACTACTTCTGAGCTGATGAGCTTGATTGAAGATCTTCGGAAAACAGTGGCAGATTTAGCCTTTGGGGTTTTGGCTCCATCATCAACCACATCACATGTCAGAAATTTCACGCCAAAAGGCTCCCCAATCTTGGGACGGGCTACATTTGAAGAAGGCCAATCCTTTAGCAAAGTGGAGGCAAATGGCAAGAACAAGGTACGGGCAGGCATTGGTCCCTATGAACATCTTCAGTAGGCTGTTGAGGCTTTGAAAGCTGAAGGGCTGAATAAACAACAAGTGCTCGCAGTTGTTGCAAAGACTGTGGATAGCACTTTTGTCGCTCAAGTTGGGGGCATTTTGAATCAAAGGGCAAGCTGGGAAAAGGGATGTCGTGCCAGAAACACCCCTTTCAGCTCCAATCCTACACTTGGAAGAGATCATCAAACCCAGTCAGCACCTGCCAACCCCTTTGCCGGTACATCCAACATAACTCCACAAACCTCGAAGCACCAACCCCGAGGCCAGAGGGTCTTTACCCTACTCTACGTGACCTTGTCCAAAGCTCTTCAAATCCTTATAGGACAAGGCCATCTCAAACCCTTTGAGCCTCGGCCTCTCCCGAATCCCCTTCCAGCTAAGCATAATCCTGCCAAGTACTGTGCCTTCCATCAACAAGCCGGCCATGACACTGATAGTTGTTTTCGTCTTCGTTACGAAATACAAGATCTGATTGACAAAGAGGTCATCGTCGCACCAGGTCCTGCAAAGTCTATTGGTACTGGATCGATGAACTTGGGGAATAATGTGACTATGTGATTGGGGATGAGCCACATGCCGATGGCGCTCATTTTACTCCAGATGTGGTGGATGGCACGCACTGTTTTGAGCAATGTGCAAATACTGGTTATTTTACTTTCTGACTTGGGTATTGAGTCAGTTCTGTTGTGTTGTATTGAGTCTATCTTGTTGTATCGAGTCAGTCTTGTTGTGTTAGAGTCAGGTGATTTCGGAGGTGTTACCTCGCACATCACTATCTTGTTTTGTGTTTGCCTTTTACACTCTTTCTTTTGTGTCTATTTCTACCATTGAGCCAGTTGTGCCAAAAGATCTGAATGAAACGACAGAGATTTTCACCTACTTTTCTGCGCCTTGAAATCATTGCATTGACCTAAGTTTTTCAAAACCTTTCTAACGCTGTGATGAAATCAAAAGGAAGGAATTCCTCGGGATTTGTAAAAATTTGATCAAACTAAGAGGAAGAGAGGCATGCTAAACCCTTAATGAATGAGATCATGTTCATTAATGTGAGTACTGAGAAGGATCCTGGCTTGATTCAGATTGGTTTTGTATTGTCTTTGACGCGAGCGACTAGTCGCTTTATTAAAAGATTTCAAAAAATGTTTTGCATGGTTCTGCGAGGACATGCTTGGAATTGATCTTGAGATTGTATAGCATAGGATCACTCCCGGTCTCGAGACTCGACCCTTTTGGTTTCAAACCTTGAACTTTGATTCAGAATGTTCAACGATTAACCAGAGCATGAGGCTTGTATGGCCGGATCAGAAGCAGTTCTTGGACTAGGAGCAATAAGGTCAGATGTCATCAAAGGAAGCTTGCAAAGTGGGCAAAAATGTCAGATGTGCTTAAAGATTCAAAGGATGGGTCATTCCGCAAACCAATGAAGACTGGCAAGAAAGCCAAATTCCAGAATCAGAAAGAAGAAAGTTTTTACTAAAAGACAATTGAGTTCCTATCCATAACACTAGGGGCAATTCAGACCCGGTTGGATGGACCCCTACATCATCAGCGAACAACAGCCATTCTCCTGGATTCAAATGGCTTAGAGATCCTATGGCCAATCAACATGGACAAAGTTAAACTTTTTTTATCCTTGAGAGGCTCGCTGGGCTGAAAACCCGGAAGAGCGACCCAGGAAAAAGTTAGAGCAGAGAAAAAGAAAAAAGAGAACAAAAATAAAAAAAAAATGGAAATGAAAAAAGAAAAGATGAAAAGAAAAAGAAAAGAAGAAAAAAAATGAAAAGAAAAGAAAAACATAGCTCGCAAGGTTGAAAACCCGGAAGGGCAGCCTTGGCAAAAGTTCGAGCACAAAAGGAGAGTGTTAATACCTGAGTGAACCTCAGCCCGGAACTACGTACGGCCTGATTCTCATGTTTGGGATATGTAGGCAACATCATCCTGAAGTTTGGCCCCAATCATTTTCAGCCTGCTTGGCTCATCCATGTTGATTAGTTTATCCTTGTTCAAACTCGGCTATCTTATCCATGTGCAAACTAGCTTGTCTTCATTCAAAATCAGACTGTCCTATTCCGTTAGAAAGATTTAGCTGCAAGACAATTCAAGTTCAAATCTAAGGTTGTGCATCTCAAGAGTAAATTCTATGTTGGTCGAGCAGTGGCCATTTGCAAAAACAGTTGTGAGGATTTTTAGTGAGGTTGACTAGTTTTCTCGAAAATTATTCCATTTTTCCAAAATTAGACCATATCTTGGACCCAAAAAAGGAAAATTTTCAGTGCTCACGACCTGACTTCCATGATTTCAAATTAGAAAATCGAACAAGCATGCTAATCTAACTCTCATGTTGGTCAAAATTTGTTTTAATAGAAAGCCAAAAAACAAAAAATGGTCAAAATGATGAACAAGGGGCACAATTGAGTCAAGTTTTCTGTCTGTTCTCTATTATCAATGTATTCGCCAGAAAGGGCACAACTGAAGCTAACAACAGAAGGCCAAAAGCTCTCTCTTCCTCTAAGCAGTGAGGTATCAAGCCAAGTGCGAAGCACGAACTAGAAATGGAGTTAGATATTCGATTCCCTCGTCTAGACAAGTTCGATCACGCTCAAATTGGCATCTGACCCGAAATGGGGACGTAGAAAATGCAATGTGTGAGACCAATCAGTTGTAGGCCTGGACGGTGGGACATGCTGTAATTCAACCCGGTCAATCTAAGCCAAGGGCATCGTCAACCGATGTCAGTTGCAGATCTGTTGCGCATCCAGTCGCATCACAACCCCTCTGTGGGAAAGCTCACTAGTTGTGAGCCAAAGAAGGAGCATCTAGTAGAATGCTAGGGGCAAGAGTCCACAACTTCCTGTTTATCCATCGACCACCCAGGGGAGGGATAAAAAATAAGAGAGATTAAAGAATAGAGAGATGTGCGTCAAGAGGAAAAGTGAGAAAAGGGCTTTTCATAAAAAAAGAGATTGAGTGCCAAAGTGATGTGAGAATCACAAATAAGAAAGGGTGGGAAACAATACCTGGAGAAACAGTGGGATTGCCATGAACCAAGAGGTCTCTCGCAATTGTAACACATCCAACTGTTGTGTTTGTTGTTTGCATCGATTCTTGTTTTGAGTCGTTTAGTGTGTTTAGGTTGTTTTTACCTTCGTTTTCTCTTTGTTGAGTCGTGGTGTACTGTAGTCAGTCATAGGCTCAATACCCAGTTAAGAACTCATTTCTTAATTTCAATTTAAAAAATAAATCATTTTGTGTCCAGAGTGCTGTGCCATTCTCCACATTTGTACAAAACATGATTCTTTCTTTCATAAACTGCAGGGTTCAACCCAGGTCATGTGAGAACAATAGAAATAGGACTTATCTAAAGCTATATAGGTTCCAGACTGCAAAGCAAAAGAAAAGAGGGAAAATTGGAACATCTGAGTTTGTTTCAACTCTAGCAAATTCCGAGATTGCATTTTGGATGTACCTTTTCAAGCCCTGTCTTTTCTGCAGAGTGTCAGTGTACCTCTACCTCAAGTTCAAGTTCAAGCCTGCTTTAAGCCAGAATGGCGATCAGAAGTGCTCTCCCTAAGTACCATTCCCTGCCAGAGGCATCTTGGCTGTGTTTGCAATGAGTTCCTAGGAGACCAACTGTGACGGTCGAAACTAGAGTTCGAATGGCGATGCCTAGAACATAAAGGTTTGGAATTTCCGATACTAAAGTCCGGTTTAAATACCCAAGGGTGTATCCTCGGCTTGAAATTTGTATGGCAGCCCCATAGATTGAGATAACATGTGTGCGCCTCAATTTTGGGTACTGAACCAACCTAGTCTGTCACCCCGTTGGAGAATAGGGAAAGTTGTGAATATGATCAAAGAGGAAGAAAAGCGGCATCCGTGGCTGCTACATGTAGATGTTGCTCCTTGTTAGTATTTTAGGACCTTTGAACTGTGAGTTGAAAGTAAGAGTTCGAAAAACACAAGGTAAGAATTCGAAGAGCACAAGAGGAGATCCCCGTCAAAGTGGAGCGGTTCATCACCACTCATCCCATGAGGTGCTTTTAAACCGCTTTATTTGTTTATTGCATTTCCCTAAGCATCATGCACTACATTGCTTGTGACATGTATCATACCATCGCACTTATTGCATTTATTTGCATCTTGTGTTATCTTGTATCATTTATCCTTTTTCGCTGAGCAACGTTTCGGATCGTTGTCCCCCGGGGCTATCTCAGGATGCGTAGAATGCGCTCCTGACGGCTTGTTTTCGGACCTCTTCTCATGATTTCAGTGTGGTTAGAGTGTTCATTTCCTCACACGATTTCAGCGTGTTTGGAATTTGTCTCAGGTTGCGTGGAACGCACTCCTGATTGGTTATTTTCGGACCTCTTCTTACAATTTCAACGTGGTTAGAGTGTTCCTTTCCTCACACGATTTCAGTGCGTTTTGGAATTTGTCTCAGGTTGCGTGGAACGCGCCCCTGAATAGTTGTTTTTGGACCCCTTCTCACGATTTCGGCGTGATTAGAGTGTTCCTTTCCTTACACGATTTCAGCGTGTTTGGAATTTGTCTCAAGTTGCGTGGAACGTGCCCCTGAGTAGTTGTTTTCGGACCTCTTCTCACAATTTCAGCGTGGTTAGAGTGTTTCTTTCCTCACACGATTTTAGCGTGTTTGGAATTTGTCTCAGGTTGCATGGAACGCGCCCCTGAGTAGTTGTTTTTGGACCTCTTCTACGATTTCAGCGTGGTTAGAGTGTTCATTTCCTCACACGATTTCAGCGTGTTTGGAATTTGTCTCAGGTTGCGTGGAACACGCCCCTGAGTAGTTATTTTCGGACCTCTTCTCACGATTTCAGCGTGGATAGAGTGTTTCTTTCCTCACATGATTTCAACGTGTTTGGAATTTGTCTCAGGTTGCGTGGAACGCGCCCTTGAGTAGTTGTTTTCGGACCTCTTCTCACGATTTCAGCGTGGTTAGAGTGTTCCTTTCCTCACACGATTTCAGCGTGTTTGGATTTATCTCAGGACGCGTGGAAAACGCCCCTGAGTGGTTGTCTTAGGACCTTTTCTCACGATTTCAGCGTGGTTTGAGTGTTCCTTTCCTCACACGATTTTGGCATGTTTAGGATTTGTTCTTCCTCCTTCCATAATTCCAGCGTGGTTGGAGTATGTCAGCCTTTGTATCTACTGCACTATCTGTTACATCCATTACATCATACCATTTTATCGCCTGCATCCTTTCCATGTTAAGCTTAGTTTGGCTGCCCATACTTTTCATGTTACAACATAGCTCTGCATGTGTACGCGCCTATTCTACAAGAATTGTGGTCTGAGGGTTTCGGCACCTTTTCTGTGTTAGACGTGGTCTATTTTGTGTCCATATATTTTCTAGGTAGAGATGTGGTTTGGCTTGCATCCCTTATTCACTGCATCCATTGCATTCATTGCATCGTACTTTGTTTCGTTGCATTCAGCATGTAGGATTACAATCTTTCCTCAGCAGATCATTCCTCACTTATATCATACCACCTAATTACTTGTATTCTTTCTGCGAAACACATAGTTCTGCATGTGCACACACCTATTCCACTAACAAAATTGTGGTTTGAGGGTTCTATCACCTTTTCTGTGTTAAACGTAGGTTGATGTTGCATTTCCATCCCTCTATGGTATTTGTGTGGTTTTGCACCGCTTGTGGTTTGATGATTCAACTACATTGCATATCATTTGCATTGTTTCATTACATTGTATATCATTTACACTGTTTTGTTATATTGTGTATCATTTTGCATCCTACCCCTGAACTACGCTGGTTTGATTCTTTGCAAAGGGATACGTACGCAACCCTCGGGTTCAACCAACTGCATTTGCATTTTGTTTATTTGTCCAAGTCTTCGGCCTTGTCAAAATGGGTCGTCTCTGGGCTTTGACATTCACTCACGTCATTTCATGACTCTGAGCTCTGTCAAAAAGGGGCAACTGTAGACACCCCATTTTTGACGGCCTTTAAGACTTTGGCACCACTGATTGCTTACTTGGTGATGAAAGTTGTGCAATGCAAAGGTTTGATTTCTTCGGCAAGAGGAGAGCGTCAAATCCAAACCTCACACCCCATTTTGGACCACAAAATGATTTTTAGACCTTAAAACCCTCTCTTTCAAAATATTTTTTTGACAAAAAAGTTCCTACGATGTTCCGAGGCTCGCATTTCGTTAAATGTTACGCTTTTCGGTAAACCGAGCAAGGACAAAGTGGAAATTAATGAAAGAGAGGTGAACTCTTTGGAAAAACTCTTTAAAACATCTTTTTTAGAGGTTTGGAGTTGAAGAAAATTGGAGAGGATTTTCGGTCTCTCAATAGTAATAAGGCTCTTGGGCCTGATGGTTATCCGGCTAGTTTTTTTAAGAGTTCCTGGGATGTGGTTGGTAGGGACGTTATTCAGGCTATTAAGTTGTTCTTCCATTCTAGTGAACTTCTTAAAGAGGTTAATAGTACAGCTATTGCGCTTGTTCCAAAGGTTCCAAATCCTAGCAAAGTGGGTGACTATAGACCTATTTCTTGTTGTAACACGGTGTATAAGTGTATTGCTAAAATTTTGGCAAATAGGATTAAGAAGGTTCTCCCTGATGTTATTGATCCAGTCTAGTCTGCATTTGTTCAAGGAAGGAGGATTTCGGATAATATCTTCCTTTCCCAAGAATTGATAAGAGGTTATCATAGAGGTTCTGGGTCTCCTAGGTGTGCAATGAAGGTTGATATCATGAAAGCCTATGATAATGTGAGATGGGATTTCATTTTTGATACTCTTGTTGGTATGGGCATCCCTAGTAGGATGATTGGTTGGATTAAGGCTTGCATTACTAGTCCTTCTTTCTCGATCTGTATTAATGGGGAGCTTTGTGGCTATTTTCGGGGTGCTAGAGGGCTTAGACAAGGGGACCCTATTTCCCCTTACCTGTTTGTTATTGTTATGGAGGTTTTAGCTAGGCTGTTGGCTGAGAAAGCTGAGAGTCCTGATTTTAAGTTCCACTGGAGGTGTGAGAAGAATAAAATTATTAATCTTTGTTTTGCTGATGACCTCATGATTTTCTGCAAGGGGGACATTAATTATGTGTCTCTTATCAAGAAGGCTCTTGATGAATTCCAAGGGCTTTCTGGTCTGTCCCCCAGCCATCCTAAGAGTCATATGTTTTTTGCGGGAATGGATTGTCACTTAAGGGGTGAGTTACTCTCCATTATGGATTTTAAAGAGGGGACTCTTCTTGTGAGGTATTTGGGAGTTCCTCTTATCTCAACTAAACTGCGTAAAATAGATTGTGATCAATTGGTGGCTAGGATTACCAAGAGGATTCAATTGTGGACCAATAAAGTGTTGTCTTATGCAGGGAGAACCCAATTGATTAAGTCTATCTTGTTCTCTATTCAGGTTTATTAGGCTTCGTTATTCACTCTCCCTAAGAAAGTGATAAGGGAGATTGAATTTTGTCTGTGGGCTTTCTTTTGGAATGGTCTTGATTTGAAAAAGTCTAGAGCGAAAGTTGCTTGGGTGCACCTTTGTGTTCCTCGGAATGAGGGTGGTATAGGGTTTAAATCTATTGAGGTGTGGAATAAAGCTGCTATTGCCAAGCATGTTTGGTTTTTGTTGTCGGAGGGTGAGCAATCCATGTGGTGTCAATGGGTTAAGTCTTACTTGTTAAAGGGTAGAAGTTTTTGGTACCTCAAAGTTCCTAGTGACCCTTCCTGGGTCTGGAGAAAACTTCTTGATTTGAGGAGTATTATTGCTCCACTGATTAAATATAATGTTGGTAATGGGAAGGCTACTTTTTTGTGGTTTGACAACTGGCTCCCTCTTGGGCCTCTTTTTAATAGATTTGGAGACAGAGTTATTTCTGACTTTGGGATCCAGAAGTTTGCTAAAGTGGAGTCTGTTATCTATGGCTCTAGGTGGAAATGACATGTGTGTCGTACTTGGGAGTTGAATGAAATTAAGGTTGTTGTCCCGGCGGATATGAAGCCTTCTTTAGTGAATGATAAGGTGGTGTGGTTGCCATCTCCTGATGGGCAATTCTCCATTAAGTCTGCTTGGGACGAGTGGAGGACCCATGGTTCTAGAGTTGTTTGGGCTAAGATCCTTTGGTTCAAGTTTCATATTCCTAGAATTAGTACTGTGGTTTGGGTTGCTATCCATAATAGACTAAACACTCTTGATAGGCTTGTTGTCTTTGGGACTAGCAACTCTTCTATTTGTTGTCTCTGTGGGCTTGGGCTTGAGGACCATAATCACCTGTTCTTTAAATGCCCATTCTCTTACAGAGTCTAGAATGTTATGCAGGGGTGTGCAATTTGACTGTTCCTTATCTTGACTGGATAGATTTGGTAGATTGGTTAAGCAGGAATATCAAGGGTAAATCTTTGGCTGCCACTATTTCTAAACTTGTGTTTACTGTTTCTGTTTACTGTATTTGAAATGAGAGAAATTGCAGGATTTTCAAAGGCTCAAAATCCACTGAGGTGGCTGTGCAACCTAAGATTAGAAGCCTTGTGAGAAATAGGATCTTGTCCATCTCAAGCTTCAAAGAGGAGGTGACAAATGCTTGGTTTATGGTGAAGTGGTCCCTCCCAAACTCTATCCTAAAATCAAGTCAAGGATAACTTATTGGTGGTTGCAGCTGGTGCTTGAGTGTTGTGAGTTCAGAAATTATGGGTTGAGTGGGAGTGAGTATATATCATGTGTTTCTAATTGTTTGCTATTGTTGCAGTCTCTTCGTAATTGGTGTGAGGATTGCTATATACCGCTGTGGGTTGAGTTTGTGAGGAACAAATACCATCCCTCCTTCTATCCAAAGTGAAAGAATTGTCTAATGTTTACATATATCTGTATATATATTTCTTATTGTTTTGCAGGTGCAATTTCCCAGTGCATAGTGGAGTCTATATATGTGGGTTGAGTGTTGTAAGGTTACATATTGTGTGCTATCTATCTATTGCCGAGTGGTGTGAGGTTATATTTTGTGGGTTGAGTGATGTTAGTTCCCATATTATATATATCACACTATTGTATCCTGAGCATATGCAGTTCTCTGTTTGGCTGTTCTCATTTTATCTTCACACTTGGACATGTTTTAATAATCATCTGAGTTTGTGGATGAGTGTTGCAGCTGCTGTGGACGTTGATCTATGAGTTTTATGGATGCTAGTAGCATGCTATTTGGTTTTTTTTTTGACCCATTTGTGGAAAACACTTGTATTTATTTTTGCTGGTTTTGCTTTCCCTTGCGGGCTGTGCAAGGGAAATCTATTTTTTCTCTTGACATGTATATTTCTGTTTAGATCTTTAGTTTCTTCTCAAGCTTTTGGGGACTTCTTTAGCGGGCTGTATAGGGTTCTTTGTTCCCTTTTCTTTAGGCTTCTATATGCTTATAGGTCTGTTCATGGTCCTCCTATTCTCCATGGGGCCCATGAACATTTCTTTCGAATGCCTTATTTTGTTCTATATGTTTTGCTCTGTTTATCAGGTGGGCCCCTTTCCTTTTGTTGTTTTGGATTGATGTGCCATGGTGCTGCCTGTTTGTCTTTTGTTTTCTGTTTCAATGTTGTATAGCGTTTGGTAGGGCCTGGGGTATGCCCCTTGTATTTGTATTCCTTTGTCTTTAATTTACGACTTACTTACCTAAAAATAAAAAAAAATTGGAGATGAGGGAAAAAACCAAGTTGGAGAAGAAGATGGGCATGAACCGTTAAGAGAGAGTCGAGCAACCCTCGCGACATCAAGCCTATTGTTTGGTACACTTGGATTTCAGCTATGAGGCCACCACCATTGGAAAGTGGACTTCCGGGGCTTCATTTTACACTCAAGAATCTCTTCAAGCCGAGGCCAAATGAGGGAGATATGGCTGGTTGAAGTTGGGATCAATCCGATTAGGACTGAACCGAGCAGTCTTCACTAAAAGAAGGATATCTCTTAGAGCACTTATAATTTTGATGTAAGGCTGCCACCATTGGAAACAAGACTTCCGAGGCTTCAATTTAGGCTCAAGAATGACCTGCAAAGGAGTCCCGATGAAGGATATACGACTGCTTGAAGTCAGGGCCAGAAACCAGTTTTTGCTTTCTAGCCACTAGTGAAGCTTGTCGGCCATGTGTCGGCCACAAATGGAGTTTTTCGGCCATAGGTCAGCCAGGAGTGACCCTTGTCGGCCACCAATGGTGGCTGGTCGACCACCAATGGTGGCCAGTCGGCCACATGTGTCCAGGAAGCTCAGATTTTGTAGATATTTTTCCTCCAGCTGTATCACACTGCTCCAGTTGTCTCCAATTCAGATATTTTCGACCAAGGCTCTTGTATTTCTATATATAAAGGCCATTCTCTATTGTTTCCAAGGTTGGAAGAAATTTTGGGAGCCTCTCTCTCTACAATCCTCTCTCTAGATTTCTCTCTCTCTTGAAATTTTGTGCATAAAAGTAGAGATACACTTCTCTTTTGGCTATACATCCTTGATCAAAGCTGGTTACCTTTGAGTTAAGGTTGTAGGAGGTCTTCTTGGAGCTCTTGAAAGTGTTTTTGCTTGGTTTTGTTGCCTAAAATTGTGTTTTGCTTCAAGGGGTATAAGACTCACCCTTTTAAACTTGTTTTGCATAACTTGTTTTACCATCTTTTTGTACTGTTTTTGGCCTGATTTTCAACTAAAAAAACCTCTGTTTTTATGACCTAAAATAGGTGGGTTGAGGTCATTTTGTGCTAAGGGGTAGTCCACCCTTCTTATTGCTTAATTGTGTAAGCTTTTGCACCAGCTTTTGGCATATTAAGATTAAACTTTTTGGGCCTCTTAACCACTGAAGTTCAGATGTTTTTCAGTGGAAAAAACCTCATTTTAAAGTCCAAAATTGGAGGGGGTAGCCTCCCTCCTTGTATCTTGTTAACATGTGAGCATGTTTTTCTAGCATTTTGTACCTTAATCTTAGCATGTTTTTGCCACTGTTTTGACTTGTTTTAACTCTGTTTTAAGCTGGTTTGGTCCTTTAAGGCTTGTGTTGTGTGGTCGTAGTGTAAAAAGGCTTCACTAGCTTAATGTTTTAGGCTTTTAAACATGAATTGCATGAGTTGCTTACATGTTTTAGTGTCTTTTTACACTCCATTTCAGCATTGAAATATCTGCAATCTCCCTTTATTCTTCACTCTTTCATTTATTTTGAAAGTAGCTTTGAACCCCTTGTTGGCTTGAATGTGAAATTGAGACACTTGTGCTTAATGGTTTTAATCCTCTTTTGAGGGTTTCTACTAACCAACGGCATGAGGTCTCTTTCATGGTCAAGGCACATGTGGTTTAAGCCCTCTTTCCATTAGAGGACACTCACCTTTTGGACTGATCAATTAAAGAATGGATTGGTAAGCTAAAATGGGTAAATAAAACATGACAAGTAAAAGAGGCAAGATAAGCATCTTTCATGTTGCATTGCATGTGTTCGGATCGGACATTAATTCAAACACGAGAAAAATGGGACGTTTCATACTCAAAGTGATGAAACGTGCCGCTTTTCTTGGTCACCGTCACCCGTGATCATGTATGATAAGGTTGTGGTTTTGTTGAGTCTTGTTTTGCACCCATTAAGCTTGCACAAGCTTGGTTCTTTGGCCATCATGCATGAAAATTGCTTGGTTGATGGCTTGAGAGCCAAGAGCTACAGTCCTTTGAGCTTGTGTGATGATAAGAAGAGTAGTAGTACATACACTCCTTGAGAAAACACTGCTTTCCCTCTGTTTGCTCTCTGCTGCCGCAAAAAAAAGAAGTTCAGGGAAGGGGTGGCTGATCGGCAACCAGTAGCAACTGACCGGCCACCAGTAGCAACTAACTAGCCGCCAATGGTAGCCGACAGCCACCATTGGTAGCCAACCGGCCAGAAATGAAATTTTGCACAAGTGTGTTCCTGAGTTGGGGCAAAGGTGTTCTGGAAGTTGGCAGCACTGTTGGTGTTCAAGCAAGTGCAAACAGAGGCTGCAAAGGCAAGGCGGTGGCATTTTCGGGAGGAGAATTCAAGCATGCATGCATCCCTCGTCTCTCGAGGCCATTTAATTGCTTTATTAGTTTGTTGTAGCTAATTCATTCATGCAAGTGTTGTAATTATTTAATTAATTAATTCGTATTGTAATTAATTAGTTTAATTCAGTTTGTAATAATTAGTTAACTAGAGTAGTTAATTAGTTTTGGTTTGTAATATTTAGCTTAATTAGCTTAGCTAGTTAGCTTATTCATTCGGACCCTCCTTTACGAGGGCATAATGTTGTAATAAGTGTGCGTGCGTGTGTGTGTGCATGTCTTCCAACCCCACGTCTTTCTCCCTTTTATTTAATCGCTTTTGATGGTTAGATTAGGGACATTTTCAATTAGCATACCTTATGCTTGAATGTTTGCATCCATTCATTTGTCTTGCATGCACCGAGGCTCGGCGCATCATTCAAACTGCATACCCATTTCAATATATCTTCTTTGAATACGTGTTTAATCACATGTTGTTCAAATTTAATCATATGCCATATTAGTAGCCGAGCCTATTAATTTCATATCGCATGTGTTGCATTAAGCATCTTGTATAGTTAGGATCATGTATTTTTCTAACTAGTTTTTTGTTTTGGCTTGGTGTACTCGGTGAGTTTTATGCTTTAACATACTTGCATGAGTGTGATTGCCATGTTGCCATGTTTCGCATGCTTTCCATGAGGCTATATGCTTAGATGCTAAACTGCATGAATGCCTATGGATAAAGGCTTGTTGCTTGAATTGGAATGATTCAACAAATGTGCGTTTTAAGCCCACTTTATTGTGGCAAAATCATGTTTTAAGCCCATCTTGTTTGGTGGAAAATCTGCGTTTTTAAGCACACTTAAGGGTGGTAAATTCAAACCATTTCCGAAAACAAACATGAGTTGAGTTGTTCTAATTCGTGCGATTTTAGTCTATACTTGCTTGTGTGCATCACATAGTAAGGCTAGTTTAATAACCAGAATAAGAACGCATAATGTTCATAAAACATCATATCATGATTAGTAGAGGCCGATCCTTTAATCGGGCGAGCGAGGGTGCTCATTTCAAGACCTTCCCCTCTCGTACCCAAGTTCCCGAGCCGAGGCAACTTTGGTGATGACGGACACGTGGCCTTTGGCACGAGTAAAGGTTTCCTAAATTTCCCAAAAATAAAATATTTAGGTGGCAACTTCGTATCTGGCAAAGCAGTCTAATTTTGGCACTTTTTGATTCAAAATCAATTTTCCAAAACGATTTGCCAGATTTGGACTCTTTGGTGATTGTCAGTTTCACATTGCACTTGTGAAACTAGATTCAGAACCGCTGGAGTCCGAACTGTGAGGCCTTCTTTTCAAACCCTTTCCGAAAGGCGGGGCGCAAGAAAAAAGCGAGCCCAAAAATCATTTTGGAAAATTGATTTTGAATCAAAAAGTGCCAAAATTAGACTGCTTTTCCAGATACAGAGTCGCCACCTAAATATTTTATTTTTGGAAAATTTAGGAAACCCTGACTCCTGCCAAAGGCCACGTGTCCGTCATCACCAAAGTTGTCTCGGCTCGGGAACTTGGGTACAAGAGGGGAAGGTCCTGAAATGAGCACCCCCGCTCGCCCGATCAAAGATCGGCCTCTACTAATCATGATATGATTTTTATAAACATTATGCATTCTTATTCCAGTTATTAGCTAACATTACTATGTGATGCGCACACAAGTATAGACAAAGTCCCAAGACTTGGAACAATTCAACTCATGTTTGTTTTTCGAAAATGGTTTGAATTTGCCACCGTCAAGTGGGCTTAAAACATGATTTGCCACATCGCAAAGTGGGCTTAAAACACACATTCGTTGAGTTGTTCTAAGTCTCGTGACTTAGTCTATACTTGCATGTGCATCACATAGTAATCTTAGCTAATAACTGGAACAAGAACGCATAATGTTTATAAAAAGCATATCATGATTAGTAGAGGCTGATCTTTGATCGGGCGAGCGAGGGTGCTCATTTAAGCACCTTCCCCTCTCGTACCCAAGTTCTCGAGCTGAGGCAACTTTGGTGATGACGGACACGTGGCCTTTGGCATGAGTCAGGGTTTCCTAAATTTCTTAAAAACAAAATATTTAGGTGGCGACTCTGTATCTGGCAAAGCAGTCTAATTTTTGCATTATTTGATTTAAAATCGATTTTCCAAAAGATTTGCCAGATTTGGACTCTTTGGTGATTATCAGCTTCACATTGCACTTGTGAGATTAGATTCAGAACCGCGAGAGTCCGAACTGTGAGGCCTTCTTTTCAAACCCTTTCTGAAAGGCGCGCGCGAGAAAAAAGTGAGCCCACATTGTGTGTCGAGAGTACGAGACTCTCGTTGTGCTGTGACTCTGTGTGTAAGCCAAGGGTTGTATGTGTGTGGGTTTGAATAACTGTTTTGTGTAACTAGGCTCAAGCCTTAGAAACTTATAAACCCTTGGGGGTATTTATTTGTTTATTTACTTGTTGTTGGATTAATGTATTGTTGCATAAAGAACTATTGTATCGTGTAATATAAGTTTGGAGATTTATGTTCGATTTTCCTTGAAAGAGCCATGATTGTTGTATTATCATTTGGGCTGGAAATTTGGGGCGTTTCAACTTGGTATCAGAGCTACCAGGTTTGAATACTTGGAGCTCATGGGAAGTGGTTGTTTAACCACAATGGATTCATTTAGCATGCTTAGGAAGTGTTATGCATTTTGTGACTATGTGATAAGATGCTTATGTGACTAAATGGGTATGGGACTGGACTTTTGGGATGTTGTTTGCGCCTGTTAAATTCCTTGAGGTCTCATTAGAAGGGTACTTGATCAATACTCGTTCTACTAAGAATTCTTGGTTTTTCACGGGACGGATTTCATCATAAAAGAATAGTTCGTATGTGTTTACATGACTAAGTGCTTATGTGAAGTGAAATTGAATTGTGTATATGGTAGAGAAATATATGGAATTGTTGTAGTTGAACATGTGAGTCAAGTTACGAGCACATATGAGTTAATGTGCTAAATTATTTCACTTGTGTCCTTTATTAGGATGTCAGGAAGGGTCAAGTCCATGGTGGTAGAGGCGGGACGCGTGGTAGGGCTCGCCGAGGTGTGTGTAAGGTACAGGTCCATAGGGTTCCGGTGCAAGAAGAAGGGTTTGACCAAGCTAATATGGCCGAGCAAGCAAGCCAAGCTAATGTAGCCGAGCAGGTGGGACAAACGGGTCAAACCGCGATGGGGGCCCTAGCTCGAGAAATGGCAGGGGCTTTAAGAGAGTCTATGAACTTGTTGAGGGTGGAGAATCAAGCCCGAGAGAACACCGCGGAGTCAAGGGTGAGTTTCCTTACTAGAGAGTTCTTGCGGGCCAAACTGAATGAGTTCCATGGTGGCCCCAAGCCCAAGAAAGTGGATGAGTGGCTCGAGCAAACTATGAAGACATTTGAGATGCTTCACATCGAAGATAGTGAACTAAGAGTGACTCTAGCGAGTTACTACCTTAAGGGAGACGCGGGTCAATGGTGGAAATATGCTAAGGGTAGAGTGGAGCCGACATGGGAAGCCTTTGCGGTTGCTTTCCTAGATAAGTACATACCTCCCACTGCTAGGGAGAGATTGAGGCAAGAGTTTAAAGACCTTAAACAACTCGACATGCCCGTGGCCGAGTTTGACGCAGTCTTCTCCAGTTTGTCCAGATTTGCACCAGAGTTAGTGGCAACGGAAGAGCGCCGTTGCATTGAATTTGAAAAGAAATTGAAAACAAAAATTATGTTCAAGCTTGTCGGAAATATGATTCGGGAATATGACCGTCTTGTGGAGACGGCGACATACGTAGAAATTTCCATATAAGCCGAGAAGGAGAGGCTTCGGAGTTCGAGGTCTAGGGACCAAGAGTCTCAAGGAGACTGTAACAAGCCCGCGGGGGACCTCGCTACAGTTCGGACTCCCTCCGTTTTTTGTTTTGTTGCGGTTCTAAATCTGAACCAAAGAGTCCAACTCTGGCAAATTGTTTTTGAAGAAAAACAGATTTTTTGAAAAGTAGTGCCAAACATGGACTGCTTTGCCAGATTACAGAGTCGCCACCTAAATATTTTTTAATGGGGGAATTTAGGAAACCCTGACTCGGTGCCGAAGGCCACATGTCCATCATCACCAAAATGATCTTGGCTCGGGAGCTTGGGTACGATCGGGGAAGGTCAGCTA
This sequence comes from Camellia japonica, assembly GCA_030407325.1. Classification (NCBI taxonomy): domain Eukaryota; kingdom Viridiplantae; phylum Streptophyta; class Magnoliopsida; order Ericales; family Theaceae; genus Camellia; species Camellia japonica. Next base: position 29,385,751 of record JAPPVO010000014.1, read on the forward strand.
TGAGCACCCCCTTTCGCCCGGTCCGGAGACCGGCCTCTACTAACCGTGATATCCGATTTTGAAAACATTACATGCTCTTATACCGGTTATTAGCCTAGATTTACTACGTTATGCGCACAGCAAACAAGTATAGACTAGGTTGCCTAATTCGGAAATAATCATTGCATATCCGTTTGTTTTGAAAGCGTTTCGGGTTTTGCTACTCGCAAGTAGGCTAAAATACGGATTTCGATGAGTTTTCCAACTCAAGCAACCCAACCTCCACCCACAGGCATTCAAACAGTTTATCTCACATAAGCACTTAGTCGCATGGTAAGCATACTGTCATGGCAACATTCACATGCATGTGGTATGCTAAAGCGTAAAACTTACATCGTACTCCGTGCCAAAACAAGGAACTAGTTAGCAAATATGCGTGTCCTAGTTCATGTTTAGAGTGGCTAATGCAACACAGGCAATGATGCAATTTAGAGTAGGCTCGGCTAACCCTAAAATGGCATGTGGAATGTTACAACTATCACGTATTCAATTTGGAATTGAAATACAATGCAGTTTGTATGATGTGCCGAGCCCGGTGCATGTTAACAAATGCATGGATGCACGCATGCATTGCATAAGTTATGCTAAAAATAAACGTGCCCTAATCTACCATCATAAGCAGGTAAATAAAAGGGAAGAAAGAAGTGGGGGTTGGAAGACATACACACACTCACCCACACTTATTACACAATTGCGCCCTCGCTCGGAGGAACCGAAAGAATATACAATCTAATTAACTACACAAGCTAATTAAATATTACAAATCAACTAAATTAATTAAATAAAATAATTAATCTAATTAAAGCAATAAACCGCCTCGGGATGAGGACCGGATGCAACACGCACTCGGGACTGGCTTGGAACCGCACTGCCATGCACGGATTGCCTCTGTTTCCTCTGCTCTCCTCCTCAGAAAATTGCCAAAGTCCCAGAAGTACCTCTCAGGGCACTGGGGAGTACCACCGGCTGGAGTAGAGCACCACCGACTGAAGAAAGAGGCCACCGGCACTATATGAAGTTATCGGCTGGAAATTTACTGCCGGTCGGCACTAAATATTGCCGGCCGGCTCTTAACACCTGCAGAACTTGCAACCCACAGCAGCAGAGGACAACAACATGCATGGCAATGTGATTCAAGGTATTTATGCACTATACACACCCCTTATCATGTTATTGACTCAAAGGAGCATGTGCCTCGATTCCCGGACCACCAATCGCACATTTCCATGCATGATGGCCCTAAGAACCAAGAATGCAACTTTGATTTTAAATGCATACAATGCAAACAAGCAAACAAGGGCGCTCAACCTCCATCATACTTCACTTCAAGAGGCCAAACATGCACAATACAAATGCAACCCTAAGCATGTCAACTAGGCATGCAACATGGACTATGCAACATTTTTATGCAAAGAGTTCAAGCAAGCATTCAAGACAAGCATGCAAGCCAATTAAATGATGGTCTTACACATGACTTAGGCAACTCAAATAGGCTTAAAATCAGTGGCCAAAATGCTAAATATGAGGGCCCAAACACACATGCACACATGCACAAGTTAAGGCATCAACACTTAAGCATAATTAAGCAACTCTTAAATGCACCTAAGAGGCACAAATATGGACTATTAGCATACATGAAAAGCTCTGAAATTCATGCAAAACATGGTGCCAAACCAACTAACAAAGCAAGCCAAACAAGGCATACAAATGGCTCAAGCATTAAGGCAAGCCCATGAGGCTTTGAACCACACCTAGTACAACCACACATGGCAATACTTAAACACTTAAAAACAGAGTTTTGACACATAAAACTAAGCCTAAAGGACCACCTAGATGGCATCTAGATGACATGAATTAAAAGGCATGCATTAAGGCCAAAACATGGAGCATTTAACACATACTTTCAAAGCATTAAAGAGACAACTAAGGCAAGCATACAAGCACACCAAAGGGACTGAAATAGCATTTTAAATGGTTCCAAACCATCAAAATGAGGTAAGCAACACATGCTACACATGCATGCTCAAAGGCTAACAAGCCTACAATGCAAAGGGGCTATATAATGCATGCCAAGATCAACCCAAATGACTATGGACAGAGCTAAAACATGGCAAAATAAGCACAAAACATTCACAAATCTAAGCCTAAAACATGCTAGAAGCTAAGGCATACAACCTAGGCATGTTAGAGCAATACAAGGCATTACATGGCAACTATGCTAAGCATGCATAAGGGACCAAAACCAACTTAGAAACATGCTATATCATGGCAATATAAGCATGAAAAAACAAACCAAACATGCTCAACACACACTTAAGCACAAGCTCCCTCAAGAAGCCAAATCTTGTCCTTTTCAAGGACATCAAGGAGAGGGGGTGGTCCTCTCCTTTTGGAGACTTCAAGGCACCATCTCCACCACTGAAATCCCTCAAGATTTCAGTGGTGGAGAGGTCCAAGCACCAAAGTCTCGGATCTCTCACAAAATAGCACAAAAAGGGCCCTTTTCAAGGCCTAAGGGTGGTCAAACTTGCTCAAACCACAAAACACCTTAACAAACAATAAAGAGGCTTAAAAAACAGAACTTTTATGTGTTAAAGACTAAGCACAAAAACAGTTCAAAACTAAGCAAAAATGGAGTGCAAGAATAGGGAAAAAAAGGACTAGTTGGCTCACCCTTGTAGACCTCTTCAACAAAGATGATGTGTTGGCTTCCTTGAGCACCAAACCAGCTTCAAAGCTTCACAACAGACCTCTGGACCCTCAAGAACCCAAAGAAGGTGAAACACTAGGTGTTGGTGAGCAAAAGTATGACACAAACACCTAGTGTACAAAACAAGAGAGAAGAAGAGAGATAGGATGTGTATCTATCCTAACCCTAAAAACCAAAGCTTGGTCTGTCTAAAAATGTCTAAAATTTTGTAACCTCAAGCCAAGAAGAGGAGTGGTCCTCTTATAGGCAAGCAAAGCTTGCAAAGCTTACAAGCTAAGCTAACTAAGAGGGTCATCCCTCCATACACGTGTATGGTGGGGAACCAAAACTATACAGCTGTCTGAAAATATCTCAAAAAGCAACTGCACAGTGTCCGGCCGGCAAAGAGTGTCATTTTGACAAAACTTAGTGCCGGTCGGCACAAAAGAGTGCCGGTCGGCACAATAAAGTGCCGATATCAACACCAGCCAGCCGGTGGCCTCTAGCCACAGCCGGTGGTATGTGGGGATGCCTCACAAAGCATTCCCTGCCCTTCAAGGAAAAAACACAGGTGTTTGGTGCCAAAACCGAACACGAAGCAGTCGAGTCAAGAGGTCCTGAGGCGAGGCGCGCTGCCAAGGCCTCCGGGAACTCGAAACGAACACAAACATGGATAATTACCGAGTGTTCAAACGGTGACGTCCAAGTCTTGAGGACGGTCAAAAATGGGGTGTCTACAGAGACTATAGGCAGAACAAGAAGAGGATGAACACCTATCCATCCTAGTCCCAACCACAGCAGTCTAGATCCACTTTTCCTTTGCCTAGTGCAGGTCCGGGAAAATGTGCATCGAGTAGCATCTCGTGTTTCAAGTGTGGCCAATCGGGTCACAAAGCCTTCTCATGCACACAGAAGGGAGGAGGGCAGTTAATGTTACCACCACCTAACCGATCTTAAAGTTAGTCTCAGTCTCAGAATAAAGGTCAAGGGTTTAATTGTTATCAGTGTGGTCAGCCGAGGCATATGAAGAGAACTTGCCCACAGTTGGGAGTCATATCTGGCGCATCATGGTCAAGGCAGACTTAGAGCCACCAGCAGGCTCAATCAGTCCAAGTTTCACGAGTTAATCAATGAGCCACTTCGGCTCAGTCAGTACAACAGGCCTATGCTCCGAGAGGGGAGCAAGTTAATCAGGGGCCACAGGGGCGTGTGTATGCTGTTACCGTGCCAGAACAGTTGCCAAAATCCTCAGTTGTGAGAGGTATTTTTGTTGTGTGTAATTCTTTGGCTAATGTATTGATAGACACGTGTGCGTCTCATTCATTTATATCTACTGCATTTGCTTCTACATTGGGGTTAGAGGTAGCACGGTTAGTGCCTCCACTCAAAGTAGAGTCACTTGTTGGGGGTACAGTTGATTTAGACCAGGGTTGCCGTGATTGTGAAATAGAAGTTGTCAGGCGTCGACTTCTATTTGCTTTTGTGTTGCTAGATATGTAGAGTTTTGATGTCATTTTAGGCATGGACTGGTTGTGTTCTTATCAAGCTGTGATTGATTGTTACCGTCAGAGAGTTACGGTGTGCACTTCGGGTGGTGATCGTTTCTATTTTCTGGGGAACTGAGTTAATAGAGCCTTGTCGCCAGTTGTTGACCCTCGTAGTAGGAGCAAGCTTAGTGGCCTTCTTACAACTCTCTTGGATAGTGATAGTGACGGGGCTCGTGCTAAGTTACCAAGGGTAGTTTGTGAATACCCAGATATCTTTCCAGAAGATCTTACTAGTTTACCACCTCACCGGGAGATCGAGTTCTCCATTGAATTAGTGCCTGGCACGGCACCAATTTCCATGTCACCATATAGATTTGCACCTGCTGAATTGCATGAGTTGAAGATTCAACTCCAAGAACTTTTAGACAAGGGCTTCATTCGCCCTAGTACATCGCCTTAGGGAGCACCGGCTCTCTTTGTGAAGAAGAATGGTGGATCGTTGCGGTTACGTATTGATTGCCGCAAGTTGAATAGAGTTACAGTTAAGAACAAGTATCCTCTACCCAGAATAGATGATTTGTTTGACCAACTTAGAGGGTCTTGTTGCTTCTCAAAAATAGATTTGAGGTCGGGGTAACCATCAGTTGAGAGTCCGAAAGGAGGACATTCAGAAAACGGCCTTTCGTACGCGTTATGGCCACTATGAATTCCTTGCAATGCCTTTTAGGTTAACCAATGTGCCTACTTCCTTTATGGATTTGATGAACAGAATTTTTCAGGAATACTTGGACCGTTTTGTGGTCGTCTTTATGGAAGACATCTTGGTTTATTCAACCTCTGAAGAGGAACACGAGACTCATTTGTGGGTAGTGCTGGGTTTACTTAGTGAGCACCAATTGTATGCCAAATTTGAAAAATGCAAGTTTTGGTTAACAGAGGTAAAGTTTTTAGGGCATGTAGTGTCTAGAGAGGGAGTGACTGTGGACTCTTCAAACATAGATGCCGTATAGGATTGGGAACAACCCAAAAATGTTTTTGAAATCGGAGTTTCTTGGGATTAGCGGGGTATTATCAACGTTTTGTAAGGGACTTTTCTAGACTAGCTGCACCTTTGACTAGGTTGACTAGAAAGGGTATCAAATTTGTGTGGAGTGAGGCTTGTGAAAAGTCATTCCAAGAGCTTAAGACTAGATTGACTACTGCATCAGTTTTGATAATTCCAGAAAGGGGTTTGAATTACACTATCGATTGTGATGCGTTCGGGTATGGACTTCGTTGTGTCTTGATGCAAGAGGGAAAAGTTGTGGCCTACGGTTTACGACAATTGAAAACTCATGAGAAAAATTACCCCACCCATGATCTAGAATTAGCAGCGGTGATTTTTGTTTTGAAAATTTGGAGACATTACTTGTACGGTGAGAAGTTTGAAGTCTTCTCCGATCATAAGAGTCTAAAGTATTTGTTTTCTCAAAAGGACTTGAATTTACGCCAATGGAGGTGGATGGAATTTATGGAGAATTATGACTTTAAGTTACACTATCATCTGGGGAAGGCCAATGTAGTAGCCGATACTTTGAGTCGAAAATCTGTTAGTAGTTTGGCAAGTGTAGCCATTCAGAAATGGGTTATGCTAGGTGAAATTGGCAAGTTTGATTTACACTTGGGTGAGTCCAGCGAGAGTGCTACTTTGTTTACTTTGACTGCTCAACCTACCTTGATTAGTAAGGTCATAGAGGCACAACAAGGGGACCATGAAGTAGAGTCTAACTGAGTTAAAATTTCCAATGGGAAGGAAGAAAAAGGTTTGAATGTTCACTTGGATCTAAGTGTGCGTTACCTAGACCATTTGTTTGTATCGGAATGTTGTAGAGAGGAAGTACTCCGAGAATTTCATCACTCACGCCTTGCGGTACATCCGGGAAGCGCCAAAATGTACCATGATCTTCATCGTCAGTTTTGGTGGAGGGGTATGAAGCGAGATGTCGCTTTATTTGTATCGAAGTGCCTTACTTGTCAACAAGTGAAGGTCGAACACCAAAAACCAGCAGGTTTGTTACAACCCTTACCAATAGCCGAATAGAAATGAGAGCATGTTATCATGGATTTTGTAGTTGGGGTTCCTAGAACACAACGAGGCAATAACGCCATTTGGGTGATTGTTGATAGGTTGACTAAGTCTACCCATTTCATTCCAATGTGCACCAGCGACTCAGTTGAACGCTTGGCAGAGTTGTACATTAGAGAGATAGTTCGACTTCATAGAGTCCCTGTGACTATTGTGTCGGATAGAGATCCTCGTTTTACTACCCGGTTATGGAAAAGCCTTCAAGAGGTGTTGGGAACTAAGTTGACTCTTAGCACCGCTTATCATCCTCAAATCGATGGACAGTCGGAACGTACCATTCAGATTTTGGAGGACATGCTTAGAGCTTGTGTCCTTGATTTTAAAGGGCCTTGGGAAAGGCACTTACCATTGATTGAGTTTGCTTACAACAATAGTTATCAAACTAGTATTGGGATGGCACCATTTGAGGCCTTGTATGGCGGACCTTGTAGATCTCCGATTTATTGGGCCGAAGTGGGTGATACGTCATTACTGGGTTCGGAAATTGTTAGAGAGACAACCGAGAAAGTTGTTCTCATTCGGAGGAGGTTAGCTACGGCCCAAAGCCGACAAATGAGTTATGCCGATAAGAGGAGATGACCTTTATCTTTTGAAGTTTGTGACCGTGTGTTTCTAAAAATCTCACCAAGGCGGGGTTTGTTGAGATTTGGTAAGAGTGGCAAATTATCTCCAAAGTTCATTGGGCCTTTTGAGATCTTAGAGCGAATTGGGGAAGTGGCATACCGGTTCACTTTACCGCCACAACTTTCAAGAGTTCACAGCGTATTTCACGTAACCCGACCCTTCTCATGTTCTTGATTGGGTTGACTTGGAGGTAGATGAGGATGCCTCTTACGAAGAACGACCGGTTCAAATATTAGATATCCGAGAGCAAGTGCTACGGGGCAAAACTGTACCGTTGGTAAAGGTGTTGTGGAGACACCATGGGGTTGAAGAAGCGATGTGGGAATGGGAGGCGGAAGCTCACTCCAAATATCTGGATTTGTTTGAAAATGCTTAAGTTGCTTTTCTTTGTAATATTCCCTAGTGTTGTGGGAAACGTATTTAAAGTTGTTAAACACATGTTGTTATGTATGTTGTTATGTTAAGCATGAAGTAGTTACGGATTGTCATTTCATTGTTTCATGTTTAGGTTAATGTGGACGGTTGTTGTTAATGAAATAACCATAGTGGAAATGGTGAAATTTGGTTGGGAGTTAATATTGTGATTTGAAAATGAAATAGCCTGGTTTTGATCACTAGAAACCCCTTTGTTTGGGTAATTTGATTTGAAATTTCGGGGACAAAATTCTTTAAGGGGGGGGAGGTTGTAGCGATCCCGGTTTCGACCCTTCTTTCATGTTTTGCCACTTCACTGAGTAGGTCAGGGATCAAGCTGCCCAGTCAGCACTCGGAGGTCCAGGGGGCAGCACCTCTTGGCGGGTTCGAGGCAGCGCCCAGGCAGGGATGAGGGGCAGCGCCCCTGAAGCAAAAATGCAAAATGCATTTGAAGTTGCTTGTCTGCTCAAGCGGCCGTTTATGCGCTCGAGCGGAGAATGTTTGATTCTAGAAGTTTGACCTGTTTGCAAAAGTACTGGGAATGTGTATTTGATGCTCGAGCGGGGCTTTCCACGCTCGAGCAAACCATGTTATATCAGTTCGTGAATCTGATATTTCAAATCACTTTTGTATATCTCTCTAAAAACATTTCCTCTCCCTTCTCTCTACATTTCCCTACGCCAAATTGGATCAAAACCTTGATTTCTCAAGATCCATTAGAGTTCTGCTATAGGTTCTTCATCAAAGTTGGTTAACTTCTCGAGGGCTTCGTTGTGTGCAGTGAAGATCGAGTTTCGACACCGTTGATTTTGGGGGTTTCATCTCATTTCTTCTTCAAAACTTGAGATAGGGATTTTCTTAGAGTTATATATATATATATATATATATATTTCCAAGATCTAGATGATTTTCAAAATCATCTTTCGATAGCTTTGAAAATTGATTGTTGATTCAAGAAGTTGAATGATTTTGAAAGTAGGTTTGTCTCTTGTTCTTTTAAAATGATCTTATGGGTTTGATCTTCGTTGATTGAAGAAAAGATGATTTTGGAAAGTTTTCTTTCAAAAGATTTGAGTTGTATAGTTTTGATGAGAAAAGCTAGAATTTGGGAATTTTTTAAAAGAGAGTGAAAATCTATGAATGATATTGTTATATTTATTTTGTGTGTCAAAATAAATGGATGTTTCGAAAATTTCTTATTTATATTTATATAAATGATGAATTTCAGGGAATATGAGATTTGTTGTTCATTTTGGAAATTATTGTTCAAAACGTTGAAATAGTCTTGAAATGACTAATTGTTGAGGATACTTGAGAAGAGTGAATTGTGTTATTCCTTGGATGATGAATTGGAATAAAAGTATTTATATTCATCTTGTGTTATTGGCATATCAATTCATTTGATTACATTAAACTTTGAAAGTTGATTTGAAAACTTGCATTGAGAAAAGAATGTTGAGAAACAAGTTTTCATGGAATGGTTTTGTGGTAAATACGTTGGTAAGTCTTGATAGGTGGTGCAGATGATATTAAATAAGTTGGCCTGAGCGTCCATGGTGAAAGACCAGAAACTGCGCGGATAGGTGTCGAGCCTTCCAGTTAATACTGGTAAAAATGATAGATTACAGGTGTCGAGCCTTTCAGTTAATACTGGTAAAAATGACAAATTGGTAGTACTTGTATAGTCTACTTACAGACACCAGCCTAGGGATTACCAGAGTCGTATTTAACGCTCTTGAAATGAATTGTTAAGTTTTGAAGAATTGAAATTGCATGACATCATTGGGCATGATGGTTTTCAAAGCTGAAGATATGATTTTGTTTCAAAAGGGCATAGCATGGCATGTGCATTTCATCTCTTGAGACTTGTATAAAATATATATACTTTGTTTAGGATTTCCTACTGGGCTTTATACTCACCCTACGGGATTTTTGTACAGGAAAAGATATGGTGATGTCACCTAACTAAAGACGAGGAAGTGTGTGTTGAGAGTACGAGACTCTCATTTTGCTGTGACTCTGTGTGTAAGCCAAGGGTTGTATGTTTGTAGGTTTGAATAACCATTTTGTGTAACCAGGCTCAAGCCTTGGAAACTTGTAAACCCTTGGGGATATTTATTTGTTTATTTACTTGTTATTGGATTAATGTATTGTTGCATGAAGAATTATTGTATCGTGTAATGTAAGCTTGGAGATTTATATTTGGTTTTCCTTGAAAACGCCATAATTTTTGTATTATCATTTGGGCTAGAAATTTGGGGCATTTCACCCTAATTTTTAATAATAATGCTCATTTGATAAAAAGGGTTTTGATTGTGGAAGAACCATGTCATGAATTAAAGAATTTGATTAATGACTGGGTAATTTATTTGTGATTAAATCGGGTCTTATGATTTTAACATTTACCTTGTGTTGGGTTGATTTTAGTTAAATATAACGAATTAATAATTTGTTAAATTGTTTAAAAAAAAAAAAAAAAAGGATTTGACCATGAGATTAGGAATTATGGTCAACGCCCTTGTTGAGTTGGAATTGAGCGGATTATGACTTGTTATCCATGGGTTGAATCTTTGGTTAAATGAATGAAACGAGTCTCTTTTATTGTACATATTTATGTATATAATTGGTGAATTGCAAATTGGGAATTTTGGAAAGTAATTTTGGAAAAATAGTGATGATTGTAACTCTTTTACAAATTAAGAAGGAACCTTGAACAAAGTTGTGAACCTTGGAATATCATTGTTGTTGTTGGATTTAATGCCTCAGAAGAATGGGATGATTGTATTCCGTGCATTAATGCATATTTCTTAGAGGTTTTGTCCTTGGTCATCGGTAGAGAATGACATTGTGAATGTTAATATAGTTATGTGTCTGTAGTACACTTGAGTTATCTATGAATGTTGTATAAGTGATGGTTGGAAAATGTGTAATGTGCTAAGAATTAGAGGTACCATTACCTTCCAGCTAGTACCTGGAGAATTGGCTGCGCTGAGAACCAGAGGTGCCATTACCTTCCAGCTAGCACCTGGAGAATTGGCAGAGGTACCATTCCCTTCCAGTCGGTGTCTAGTAAATTGACATTTCCTTGTAGAAAGATGTATGATTGGCTTACCATGCTTGAGGTAGGTAGAGTGGAATTTATTTATTACTATTGCTTCGGTATATTTGAGTATATCATGTGTTACGATAGTGGTGGTTTTTGGAAGGCTGAATTGCTTAAACTGTAAAAGTAGATAGTTGTTAGATGCTTATCGTGTTTCTTTTTGTACTAAAGGTATACTTGCATGGGCATGGATGTGTGGGAAGTAGACATGAGTAATGTGTTGAGATTGTAAGAAACGTGAAAGTTATCGGGTACTCGTAAGCATATTTTGAAAAGTCAGATCAAGTGTAAGTCTAGAAAGGGTGAGAAAGTGTAAAAGGTTTTTGGTAAAAGTCTTGCTTCAAAAATTGTTATTTGTCATATAAAATTTGGTAAAATGGTGCTAAGAGGAAGGAAATGCGAGTTCTCTACATTAACGAAAGAAATGAATGTTTTTGAGAAAAGTATATATGTAAGCATATTTTGGTTAAATCGTTACATTACTTATACAGTATGAGACTAAACATTCATGATCATAGCTATCTATAGGTTGTTATTGTTGAGGATCATGTTGAGATCCCTACTGGACTTTATGTTCATCCCACGTTGTTAATCTTTTTTCAGGTGAATATCGAGAAGTGCTACAAGGTCAAGGATCTTCCTTATGTGTTGGCCACAGGGCCTTTTATGTGTAGGCGGAATGCCATTGATGTAAAAGGGTTAAACCCTTCCTCTTGATTTAAATGATGTAAGCCTACGGGCAATTTATCTAATATAAATTCATGTTGCATTCATTTTATATCCGAATGAGAGAATTCGTACTTATGTATTCCTTGTAAGTATAATGAGCTTCTGTATGCTATCTTTGAATTCGAATTTATAATAATGGATTTAGTAATGGATTCCGAGCAATAAAAAAGTGGGGCGTGACAGTCATCACTTTTATGACTACACAAATCTAATTATTAATATATATTATTCTGTATAATTGTTCTATATAAAGTTTTGCATTAATAATTTGTGTACAAGAAAATTAACCTATGGAGATTAATTGGTTCAATCTCAAGTCTCTTAGTTACATATAATAATATTATAATATTTAAGTGACTCAAAATCATATATATAAAATAAAAACAAAAAAGGCGGGAAATTGTGAGAATGGCCGGTTACCTGTTCCCAAGGTCTTTCCTTGGGCTTTGTTGTGCATATATATGTAAGAGCATGCTTCTCCAATGGCACACACAACCTCATCAAAGGTGGACAAGCATGCCTATGGGATGGCAATTCAAACCAATAAGAAATTTTGCTTAAGATAAAATAAAGTAAAATAATAAAATAAACAAATACAATTTAAACACCCATTTCTCTTCCACAATGCCTACATAAGGACCTCATCTTCAACCACCTTCAGATATATATGGCTGAGTAAGGGAGGAAGAGAAAGAGTAGAAATGAAAAGAAAAAGAGAGGAAGATGAGAGGGTGCTTGGTCGTCACCATTTCAAAACTAATCTTGAGGATAGTTTGTAAAAGCTCTTGAGGTAGGAATAATCAACCACTATCCTCCCTTAGATATTTTTTTTAACTGAATCTATATATTAAAAATATGCAAGAGTGTGCATTGTTAATACACACATAGCAAGAATAGCTCAATGCATGTTTTCTTTTTGATAGAATAATAATTTCATGATTATATGATTTCTATTCCTTCTTGCAAACATAAATTAGATGGTTTAGCTACTGATTTTATTTTCTTATGTGTTCAAATATTCTCCATTGTTTGAAATAATCTTCATGGGGGTAAATGAGATAACGTTGGTTCATTTTTACTCGAAACTTATATTTTCTTCACTGTTTCAGATTTTATCGGAGGTAAAATGCTTTAATAAATTGAAAATAACTTGTGTCAAAAATCTGATGGTACTTGTAGTATATATAGGTGTTCTATACTGTTAGGTCCCTTGTTTTTGTCAATCCTGCGAACAACTTTGTTAATTGAGTTGTAAATATTTCCTTACTGTTTTGTCTTCCTCGCTCGAGCGAAGGAGTCCTCGCTCAAGCGAAGGACTGCGTCTGGCAAAAAAACCTAAAAGAGATGAATGTGTGCTCAAGCGAAGAACTGTGTCTGCATAAAACCTGAAAGAGTTTATTGTTCGCTCGAGCGAAGGTTTCGTGGCTCGAGCGAAGGCACTTATGGAAATCACGCAAGTTAAGGTTCTCGCTCGAGCGAGAGAAGCTTCGCTCGAGCGAGCTTCAAAATCCAGGATTTCTATAAGTAGTTGTTCTACTCCAAAATTAGGATTACTTTTCCAGATCTACTTTGAGGTTTTCTAAGGTTTTCTTCTGGAGGTTTTTTTGTGAGTTTTCCTTGATAAAATTGAATGAGTATTAAACTCATGAATTGAGAAGCACATATCAAGGAGGTTGATCGAATACATACAAGAGTGTTATTCTTCGGTGGATTCCAAAGATTCAAACGTAGAGTTTCAAAGGCATTTGATTCTGTATATAGTCGTTGATTCGACAAGTGAAGTTGTGGATTCAACTTCAGATTAATCAGTTCCGAGACGAACGGTTGGTGAAAAAGTTATAGAAGGTGTGAAGACAAATTGACTGAGTTGGATAATTTGTGTGTTATTTTTATAATCTTTCTTTCTTCAGTAGTGGATTGATTAGTGGCGTTTCGCCCGTGGTTTTTGATTACAATTGAAGGTTCTTCAATTGTGGTTTTTTCCACGTAAAAATCGTTTATGTCGATTAATTGTTTATTCAGAAAAACAACAATCTAAATCACTTTCGTAAGTTCTTGATGATTTAGATTGCGTGTTTTGAATAATTGGGATTTGGAATATTTTAATCTTGATCTAATCACGAATCACTTAGGATTTTCAATTGGTATCAGAGCAGGTCACTCTTTGTTTTTATCAAAACTATAGGAGTGTGATTTTGTGTGACTAGTGATATGGATTCTATTCGTGAAGGTAACTCGACCCATAGACCTCCTTTACTCGATGGTACAAACTATTCTTATTGGAAAGCTCATATGAGAGCATTTTTAAAATCCATCAATGAGAAAGTTTGGCACTGCGTGATCTATGGAAGGAGTGAACCTATTGTCACCATTGATGGTGTTGATATTCCTAAACCCCTTGATAAATGGGACACAACTGATTACCAAAACTCGAGTTGGAACAGTAAGGCTCTCAATTCCCTGTTTTGCTCTGTCACACCTGAAGAGTTTCGTCGTATCTACACGTGTGAGGTAGCAAAAGAGGCTTGGGACATTCTTGAAACGATTCACGAATGTACTACTTCTATCAATAGGTCAAAACTTCAACGTCTCACCTCCACCTTTGAAACCCTTTTTATGCGCGATGATGAGACGTTTGATGATTTCTATGCAAAACTTAGTGATATCGTGAATTCCTGTTTCACACTCAGTGAAAAAATCCCTAAAGCTAAAGTTGTTGGAAAAATTTTGAGGTCTTTACCCGAGAGGTTCCAATCAAAAGTGACAGCCATTGAGGAGGCTCAGAATGTTGATACCCTCAAGCTTGATCAGTTGGTTGGAAACTTGCAGACTTATGAAGCCCACCAGATTTCAAAGAAAAAACAAAAAGATAGTGTGGCTTTCACTAGTGCTCATGAGACTGCAAAAACTCCGGAGATTGAATTTGATTTAGAGTCTGAGATGACGGCTATGTTTACTAAACATTTTAAAAAAAATTTGAAGAAAAAGAAGCCTAATTTCAGAGACCCTATTTCAAAAGACAAGAGTAATGAAAAACCCAAAACTTTTCCATCAAAACTTGCTCCAAAAACTAAAAAGAAGATTGTAAAAGGGCAAGGGGTCAAGTGCTATGAATGTCAAGGGTTTGGTCATATTGCCCTTGAATGCCCTTCGAAAAAGAATCGAAAGAAAGCTTACACTGTGACTTGGGATGATGAAAGGGGGTCGGAGCAAGAACCCGAAGAACCTGAATCCGGTGAAGACGGGGATAGTGCTTTCATGGCATTTTGGTCCACTTTCACTCAACCTCTTCCAAAGCCAGCGGAATTAGCTCATGGTCAGAACCTGCATCATGCTCCCACCTTTGATGGGAGTAACTACCTGTATTGGAAGATCAGAATGAGGGCTTTTCTGAGAGCTTTTGATCCAGAAGGCTGGCAGGCCATTGAAGAAGATACAGAAAGTGCTGACAATCCAAGCAATCAGAGAGCCCTGATTACTATTCGTGGAGCAATTTCTGATGAAGAACAGCAACGGGTTGCTCATTGCACAAAGGCTAAAGATGCATGGGAAATTCTGAGCCAATTTCATGAAAGAGGAGATTCACCTTCACCACTATCCAGCAACTTTTCTGCCTTAGTTGCCCGACTGGATGAGGTCAAGAAGAATGAGGAGCAAAAAGATGATAATGAAACATCTGAAGACAATGATGAGATTACTGGTGATGATCTACAACAAGCTTACGAAAAGCTTTATGATGAATCTCTGAATCTGTCTAAAATTAATGACAAACTCACTCTCAAGCTCAAAGCATGTGAAAGTGAGAATGTGAAGCTAAAAGGAGAACTTGTAGCAGCAAAGCAGAATGTCATCAAGATTTCAAGTGACAGGCAAGACCTATGTGGAAAACTTCTATCCTGTGAAACTGAAAGGAATGAACTTCTGAAAATGTATTCCACATATGAAGAGAAGCTTGAAAGCCTTGAGATGTCACAAGCCACATTGGAAGAGATAGTCTGTCAGAAAGATGAAGAACTCCATATTGCTAGAGCCACAATTGCTATGTGGAACAAAGGTTCCAAATCTTTAGAAGACATCCTCGGGTCTCAACAAATGGGTTGTGACAAAAGTGGGCTAGGCTATGGTGCGACAGCTCACAAGGGACAGGCCTCTACTTCACATGACCTAAAGACTCAAGCAAAGGGAAAGTTAAAGGTAGACCAGGGTGATCCCTCTCTTCATCTACCTAAAGGGGGTAAGATTAACAAAAGGGAGCTAAAACCTATTTTTATTTGTCATCACTGTGGTAGGTATGGCCACATTCGTCCTTATTATTTTGAATTGTTTGGTAAGGCGTCTCAAAAGGGTAGAAATTCGAATACTTTTTTGGTTAGGAGACAACCTTACATGTCTAGGCGGAATACCAAGATTTATGAGGGTGTTCACAACGCCAAGACATTTACCAAGACCACTAGACCTGATTTTGTTAAGACCAAAAATATTTGGGTGAGAAAAGATGATTTGACTTGTTTAGTTGTTCACACTGCTCTAAAAGCACGTGACTCACACATGTTGCATCTTGATAGTGGGTGCTCTCGTCACATGTCCGGTAACAAATCCTACTTCACCTCCCTTGAAAAATATGAAGTAGGAATTGTTACCTTTAGAGATGGCGACACTTCTAGAGTTGCTGGTCTTCCCAAGCTTGAAAATGCCTTACTTGTTGATGGTCTTAAAGCAAATTTTTTGAGCATTAGTCAAATGTGTGATTCCCATCATGAAGTATTATTTTCAAAAAATAAATGTGAAATTTTGGATAAAAAGGGAAATACTGTCTTACATGGAGTTCGCACATCTGATAACTGCTATAGGATTGTTACTACTAATGATCTCACTTGTCACTCAGCCATCATAAGTAACATTGATTTGTGGCATCAAAGATTAGGTCACATGAATTTCAAAGACCTAACTAAGATAGCCAACAAAGAGCTTGTGAGAGGAGTACCTAAATTAGGTAAGAATTTGAATCATGTGTGTAGACCATGTCAACTTGGGAAACAAACCCGTGCCCCTCATAAAAAGGTGAACAGCTTTACAACCAAACGTCTTCTTGAATTGGTTCACATGGACTTAATGGGACCTACTCGCACTGAAAGCATTGGAGATAAAAGATACATTTTTTTAACTGTTGATGATTTTACTCGTTTTTCGTGGGTAAATTTTTTAAGAGAAAAATCGGATACGTTTGATGCTTTCCAGGCCTTAGTCCTTAAAATCCAAAATGAACAGGGTGTTTCCATTGGGCGTATCATAAGAATCCGAACTGATCATGGTCATGAGTTTGAAAATAGTTCGTTTTTGGATTTTTGTGATATGCATGGAATTAAGCATGAATTTTTTGCACCTATTACTCCACAACAAAATGGAGTTGTTGAGAGGAAGAACAGGGTTGTTCAAGAGATGGCTAGGGTCATGCTCCTTAGTAAGAAACTTCCTCCAAAGTTTTGGGCTGAAGCCCTAAATACTGATGTTTATGTTATAAATCGCGTGTATTTAAGGCCCGGCACTTTACAAACTCCATATGAATTGTGGAAGGGATTGAAGCCTAATGTAAAATACTTCAAAACTTTTGGGAGTAAGTGTTACATTTTCAAAGATAGAGAGCCTTTGGGAAAATTTGACTCCCGAAGTGATGAATGTATTGTTCTAGGGTATTCAACCACTAGTAGGGCTTTTTGAGTCTATAACCTACGAACTTCTTCTTTAATGGAATCTATCAATGTGGTTATAGATGACACAGGTTCCCCTACTCCAGCAACAAATGAGGATGACAATGGTGAGTCTCCAATCTTGGATACTGTACCACAAAGTCAAAGAGAAGCTAAGGTCTAAGCACAAAAAGTTGAGATAGCACCATCCTCACAGGTAAGTTCAAGTCCAAAGAGTGCACAAAGAGACATCACTCCTGATGCTTCTGTCACTACAAGTCTTGAGTTCAAACCATCAGCAAGAGTGAAACTGAATCATCCAGCTCAACAGGTGATTGGAAGTGTATCGGATCGAATGAAAACCCGAAGACAGATTCGGGATGAGGTATCACACATGTGTTATGTTTCATTAATTGAACCTAAGAATTTCAAAGAGGCCTTGTTAGATGATAGTTGGGTCAATGCTATGCAAAAAGAATTAGGTCAATTTGAACGTAACAATGTTTGGACTCTAGTTCCCAGACCTAGAGACATGAATGTGATAGGTACAAAGTGGATCTTTAAAAATAAATCTGATGAGAATGGTATTGTGGTTAGGAATAAAGCCAGGTTGGTTGCTCAAGGTTACACTCAAGTAGAAGGTGTTGACTATGATGAGACGTTTGCCCCAGTTGCACGTCTCGAATCTATTCGTATTTTACTTGGTGTTGCTTGTTATCTTGGTTTCAAATTGTTTCAAATGGATGTGAAAAGTGCCTTTCTGAATGGGTACTTTAAAGAAGAGGCATATGTTGAGCAACCAAAAGGGTTTGAGGACCCTAAATGTCCAAATCATGTCTACAAGTTAGACAAGGCTTTGTATGGGTTGAAACAAGCCCCTCGGGCTTGGTATGATAGACTTACTACCTTTCTTCTTGATAATGACTTTCAAAGGGGTAGTGTGGATAAGACTCTATTTGTGAAACATACTAAGTCTCATATTCTTGTTGCTCAAATTTATGTTAATGATATTGTGTTTGGATCCATTGCTGATCATCTTGTGGAATATTTTTCGGATTGCATGACACACGAGTTTGAGATGAGCATGACGGGAGAGTTGTCTTATTTCTTGGGTCTTCAAATTAAAGTCTCCTTCGGGTATGTTTGTTTCTCAGACTAAGTATGCTAAAAATCTTGTGTCAAAGTTTGGTCTTGAGTCTGCCAAACATGCACGCACTCCCATGAGCACCAGTCTTCACCTCTCCAAAGACTCCTCTGGTGTTGATGTAGATCCTACCCTTCACAGGAGTATGATAGGGAGTCTTCTGTATCTCACAGCCAGTCGTCATGATATCTCCTTCAGTGTCGGTGTTTGTGCCCGTTACCAAGCCAGTCCTAAAGAGTCTCACCTTCTTGCGGTCAAACGCATCATCAAATATGTTAATGGGACATTGGGGTATGGGGTTTGGTTTTCTACTGATTCTACAGCTGAAATTACTGGTTTTTCTGATGCCGAGTGGGCAGGGTGTGCTGATGATAGGAAGAGTACATCCGAGGGTTGTTTTTACCTTGGGAATAATTTGGTCTCCTGGCATAGTAAAAAGCAAAATGCCATCTCTCTTTCAACTGCTGAGGTTGAGTACATTGCTGCAGGAAGTTGTTGTGCACAAATGCTGTGGATGAAGCAAATGCTTCATGACTATGGAATAGAACAGAACACTCTCACTCTTTTTTGTGATAACACTAGTGCCATAAACATTTCAAAAAATCATGTCCAACACTCTCGCACCAAACACATTGACATTCGTCATCATTTTATTCGAGAGTTAGTGGAAGAGGGCCTTGTTGTTCTTGAGCATGTTCCCACTAAGCTTCAAAAAGTTGATATTTTTACAAAACCCCTTGATCTTCTTCGGTTTGAGTTCCTTAGAAAGACCTTGGGAGTCATGCTTGATCACTAGAGTGTTACTTGTTCCTTGAGTAGGTGTGAATGTTTGGCTTTATGTGTGCTTGGGTGCTATAATCTCTTTGTCATTGATCCCTATTTGTCTTGCATCCATCTTTATATGTACACTATTCATGTTGCTTACAAGATCTCACGATTCTTTGTTCATAGCTCATTTTGAATGCCCATGCTCATTAACCTCATGATCTCATTCTGTACACATCCTTGAGATAAATTGTTGCAGGGGTTTCTGCACAAGTGATCAAAGTTCTCTATGGACCACTAACAGTGTTTCTTGTACTTTTACAATGGAATTGACTGATACTAGTATATCATGGGTGATGTTGAGTCTCTTAACCATCTACCATCATTTTTTTCACTTCCACGGTTTCTCCCTCAGTAAATTGGAGTCCGAGCATTAGGAAAAGGCTACCTCAGAGGCACCAACCAGGCCATCCTTTTTTATTTCATTCTTCTTTGGTTTGGTTTCCATACTCTTGAGCGTGAATGCCACCAGTGAGTGCCCACAAGAAAGAAAAAGTCTGGAAAAAAAAATAAACAAATAAAAAAAAGGATTCATTGATTGAGGGGGAGCCTCCGCTTTTACTCAACAAATACCCCGTGATTCCTAGTGGTTTGACTTTTCTCTGTGATGTCCAGTTACTCTTGTCGGAGGTCCAACCATCCGATCACTACGAGGATTAACTCTAGCTCAGTGGACTCTCATGGGTTGCACACACACACTTTATTTTGTGAGATCTCATGTTGGATTTTGAGTTGTACATTCTCATGTAGCTTATGATCACTGATTATATTTTATCTGCTTTGCTCATGATTTCCAGTGTCATTTTTTAAAAAAATTGCAAGTTTACAGGATTCATGATGTGCGGATTATCTTATCTTAGTGTCAATTTTGGCCAAATGTGATCATCTACTTGTGTTCTAGGTCTCACTTCATGATATTGAGTCTCATGGTTTTTTGTTTTAAAAAAAAAATAAAAAATTTGGTTTTGTTTTTTTTCTCTTTTTCGCTCGAGCGACGAAGTCCTCGCTCGAGCGTGCTTCTGCTCCTGCATTAGACCTGAGAGTGTGTGTTCTTGGCTCGAGCGAACTCTTGCACATTTTTGACCTCGCTCGAGCGAGAAAGTCTTCGCTCGAGCAACCTGTCGAGGTTCAAATTCTGACACTGAGTCTCTTTAGTTCATTTTTTTCCCACCTCTTCGTGTTTCTCTCTCTATCTCCTAGGGTTTTTGTGCTCTCCATTGCTGGCCTCGTCTGAGGTTTCTCTCTTGATTTTGGGGTTTTTTCGTTCCCTCTTGTGGATTCTCCGTCGTTGGTAAGTTTTTTTTTTTTTTTTTTTCGTTTGTCATGAGAATGTGAGTATGCTCTGTTTTAATCTCGGTTTTATTATTGTTGTTTTTTCTTATTTCTCATGATTTCGAGTCTCTCTTGCATCTAGGGTTCATGATTTCGCATATTGTACTCTGCATTCTACTAGGGTTTCACATTTGGGGTTTAATTTCTGGGGTTGTTTCATATGTTTGCTTAGTGGTTTAATATTTTAGTGTTTAATTTATGGTTTTCGTACATTGCTTTTCAGGTAGTCTCTGATTCACCTGTTTTCTTCATAACCTCCATATTCTGCTAATTTATTATGCTTATGTTTCTAACATTCTTGGACTAATGGTGTTTCACTGTGTTCTTTGGTTTGGATTTGGGGTTGTCTATTTTTATTTGGTCTCATGTTGTGGGTTCCTATTTTTTCTTTCTGTGTTTGTCTTGCTCTGTTTGAGTTGTCTAGACATGGCTGAAAGCTCCAAGCGTCGTAAAACTACGGTTTCCCGTCCTTCTTTCAACACTGACAAATTCGAGTCTAAAGAAAAGTCTAAGTTGTTTAGGGAGTCGTTTGCCACTCGGAAAGTCCATTTAGAAAGAAATGTCCTCCCCAATGCCTTTGAGGTTCTTACCATTCCGTCTTTATTTGATCCATTAGGCGGAGATCAAGTGTTGCATTTTTCGGGGCCACAAAATTTGAGTCTCATCCGGGAATTTTATTGCAATATCCATTCAATTCGCAAAGAAATTCCGGCAACCTTTACCACTTGGGTTAGGAAGAAGTCTATTATTATCACTGGGGATGTGTTTCGGGTTTTTCTTGATCTTCCTGAAGTTGATAATTTTCATTTTCCATTTCTTACTCGGTCCGGTGTTGATTTTGATCGTGTTGCGTCTGAATTATGTGGTGTTGACCGGACTTGGCTTGCTGGGGCACTCATTCAGCAAAATGAGTTGCTTCCTCGGTTCCGTCTTATGAATATCATTGTGTGTGCAAATGTTCATGTCACCACCCATTCCTCGCACATTACCCAGGACCAGGGATATGTGTTGTATTGTATTCATCATAGACTACCCATTGATCTTCCAGAGATGATCGTTTCCAAAATGATTGGGGTCTTTGGGGCGTCCTTATGGGTGTTTGCTTACTCGTTTTCTCACTTCTCTTGATATTCCTATTTTTGATGATGATGAGTTTGCACATCCTATAAAACCCATCACAAAGTTCACAGTTTCCTAGAGTCAAGCCCATGTGAGGGGGAGTGTATCAAGGGTTGGGAGTTCTGGTACAGGTGATGATGATCCCCTTGCAGAGGAGGAGGAGTTTGAGGCAGCCACTGCCGGTGTACCTGATCTACCTGAGATGCGGCCTCGCTCATTTCGTGGCCAGCTGCAGATGTTTGAGCAGTCTGTCACTCGTTGCCTTGATCAGATGGATGCCCGACTCGATTCCCTTGACGGCCGCCTTGACCAGCAGAGTACCATGCTTGCTCAGATCCTGTCTATGCTTCAGATGCAGCATTCCCCACCTCCTCCTTCCTAGTTTTTGGACTATGGTTGTTTTTGCACAGTTTTTTTTTTTTTTTTGGGACAGTTTTGGTTCTTTACTTGGCTTGTTTTGATTATGGTGTCTATGACTGTTTTTGGGTTACTCCCGGACAAAAAGGGGGAGTATTATGTTTTTGGGGGGTACATATCTTTGTGTTTTGCAAGCAGGGTTCATTTTTTTTGGGGTGATGTATATGATGTATATGGGGTACTCATACTCATGATGTTTACATGTTTTTGGGATAGATGTTTGTGTCTACTCATGATGTTTCTTTGCAGATTACACTGGATTAGTTTTTTTTGGACTATATGATGATGTCTTGATGGTTTATTATGTTGCATAACAAATTCTCTCCAAGTTTATTTTGTGCAAATTGGTTGTTCATCAACATTGGTTTCACAGTTGGTTTTCATTGAGTTGTAATTGTTTAGCTAGTTCATGTGTTTTAGCTAATTCCTTGAGTTGTAATTGTTCTAGCTAGTGCATGTGTTTAGGAAATTGTGTTAGAAAGTTTTGTCTGGGTATTGACAAAGGGGGAGATTGTTAGGTCCCTTGTTCTTGTCAATCCCGCGAATAACTTTGTTAATTGAGTTGTAAATATTTCCTTACTATTTTGTCTTCCTCTCTCGAGCGAAGGAGTCCTCGCTCGAGCGAAGGACTACGTCTGGCAAAAAAACCTGAAAGAGATGAATGTGCGCTTGAGCGAAGACTATGTGGCTCGAGCGAAGAATTGCGTCTACATAAAACCTGAAAGAGTTTATTGTTCGCACGAGCGAAGGTTTCGTGGCTCAAGCGAAGGCACTTATGGAAATGACGCGAGTTAAGGTTCTCGCTCGAGCGAGAAAAGCTTCGCTCGAGCGAGCTTCAAAATCCAGGATTTCTATAAGTAGTTGTTCTACTCCAAAATTAGGATTACTTTTCCAGATCTACTTCGAGGTTTTCTAAGGTTTTCTTCTGGAGATTTTCTTGTGAGTTTTCCTTGATAAAATTGAATTAGTATTAAACTCATGAATTGAGAAGCACCTATCAAGGAGGTTGATCGAATACATACAAGAGTGTTATTCTTTGGTGGATTCTGAAGATTCAAACGTAGAGTTTCAAAGGTGTTTGATTCTGTACGTAGTCGTTGATTCGACAAGTGAAGTTGTGGATTCAACTTCAGATTAATCAGTTCTGAGACGAAGGCTTGGTGAAAGAGTTACAGAAGGTGTGAAGACAAATTGACTGAGTTGGGTGATTTGTGTGTTATCTTTGTAATCTTTCTTTCTTTAGTAGTGGATTGATTAGTGGCGTTTTTCCCGTGGTTTTTTATTACAATTGAAGGTTCTTCAATTGTGATTTTTTCCACGTAAAAATTGTTTGTGTCGATTTATTGTTTATTCAGAAAAACAACAATCTAAATCACTTTCGTAAGTGCTTGATGATTTAGATTGCGTGTTTTGAATAATTGGGATTTGGAATATTTTAATCTTAATCTAATGAAGAATCACTTAGAATTTTCATATACACGTGTAAATTTTTGTAAAATCATTGGACACCATTTTCTTACCGAAATAAATATTTGTCCTAAGTGTTGTTCACAACACAGCAGAAATAGTGACTTCAAATAGGTCACATTTTCTCTGAAAATTGTATTTTTCCACACGGCCACTTGGGATAGTTAGATATAAGAGTTATCTTTCATTTGGTACCGATTTCACAAAAAATGGATAAATCTAAAAGGAGAAATTGTAGTTTTACTAAAATGTGACAGAATCTGTCCAATTTTCTTGGAAAAATTATTTGACCATCTTCCATTGGTTTTTAGTCTTCAAACTCTTCTGGAAATATGTTTTAAACTCAAATATCTAGCAATTCATTCTAACCATACCTATTTTTGACACTGTTTGAAGCCCCTCTTTATTTTTCAAACACAGATCACCTGTGCTAGAAGTTGCTGTAGCTCACTATCCCAGAAACTAGTTTTCTTCCAAATTTTAGTTCTCCATTTTAAAATCATTTTTAACCCTAATATTCTTCGCAAAATATTTTCCTAACTCAATAAAATAACACCATTTAAAATATTGTAATGATTGAACTTCGTTTGGTATGGGTTTCATATTTTTCAGTCCGACCATACAGTGCTGGAAAGAAGAAGTGTGTGAAATTCTAAGAAATTTTGTGATGACTCCTAAGACATTCTATAATATTTATTTTGGTGGCCATACATGATTGTGTTGTGCTATATAAATCTTATGTCACTGTGGTTTTCAAACTAAAACTCGCATATGCATCAAAATGTGAATTTGACAAAGTAAAGAAACACGAAATTGAACCGATGCATTAAAGTTTAAAAGTGATGAGGTGAGCCCAGTTCACAGTCTTGCACAAGTGAGTTGCGAACCATAACATGGAACGGGAAGCTATTTCAGCTCTTATCGGTATAGGCAATATAAGGTTGGTGGTGCGGGTGTCACGACATAGACCGTTCCCTTGCGGCAGACCGTGATGTCAGGACTCGGGGTACGTAACCTTGGTGCGTGGGCATCATTGGTAGTTACAGAAAGTAACATTTGAATATTTGACCAAGGGGGAGTTAGAATTGCCCGTGGCCATTGCTTAGCGGTTGAGTGGAAATAGTGCTCTGCGGGGAGTTACTTAGACTTACCTGATAAACTAAACCTATGTGAACTTAAAAGAAAAGTTGGCATTTTCCTTATGATGAATTACTATTTCCGCTTGCCATTGTTCTTATTATCTATTGTTATTATTTCAACTAATAGCATTCTTGTTATGCTTATTAAACGCTGTTTGTTACTCTATTACTACACAGTATTCATTAATTGTGAGTATTATTATCGGGGTGGGTATTTTCGGGTTATAATATCTTATTGAGCTCGTCGCTCATTGGCATTTCCGTTGCCCTGGCATTTTATGCTAGGTATCAAATAAACCAAAAGAAACACCGAGGTCTTGGAAGGCAACATTCAGCCTTGGTTAGCTTGAAGTGTGCCCAAGCTCCATGAATCCTTTTTCTGAGTCTTCTAGTTTTTCTCTAGTTTCCTTTTTATATTTGTGTTTTTCTTTCATGAATGTACTAAGACTAAGTTTTAAGTTTGATTGGAGTTGTAATTTAAGAACTTTTAATTTCTGTTTTGTTAATTAATGAATGATAGCAAACTTGGTGGTAACAATGATTAGAAGTTCTTAGTTAAGAAAATTGATTTTAAGTTTTAAACCTTATTATGATGTCCTTAAATTTTGGGGCGTCACAAAGTGGGTCATACCAGGGTCATTGGAAAGTCTGATACAGTGGTGGTTACAGTGGAGGTTTAGAAAGAAGGAAAGGCAAGTTTGGAGAGTTTTTCTTATATCAGTAATTTGATCCTTGTGGAATTTCAGAAATTATAGTGTTTTCAAAGGCACACAACCAAGCATTGAGGAGCTATCTAAGCTTATCAAAGTTAGGGTGGCCTTATGGATGAAAGCACAAGATATAAGTTGCTTCTACTCCATAGATGTTGAAAATTCTTAAAAGCCCAGGCGATAATGATTTGTGATTATGATTCAATTTTAAAAAACAAATAAAATAGAAAAGACAAAACCAATATGGTGGAGCAAGTAAGGAATTTCAGATTTGCACCTCAAAACACACAAGAATATCCAAGAAACACAATTACTTAAAAACACAATGTGCACAATCTCTAGAAGATTCCTCATGAAAGAATGTGATGTAGCATGTGAAAAACATAGATCTCATGAGAAAAGTGTGTGTGTGTGTGTCTTGGAGTTCGACAAACACTAGATTCAAATCCTAGTAGTGATCTGATGGGTTGAGCTCTGACAAGAGAATCGGCGAATGACTGAGAAAAGTCAAACTTCTAGTGATCAAGGGATATTTGTTGAGTAAACGCGAAAGCTCCCCCTCAAACAATGGAGACAATTTTCTTGCGCACTCACCAGCGGCTTTCATGCTCAAGAGTATGGAAACCGAACTAGAGACGGATGGAAAGAATAAATGAAGCCTAGTTGGTGACTCTAAGGTAACTTTTTCCTCATGCCTTAAAACTCATATACAGAGGGATAAGCAGTGGAGATGCAAAAAAATGGTAGTAGGGTAACAGACTCAACATCACCCAAGATATGCTAGCATTGGTCAACTACTCAAGAAAAACACAAGAAACACTGCTACAAGTCCATAGAGAAATTTGATCACTTATGTGGAAAAGTTCGATATTTGCTAATCTAAGAGTGTGTACAAAATGAAACATACTAATCAAAGTACACACAATCCAAAATGAGAAATAACCACAAATGGCACACACACATTATCAAGTAATGGATTTCTCATCAATTCCAATATGCAGCAAGGACTCTTCTAAAATTTCAATCTTGCAAAACCATACTAGAAAAATCTTTTTGAATTTTTGATAAACTAAGCAAGAAAGAATAAAAAAAAAAAAAAAAAACCTAAAAGACCAAAAAATAAGAAGGAAAACAAACACACACACACCAGATAATCAATAAGTCAACCCAATTCAAGCTTCCTCACCCAAACCTCTGTAGTATAGACAATGTTATTCAAATTGCGGTTCTTGGATGGTGTCTTCACGTTTGGCTCCCTTTTCCTTCAATGGGAACCCGTCTTGACTAGGATACAACCCTCCAATTCAAAGGTCTAGCCAAACTCAACCTCGCTTTATGTTTGGCCTCAAGAAATTCAAAACAATGAGGTCTAATGTGACCCTTAAGCCCACAATGATGACAAATAAGAATGGGAAATCCGTGGATCATTTATTCGTACATTGTCCAATAGCGTTGAATTTATGGCATAAATTGTTTTCTTTTGGAAACATTATGTGGGTAGCCCCAAAAAGGAGTTCGCATATGCTCCTTGTGGATTTTCGCACATTCGAAGGATCAAAGAGAGCCAAAATGCTATGGTCATGTGCCGTCTTTGCAACTTTTTGGGTTCTATGGAGAGAGAAAAATGCGAGGTTGTTTGATGATAAGTTTCAGAAAGAGGGTTGTTTGTGGGATAATGTTTGTCACTTAACTTCTTTCTAGGTGTCGAGGAACTCTTTATTTCAGGGAGTTTCACTTTTTTTGGTAGCTAGAGATTGGTTGGCGGTTTGTGATATGTAGGATTTTGCCTGTGTTTAGCTTGTTAGGGGTTTTCAATTTTGTATTCTCATTGTCCTTTTGTAAAAGGATGCCTCATACTCATTTCCTTTTCTAATTTATCAATAAAGCTTTTGTTGTTGATCAAAAAAAAAAAGAAATGAATCGATATTACCCTAGCCTTGAAATCTTGAATGCTCTCATCCTTGGAAGTTAAGTCTTTGGATAGTGAGATGTGTCATTTAATGACACCAACTCCTCCTTTATCATTGGCCATGTATTGAGTACAAGGAGCCGCATCCACACTTTGTGCACTTGAAACTTTGACACTTTCGAGCAAACTCCAAGGAGATAATTTTCACCTCAAGCTTTTTGCCAGACTTTGAACAAGTCTCTAACTCTCTTTCAAGATCACCATTCTTCTCTTTCAATTCATCATGAGCATGAAGCAATTGATAGCTCTCCATTTCACATGTGGAAAGTTTGGCAATCAAAAACTCCATTTCATTTTAGAGAACACTAACTTCTGCTTAAGCTTCCATGAGCTCTTGCTCTACTCTCTCCTTCCCCTCTCTACTCAACCTGAGCTTGGTAGACAGTTTGATAGTAATCTTCGTCAAGGTGAAACTCCGCTTATACAACGTCTCATATGCTTCATGAAGAGTTACACCATCTATTTATTCTTTTGTGCTTGAGGACTTTCTACCACCATTTGAAGACCCAAAAGTGGAGCTTTCATTCTCATTCTTATCAATAGATAAATCTTCATCCGAAGAGTCAACACTTGATGCATGAGGAGTGGAATTGCCTTAAGACTCAACATTAGAACTTGCTTCCTCATAGATAAATTTTAACAAATCCCATGCTTCCTTGGCCGTCTCACAATGAGAATTATGAGTTCGCCCACCTTCCGAGATAGTATCTCGTATTTCCTCTAATGCTCTTGAGTTGTATCCAAAGTGTTGCAACTCAAGTTTAGTCCATTGCTCTTAAGGTTTCAAGCTTCTCAAGTCGGTTATCAAATCAAGTCCATATGGCATGTCGAACCCTTCCTCTATGATCCTCTACAGCCTTGCATTAAATGCCAATAACTACACCCTCATTCGAGCACTCCAGTATGAGTATTCAGATCCGTTAAAGTAAGGAGGGATGGAAAGATTCTGCCTATGAGCATACTCAACTTGCCCCTCGGCATTATCTATTCATCCCTCAACTACGAAAATCGCCATGAAAGCAAGAAATGGTTCATGCCCTTCTTTGCCTTGAGCCTTGTTGTCACTTTCATCCTTATCAGTTCATCATCCCAAGTGATAGCGAAGGTTTTCTCCTTCCTAAATCGATTAAGGCATTTTTGAGAAAAGTGGGCAAATCCTTGGCATTCATAGCATTGGACTCTTCGAGAATTTCCTTGAACTTTTCCTATCTTCTTCTCGATTGTAGACTCAATTTTGAGCTTATCTTTGCCTTTGGATTTATGAGTTGATTCCAAAAGGCTATGCTTCTTTTTCAGAAAAGACTTCTTGAAGCGTTTTTATAAAATTTTGTCATCTTCTAATCAAACTCACAATCCTCATAGGAAGCATTTCCAACTCTATGAGTACTACTAAAAGCAATAAAAACAACATCATCTTTTTGTTTCTTTTTTAAATTCATATGAGCCTCATAGGTTTCGAGATTCTAACCAAATGATCTAGCTTGAGGTTGTCAACATCTTGAGCCTCCTCAATAGACGTCCGTAACTTTTGAAATCGATCAGGCAAGGACCTTAAAATTTTTCTCACAATCTTGGATTCCAATATTTTTTCACCTAAATTAAAGTTGGAATTCACAATATCACTCAACTTGGCATAAAATTCATCAAATATCTTAATATTTTTCATGGAAAGGTATCCAAAACTAGAAGCGAGGTTTTGAGTATTTAACCAAAAGAGTGCCCTTATGAATAGTTTCTAATATATCCCATGCCTCTTTTCCGGCTTCACAATTACAAATACGGCTAAACTGGCACAAAATAAGGAATTGATAGCTTTACTAATCCAGCTACTATATTGGTAATCGATTGTGTCCCATTAGTCAATTGGTTTGGGGAACGTTAATCCATCAATGGTAATCGCTTTTAAAAATGCTCTCATCTGAGCTTTCCAAAAAGAATAGTTGAATCCGTAAAGTAAGGGTGGTCGCATTGTGGAATTCCCCTCACGAATTGAATCCGTTATCACAAATCAAATAAGATCTTGCTCCTATAGCTTTGAAAAAACAAAGATTGAGTGACCTGCTCTAATACCAATTGAAAATTCTTTAAAAAAAAACCCCAAGGTAATGATTTGTGATTATGATTCAATTTTAAACATTGAATAACAATCCCCATCAAACAATCAATAACAAATCGGCATAACGATTTAACATGAAAAAAAATCACAATTGGACTCCTCCAATTGCGATAAAAACCATGGGCCAAAGTCACAAATAATCCACTAAGAAAACAAAAAAGAATTACATACGAGAACCTTCAATTACTTAGCGAATTCACGTCCCGAATTGAACCGAACCCGATGTGCCTCTTCCACCACCGTCTTCACCTCGGAATTATTTCGCCCAACGTTAAATCCATGACGCTGATGTCGAATCCACGACGATGAGCCACTTTAGAACCCACCAAAGCTTCAAGCCCAAGTTCTCCAAAATCCACCGATGAATCCTTTTGTGAATGAAAGAACAAAAACAACCCTTGACGTTTGTCAATATGTAGCTCGTTGATCAATCGATCTCCTTCTACACATCAAGAAAACTCATATATAAACCCGCGCCAATATAAAATACTTTGTATTTTTACTTCTCTTTAAAAATCTGGACGGGTTCAACCCTAAAAATAGCAAATGGCACACTTTATACTAAACAAAGTGGCGAAGACCACTCTAGCACTCAATTTACCACTCAAGCGGTGTGACTAAAGGCAGTGCTCACCATAATTGTCAAATTGGGATTCGTACCGTGAATCGAAATAGCCTCGTACCAAATCGCGTATCGTGAATTGTAAAGATTCGGTAACTTTTTTTAAATTACTTAAAAACACATATTTACACATTTAGATGTTAAATATATCTTATGAATATGAAATATTTAGACTTAAATCAATGAAAATGTTATTTTAAATGATAATCACGTATTTTAATAGGTAAGAAATTAACAAAGGTTCCTATGTAAGATCACCATCTTACCTTGTTTCTTTTTTAGATATTTCTTATCAACCATTCTTAATAAAGCTAATAACCAAATAGACAAACTATCAATTTCCAAAGTAACAATGATTAACAATGAGCGAGGGTAAGGCTGCCCCTTGGTGACCTAGTGGTCAGGGGTTCGAGTCACAGAAACAGCCTCTCCACTTGCGAGGGTAAGGCTACGTATATCAACCCTTCCACAAACTCCGCTTAAGCGAGAGTTTCGTGCACTGGGCACGCCCTTTTATTGATATTTGAACAATAAGTATACATACTTTTCTAAGAAACAGTGAGCAAATAATAAGAACGAATTATTTAGAATCTTTTATTTTAAAGCCTAAAACATTTTAAAATGTATAAATGACCTCACACATGTAATATTCAATTATATTCAATTTAATAAAATAGCAATAGATAATTCATAGAATAACTTTAATCTTACATATTTTTAGAAAATATATTATGATTTTTTAAAGGAAAAAAAATGAGAAGAAATGTTAAAAATATGTTGGGTGTAACTGAATCTGAATGGATCCAATTAAAAACTTCATGATCACTAAAATAATAACAAATCATGTATATATGTTGGTTATTTTGGTATTAAACACTATTAAAAGTTGTATTATGTCATTTTCACTAAAAAGATAGAGAGAAAAAAAGAGTCGAAAATATGTCGGACACAATAATTTCAAAAATTGTATGAATCGTAAAAAGTGAATCGAATCGTGAATCAATTATGAATTGTGCGATTCATTAGAGATTTACTTCCAAAATAGATTTATCCCATAGATTTGTATCGATTTTACAAAAATTGCGAATTGAATCACGAATTGTAAGATGCTAATAACAAAGGTGCTCACATATAGGCCAACTGCTCGAGCGCAACACCCACCACTCGAATGGTAAAACACGCTTCCCAAAAATTCAGAACACAGACAGAAACACTAGATGAACCATTTCATCGCTCGAGGGAATGAAAGCCGGCTAGAGCGGTCAATCAAGGAATGCTCAAGTCAAGATACGGAATGTCAGCATAAACTCCTTTACACAAGCACAACTCGGGTTGGATTCGCATCTAAACTCTCGTAACCTCACAGATAAAAGAAAACAAAAGCAATTACAAATGAATGATGTTTTTGTCCAACGGGATTGCCAACTATAACAAAAACATAAAACAAAAAATAAATTTAAAAAAAAAAAAAAACAGCTAACAAATGTGATTGTGTCAAACATACAACAGGTGAGACCATCTCCAACGGTGAATCAAAAATTTCATCAAATTTGAGTAAAATTTTAATTTGATACCCGTTCACTCCAATGCTAAAACTAAAATTTTCATCAGATTTTTTCATGTTCTCGGTTATCCAGAAGGATGTCTGGGCAAATGTCCTGGAGGTTGTCCCCCAGACATAAACAAAAAAGCTATCAAAATTGCCCTTGATGGACATCAGGGAGGATGTCTAGCCCAATGGTAAATTTAAATTTGATGAAAAATGAAAGGCTCCCTTCATTTGATGAAAGTTTTAGTTTTGCCTTTATTTGATATGATTTTGGTGAAAGAGTTAGAGCGCCTCATTCGACGCTTTTCATCAAATTTCAAATTTCATGAAGCATTTGATACTAGATTGGAGATGCTCTGAGAAAATGTATCTGAACAATTTTGAAACTAAAACAGAGGTGCTGCTGCTATGTTGATCTCTCTTGGAAAATCGGTTCAAATGCTGATGTGTCTTGTGTTTTGCTAGCTTAGTTTGGCTGTTGATCCGCTAGCTCAGTTTGGTTACTGTTGTTTCTATCCTAGGTTGCTGTTGTTTCTACCCTTGTAGTCTGCTAGTTTTTCTGATCTATCCCCCTTTCCTTTTCTGTTGGTCTCTCACCAACGTTTTGGCTTGAGCTAGCGGATTATTGGGTGTTCTTCTTGGTGCCAACCTAGTTGGGATTTGGGAGATACACTTTGATGCTTTTTGCTCTTGCCTTCACTTTGTTGATGTATTTTCATATGCATTGTATATTTTGATTTCATCTATAACGCCCTAAATTTCTAGCCCAAATGATAATACAACAATCATGGCTCTTTCAAGGAAAACCGAATATAAATCTCCAAACTTACATTACATGATACAATAGTTCTTCATGCAACAATACATTAATCCAACAACAAGTAAATAAACAAATAAATACCTCTAAGGGTTTAAAAGTTTCCAAGGCTTGAATCTGGTTACACAAAACGGTTATTCAAACCCACAACACATATAGCCCTTGGCTTACACACAGTGTCACGACCCCATTCTGCCCCTAGTAGAATGGTGCCATGATGGCCAGTAATCTGAGATTACCAAAGGCCAATCTGCAAAGTCACACATAATCAGAGTATACATACGGGGCTTACATGTGCGGAAGCAATAAATTTAAATCTAATTAGTCCATAAGAACTGTGCATAGATTAAATGAAATGACATACATTTAACATAGTTTTATAATTTGAATACAAATAAAACAAGCATGTTACATCTTGATCAAAAGGCTTCTCAAGCTGACATATACAAAAGACATATAATACAAAGCTAAGAAGCATAATCTTCAAGATGCTAGCAAAAACATAAATCCAAAACATCTTGCAAAACACAACTAGGCGTCACCACCTTCTTGCTCATCACCTACATATATATAAGGAGAGGGTGAGCTTGGATACTCAGTGAATGATATTAGTAATAAAGGTTTAAATTAATGATATCCGAGATCTTTATCAAAACAATACATATCATAGCTTGTACAAAATCAAAGGATGAACCAAGTTCATCTATCAAGTCTTTCAAAGCTTCAAGGGATGCTTACTAGCATCAATATAATACAAGGGATGACATTCCTGACAAAACAAGGGAATAATCGACCCGGAATCGATTAGACAAACCCACCCGCACAAGGCCGTCGGTGGCAAAGGAGATATCTCAAACAAGGGTACTAGTTGCATTATAGTCCCCTAGCACTAAGGACTTTCCAAGAATGTCATCAAAACAAGATATACTTGATACAAAACTAGGGATAATCATTCATACTTGAACAAACACTTTTCCAAAACGAAACAAGCAAAGCTTTTATCAAAACATTAGAACATAGCTTTATTAAAAATAGCACTCACATAGCTCTTCGGGTGTAGGGATTAAGGCAAGGATCCAAGGCCTACAAGCACATAATAAAACCCCATTGAATGCATTTCAAGAAGACAAGAAGAGATGCTCAAAGATGGATATGAAATGCATCCCTAGAACAAGCTTTATATGAGTGCAAGTGATCCCGACATTTCTTTCAAAACTAAGTCAAGACAAAGCAAAACATGTGCTGGGAGTTAAAACTCTGTTTTTTTCATCTCGGGAAAACATGCTGGGTACCAACCAGGTCTTGGCCAAGGTCCCACACCTCTTGGCCGAGGTGTGGTCTCCTAGGCTTAGGCAAGAGTGGTCTCGGTGACCACACTTAGGGGAACAATGAAGTCTGGAAATATGGGTTTCCTTCTTGAAAAACATGAAAGACATGAACATGAAGAACATGAATGCCAAAATCATAACTTCCTTATTCAAAATCTGAGTTTTCGTTATATGAGTTCAAAAACATGGACCTGGGTACCGATAGTTGAAGTTCTTCTTGAAAACAAACACAAAAACATGGATCTTGATACAAACTTTCGAATCAAAACATGGTTTTATTTCAAGAACACAAGAACATCATTTTCTCTTTCTAAAACAAGCTTTAAATCAATGCATAGCTCATGAATCATGCTAGATCATGCAATGTGATCGAACAAACATAAAGAACAACATGAGTAAATCAAGAATCTAACCTCAAAACTTGGATCAAACGGTTTAGACACTAAGGATCGAGCTTGGAATCTACTTCTCTCTCAAGAACTCCTCTTCCTCTTCCTAGAGCTTCTCTCTCTCCTCAAAGACAAGGATATGACAAAATGATATGTTTTCTCACTCTGCCAGCTAACTTAACCCTCTACTAGGACACGTGGCAACGACTGGTTGGCTCTTCTCAAAAAGGTGACTGACTGACAAGACAAGATCAAGACAAAGGGTGTACAACAAGTAAGGTGACAAGGGTACTCTGACAAAGCAATGACCTCGGGTCAAGACATAGGCTTCAGCAAGAAGGTTTCGATGATCTCGGCTAGAAAGGATAACACTTGGCCTAGCTGTGCCACACCTCGGTCTAGGTCATACCAGTCCAGGAACAAGATCACTAGGTGTAAAGATCAAGGATGTTGGATGCCTAGGTGATGACATCTCAGCCTAGATGCCAGGGTGAAGGCGGAGGTCAACCAAAGTGGTTCCCAGATGGTCCTAGGTGTAAGAGGTTCAAAGGTGTGACCTAGGCTTAAGATGACCTCGGTTTAACACACACCAAGCAAGGAAGAAAGTATGCAAGCAACACTTAGACAAGACAAATCAAGGTCTGCAAATGCAAGCTTAACAAAACAAAAATCATGTAAATGCACGTGAGTTTGACTAAGACAAAGTGAGGGTTGTTACACATAGAGTCACAGCAAAATGAGAGTCTCGTACTCTCCACACACATTTCCTCGCCTTTAGTTAGGCGGCATCACCAGATCTTTTCCTGCACAAAAATCCCGTAGGGTAAGCATAAAGCCTAGTAGGAAATCCTTAACAAAGTATATTGTAACATGCCCGGGGGGTACCCGCGCGCGTTAAATAGTTCGGACTCCCGAGATCTCTTTGATCTAGTCTCACGAGTGAAATGTGAAACGTAGACGAGAGTCCAGATTTGGCAACTGTTATTGAAAATCCATTTTATTGCAATTTTGTCAAAAATGGACTGCGTCATCAGATCTCAGAGTCGCCACCTAATATTTTGGGAAATTAGGAAACCCATGACTCAGTGCCAAGGCCACTGTTCGTCGTAACCAAGGATGCTTGGCTCGGAACCTTAGGTATGAGAGGGGAAGGTCAATAATGAGCACCCCCGCTCACCCGATCAAAAGATCGGCCTCTACTAAACCATGATATGAATTTTATTTTCTTTATATGTTCATGTTCTGATTATTTAGTAAATCCTAAAATTTACTATGTGAAGCATACAAGTATAGACTAGTTTGCTCAAATTGGAACAATTCAATTTCATGTTTGTTTTTTAAAAAAGGAGTTTCAATTGGCCACTTAACAAAGTGGGCTTAAAGTTTGTGAATTTGCCACTGCAAAGTAGGCTTAAAACGTACATTTATTAAATTATTCCAATTCAAACAACAAGCCTTCATCCACAGGCATTCATACAGTTATATCAAGTAAGCAAGTAGCCTCATGGTAGAATACTAACACATAGTAAGAAAAACACACACAAATGGGATGCTAAAGCATAAAAACTTACATATTTACCGACGTCCCGCGAACAGCTACAAAACAAAGTTAGAAAATATGCATGATTCTATATACAGTGTCCTAATGCAATTCACTCATGAGATGCAACTAAAAATTCGGCTTCTAAGATATGACATGTGAATCATCTCAAGAACATGAAGTAACGCACATAATCACATAGGAATTGATTAAATCCACAAATACAAACTTAGCCGAATCAAGATGCATGAAACATGGATGCAAAGCATGAATATGATGAAAAAATAAATATGATGTTTATGTACAAATAAAGAAAGCAAGTAAAAGAGCGAGATAGAAAGAAGCGGGGCGGGGAATTATTACAAAATTTTAAAGAATAATTACAAACCAAATTAGAGAGGGATGAGGAGAATATTACAACAAAATAAAAACCTCATAATACACTCAAAATTAAAAAAAAATAAATAAAATAAAAAACTTCATGTTCTTTGGAACTGCCACCGGAAATTAGTCAACATTGGGAGATTACGCCATCTTGTCCGGGAGAAGCTAACCGACCGGCCAAATAGGCCGGCCGGCCAACTAGGCCAAGCAAAACCTGTCTTGTTGCGAAATCAAGAAAAGGCACAAAAAAAAAATGTAGGTGGCTTAACTAACCACTACCGGTTAGATTAAAAACACGAAAACAAATATAAAATAAAATAAAAAGTGCAAACTTACAACATAAACCTAAAACAATAAAACAAATATAAGATAGAACATGCAAGATTACAACAAAACTAATATGAGACTAATACAAGAAAAAAAATAAATATGAGGTAGAACATGCAAGATTACAACAAAACTAATTTGAGACTAATACAAGAAAAAAATAAATATGAGGTAGAACATGCAAGATTACAACAAAACTAATTTGAAACTAGTACAAGAAAAAAATAATTATAAGGTAGAACATGCAAGATTACAATAAAACTAATATGAAATTAAAACATACGAATAAAAATAAATAAATAAATAATAAATAATTATGGGCTAAACAAACCACTAGGATTATAACAACACACTATGAAATAAGAACTAACAAAATAAATATGAGATATAAAATATAAGAAAATGAAAGACTAAAAATTCACCTTCCAAAGAAAGATTGAACTTCTTGATTCCCAAACTCCCTCTTGATCACCCTCAAGTGTAGGAAGTGTGTTCTCAAATCCTCAATTCGAAATTATGGAGTTTATGGAGTTTATGGTGTGGAAAGTGGCTAACTCTCTAGTTTTTCACACTTTCAATCACTAAACACTCTTCCTTATGATCAAGGCAATTGATCTTTAGCTATATCAGAATTTTTGGAGTGGTTTTGGTGTATGGAAATGAGGAATTTCAGTAGCTATGGAAGGTATGGGGTGTATATGGAAGATAGGAATATTTTTGGCTCAAAAACTCAATTTTTCTCTTTTTTTTCACTCTTTTCTCACTCCTTTCTCTTCAATTCCGTGGTCCTTTTCTTCTCTCTTACAATATGATCATTCTATATAGGCAATGAGGGAGAGTAAAGGTCAAAAAGAAGGTGGGAGACAAGGTGGGAGACAAGAATGTGATAGGTGGGCAAATTTTCAAGGTGATTGCATGGGATACTCCTTTATGAATGCAAACAAAACCTCTTTTTGACAATGGGGGATGATTAGGTATAATGAAGGATGAGTGGATGCACTTGAATGGCTTAGAAAATAGGTAAATGGGTTGTCCCAACCGAACCAAAACCAAAAAAAAATAGGCTATTGTTGTTTTGGGCCGAGTCAACAAAATCTTATTTTAAGCCCAACTTCAAATGGGCATATCTCCCTCATATAGACTTGGTTTTAGGCGGTTCTTGGGTCCAAATTGAAGCCCCAGAAGTCTACTTTCCAATGGTGGTGGCCTCAAATTTAAATTCCAAGTGTACAAAGAGATATGCCTAATTTAGTAAAGGCTATCTCGGGCTGGGTCAAAAAAATCTGCTCTGAAGCCTAACTTCAAATGGGTATATCTCCCTTATTTGGACTTGGTCTAAGGTGGTTCTTGTGTCTAAATTGAAGCCCCAGAACTCTACTTTCCAATGGTGATGGCCTCACATTTAAATTCCAAGTGTACAAAGAGAAATGCCTAATTTAGTTAAGGCTGCTCATTTCCTTCTTAATGATTTGATACTCATTCTTTTCCTAAACCAGTTTTCTTTCATCCCCTCCTATTTCCTTCAACTCCAAACCTATAAAGAAGATGTTTTTAAATATTTTTCAAAAAAGTTCACATCTCTTCCATTTATTTCCACTTTGTCCTTACTCAGTTTACTAAAAAGTGCAATATTTTAATCGAAATGGGAGCCTCGGGACATTATAGAAACCTTTAAAAAAAACATATTTTGAAAAGAGGGTTTTAAGGTCTAAAATAGTTTGGCCAAAAAATGGGTGAAGGTTGGGATTAAAACTTAAATTCCATCTTTCTTACTGAGAATTTTGTGAGAAACACATTCTAATTGTCATCATCGGGTAATCAAAAGAAAGTGCCCAAGTCTTAGGGCCGGTCAAAATGGGGTGTCTACATATATACATTTTATACAAGTCTCAAGAGATGAAATGCACATGTCATGCCACGCTCTTTTGAAAGAAAATCACATCTTCATCTTTGAAAACCCTCATGCTCAATTATGTCATGCAATTTCAATTTTTCAAAACTTAACAATTCATTTCAAGAGCAGTAAATACGACTCTAGTAATCCCTAGGTCGGTGTCTGCAAGTAGACTATACAAGTACTACCAATTTGTTATTTTTACCGGTATTAACCGGAAGGCTCGACACCTATCCGCACGGGTTTTTGGTCTTTCACCCCAGACTCTCAGGCCAACTTATTCAATATCATCTACACCACCTATCAAGACTTACCAATGTATTTACCCCAAAACCATTCCATGAAAACTTTTTTCTTAACATTCTTTTCTCAATGCAAGTTTTCAAATCAACTTTCAAAGTTTAATGTAATCAAATGAATTGATATGCCAATAACACAAGATGAATATAAATACTTTTATTCTAATTCATCATCCAAGGATTAACACAATTCCCTCTTCTCAAGTATCCTCAACAATTAGTCATTTCAAGACTATTTCAACGTTTTGAACAATAATTTCCAAAATGAACAACAATTCTCATATTCCCTAAAATTCATCATTTATATAAATATAAATAAGAAATTTTCCAAACATCCATTTATTTTGGCACACAAAATAAATATAATAATATCATTCATGGATTTTCAGTATCTTAAAAAAAATCCCCAAATTCTAGGTTTTCTCACCAAAACTAAACAACTCAAATCTTTTGAAAGAAAACTTTCCAAAATCATCTTTTCTTCAATCAACGAAGATCAAAACCCATAAGATCATTTTAAAAGAACAAAAGACAAACCCACTTTCAAAATCTCTCAACTTCTTGAATCAACAATCAATTTTCAAAGCTATCAAAAGATGATTTCGAAAATCATATAGATCTTGCGAAAACATATATATATATATATATATATATAACTCTAAGAAAATCCCTATCTCAAGTTTTGAAGAAGAAATGAGATGAAACCCCCAAAATCAACGGTGTCAAAACTCAATCTTCACCGCACACAACGAAGCCCTCTAGAAGTTAACCAACTTTGATGAAGAACTTATGGCAGAACTCTAATGGATCTTGAAAAATCATGATTTTAATCCAATTTGGCGTAGGAAAATGTAGAGAGAAGGGAGAGGAAAGGGTTTTTAGAGAGAGATATACAAAAGTGATCTGAAATATCAGATTCATGAACTGATATAACATGGTCCGCTCGAGCGTGAAAAGCCCTGCTCGAGCGTCAAATACATTTTCCCAGTACTTTTGCAGACAGGTCAAACTTCTAGAACCAAACATTCTCCGCTCGAGCGCATAAACGGCCGTTCGAGTGGACAAGCAACTTCGAATGCATTTTGTATTTTTGCTTCGAGGTCGCTGCCCCTCGACCCCGCCAAGGCACTGCCCCCTAGACCCCCGCGAGCTGACCGGGCAACTCTATCCCCGACCGGCACAGTCGAAGTGGCAAAACATGAAAGAAGGATCGAAACCGAGATCGCTACAACCTTCCCTCCTTAAAGAATTTCATCCCCGAAATTTCAAATCAAACTACCCAAACAAAGGGGTTTCTAGCGATCAAAGCCACGCTATTTCATTTTCAAATCACAATACTAACTCTCGATCAAATTCCACCATTTCCACCATGGTTATCTCATTAACAACAACCTCTCAAAAATGCATAAACATGAAATTTCTTAAAAAGTAATGGCAACTCTCAACAACCTTATGCTTAAAACAACAACGCACATATCAACATGTGGTTAACAACTTTAAATATGTTTCCCTCAATACTAGGGAATATTACAAAGAAAAGCAACTTAAGCATTTTCAAACAAATCTGGATATTTGGAGCGGACTTCTGCCTCCCATTCCCACATCGCTTCTTCAACCGCATGGTGTCTTCACAACACCTTTACCAATGGTATAGTTTTGCCCCGTAGCACCTACTCCCAGGTATCTAATATTTGAACCGGTCATTCTTCGTTAGAGGCATCCTCATCTACCTCTAAGTCAACCTAATCAAGAAAATGAGAAGGGTCGGGTTCATACTTTCTAAGCATAGATACATGAAATACGTTGTGAACTCCCGAAAGTTGTGACGGTTAAGCTAACCAGTATGCCACTTCCCCAATTCGCTCTAAGATCTCAAAAGGCCCAATGAACCTTGGAGATAATTTACCACTCTTACCAAATCTCATCAAACCCCGCCTTGGTGAAATTTTTGGAAACACATGGTCACCAACTTCAAAAGATAAAGGTCGTCTCCTCTTATCGGCATAACTATTTTGTTAGCTTTAGGCCGTAGCTAACCTCTTCCGAATAAGAACAACTTTCTCAGTTGTCACTCTAACAATTTCCGGACCCAGTAACGGTGCATCACCCACTTCGGCCCAACAAACCGGTGATCTACAAGGTCGGCCATATAAGGCCTCAAATGGTGCCATCCCAATACTAGCTTTGGTAACTACTGTTGTAAGCAAACTTAATCAATGGTAAGTGCCTTTCCCAAGGCCACTTAAAATCAAGGGCACAAGCTCTAAGCTTGTCCTCCAAAATCTAAATGGTACGTTCCGACTGTCCATCGGTTTGAGGATGATAAGCGGTGCTAAGAGTCAACTTAGTTCCCAATGCCTCTTGAAGACTTTGCCATAATCGGGCAGTAAAACGAGGTTCCCTATCCAACACAATAGTCACAGGGACTCCATGAAGTTGAACTATCTCTCTAATGTACAACTCTGCCAAGCGTTCAACTGAGTCACTAGTGCACATCGGAATGAAATAGGTAGACTTAGTTAACCTATCAACAATCACCCAAACAGCATCATTGCCTCGTTGTGTTCTAGGAAGCCCAACTACAAAATCCATGGTAACATGCTCCCATTTTCACTCGGCTATCGGTAAGGGTTGTAACAAACCCGCTGGTCTTTGGTGTTCGGCCTTCACTTGTTGACAAGTTAGGCACTTTGATACAAATAAAGTGACATCCCTTTTCATACCCCTCCACCAAAACTGACGACTAAGATCATGATACATTTTAGTGCCTCCCGGGTGTACTGCAAGGTGTGAGTGATGGAACTCCCGAAGTACTTCCTCTCTACAAGATTGTGATACAAACAAATGGTCTAGGTAATGTACACTCAGATCCGAGTGAACGTTCAAACCTTTCTCTTCCTTTCCATTGGAAATCTTAACACGGATTGATTCCACATCACGATCTCCTCGTTGTGCCTTTATGACCTTACTAACCAAGGTAGGTTGAGCATTCAAAGTAAACAAGGTAGCACTTTCTCCGGACTCACCCAAGTGCAAATCAAACTTGCCAATAACATCTAGCATATCCCATTCCTGAATGGCCACACTTGCCAAACTACTCACAGATTTTCAACTCAAAGCATTGGCCACCACATTGGCCTTCCCTGGATGATAGTGTAACTCAAACTCATAATCCTCCATAAACTCCATCCACCTCCGTTGTCGTAAATTCAAGTCTTTTTGAGAAAACAAATACTTTAGACTCTTATGATCGGAGAAGACTTCAAACTTCTTACCGTACAAGTAATGCCTCCAAAGTTTCAAAGCAAAAATCACTGTTGCTAATTCTAGATCATGGGTGGGGTAATTTTCTCATGAGTTTTCAATTGTCGTGATCCATAGGCCATAACTTTTCCCTCTTGCATCAAGACACAACCAAGTCCATCCCCGGACGCATCACAATAGACAGTGTAATACAAACCGCTTTCCGGAATTTTCAAAACCGGTGCAGTAGTCAATCTAGTCTTAAGCTCTTGGAATGACTTTTCACAAGCCTCACTCTACAAAAATTTCATACCTTTCTAGTCAACCTAGTCAAAGGTGCAGCTAGTCTAGAGAAGTCCCTTACAAAACGTGGATAATACTCTGCTAATCCCAAGAAACTCCAGATTTCAAAAACATTCTTGGGTTATTCCCAATCCTGTACGGCATCTATCTTTGAGGAGTCCACAGTCACTCCCTCTCTAGAAACTACATGCCCCAAAAACTTCACCTATGTTAACCAAAACTCGTATTTTTCAAATTTGGCATACATTTGGTGCTCACTGGGTAAACCCAACACTACCCGCAAGTGAGTCTCGTGTTCCTCTTCAGAGGTTGAATAAATGAAGATGTCGTCCACAAAGACGACCACAAAACGGTCCAAGTATTCCCCAAAAATTATGTTCATCAAATCAATAAATGAAGCCGGTGCATTGGTCAACCCAAAAGGCATTACAAGGAATTCATAGTGGCCATAACGAGTACGAAAGGCTGTCTTCTGAATGTCCTCCTCCTGGACTCTCAACTGATGGTACCCCAACCTCAAATCTATTTTTGAGAAGCAATGAGACCCTCTAAGTTAGTCAAACAAATCATCTATTCTGGGTAGGGGATACTTGTTCTTAACGGTAACTCTATTCAACTTGCGGTAATCAATACACAACAGCAATGACCCATCCTTCTTCTTCGCGAAGAGAGCCGGCGCTCCCCAAGGCGATATACTTGGGCAAATGAAGCCCTTGTCTAAAAGTTCTTGGAGTTGAATCTTCAACGCATGCAATTCAGCGGGTGCAAATTTATACAGTGACATGAAAATCGGTGTTGTGCCAGGCACTAATTCAATGGAGAACTTGATCTCCCGGTGAGGTGGTAAACTAGTAAGATCTTCTGAAAAGACATCCAGGTATTCACAAACTATCCTTGGTAACTCAACACGAGCCCCGCCACTATCACTATCCAAGAGAGTTGCAAGAAGGCTACTAAGCTTGCTCCTACTACGAGGGTCAACAACTAGAGACAAGGCTCTATTAACTCGGTTCCCCAGAAAATAGAAACGATCACCACCCGAAGTGCACACTGTAACTCTCTGACGGTAACAATCAATCACAGCTTGATAAGAACACAACTAGTCCATGCCTAAAATGACATCAAAACTCGACATATCTAGCAACACAAAAGCAAACGGAAGTCGACGCCCGGCAACTTCTATTTCACAATCACGACAACCCCGGTCTAAATCAACTGTACCCCCAACAGGTGACTCTACTCTGAGTGGAAGCACTAACCGTGCTACCTTTAACCCCAATGCAGAAGCAAATGCAGTAGATATAAATGAATTAGATGCACCCGTGTCTATCAATACATTAGCCAAAGAATTACACATAACAAAAATACCTCTCACAACTGAGGATTCTGGCAACTGCTCTGGCATGGTAACAGCATAAACACGCCCTTGTGGCCCCTGATTAACTTGCTCCCCTCTCGGAGCATAGGCCTGTTGTACTGACTGAACTGAAGTGGCTCCTTGATTAACTCACGAAACTTGGACTGATTAAGCCTGCTGGTGGCTCTGAGTCTGCCTCGACCCAGATGCGCCTCCCAACTGTGGACAAGTTCTCTTCATATGCCCTGGCTAACTACACTGATAACAATTAAACCCTTGACCTTTCTTCTGAGACAGAGACTGACTTTAAGATCGGTTAGGTGGTGGTAACATTAACTGTCCTCCTTCTTTCTGTGGGCATGAGAAAGATTTATGACCCGGTTGGCCACACTTGAAACACGAGAAACTACTCGATGCACTTTTCCCGAACCCACACTAGGCAAAGAAAAAGTGGATCTAGATTGCTGTGGTTGGGACTGGGATGGATAGGTGTTCCTGCTCTTCTTGTTCTGCCTATAGTCTCCTTGAGACTCTTGGCCCCTAGACCTTGAGCTCCAAAGCCTCTCCTCCTCAGCTTGTATGGAAATTTCTATGTGTGTCGTCGTCTCCACAAGACGGTCATATTCCCGAATTATATTTCCAACAAGCTTGAACATAATTTTTGTTTTCAATTTCTTTTCAAATTCAATGCAACCTCGCTCTTCCGTTGCCACCAACTCTGGCGCAAATCTGGACAAACTAGAGAAGACTGCCTCAAACTCAGCCACGGGCATGTCGAGTTGTTTAAGGTCTTTAAACTCTTGCCTCAATCTCTCCCTAGCAGTGGGAGGTATGTACTTATCTTGGAAAGCAACCGCAAAGGCTTCCCACGTCGGCTCCACTCTACCCTTGGCATATTTCCACCATTGACCCGCATCTCCCTTAAGGTAGTAACTCGCTAGAGTCACTCTTAGTTCACTATCTTTGATGTGAAGCATCTCAAATGTCTTCACAGTTTGTTCGAGCCACTCATCCGCTTTCTTGGGCTCGGGGCCACCATAGAACTCATCTGGATTGGCCCGCAAGAACTTTCTAGTAAGGAAACTCGCCCTTGACTCCACGGTGTTCTCTCGGGCTTTATTCTCGACCCTCAACAAGTTCATAGACTCTCTTAAAGCCCCTGCCATTTCTCGAGCTAGGGCCCCCCATTGTGGTTTAACTCGCTTGTCCCACCTATTCGGCCACATTAGCTTGGCCTGCTTGCTCAGCCATATTAGCTTGACCGAACCCTTCTTCTTGCACCGGAACCCTATGGACCGGTACCTCATACACACCTCGGCGAGCCCTACCACGCCTCCCGCCTCTACCACCATGGACTTGACCTATTTCTGACATCCTAATAAAGGACACAAGAGAAATAATTTAGCACATTAACTCATATGTGCTCATAACTTGACTCACACGTTCGACTACAACATTTCTATATATTTCTCTAC
The DNA here is from genome assembly GCA_030407325.1 of Camellia japonica. NCBI lineage: Eukaryota > Viridiplantae > Streptophyta > Magnoliopsida > Ericales > Theaceae > Camellia > Camellia japonica. The sequence continues at coordinate 29,430,413 of JAPPVO010000014.1, forward strand.
CATATACACAATTTAATTTCACTCAACATAAGCACTTAGTCATTTAAACACATACAGACTATTCTTTTACGATGAAATCCGTCCCACGAAAAACCAAGAATTCTTACTAGAACGAGTATTGATCAAGTACCCTTCTAATAAGACCTCAAGGAATTTAACAGGCGCAAACAACATCCCAAAAGTCCAATCACATACCCATTCAGTCACATAAGCATGTTATCACATAGTCACAAAATGCATAACACTTCCTAAACATGCTAAACCCGGTAGCTCAGATACCAAGTTGTAATGCCCCAAATTTCTAGCTCAAATGATAATACAACAATCATGGCTCTTTCAAGGAAAACCGAATATAAATCTCCAAACTTACATTACATGATACAATAGTTCTTCATGCAATAATACATTAATCCAACAACAAGTAAATAAACAAATAAATACCCCCAAGGGTTTACAAGTTTCCAAGACTTGAGCCCAGTTACACAAAACGGTTATTCAAACCCATAACACATATAGCCCTTGGCTTACACACAGAGTCACAGCAAAATGAGAGTCTCGTACTCTCAACACACATTTTCTTGCCTTTAGTCAGGCAGCATCACCACATCTTTTCCTGCACAAAAATCTCGTAGGGTGAGCATAAAGCCTAGTAGGAAATCCTTAACAAAGTATATACATTTTATACAAGTCTCAAGAGATGAAATGCACATGCCATGCCACACTCTTTTGAAAGAAAATCACATCTTCATCTTTGAAAACCCTCATGCTCAATTATGTCATGCAATTTCAATTCTTCAAAACTTAACAATTCATTTCAAGAGCGGTAAATACGACTCTGATAATCCCTAGGTCGGTGTCTGCAAGTAGACTATACAAGTACTACCAATTTGTTATTTTTACCGGTATTAACCGGAAGGCTCAACACCTATCCGCGCGGGTTTTCGGTCTTTCACCCCAGACTCTCAGGCCAACTTATTCAATATCATCTACACCACCTATCAAGACTTACCAACGTATTTACCCCAAAACCATTCCATGAAAACTTGTTTCTCAACATTCTTTTCTCAATGCAAGTTTTCTAGTCAACTTTCAAAGTTTAATGTAATCAAATGAATTGATATGTCAATAACACAAAATGAATATAACTATTTTTATTCTAATTCATCATCCAAGGATTAACACAATTCCCACTTCTCAAATGTCCTCAACAATTAGTCATTTCAAGACTATTTTAACACTTTAAACAATAATTTCCAAAATAAATAACAATTCTCATATTCCCTGAAATTCATCATTTATATAAATATAAATAAGATATTTTCCAAACATCCATTTATTTTGACACACAAAATAAATATAACAATATCATTCATGCATTTTCAGTCTCTTAAAAAAAAATCCCTAAATTCTAGGTTTTCTCACCAAAACTAAACAACTCAAATCTTTTGAAAGAAAACTTTCCAAAATCATCTTTTCTTTAATCAATGAAGATCAAAACCCATAAATCATTTTAAAAGAACAAGAGACAAACCCATTTTCAAAATCGCTCAACTTCTTGAATCAACAATTAATTTTCAAAGCTATCAAAAGATGATTTCCAAAATCATATAGATCTTGCGAAAACATATATATATATATATATATATAACTCTAAGAAAATCTCTACATCAAGTTTTGAAGAAGAAATGAGATGAAACCCCCAAAATCAACGACGTCGAAACTCGATCTTCACCCACACAACAAAGCCCTCGAGAAGTTAACCAACTTTGATGAAGAACTTATGGCAGAACTCTAATAGATCTTGAAAAATCAAGGTTTTAATCCAATTTGGTGTAGGAAAATGTAGAGAGAAGGGAGAGGAAAAGGTTTTTAGAGAGAGAGAGATATACAAAAGTGATCTGAAATATCAGATTCACGAACTGATATAACATGGTCCGCTCGAGCGTCAAATACATTTTCCCAGTACTTTTGCAGACAGGTCAAACTTCTAAAACCAAACATTCTCTGCTCGAGCGCATAAACGGCCGCTCGAGCAAACGAGCAACTTCGAATGCATTTTGTATTTTTGCTTCGGGGGCGCTGCCCCTCGACCCTGCCAGGGCACTACCCTCGAACCCGCCAAGAGGCACTGCCCCCTGGACCCTCGCGAGCTGACTGGGCAGCTCGATCCCCGACCGGCCCAGTTGAAGTGGCAAAATATGAAAGAAGGATCGAAACCGGGATCGCTACATCATCAATAAAGGCTCTTCCTTTTACTGATTATATTAAAATAAATAAATAAACAACAACAACAACAACAACTATTCAAAAACTTAAGATGTAAGGAAATAGACCAACAATATTGTCAAACTATCTTATCATAAAGAACCAATGAGATATTAGGCTTAGGATAATGCAAGTCATTTAAATGCTGTCTTTGCCGGAGTCCAATGGGAGCAAACATTAAAGAACCAATGAAATAATAGGATTAAGATAATGCAAGTCATTTAAATGTTCTTTGACGGAGTCCAGTGGGAGCAAACATCAGGTCAACAAAAGAATAAACTCTGAACAGGAAACTCTAACGAAACAAACAGGTAATTCCAATTAACTTTCAACCAAATTAAGGAGCCTTAGATTTACCTCTTGTTTGTTTTATCCTCTTCCATATTATAAAAGAAGCAAGGAGGAACAACAACAAAGCTAATGTGATGGGGATAATCACCAACACGAGCCTCTTCTTCTTCTCCCGTGAAAATTATATTTAAAAATAAAAAATCTGTGTAGTTTATGTGTTTGGCCAAATTTATGTAGCCTAATGAATTATTGCACACAAATCACAAGAACGTACCTAGGTCTGCAGTTGTAACCCGAATATACAGAGTTTGAACACCAGGATTTGGGAAGCTTCCAATATCAATCAGATCCCCATACCAGAGCAAGCATCCACTACCCCCTCCAACAGTATGGGAGTTGGCATAAGCAGTACAAGAACAATTCTTTAAACACTTCAATTCACATTCTTTAAGTGTCATACTGGTGTTCAGCAAAAACTCTAACAAATCAGGGATGATCACGCCTTTGAATACCACAAATCCTTCTCCATCCGAACAGTTTAATGGGCATTTGCGAATGCAATCACCATCCCAAACCATCGTATTCTAATCTTGTGATGATTTAGGAATGTATCCATCCACACAACTACATATGAAAGCATTAGAGATTGTGCAATTAGAATTAGGACCGCACTGGCCCTAACTTTCGCATGGATTACTAGGTACTGTCTTAATGACAACCCGCTCAAGGTTCCTATTGTTCCATATCACACATTGCATTCTCCCGGCATAATTCAAAACCAACCTTGTTAGTTGCATGATATAGATCAAACATGAAATACACCTCCTTTGAATTATCGATGAAATTAGCATTGAAGATAGAGTTTTTAAGCTCGGGTCCATTAAACTGCAGACCATTCCATATCCCACTTTGGTGCTGCTTAACAGGCCCTTTACGTATAATGGTTTGTGGAAGACCATCCAGATCGAGCACATAAGAGAAATCTCTGAATGAAGGGTCATCCGCGCTCTTCCACGATGTCAAATACCGGTCCAAACCAACTCTCAAGTCCCCTCAGCTTCATACCAGCTATCAGTGTATCCAAAGGATGATCAAAGCTTTGCCAAATATAACTTTCTGTGTTCCCACCATTTTCACTTCTCAAAACAAGATTTCCAGAGTCTAAGAGTTGTGCAACAGTAGGTTTTGACGATATATTCTGGATACTGGTAGACCAAGAAATTATTCCTCCACTGTCAAGAAGGATCAAATTTTCATCATCCCCAATCTTTAGACCACCCGATGAATCATTAAGCAGTCTGTCTCTGTTCGCCACCCAAACAATGGTTTGAACTGGGATATTGTTATACCATATCCCCAAATATCGGCTCCTCGAATTGCTTGTACTGAAGAAGCCTAACTTGAAATCTCCTCTAGAATATACAAATGCCCCACTGTCATTGATTTGCTGGTATTGATTTAGCATGTCATCTGCTAAAACAAAAGTAGACAAGTAATATGAAATAGCAAAATGATGATTCCCATGATCATTTTGCAAAAATCATGATGACGCTACCATGTGTATTCTTTTTCCTCGTCTAATTTATAAAGTTCTTCACTCTTGAGAACTGGCAAACGAAATCAATGCAAGTTTTATACTGTTACTTCTATAAAGAAAAATAAGTGTACAAGGGTCAATGTGAAAGATAATATGCAAAACTTGGAAAACATCAATAGAATAACATTGTAATACATCACTGCTAGAGAATGTGGATAGAACAATTCAGATGTTAGTAAAATAGTTTGTTATGTGTTTTTCCATTTCAACAGTTCCATTATTTCCAATTCTTTAACCTGACACTTGACTTTGTAATTAAATATTGGAGTTTCTCAGAAGATTCTAATCAACATGAGACCATAAGCATACATTAACCATTTCTGTATATTTTTTTTCCCGTCATATTGATTAGGGCTAGCCCTGAGGCAAGGTGACCAAGGCCGCCGCCTCGGGCTTCCAAATTCTGTCTAAAAAATAGGGCCTCAAAATAATTTCAATCTTAAGTTATGTTTGCTTACATATTTTGGTCTTAAGTTATGTTTGATTTATTGAAATGAAGTTGAATGGAATAATTATTTCATCATAATGCCCATCCTCACGTTTGATTTACTAAAAAATAATAAAAAATATTATAAATGAAATTATCATTCTCCATTGTGAAGGAAATAATCATTCTATAGAGAGACTAAAGAATGGTCATATTATTCAATTCAATTTCATTTTAGTGAACTAAACCTACATTATAGTATTAATAGTTTAAAAATGAAGGTTTAGAGAATTTAAGAGAAATAAAATAAAAAAAAAAAAAAAAACAAATGAATTGTTGAATTATTTAAATGTAATGGATGGATGGTTGTTTGCCAAATGTATAAATTATTTATAGTATATTGTTTGACTATACCAGCTGCAATTGCTTTTGAAGAAATAATTTTTTTTAAATTTGAAATTGATTAAATTTTACAATTCAATCTATTACATCACGAAAAAGTATGAATAAATTATTAATATTCAAAATCAAAAATATTCAAAATTTATCTTAATAATTATGATTTACATCAATCACAATAACTATGGTTTATGTCAACTATAAAAATCATATGAAATTGCTCAAGAAATATAATATTGTAATTATTTTGAAAAACAAATTATAAACGATTTACTTACTAATACTTTTAAAATTAGATTTCTCACTTAATATTTTAAGTGATTTTCATGAGTAAAAAAATAGTAATTTTATTATTTATATATACAATAAATTCTGTGTAGGTACAAACAAAAAATAAAATTTAATTAAAAATTACTAATATTTTATCAACATATATTTTTAAATTACGTATAAGGCTGACCCATTTCCTGAGTTCGCCTTGAGCCCTAAAAAGTCAGGGCCAACTCTAACATTGATTAATACAAGTGGAATTATTCCACAAAATGACAAATAATACCAGGGTATTGGGTAAATAATATGTGCTTGTTACTTTGTACGAGAAAATAGGAAATGGAAGGTGGAGAACATGTGGCTCTCACACCTATTTTAATCTCACGTTTGATTGCAAGATAAGGAGGATGATTGGAAGTGCGAAAATATGCAAATCTTACACCTATTTTAACCCATGTTTGTTTTACTTTTGTAATGCCATAAGTATTGTGGCCAAGGTTCTAAATCGCGGTATCAGGTAACGTAATGGTATCGATTGCATAGTACCGGTATCGGTAGTATCGATCGATACGTATCAGGAATTGGGTATCGCGACAGTGAAATTTTAAAAATCATTTCACAGGTTTTTCAGCTTTTTCTTTTCCGTACTAGTCCGAACCTGTGATTATCAGCCCGTTGCGGCTTGTGTAACAGCTTGTGTGATGGTTACAGACCGATACGTACCAGGACTTGACCGATACTCCTGCAATTTTCAATCTCCACAGTGTACCGGCCTGTATCCATCGCAGTACCCCATTTTTCCAATACGTATCGGCCGGTATTTAGAACTATGATTGTGGCATTGGGGATATTAAACTTCTTTTTATCTCATTCTAACCAAATATAATACCTCCCTTCTTACATCCAATTATTTATCCATCTATCTAAATATATGGGATTAGGTGGAACACAATAAAACTTTGTGAGCTTATTGGGCTATAAATTCTCTAAATGAAATTTATAAATAACATCTCTCACAATCCTATCAATAATTTTATGATATCTAATCTCATAAAAAATAATCCAACAATGAAATGCATGTACCCCATAAATTGAATACATATTATTGGTGGCATGTTAGAAATATTTCCAAACTGTAACAATACAAGTCAAAACATATGTGTGGAAATGAATTTAATTTAGTTTGTATTCAAACTTGTCAGCTCATTTGACCAAGAGGCTAGCAAAACATTATAAATAGTCCAAATAATTCCAAGGAAAAAAGAAATTGGACTTACCTTATCAACCATGACAGTTGACAGTGATCATTTATCGACCCTCCTTTCTGATAAGTCAGCTTCCGCTTCATCTGCTTCAGCTTCAGACTCATCTGCTGCTTCAGTTTCAGACTCTGCTTCAGCTTCATCTACATCTATATCAAGTGCACCTGATGCATCTGCTACCAATGTTATATCTGGTTTATATGGCAGTTGCAGGACAGCTATTGGTATGCTTAATGAGAGGCCAGTACAAGCATATGGTCTGTGCACATGAGATCATTTGTATCTGTACTGTAACAACTTTACAACTGCTTCTCAACTGATGCTGTAACTGATTCTTGTAACTAATTCTGTAACAAACTTTAGTTAGAGCAAATCTTATATCTGTCTATATAAATGAACTCGTATAAGGGGAAAGGATTTGAATAATAAGAAAGATATTTTTAGTTCTCTCTCTCTCTCTCTACATATCCTTCTCTCTTTCTACTGTCATTATGGTATCAGAGCTTCTCTAAGCTCTCACGAGCAACAATGGTGATCCAAACTAACAAGACTTCCATGACCGATCCATCAAGTACTACTGGTTCATCTGAGAAGACATCATTACCTTCTAATGTGCTTCTGCTTGTCTCCAATCTGAATTCTCTGATAACAGTTAAACTTGAATCAACAAATTATTCCATCTGGAGGAGTCAGATTCAGAATTTTTTTGAAGCTACAGAACTTTTTGGTTTTCTTGATGGATCTATGATCTGTCCTCCTCCTACAGTTCTTGACTCCAACAATCAAGCTGTTACTAATCCTGAGTTTTTGAAATGGAAACTCATTGATTCTTGTCTGCTTAGTTGCCTCATAGCCACGCTTACACCTTCAATCTATTCATCCGTTCTTCATCTAAAACGTAGCACAGAGTTTTGGTTTGCTCTTGAGAAGCGTTTTACTTCTCTGTCCAGATCACATATACACCAGCTCAAGAACAAATTAAGTACAGTCTCAAAGAAGACAAAGTCTATGGAAGTTTATCTTCAAGAAATCAGAGATCTTGTTGATCAATTAGCATTGGCTTGTTCTCCTATCTGTGATGAAGACCTGATTCTTCTAGTTCTCAATGGACTTCCTGAGGAGTATAATGCGTTTAAAACTACTATTCGTGCGAAATCTGAAATACTTACTATGGATGAGTTGTGTGCTCTACTTTGTTCTGAGGCTATACATGTTGAACACTATCATAAATCTGGCAGCTCCTTTGATCTTACTGTTGCCTTTGCTGCTACACATGGATCTCACATTTTACCTCAAGGTTCTTCTGTTTCTAGTTCTCCACAAGGTGCCTCGGGTTCTGCCTTTACTAAGAACTTCTCCTTTCACAACAGAGGTGGTCGTTCTTCACAATATCAATATCGTGGAGGCAGATACAACAATAATCGAGGTCGCAGAACTGGAAGGCCTCAAAGCTACGGTTTGATCTGTCAAATCTGTGGTAAAGGAAATCACTCAACTCTTGAGTGTAGAAATCGTATGAATCCATCTTTTCAACCTGTGTTTCCTTCCTATACTGTGAATCCTACTGCTGGTCCTTCTAATTTCAAGGCCTATGCTGCTCTAATACCTGTGAATTCAACTTCATCTTCTCCTCCATCGTATGTGGACTCTGCAGCCACATCTCATCTTACCCATGACTTGAGTAATCTTCAACTTTATCAACCTTATCAAGGTTCTGATCAGGTCATGATTGGTGATGGTAATACGCTTCCCATTCACAATTCAGGCACTGGTATTTTGCCTACTCCTTCTTTTCACTTCAAACTTAATAATCTTCTTCATGTTCCTCAAATATCTTCTAACTTGTTATCTGTTCATCAATTGACTTCTGATAATAATTGTTCTATTACCTTTAATGATAAGTCATTTGTTGTTCAGGACAATTTCAGCAACAAGGTGCTCTGTAAAGGTTCATACTCCAATGGCCTTTATCATTTTCCTTCTTCATTTTCTGCTGCTCCTAAAGCTTTTTCTGCACCTAATTCTCTTGTTACTACTTGGCACAAAAGATTAGGGCATCCATCTTCTGATATTTTTCATACTATGTCAAATAAATGTGGTTTTCATTTTTCTCATAAAGATTGTTCTTCTCTTTGTAATAGTTGCTGTGTATCCAAAAGCCACAGACTTCCTTTTGTGTTGTCTACTAATAAAACTACATCTCCTCTTGCTTTAATTCATTCCGATGTTTGGGGGCCATTTGTTCAATCTGATTCTTTCAAATATTATGTTGTGTTTATCGATGATTTTAGTAATTTCACCTGGATTTATCCTCTCTCTTACAAAAGTGAAGTGTATGCTAAATTTTTGGAATTCAAAACTTATGCTGAGAAGCAATTCTCTGCATCTCTTAAGATCTTAAGAACTGATGGTGGAGGTGAATATACTTCAAGACAGTTTCAGTCTCTTCTTCAGTCTACGGGTATTGTTCATCAACTGAGTTGTCCTCATACCCCATCACAGAATGGTGTGGCTGAAAGAAAACATCGTCATCTTATTGAGACTGCTATTACCTTGCTTGATCAAGCTTCTGTTCCTTTGAAATTCTGGTTTGAAGCTCTCGCTACAGCCACCTATTTGATAAATCGAATGGCCAGTCCAAAGCTGGGCTCTCTTAGTCCTTTTGAAGTGTTATACAAAACAGCTCCAGACTATGCATTTCTCAAGGTGTTTGGATGTAAATGTTATCCCTGGTTACGTCCCTATACCTCTCACAAGTTAGAGCCTCGATCCAAGGCTTGTGTGTTTATTGGCTATCATCCCAGTTACAAAGGTTACCGGTGCTTGGATCCTCTCTCTGGTACTATTTTTATCTCCAGACATGTCATCTTTGATGAACTCTCTTTTCCTTTTTCTTCCTCACCTGCAACTCTTCCTCCTCTTCTTTCTTCTAAAGATGCTGTTACTTCTTTTTTCTGGGGTTCTACTCCCTCTTCACCAACTAAATCATCTGCTTCTAGTTTATCTGCTTCTTCCCTTGATAAGTCAGCTTCTCCACTTTCTGCTTCCAGATCTGCTACTACTAATTCTGTTTCTGCAGTGCAAGATCTGCAGCAGAGTGCTAATTCTGTTTCTGCAGTTTCTGTTTCCAGATCTGCTACTGGTGATTCTGTTTCTGCAGCTGCTGCTTCAGTTCTGCCTAATTCTGAGTCTTCTCCCATATCAGTTTCTCCAAATTCTGGTTTTATTTCATCTCCTCTTTCTTCTTCTCCACCTGGTATTCATCTGACCATTCCCATTTTACCTGCACCCATTTCTACTAATTCCCATTCTATGATTACTAGAGCAAAAGCTGCTCAATCTGCTGCTTCTCAATTTGGTTTCACTGCTCCGACTTCTTCTTCTGCTTCTCTTATTACCTCTGAACCACTCTCTTATAAACAAGCTCTTACATGTCCTCATTGGTTTAATTCTATGCTTGAGGAGTTTACTGCCTTACAAGATCAGCAAACTTGGACTTTGGTGCCCCCTTCTCCTACACAGAATATTGTTGGGTGCAAATGGGTGTTTCGAATTAAAAAAGGGTCAGATGGTTCAATTGCTAGATACAAATCTCGGCTGGTTGCTAAGGGCTATTTACAAGAAGAAGGCATTGATTTCTTAGATACTATCAGTCCTGTTGCCAAACTTCCTACAATCAGAGTTTTCCTTTGCATTGCTCTTCACTATAACTGGCATATTCATCAATTGGATGTGTCCAATGCTTTTCTTCATGGTCATCTAGAAGAAGATGTGTTCATGTCTCAGCCTCCTGGTTTTGTTCATTCCAAATTCCCTACCTATGTTTGCAAGCTTAACAAATTTCTCTATGGATTGAAACAAGCACCCCGAGCTTGGTTTTCTACTTTCTCTAACTTCTTACTTACTCTTGGTTTTGTTAATAGTCATTGTGACAATTCTCTGTTTGTTCAAGCCACTTCTTCCTCTTTAACCTATCTTTTGGTTTATGTAGATGACATTCTCCTAACTGGCAATTCCTCTTCTCATCTCAAGCATCTTATTTCTCAGTTACATTCAGCCTTTTCTCTTAAAGAATTAGGCACTCTCTCTTACTTTCTTAGCATCTCTGTTACTACTGTTTCTTCAGGTTATTTTCTGTCCCAATCTCAGTATGCCTCTACTTTGCTCAAGCGTGCTGGCATGACAGATTGTAAACCAGCTTCTTCTCCTCTTTCTGCTAAACCAGCTGTCTTTTCTTCTGATGTTCCCTTTTCTAATCCTGCTCTTTATCGCAGTCTGGTTGGTGGTCTTCAATACTTGACTATTACTCGTCCAGATTTGGCTTTTGCTGTTAACCAGGCTTGTCAGCACATGCATAACCCTTCGCAAGCTCACTTTGCTGTGGTTAAGCGGCTGTTACGTTTTGTTAAAGGTTCCTTACAGTCTGGTTTGACTTTTTCCTCTGGTGGTTTCGATCTTCATGTTTTCTCTGATGCTGACTGGGCTGGTAGTCCTTGTGATAGGCGGTCTACCTCTGGTTTTTGCATCTTTCTTGGTCCTAACTTAGTGTCTTGGGCTACTAAGAAGCAACCCACTGTTGCTCGATCTTCTACTGAAGCCGAATACAGGGCTATGGCTCTCGCAAGTGCTGAAGTTGCTTGGCTTCAAATGCTTCTTAAAGATATGCATGTCTGTCCTCCCTCAGTTCCTGTGCTTTAGTGTGATAATTTGTCCACTCTTTCTCTTGCTGCTAATCCAGTGTTTCATGCTCGGACAAAGCATATCGAGATCGATTATCATTTTGTGCGCAAAAAAGTTTCAGCTAAGCAACTTCTTATTCGTCATGTGGCTTCTTCTGATCAAGTGGCAGATATTTTTACCAAATCTCTGCCTGTGTCTCGTTTTCTTTTTCTTCAATCTAAGCTTTTAGTTGGCCTCCCACCTTTCAGCTTGAGGGGGACTGATAAGTCAGCTTCCGCTTCATCTGCTTCAGCTTCAGACTCATCTGCTGCTTCAGTTTCAGACTATGCTTCAGCTTCCGCTTCATCTGCTTCAACTTCCGCTTCATCTGCTTCAGCTTCAGACTCATCTGCTGCTTCAGTTTCAGACGCTGCTTCAGCTTCATCTACATCTATATCAAGTGCACCTGATGCATCTGCTACCAATGTTATATCTGGTTTATATGGCAGTTGCAGGACAGCTATTGGTATGCTTAATGAGAGACCAGTACAAGCATATGGTCTGTGCACATGAGATCATTTGTATCTGTACTGTAACAACTTTACAACTGCTTCTCAACTGATGCTGTAACTGATTCTTGTAACTAATTCTGTAACAAACTTAGTTAGAGCAAATCTTATATCTGTCTATATAAATGAACTCGTGTAAGGGGAAAGGATTTGAATAATAAGAAAGATATTTTTAGTTCTCTCTCTCTACATATCCTTCTCTCTTTCTACTGTCATTACTTTCCTGCCTTAAAATTTGATATTAATTAACTCCAAGGACACAAACCAAGTCAAAGAAAACAATCTCAAAAGAAAGAAAGTAAAATTGTAGGTGCAAATTACAATAACCTCACTTGACAATTATTCAAAATACAATTGAGAATTTTTATTTGCACACCAGCCTTTGTTTTGGTTCTTATAATTTGTGAGTTTTTTTATATAAGTTTCAGAACAAAAATTAAATGTTATCAATTTCTCAACATAAATTAATTATCCAAATATCAAGTTTTTTGTTCGAATAATTGATATTCGAACCATAAAATAATATAAACTGAAAATATTTATGGTGTGCCAATAGAATTAGGAGAAATACATGCAGGTGGAGAAGGGGAAAAGAATTCCCACGGTCTTTCACTTGTGTTAGATTAGGCCCCCAATTATAAATTATCAATTTTTATTTTTTATTTTTTGTTAATACCATTCTACCCATTAATCACATTACCAAAGTATCCAAACTCTTACCCCAAACTCCGACAGTCTCCAGCCATTGGTTTGCAGAACGCATTCCCTTTCTCCGGCCAACCACCCAACTCCGATCAGACCCCCAACTCTGATGACCTCTTTCTAGCTTCGGCCACTCCTTCCCAACCACCACCACCACCGATGTTGCGTAGACTCGCCGGTAGTGCCAATAGTGGCGCAGAGCCACCACCATCGCAACGTCAACCCTTTCTCTCTCCCTTTCTTTTACCTTTTTTTCTCAACCCTTTTAACTATCGACTGAATGTATTAAATTCTTAAATTATTTAATCCAAACATGTTTAGTTCCTAAAAAATTATAAAATAAAATATGTTCATAAATATTATAAATTATTAAAAAGATCCTATCTCATTAAGATTTTATTACAAAAAAAAAAATCTTAAAATTTTATTTTGTCATTAAAAAGTTTTAATTTCTTTATGTGTTTAAATTGTTATTAGAATTGGTTTTTCAATCTTGCAAATAAAATTATGAGAGTATTAGATATACTGAATAAGTATAATTAGATAATTTAAATAATAATACTTCACTGAAAATAATAATAGAATAAAATAATACATTAATTAAAAAAAAACTTAGCAAAAAAATTAAAAATAATTAATTAGAAATTATAAACGAGATGTGATGTGACATATAATACTAGAAAAAAGCAAGTATGTAACCATTATAGAAGATAAGTAACAAAACTTGCTATAGATAATTATCATTGTCCTTATAAAAGAAATTCACCATAAGAATTGATGCCCATTTTTCAAAAATAAAATAAAAACTTAAGATTTTTTTGAAATAAAATTTTAACTAGATAGGATCGTTTATTAATTTATAATACTTATGGGCTTATATTTTATTTTTGTAATACCTTCAATGATTAAATATGCTTGAATTAAATATATTCAAAGCTTAATAGATTCAATCAATAGTTTAGAGACTAAATAAATTTAATTTATATACTTTAGGCAAGTAAACTCAACCGATAGTTCATGAATTAAGTAGACATTTGGCAATAGTTTCGAAATATTAAGTGTAATAAACCTTTTTTTAATATTTAGAAGTATTAAAATTGGGTAAATTACAAATTCACCTCTTAGCATTTTGTAATGACCCAAATTTAAAAAAAATAATAATAATAACCCATGCATAATTTAATTGAGCAAATTTTTAAATTTGATTACTGTGTAAATTCTGTGCAAAAATAGTTCGGTTTTGTATTTTTTAAAAATAGTTCCCGATCTCAGAAAATTATGAAATTGTTATATGTTGTTTCTATATGAGTCTAGCACGTTGGATAAAAATTTCAGAATTAAATGATGAGTATTTATTTTATGAAAATTTGCAGACTGATTGGCGTTCAGTTTAATTCATACCAGAATTTTGTTATTAAATTTTGAATGTTTAGACCGTGACTTAAGATAAAGTTTGTTAGGCCTATTTTGGTATATAATTGGGCTATATTTGGCTTATGGGTGAGAATTTAATTCAAGACCCATGATTTAGATTCAATTTAATTTAAATTTGTTTATGATTCATGTTTAATTATTTGGTTCTTTTAATTATGTGATTGGTAATAACCACCTTGGGAATTATTATTATTTATTATATAGGACTATAATAAATATTTGATAGTTAATTTTATGGTATGTGCCATATGGTGAAAAATTATATATTTTTATAGTGAATAAAATGAGTATATATTTTGTGGTGTACAAAAATATTATATTTTGTGGTGAGAAAAATTATATCATTTTATAATTTATGTTATAAAATTTTAAGATATTATTACAAAAAATTATTTTTTTTTGAAAAATCTACTTTTGGGAAACTGAACCCACATAGGGTTCTTCCTCTTTTTGCCTCGCCCATCATTTTCCTTTCCTATTCATTTTCTTTTGGGGTTTGGAGTAGAGAGCTCCTGCTCTCTCTCTCTCTCTCTCTCTCTCTCCCTCTCTCCCCTCCTCCATTGTTGCTCAAGCTTTGAGTTTAGAGTGGGAGTTCTTAGAGTGAGATTTTGCAAAAATTTTGCAAATAAAAGTTGGAGAGCTCGTCGTACTCTTCACGATGGTAGTCTCGGATTCATGATCGGGTGATGTTTGCCTTCCAGATCTGCTTTTCTTCATTATTGGAGGTAGGAACTTTCTTCATATTTTTAAATTAATGCTATGTTAGGGTTATTTTGAGAAAATATATCATTATAAGAGCTATTGCATATATATATATATATATATATTTTCATATTTTTGTTTGATAATTTTTGGAAGAAAAATTATATTAAAATGTTAAGAATGTTGGCTTTTTGAGATTGATTTGGAAAAATCATTTTGTGTTGATAATTTTGCAAAGAAATCCGAAAATAAAATTTAATAGTTGTATGGATTGTCTCTACATCTTATTATGATTAGATGATTTATTTTGAGAAATATAAAGTTGAATTTTTTTTTATCTTTGATTTGGAATATATTTTTGAGAAAAATAAATTAATGTTGAGGAATATGGAGTAAATGCTTAAGTAGAAATTATAGAATTGCTTTGGGATTAAAAACTCTAAAAGTGTTATATTCATGATATTTTATAAAAGATGATATGTTGATGATTAAGTTGTGTTCATTTTTATGAAAATAAAAATGTGAAGTGTGGACTTTCAAACTCATAACCTTGAAAATGTTACTATTGGGCATATTTCATAATTTTTGATGTAAATATCATGTTGGTTAAGTAATTTTAGAAAAAAATTGTAAAATTGTTATTGGTAGAGAATTTGGTAAAAATATTATCTCTTTAAATAGTTTGGCATGAAAAATGGTTATGTTGAAATATAGTTATGTTTGAGGGATAAGGCATGTGAAATTAGGTTTGGTATTATTAATTTGAAAATTTTTTAATATAATAAATTTACTAATTTAGTGGATTAAATTAGTTTTGGTTAAAAGGTTATATCCGTTATGATTAAAAGTGTGTTATTAAGATTATACCATAACTTTTGACATAGTAGGATGGAAATGGTAATATTTAATAAGTGGGATTTCCTTTGAATTATATATATGTTTTTGTAAGATCTAGATGATTTTTGAAATCATCCTTTGATTGTTTTGAAAATTGATTGTTGATTCAAGAAAATGAGAGATTTTTTTTTTGAAAGTGGGTTTACTTTCTTGTTCCTTTTAAAATAGAAATTGAGAGTTTTGAACTATGAGGATTGAAGAGAGATGTTTTTGGTGACTTTCTTTCAATAAATGAAGATAAGTGGTTTTAATGAGAAAATCTAGAAATTGGGGGTAGATGTTGACAATCTTTGAAAATGTTGTTATATTTATTTTGTGTGCCAAAATAAATAATGTTTGAAAATTTCTTTATTTGTTTACACATAAATGATGGTTTTCATAGAATGTGAGAATTGTTGGAGTTTTGGAAATTGTTGTTCAAAATGTTGATATAGTCTTGAAGTGACTAAATGGTTGAGATTACTCTAAGTGTAGGAATCTTGTTGTCTCATAGATGAATTGGAATAAAAGTATTTATATTCATCTTGAGAAATTATATTGAAATGAGGAATGAGAATTTTGATCACAATGGGAATATTGTGTGGAAGTATTGAAAGTGGAAGAAATGTTGCATTGTATTATTAATAATTGCATTGGCATATCAATTCATTTGAAAATGATGCGCTTTGAAATTTGATTTGAAAACTTTGCATTGAGAAAAGAATGTTGGGAAACAAGTTTTCATGAAATGATTTTGGAATAAATACGGTGGTAAATCTTGAAAGGTGGTCTAGATGATAGGTGTCGAGCCTTCCAGATAATACTGGTAAAAATGACAGATTACAGGTGTCGAGCCTTCCAGTTAATACTGGTAAAAATGACAAATTGGTAGTACTTGTATAGTCTACTTAGAGACACCAGCCTAGGGATTACCTGAGTCGTATTTACCATCTTGGAATTTTATTGAAATTGTTGGATTAATGTGTTTTCAAAATGGCATTGTGCATAAGATTTTCAAAAGATGAGAAAAATATTTTGAGCATGACATGGCATATGCATTCATCTCATAAGACCGTATAAAATGGATTTGATGAATTATTCAATTATTTGATTCAATTGATAATGAGATAACTGAATGAATTGAAAAGGATGTCATGTTGCTATTGAAACATGTTTATTTACTTAAGTTAACTTGTTATGGTTAATTAAATAAATTGGATTTAAGAGATTATGTAATAAAATCGTATGGTTTTGACATGATATGATTTCACGTATGTGTATGAGTATTTTGGTACCCGCATATCTTTTAATGTTTTAATATAAGATTTCATTAGTGAGCTAGTGGTTGCTCACCCCTTGCCTATACATGTGTACAGGAAATGCTTTTCGGATTTGAAGATCAAACAATGGGTTTTACCATTTCATAAGTGTAATGTAGTGATGGATTGTATTACTTCATTTGTTGTTTGGCTAAGTGCTATTCTTTTTTTGTAAAGAGTAGTGTCCTCTCTTTTATTGTAAGCCTAAGGGTATTTCTTTTATTTGTATGTAAATGTCATTATTGTATAATGAGAGAAAATATTTATATTTAATTATTCATCATTTCATCCAAGGATGAAATGTTATTTGTAAATGGACTTAATTAATGAATATTGGTAAGGTTATCCGAGTAATAAAAGACGGGGCGTTACAACATTTATTTAAAATATAAATTGTTTCCTATGATTTGAAAAAATACAAATACTTCCTTATTTGAATTGTTTATTTCATACAATTAACATAAAAAATAAAATTTCTAACGATTCTTCTATACAATAATAAAATTATCTGAATTGTTAATTAAAATATGTTTATGACATTATTAAAAATTGGTAATTTATTTGATGCTTTATTAATAAAATAAATTTGTTATGCAATTATAAATTTGAAAGGGCGGAATATAATTTTCAAATTCACATAAGGTAATTCGTATTTTAAACAAGTTTTAAGAAGTGTTTTTGTAAGGATAAATTTATATTTTTATTTAAAATTTGATGAAATTATTATTATTACTTTTTATTTATCTAATGTTGATTAACGTATGATTGTTAGTGTACTATAATTAAGCTTTTAGCGAAATTTGAAATATATATTTTTTTATATCAATCATTGTATTTTTTATAATTGTGAGTGGAGATCTATAAAATGTTAAAAATTATTTTGTCACGACCCCAAACCGCCCCTGGTAGAATGGTGCCGTGATGGCCAGTAATCCGAGATTACCGAAGGCCACTTACAAAGTTCACACACAAACAGAGTATAATACATATGGGGCTCACAATTGCGGAAGCAATAAACCAAAACACAAGTGGTCCATAAAAGCAGTGCATAGATCAAATGGAATGACATACAAGATATGGCTTTACAATTGTTCGCTGATCAACAAAATACAAGTTACATCTTGATCAAAAGGCTTCTAGAGCCGATAGGTACAATTACAAAAGGTATAAGCCAAGAAGCATGATTTTCAAGATTTGCCGATGTAAATAACAATGCCGACATGACAGGAATCCAAAACAAGCTTTGCAAACACATCTAGGCGTCGCCGCCGTCCTGCTCATCACCTACATATATATAGAGAGGGTGAGCTTGGAAACTCAGTGAATGGTACAAATAATAAAGGTTTTCTGCATGAATATAGCCGGGGTCTTTTCAAAACAAAGCATGCCAAAACCATACAGATATAGCCGAGATTCTCTCAAAGCAAACACATCAAAACCTTATCAAATCAAGAGATGAACCGTATTCATCTATCAAGTCTTACAAGTCTCAAGGGATGCTTACTGGCATCGGCAAACACAATCATGCTTTCCGAACAAACAAGTCCACGCGGTAAACCGTCAGTGGCAAGACAAGGACTGTACGATCCGTAATCGCTGAGTCCGAGGTACTGCGAAAGTTTATAGTCCTCCAGCACGAGGGACTTGTGTTACTTAAGCCCGTAGCTCTTTTTAACACGATGGTCTTGTGTTACTTAGGCCCGTAGCCCGTTTTAACACTATATCTTTTCAAGAAAAGGACCGTATCCTCTTTTATACTTGGTACTGCGAAAGTTTACAGTCCTCCAGTACAAGGGACTTTCATGCTTAGTACTGCGAAAGTTTAGAGTCCTCCAGTACAAGGGACTTTCAAAAGATAACGTCAAAACAAGTCTTCTACTTGATACATCGAAATAGGGCTAATCATTCATGCTTAACAAATACTTTCATCAAAACAAAGCAAGGCGAGATTTATCAAAACAGTATAACATAGCTTTATTAGAAATACCACTCACCTAGCTCTTCAGGTGTAGGCTCAAAGCAAAGATCAAAGTCCTCAAAACTCAAATCTACCGGTTCAATCCTCAAAGATCAAGCCCGGAACTCTACTTCTCTCTCTAAAACTCTTCATTCTTCCTCTAGAGCTTCTCTCTCTAAAAGCAAGGATTTGAGACAAAATGATTTGTCTCTAAGTCTGCCGGCTGTCTTAACACACAGCTCGGACACGTGGCACTACCGGGTTGGTTCAGCTCAAAAGTGACTGATTGACAAGACAAGTCTCTGACAAAGCGTATGCAACAAGCTAAGGCAAAACACACCGGCAACCAAAGACATCGGCTAAAGACAAAGCCTCGGCAACGGGGCAACAAAGACATCGGCTAGGGAGGTCGACACTGGACTAAGTTGTGCCACACCTTGGCCTGGGTATGCCACACCTCGGTCTAGGTCACACCTGCCCAAAGGCATAGATCACTAGGTGTAAAACATCTCGGCCACAAAAGCGACATCTCGGCTATCATGCCGGGGTGGAGGTGAAGGTCAGTCAAGTGGTTCTGAAATAGTTCTAAGTACAAAGGTTCAAAGGTGAACTAAGCTCAAGATGACCTCGGCCACACACACCAAGCACGGTGCAAAATCATGCAAGCTACGCTTAAGCAAGACAAGGCAAGTCTCAATCAAAACAAGACAAGGCAAAACTCGGCAAAACAACATGGCAAAACCAGATTATACATGTATGTATGCAATTATGACTAAATCAAAGTGAGGGTTGTTACATCCTACCCCCCTTAAAGAAGTTTGGTCCCCAAACTTAAGGTACCTTGCTCCAAGAATAATTCTGGATGTCGGATTCTCATTTCCTCTTCCATTTCCCATGTGGCATCCTTGCCGTAATGCTCTTTCCATTCCACCTTTACCATTGGTATCGACTTGTTTCTCAATTTCCTAACTTGTCTGTCAATAATAGACGTCGGCTTCTCTTCATAGCCCAAATTCTGATTCACTTCAATCCCAGAATAGTCAATCACATGCAATGGATCCCGAATATACTTCCTCAACATCGAAACATGAAACACATTATGGACTTGGCTTAATTCTAGTGGCAAAGCAAGTCTGTAGGCAACGGAGTTAACTTTGTCAAGAATTTCAAATGGCCCAATATAACGAGGTGCCAACTTACCTTTCTTTCCAAATCGGGAAACTCCTTTCATTGGTGAAACCTTCAGGAATACATGATCCCCAACTTTGAAATCTAATTCATTCCTTCTCTGGTCGGCGTAACTCTTTTGTCGGCTCTGGGCAGTTTTAATCCTCTGTTGAATAAGTTTAATCTTCTCCGTTGTTACTTGAATCAATTCGGGACCAAGCAGAGCTCGGTCTCCAACTTCGGTCCAACATATCGGCGACCTACATTTTCTTCCGTACAAAGCTTCATACGGCGCCATGCCAATGCTAGCTTGATAACTGTTGTTGTAAGCGAATTCCACTAAGGGTAAATGCACTGCCCAACTTCGTTGGAAGTCTAACATACATAGTCTAAGCATATCTTCAAGTGTCTGAATTGTTCTCTCTGTTTGCCCATCCGTCTGGGGATGAAAAGCTGTACTAAACCTCAGTTCGGCTCCGAAAGCCTTCTGTAGACTCTGCCAAAATCTGGAAACGAACTTCGGATCTCGGTCCGACACAATCGACATCGGCACTCCATGAAGTCTAACAATCTCATTCACATATAGCAAGGCAAGTTGATCGGCGTTGAAGGTAGTCTTAACAGGCAAAAAGTGTGCTGACTTGGTTAGTCTATCAACAATAACCCAAATCGAATCCATACTTTTCTGTGTCTTCGGCAAACCAATCACAAAATCCATGGAGATATGTTCCCATTTCCACTCGGGAATTGGCAAAGGTTGAAGAAGTCCTGCTGGTCTTTGATGTTCTGCTTTCACTTGCTGACAATACAAACACTGAGACACAAACTCGGCTATTTCTCTTTTCATATTTGGCCACCAAAACGTCTGTTTTACATCTTGGTACATTTTGGTATTCCCTGGATGAATAGCAAACCTGGAACCATGAGCTTCCTGCAAAATCTTCCTCTTTAATTCTGGAACGTCGGCCACGCATAGTCTTCCTTCAAACTTAAGCACTTGGTTTTCGAAGCTGTACCCTGATCTCGGCTTTGTAACGATCTCCTCGGCTATCTTTCTGAAGAATTCATCCTCCATTTGCCTTGCCTTTACTTCTTCGACAATAGTTGGTTCTACTGAAATCATGGTTAGACATGCCAAATTCCCAGCTGACTTTCTGCTCAAGGCGTCGGCTACGCTGTTAGCTTTACCTGGGTGGTATTGAATCTGCATATCATAGTCTTTCAACAACTCAAGCCATCTCCTCTGCCTCAAATTCAATTCCTTCTGAGTGAACAGGTACTTTAAACTCTTATGATCTGTAAAGACCTGACAAGGTTGACGCCAAATTTTTAAAGCAAATACAATGGCTGCTAGTTCCAAATCATGGGTAGGATAGTTCTTTTCATGTGGCTTCAACTGACGAGATGCATATGCTATGACTTTATCCTTTTGCATCAATACGCAACCCAAACCCTTATGCGATGCATCACTATAGACATGAAACTCTTCGTTACCTGATGGAAGTACAAGTACTGGTGCTGTGACCAACCTCGTCTTCAGTTCCTGGAAGGCTGACTCCCGATCTTCAGTCCATTCATACAGTGTTCCCTTCTTAGTCAATTGCGTCAACGGAATTGCAATCCTGGAGAAATCCTGCACAAACTTCCTGTAATAACCTGCCAAACCCAGAAAACTACGAACCTCGGACACATTAGTCGGCCTCGGCCAATTCACTATGGCTTCGATTTTACTAGGATCAACTGAAATACCCTCTTCATTAATTACATGGCCTAAGAATGAGATAGTAGGAAGCCAAAATTCACACTTGTTAAACTTAGCATACAATTTCTGGTCTCTCAAAATCTGTAAGGCAAGCCTCAAATGATTTTCATGTTCAGCTTTATTCTTGGAATAGATCAATATATCATCAATGAAGACGACTACAAATTCATCTAAGTATGGCTTAAAGACTCTGTTCATTAAATCCATAAATGCAGCAGGGGCATTAGTCATCCCAAAAGGCATTACTAAGAATTCGTAGTGACCATATCTCGTCCGAAAAGCAGTTTTCTCAACATCTTCGGCTTTAACTTTAAGCTGATGGTAACCCGACCTAAGGTCAATCTTAGAAAAGACTTGCGCTCCTTGTAACTGATCAAGCAAATCATCAATTCTAGGTAACGGGTACTTGTTCTTAATGGTGACCTTATTAAGTTCTCTGTAGTCAATGCAAAGGCGGAGTGTGCCATCCTTTTTCTTAACAAATAAAACAGGTGCTCCCCATGGTGAAGTACTCGGCCTAATAAATCCCTTATCTAACAATTCTTGCAACTGCAGTTTCAACTCTCTAAGTTCAGCTGGGGCCATTCTGTAGGGTGTCTTGGAGATCGGATGTGTTCCCGACATGATATCAACAGTAAACTCTATTTCTCTATCAACTAAGTGGCCAGGCAAATCATTTGGAAAGACGTCGGCGAATTCATTAACAACGGGGACGTCGGCTAAATTAACATTTCCATTCTGATCATTCAGTATACTACACAAGTAACCTTGACACCCTTTCCGAATTAACTTACAGGCCCTAACGGACGAAATCAAATAAGGTGGGGGCACTACCCCTTTACCCTGAAATGTAACCTCGGCTAGGTTCGGGGGTTTCAGTGTGATGTTCTTCGATACACAATTAATGGATGCATGATTTGCGACTAACCAATCCATCCCCAATATAACATCAAAATGAGTTATGTCCAAAGGCATTAAATCTACTAACAATTCAACATTCCCAATCACAACAATACATGCTCTATAAATGGATGAAACGATCATAGATCTCCCAGATGGAGTAGACACAGATAATACAAAATCAAGGGGTTCTAGTTCCCTATTAATCTTCTCGGCAAACTTAGCAGATACAAACGAATGCGTGGAACCCGAATCAATCAACACATAAGAATCTTGGGAGCAAATTAGAAGTGTACCTGACACCACCGTCTCGGCATTCTGAGTGTCTCCTGGCATCAATGCAAACACTCTGCCCTGCCTTATCTGTCCTTTCCCAGCATTATTCTTCTGAATGGAGCCCGAGGTATTCTCACCTTTCTTGCTGTCATCAGCCTTGGTCTTAGGGCAGTCTCTCACATAATGACCCATTTCACCACATTCGTAACAAGCTCCAGACGTCCGTCTACAGACCCCGAAATGTTGCTTCCCACAATCCGAACACGTCGGTTTAGCATTACCTTCCTTCCTTAAGTTACCAGCATTGCCCATGTTCGTCTTCTTCTTGACGCCTACCTGTGCTCGGCGATCGCTATAGTTCTGTCTTTTTCTCTGATTCTCCTCCGAACTTTGGTATCTGTTCAAATTGGCCTCGGCCTGAATGGCTTTGTCCAGCACTTCGGCATAAGTCGGCATATTGTGCAGGTTAACCCGGTCTTGTATTGGTCCGCGGAGCCCACTCTCAAACTTTCTAGCCTTCATATATTCATCGCTGACCATGTGTGGTGCAAACCTCGCCAACTCGGTAAAAGCGCGGTCGTACTCCGCCACTGTTCGGTTGCCCTGCGTCAAAGTCTGAAACTCGGTAGCCTTGCGGTTTCGAACACTTAGGGGAAAGTGTTTGTTGTAGAATAACTCCAAAAATCGGGTCCAGGTCAAGTCTGGATTGCTTCCTCGAACCATCACCCACCATCTGCGAGCGTCATCATCTAATGTGAAGGTTGCCAATGTTACCTTCTGAGTGTCTGTGCTAGGGAAGATCTCGAACAACTTTTCCATTTCCAAGACCCACGCTTCAGCCTTCATCGGCTCTATACCCCCAGAAAATCTCGGTGGTTTCATTTTCTTGAACTCCCTGATCAAAGCTATCGTGCCATCCCCATATAAGGCTGGCTGCTGAGGAACTTGCGGCACTGGTGGAGGTGGAGGCGGAACTACATTTCGGCCGTTGGTCTGCTCGGCTTGAGTTGTCGTGGCACTAGCATACTGCTGCCTGGTTTGCCTCAACTCGCGGGCCAAACCTTCAACTAATCTTTCCAGTCTGTCCAATCTGTCTTCGGACTGATCTCGGCCAATTGGAGGTCTGCCTCTCCTCATGATGCTATGAGTATGCAAAGTATGACTTTTAAACAAATAAGCAATTAACCACGTAGGCAAGTAACAAACAAGCATGTCAAGACAAAGCACACCTTGTTCAAATAGCAAACACTATGATGCAACCCTAGCATCTTTCTAAAGGAAATCCTATGCTCTTTAGGACTCAAAGTGTGTGAATAACGTACTATGAGGAACTCATGCTCTGATACCATTCTGTCACGACCCCAAACCGCCCCTAGTAGAATGGTGCCGTGATGGCCAGTAATCCGAGATTACCGAAGGCCACTTACAAAGTTCACACACAAACAGAGTATAATACATATGGGGCTCACAATTGCGGAAGCAATAAACCAAAACACAAGTGGTCCATAAGAGCAGTGCATAGATCAAATGGAATGACATACAAGATATGGTTTTACAATTGTTCGCTGATCAACAAAATACAAGTTACATCTTGATCAAAAGGCTTCTAGAGCCGATAGGTACAATTACAAAAGGTATAAGCCAAGAAGCATGATTTTCAAGATTTGCCGATGTAAATAACAATGCCGACATAACACAAAGTAAGCCGACGCAAAACAAGTCAAGCCGACATGACAGGAATCCAAAACAAGCTTTGCAAACACATCTAGGCGTCGCCGCCGTCCTGCTCATCACCTACATATATATAGAGAGGGTGAGCTTGGAAACTCAGTGAATGGTACAAATAATAAAGGTTTTCTGCATGAATATAGCCGGGGTCTTTTCAAAACAAAGCATGCCAAAACCATACAGATATAGCCGAGATTCTCTCAAAGCAAACACATCAAAACCTTATCAAATCAAGAGATGAATCGTATTCATCTATCAAGTCTTACAAGTCTCAAGGGATGCTTACTGGCATCGGCAAACACAATCATGCTTTCCGAACAAACAAGTCCACGCGGTAAACCGTCAGTGGCAAGACAAGGACTGTACGATCCGTAATCGCTAAGTCCGAGGTACTGCGAAAGTTTATAGTCCTCCAGCACGAGGGACTTGTGTTACTTAAGCCCGTAGCTCTTTTTAACACGATGGTCTTGTGTTACTTAGGCCCGTAGCCCGTTTTAACACTATATCTTTTCAAGAAAATGACCGTATCCTCTTTTATACTTGGTACTGCGAAAGTTTACAGTCCTCCAGTACAAGGGACTTTCATGCTTAGTACTGCGAAAGTTTAGAGTCCTTCAGTACAAGGGACTTTCAAAAGATAACGTCAAAACAAGTCTTCTACTTGATACATCGAAATAGGGCTAATCATTCATGCTTAACAAATACTTTCATCAAAACAAAGCAAGGCGAGATTTATCAAAACAGTATAACATAGCTTTATTAGAAATACCACTCACCTAGCTCTTCAGGTGTAGGCTCAAAGCAAAGATCAAAGTCCTCAAAACTCAAATCTACCGGTTCAATCCTCAAAGATCAAGCCCGGAACTCTACTTCTCTCTCTAAAACTCTTCCTTCTTCCTCTAGAGCTTCTCTCTCTAAAAGCAAGGATTTGAGACAAAATGATTTGTCTCTAAGTCTGCCGGCTGTCTTAACACACAGCTCGGACACGTGGCACTACCGGGTTGGTTCAGCTCAAAAGTGACTGATTGACAAGACAAGTCTCTGACAAAGCGTATGCAACAAGCTAAGGCAAAGCACACCGGCAACCAAAGACATCGGCTAAAGACAAAGCCTCAGCAACGGGGCAGCAAAGACATCGGCTAGGGAGGTCGACACTGGACTAAGTTGTGCCACACCTTGGCCTGGGTATGCCACACCTCGGTCTAGGTCACACCTGCCCAAAGGCATAGATCACTAGGTGTAAAACATCTCGGCCACAAAAGCGACATCTCGGCTATCATGCCGGGGTGGAGGTGAAGGTCAGTCAAGTGGTTCTGAAATAGTTCTAAGTACAAAGGTTCAAAGGTGAACTAAGCTCAAGATGACCTCGGCCACACACACCAAGCACGGTGCAAAATCATGCAAGCTACGCTTAAGCAAGACAAGGCAAGTCTCAATCAAAACAAGACAAGGCAAAACTCGGCAAAACAACATGGCAAAACCAGATTATACATGTATGTATGCAATTATGACTAAATCAAAGTGAGGGTTGTTACATATTTAGTATATGTGGGACACCATATGGCACATTATAAAACTAATCACAAATTATTATGTCTTTTGCTGTCGCTTATCGCCCAACAAAAAATTATGAGTTTTACCTCTTCTATCAAGCCGTGCAGTAGCAAGTGGTTGTATCATTACGATGCAGAATAACTGTACTAAAATATCATTAAATTCTTTTAACTACTTTAATGTGTCTTTGAAAAGAAAATCAATTTGATCCAAAAAAAAAAAAAATCAATGATTGGACCTATGATGAAACCTGTTTTCTCAAGCAATAGCAAAAAGAAATTTTAAAGTTCAAAAAATTACATGTGTGAATGTTTTTAGTTCAAGTTTAATAAATATAATAGAAATGTATTATACACATTGAAGACTTTATTTAAGATTTTTCTAAGAAAACATTACACATCCTGTCAAGTTTTTTACAGGGATACCCTCAAAACCAAATAAAATTAATTGACAATAACATCACAACAAGAAATAAGGGATCACAATCCAAAATCCATCCCACCTAACTCCGAAAGAAGTATGCAACAACTCTCACCTCGATTGCATAAATCTCACCAGTTTACTGACTTGAGCATTAAAGAGTCTTTGGCCAATAAAAATTGGTCATTCATTCTATCTCGTCTACTATCAAACAAGGAAACTTACATATCATCTGTCATCCATAATTAGTAAGGCTGTTATCAAATATGGTATTAACTCTCTTCTGGAAAAAAAAAATAATATTATTAACCATGAGCATTAGTGCTTCAATTGGAATTTCTTATCGACCCAGTAGAATTGTTGGAGTCGTCATATTTGTGGAACATTTTATTCCTGTAGTCGATGCAAGTTCTATCTCATCACTGGTCCCCTCTGTATAGAATCCAGGTTGTTTAGGACAGGGAAACATTGCACCCTCATTATCCAACATCAACACCACAGATGACATTGTTGGCCTGTCTTCAGGGCATTGTTGCACACACAACAGACCAATTTGTATACATTTTATTACTTCTGACATCAACATTGTTGAATTTTCCAATTTTTCATCAACTAACTTGATGGCATTTCCTTCAATCCATAGTTTCCATGCCTAAGAGAGCACATTTATATTACAGATCAATATGGAAGAAAATTCCAAAAATGAAGAGATCAAACTCAAGTAAAATCTTACGTGTCCAAGAAGGCTGTGAGTATGGTTAGGATGTCGGAACTTTCTGTTCCTTTGTCCACACACTATTTCTAAAACAAGTACTCTGAAACTAAAGACATCTGATTTCATTGAAAAGAGCCCACGTAATATATACTCCGGGGACATATAACCACTGCACGCCATAATCAAATTAATAAATCAAGAAAGAAGTCGGTGAAACTTGAAGTTCCCGAAATAATTTCAATCTTAAGTTATGTTTGCTTAAATATTTCGGTCTTAAGTTATGTTTGATTTATTGAAATGAAGTTGAATGGAATAATCATTCCAACATAATGTCCATCCTCACGTTTGATTTACTAAAAAAATAATTAAAAAAATATTATAAATGAAATCATCCTTCACCATTGTGAAGGGAATAATCATTCTATAAAGAGACTAAAGACTGGTCATATCATTCAATTCAATTTCATTTTAGTGAACTAAACCTACATTATAGTATTAATAGTTTAAAAATGAAGGTTTAGAGAATTTAAGAGAAATAAAAAAACAAATGAATTGGTGAATTATTTAAAAGTAATGGATGAATGGTTGTTTGTCAAATGTATGAATTATTTATAGTATATTGTTTGACTATACCAGCTGCAATTGCTTTTGGAGAAATAATTTTTTTTTAAAGTTGAAATTGATTAAATTTTACAATTCAATCTATTACATTAGGAAAAAGTATGAATAAATTAATAATATTAAAAATAAAAAAATATTTAAAATTTATCTCAATAATTATGATTTATATCAATCTCAATAACTATGATTTATGTCAACTATAAAAATCATATGAAATTGGTCAAGAAATATAATATTGTAATTATTATGAAAAACAAATTATAAACCATTTATTTACTAATACTTTTAAAATTAGATTTTCCACTTAATATTTTAAGTGATTTTCATGAGTAAAAAAATAGTAATTTTATTACTTATATATACAACAAATTTTGTGTAGGTACCAAAATAAAATAAAAAATAAAAAAATTAATTGAAAATTATTAATATTTTATCAACATATATTTTTAAATTACGTATAAGAGCTGGCCCATTTCTTGAGTTCACTTAGGCCCTAAAAATTCAAGCCGGCTCTGACATTGATTGATACAAGTGGAATTATTCCACAAAATGACAAATAATACCAGGTTATTGGATAAACAGTATGTGCTTGTTTCTTTGTAGGAGAAAATGGCAAATGGGAGGTGCAGAACAAGTGGCTCTCACACCTATTTTATTTTCGTGTTTGATTGCGGGATAAGGAGGGCGATTGGAAGTGGGAAAATATACAGATCTCACACTTATTTTAATCCATGTTTGTTTTACTTTTGTAATACCATAGGTATTGTGGCATTAGGGATATTAAACTTCATTTTTTATCTCATTCTAACCAAATATAATACCTCCCTCCCTACATTCAATTATTTATCCATCTATTAATTTCTTAAGAAAAAAAGACCTCTTGAGATAGAAGTCTAAATATATAGAATTAGGTGAAACACAATAATACTTTGTGAACTTATTGGGCTATAAGTTCTCGAAATGAAATTTATATAAATCTCTCAAATAACATATCTCTCACAATTCTATCAATAATTTTATATCATATCTAATCTAATAAAAAATAATCCAACAATGAAATGTATGTACCCCTTAAATTGAATACATATTATTGGTGGAATGTTAGAAATATTTCCAAACTCTAACAACACAAGTCAAAACATATGTGTGGAAATGAATTTAATTTAGTTTGTATTGAAACTTGTCAGCTCATTTGACCAAGAGGCTAGCAAAAGATTATAAATAGTCCAAATAATTCTAAGGAATAAAGAAATTGGACTTATCTTATCAACCATGACAGTTGACAGTGATCATTTATTGTCCCTCCATTTCTTCCTTAAAATCTGATATTAATTAACTCCAAGGACACAAACCAAGTCAAAGAAAACAATCTCAAAAGAAAGAAAGTAAAATTGTATGTGCAAATTACAATAACCTCACTTGACAATTATCCAAAATACAATTGAGAATTTTTATTTGCACACCAGCCTTTGTTTTGGTTCTTATCATTTGTGAGTTTTTTTTATATAAGTTTCAGAACAAAAATTAAATGTTATCAATTTCTCAACAAAAATTAATTATCCAAATATCAAGATTTTTGTTCGAATAATTGATATTCGAACCATAAAATAATATAAATTGAAAATATTTATGGTGTGCCAATAAAATTAGGAAAAATACATACCAACACATGAAGGGTGCAAGTGACAATTGCACTCTAACAATCTTTCATTTGTGTTGGTAATTTTTTCCTTTTTCTCCCACTGGCATGTATTTCCCATAGAATTACGCCGTTATGGGCACTTTAAATGCACCTAACAAAATTAGAAAAGACACCCAATTATCAATTTTTATGTTTTTTTTAATACCATTCTACCCATTAATGACATTACCAAAGTAACCACACTCTTACGCCAAACTCCGGCAATCTCCTGCCACTGGTTTGCAGAACTCCTTCCCTTTCTCCGGCCAACCACCCAGCTCCGATCAGGCCCCCAACTCCGATGACCTCTTCCAAGACTCGCCGGTAGTGCCAACAGTAGCGCAGAGCCACCACCATCGCACCATCAACCTTTCTCTCTCCCTTCCTTTTACCTTTTTTTCTTTGTCGTTGTATGGGTTGATTTGAGAGATGAAGAAACTATGTTCGATGAAATGGTTGAGAGCGACACTGTGTAATGGAGATATATGAGAGTTGTTTAGATCAGTTACCATTCTAGGGGTTATATCACAATGCATATGCATATGAGTTGCTTGAAAAAATGCCTGTAAGAGTTAGCAATTGGTAGGGGTGACTATTAGGTTTGAAGGGTAAATTTATGGGTTTTGGTGGGTTTGGGTTTTAACTGGTTCAGGAAGTTGTAGTTTTGTCAGTAATTTTTAGTGTTTTAGGGTTTATTACAATTTCTATACTTAAATTATCATTAAATTGTCTACTTAATCTCTGAATCTACTCAATCCTAGAAATATATAAATCAAAATCTATTTAATTCTCAAACTATCGACTAAATGTATTAAATTCTTAAATTATTTAATTCAAACATATTTAGATTTCTTAAAAAATTATAAAAATAAAATATATGCTCATAAACGTTATAAATTACTAAAAATGTAAGGCCCTGAAAATTGGGTAGGGTATATCTATTTATACAACAAGACCTACCTGATAGACAAACACACACATATATATATATATAGCTAACTATTCCATACATCCATTTCCATTAAATCCCAAATACCAAATACATGTTGTTCACATCTCAATGCCTCAGTTTCAATCCCAAGCATGCATTTTACAACAAGTATGAAATGGAAAGCCAAACAGATAATAAGTGCCCTACAGACTTACAAATTTATCCAAGAACATTCTTGGTTACACAAAATGGAGTTTCAACTCAACGCAAATACAGCACTGGGCTTATATTCAATAAATAACAATAAAACAAAAATGAAACCTCAGCTCAGAGTCCTCCCAAGTCAATGTCTTGGCAGAGGCATAACACACGTACCTGAAATGGTTTCCCTTATAGGGTGAGCCACAGTCCAGTAGAGATATACTACACAACATATGGACCATGACAAGACTAAAGAGGAGTATGCTCATGCCATGCTCATGATAAAACAGTTCATCTCTCTTTTTATAAAGCATACAATGCTGAGATGAAACAACAGATATAAAGTCATTTCCATTTTAAACCATATTTGTTACACGAATATAAGCTCTGTGAATCTCTAGGTGAGTGTCTGCAAGTAGGCCCTAATGCACTACCACTGTCATTTTTACCAATAAACTCGAAGGCTCGACACCTAACCGTGCGGTTCTACACCCCCTACCCAGATTCACCAAGTATTCATCTTTTCGCAAACAGATACATTTCCAAACATTTCTCAAAGAACAGATACATTTCCAATGAAATGAATGTAATGCAATGTCCAATGCAACAAATGAGGAATGTGGTTCAATTTACCTAAGTCTCATGCATTTCTACAACAATGATGGCTATTATCCACCGATAGTCCAAAACAGAAATTTCTAAACAAATATTTAAACAATTAAATTTCAAAAATTCTGATAAATACAATCTATTCCACATCTCATCAAATATGAACAACTATACTAGTTTTCATATCACAATCACGTTCGGTAACCTCTCAAGGTCCATTTCTAACCGTGTCGGTTTCATTCCAACAAATACATTAAGCAAAATAATACCGTTAATGCCCAAGAAAACATTATTTTCTTTCCAAACTCATTCTCCAAGCATTATTCATCTATGACATCCTATTTTGATCAAAAGCCCCAAAAGTTAAACATAATTCCTTTGTTTTCTTTAAAAATGCTCTTTTGGTTACAAACCGGTAAAAATTTCAAAACTAATCGAATTGAAGTCCGTTTTTGTTCAAATTTAAAACATAGCTCTTTCATAACCTTACAAACATATTCCAAGTTTACACTTTCACAATTTGGATATCAATTCTTTATTTTTCTCAAAATTCCCCTTTTAAGCAAATAAATCACAAATTTTTCAAAAATTCTAATTAAATTATATACAACTCTAAGCTCCATATAATCAAGTAAAAGTGCATAAAGAAGTGTAGGAAAAATCTCTACCTCGATCCAAGAGCTTCCAAGAAAATAAAAATTTCCGGTAACAAAAATTCGATTCATTCAGATTAAATCGGAGCCTTCAGAACCCTCTGTAATTTGATCTATGGAACTAGGGTCTAAAACCTAACAGGTTTTGATGAATCAAGGATTTTATATAATAAAATAACCAAAGAAAAAAATTTTAGAGGGAGAGAGAGATAACCGAGAAGAGACCAAAGAGAGAGAGACAGTGGTGAGTTTGATTGTTTGATTCAAAACAATAAAGAAAAGAATGAAGGAGATGGGAAAGGGAGTAGCCCCACGTGGGCTGCTCTTCAAACATCATTATTATACTTTATTTTACTATATTTAAATATCTATGAATTTATATATGTGTATATATATATATCAATTAAAAGTATATTTCAATATCATTAATGACAAAATGATATAATATTTTCTCACCACAAAATATATTTCGTTTAATGGTACACACTATAAAATCAACTATCAAATATTTATTATAATTCTATATAATAAATAATAACAATTCTCAAGGTGGTTATTACCAATCACATTTTAAAATGACCAAACAGTTAAACGTGAGTCATTAAACAAACTCAATTTAAATTAAATATAAGTCATGGGTCTCACCCATAAGTCAAATATGGTCCAATTATATACCAAAATAGACCCAACAAATTTATCTCAAATCATGGTCCGAACACCCAAAACTGAATTTTAAATTCTGCTATAAATTAAACTGAACACCAATCAGTCCGTAAATTTTCATAAACTAAATACTCATCATTAAATTCTGAAATTATTTTCTAACGTGCTAGACTCATATGGGAACAACATATAAAAATTTCATAATTTTCTGAGATCGGAAACTATTTTTAAAAAATACAAAACCGAACTATTTTTGCACAAAATTTACACGGCAATCAAATTCGAAAATTTGCTCAATTAAATTATGCGCTAGCTATTTTAAAAAAAAAATTTGAGTCATTACAAAAAAGATCCTACCTCATTAAGATAATATTATAGAAAAATCTTAAAATTTTATTTTGTTATTAAAAAGTGTTTAATTTCATTGTGTGTTTAAATTATTATTATTAGAATCTAGTTTCTAAGTCTTGCAAATAAAATTATAAGAGTATTAGATAAATTGAATAAGTAGAATTAGGTAATTTAAATAATAATACTTCACTAAAATAATACATTAATTAATTATAAAAAGAACTTAGCGAGAAAATTAAAAATAATCAATTAGAAATTATAAACGAGATGTGATGTGGCATATAATACTAGAAAAATGCAAGCAGGTAACTATTGCAGAATATAAGAAAAAAATTACTATAGATAATTATTATCACTACAAGCAAATGCATGTTCGGCGACTAAAATTGGCGACCAAACCAATTTTAGTCGCCAAAAACACCACATTGAGCGACAAAAAACAACTTTTAGTAGCCATTCATTGAACCTTTTTAGCTACTAAAGTATTTTAGTCGCCATATGGTATAATTGGCGACCAAATTTCCATTTAGTCGCTGTTTGTGACCAGTTTAGGCTACTAACATTTAATTTTGTCGCTGTATTGTATAATTTGGCTACTAAACACTTTTGTCGCCTAAAAGTAGGCATTTTTGTGATTACTTTTTGCGACCAAATCTGGGTTAGTCGTTGTTTATTCAGTATTGCCGACGAATTTTTTAATTTAGTAGCCAGAGAGGCATCTTTAGGCGACCAATTGTTTGTCGCCATTAATGTAACGCCCTCAAAAATAAACCCATAATACATAATATTAACATGCGGAATTATAAGGAAATAAAGTATCTTATTCCATTCATCAGAGTACCATGAAATAAAAGCATCATAATAAATGCCCTATGGGCTTACATCTTGCCAAGCCAACACTTGGACACAATTCCATGTGTTCTAACTCAAAAAAAACAAATAAAGCCCTAGGCTTGAAAGTTTACAAGTTGTTCAAATAAAACAAATAAAATAAAGCAAGTCTTCGAGTCCAAATCCTCACAAGCTAAGTCCTTGGAGGTAGTGAACCACCTGAACCTGAAAATGAAGTTCCCATATAGGGTGAGCCACAGCCCAGTAGAAAAATACTAAACCAAGCATAAGAATTAACTAAAGCGTTAGCATTCGATACATGGTTAACACAAGATAATCAATTTCCAATTTCATGACACGAATGTCTACATTGTCTATGACACCTTTCACTTTCCAATATTTATTCAACTTTCCAATTATATCATTATGGCTCAGAACCTGGCCAACTATAATAGTGATCCAGATGTCACAAAAATAAATGAGACTAAAGCTCAAACCACAACACTTCCATACTTCCAACTGATACACATTATAATGATGTATCATATCAACAACAAATAGCAATATTGCTATTATCAATAAGCACACATATGAGTGATGCTACTGGAGTCCATCCCCTATCTCCTCCCAACAAGTCCGGTTTAGAGGTCCATCCCCTATCTTCCCCTAAACCGTGGAGTTCATCCCCTATCTTCTCCAAACAACATGCATATGCAATGAAACACACAATTGCCATATACAACACATAATCAATACAAGTAATGTTCAGTATTAATTCAACAGTCAACATAAGTGACTTAATTCCAGTTATACCTAAGCCACATGCAAGGTCTACAACAATCACGACTATCCTCCACCGATAGCCCAAAACAGTTATTTCTAAACAAGAAATAAATACAACAATGAATGTAAAAATCAACATTCTCATAGGTAAGTATTTAAACTACCCAACTATATCATTAATCTCATAATTTCCCCAACTTCATGAATTAAACCCAATTCCACATTTTTCCCTCAAATTAATTATACAAATTAATCTAAGCAAAAACCCTAAGGTTTCTCCCAAAATTACCAAACTATCCCCACATACCAAAATACCAACACTTAGAATTAAAGCGTATAAATGGAGTAGGAAATCCCTACCTCGAAGCAAGAACCCAAAAAGAAGAAGACGGAGATGATAGCCCAAACTCCAAAGTGCTCCAAATCAACAACCGTTCAGATTAAATGGAAGCCCTCGACCCACTCTACCTTTTTAATGAAGGAACTAGGTTAGATACTCACTCTAAATAGATCAATCCTAAGAGAGAAGATGAGTTGGGAAAGAGAGAACTCGTAACCTAGGGTTTTATAAACTGAAAGGGGCTGAAAAATTGTTTTAAAACGCTTAAACACGATTTTATACTCAGCCGCTCCGCTCGAGCGGACAAACTCCCGCTCGAGCGGACACTCACAGACTCCCGCTCGAGCGGACAATCCCACGCTCGAGCGACGGATGCACACTCCCAACATCTCGACAAACCAGGTCCCCGCTCGAGCGTCCAAATCCCCGCTCGAGCGTCACTCCCACATTCCCGCTCGAGCGGCCCAACTCCCGCTCGAGCGTCCAACCCTGCACAAGAAATACTGGATGGGTGTTTTTCCCGCTCGAGCGCCAAAACCCCCGCTCGAGCGGACAAGCCAAAATCTGGGCAACTAGTTTTGGTTCCTAAGCTCAACCAACCTGTTCCAAACCCGCCCAACACATCCTATAACTCCAAAGCTAAGGAATTAAAGGACGACAACAACAATAACACAACAATGGAATCTACGGAACATAAGTCCGGATACAATAATCAAAAGGGAAAAGACCGGGGTCGCTATAACCTCCCCCCCTTAAAAGAATTTCGTCCCCGAAATTAAGCATGAGTTTGTAAAAACAAGTTTTTTCTCAATTCCCAATGATATTATAAAACAATAAACAACAACTTGACCCAATACCGGTCACTTCATCTCTTATCAAGAGGCATCTCACAATATGTATAAATCAACATATATTCAACTTGCATCAATATTATGCATTACTCCTTTCAATGTTAACAATTTCCATATCATTATTCAAGTTCATGATATAAACAACACATTCAATATATAAATGTTATACTCCACTTCCATAAAAAGGCAAGTGCAAATGTTAACATTAAACCCAAAACATTCTCAATGTTTTCCAACTTAAGACATATATAAAATTCTCAAGTTCAACAATATTACAAAATTTTATATATAAGATTTCTAATCACTAAACATGTCCGGATATTTCTCACGGACTTCCAATTCACGTTCCCAAGTGGCTTCCTCCACTCCGTGATGCTTCCACAAAACTTTCACCAAAGGGATGGTTTTGCCTCGCAAAACTTGATCCCGCCTATCCAAGACCCGAATTGGTCTCTCCTCATAAGAGACATCCTCATCAACTACTAAATCAGTCCAATCCAACACATGTGATGGATCTGGCTCATACTTCCGAAGCATACTCACATGAAACACATCATGAACTCCGGATAACTGCGGTGGCAAAGCTAAACGATAAGCAGCCTCGCCAACCCTCTCAAGGATCTCAAAAGGCCCAATAAACCGAGGGGACAACTTCCCGCTCTTTCCAAACGTCATCAAACCACGTCTAGGTGATATCTTCAGAAAGACATGATCACCCACCTCAAACACTAAAGGTCTCCTCCTACGGTCGGCATAAGATTTCTGACGACTCTGGGCTGTAACAAGTCTCCTACGGATAAGCTCAACTTTCTCCGTCGTTTCCCTCACCAACTTCGGACCCAATAGAGGTGCATCACCCACCTCGGCCCAACAAACAGGAGATCTACACGGTCGGCCATACAAGGCCTCAAACGGTGCCATACCGATACTAGACTGAAAACTGTTGTTGTAGGCAAACTCCACTAATGGTAAATGTTTCTCCCACGACCCACTAAAGTCGAGAACACAACCCCGAAGCATATCCTCAAGGATCTGAATAGTACGCTCGGACTGCCCGTCAGTCTGAGGATGATAAGCCGTGCTAAAGGTCAACTTAGTGCCTAAGGCACTCTGCAAACTCTGCCACAACCTAGCAGTAAAACGAGGATCTCTATCTGAGACGATCGTCACTGGGACCCCGTGCAACCTCACTATGTCCCGGATATATAAGTTGGCAAGATGATCTACCGAATCTCTAACACGCATAGGAATGAAGTGCGCCGACTTCGTCAACCGGTCTACAACCACCCAAATAGCATCACTACCCCGCTGAGTCCTCGGAAGACCCACAACGAAGTCCATAGTGACATGCTCCCACTTCCACTCGGCAATAGGCAAGGGTTGCAACAAACCCGCTGGCCTCTGATGCTCGGCCTTCACTTGCTGACAAGTAAGGCACTTAGACACGAAAGCTGCCACATCTCTCTTCATACCCCGCCACCAAAACTGGCGACTCAAATCCCGGTACATCTTAGTACCACCCGGATGTACCGCAAGGCGCGAATGATGAAACTCTCGGAGTACCTCCCCTCGGCAAGACTCCGGCACAAACAGACGGTCTCGGTATCTCACACTCAGGTCGGGATACACCGTCAAACCCTTCTCAACCTTCCCAATGGAAATCTTTTCTCGGAGAGATTCTACTTCAAGATCACCCCTCTGAGCCTCTAACACTCAAGTCACAAGTGTAGGCTGTGCAACAACAGAAAACAAGGCCGCAGCCTCTACGGATTCGCCCAGATGCAAATCAAACTCCCCAACTGCACCCAACATCTCCCACTCCCGGATGGCTATACTAGCTAAGTCACCAACAGATTTCCTACTAAGGGCATCGGCCACAACATTGGCCTTCCCCGGATGATAGTGCAACTCGAAGTCATAATCCTCAATGAACTCCATCCACCTCATCTGCCTCAAATTCAAGTCTTTCTGTGTAAACAGGTATTTCAGACTCTTATGATCCGAGAATACCTCGAACCTCTCACCATAAAGATAATGCCTCCAAATCTTCAAGGCAAAAATCACAGCTGCTAATTCTAAATCATGCGTAGGGTAATTCTTCTCATGAATTTTCAACTGACGTGAGCCATAGGCAACCACCTTCCCCTCTTGCATCAACACACAACCCAGACCCTCTCGTGAGGCATCACAATAGACTGCATAACCCAACCCTCTCTCCGGAATAATCAAGACCGGAGCGGTGGTCAATCTAACTTTCAACTCCTGAAATGACTTTTCACAAGTCTCACTCCATACAAATTTAACTCCCTTCTGAGTCAATCTAGACAACGGTGAAGCTAACCTGGAGAAATCTTTCACAAACCGACGGTAATACCCCGCTAATCCCAGAAAACTGCGGATCTCAAACACACTCTTAGGTTGTGCCCAATCTTGCACTGCCTCAGTCTTGGATGTATCAACAGACACCCCTTCCCCAGAAACTACATGGCCTAAGAATTTCACCTCTTCTAGCCAGAACTCACACTTCCCGAACTTAGCATAAAGCTTATGGGCTCTAAGTAACTCAAGCACCACTCTCAAGTGTTCCTCGTGCTCCTCCTCTGAAGGTGAATAAATCAGAATATCGTCCACGAAGACGACCACAAAACGATCCAAGAATTCCCGGAAGATCCGGTTCATCAAATCCATAAACACTGCCGGTGCATTGGTGAGCCCAAACGGCATCACCAGAAACTCATAATGACCATACCGCGTACGGAATGCCGTCTTAGGAATATCCTCCTCCCTGACTCTCAACTGATGATAACCCGATCTCAAATCTATCTTAGAGAAACAACGGGAACCCTTCAACTGGTCAAACAAATCATCAATACGGGGCATAGGATACTTATTCTTAACCGTAGCCCGATTCAATTTCCTGTAATCAATACACAATCTCAAAGCACCACCTTTCTTCTTAGCAAAGAGGGCCGGTGCTCCCCACGGCGAAACACTAGGACGGATATAGCCCTTATCTAACAACTCCTGGAGTTGAACCTTCAACTCAACTAACTCGGCTGGGGCAAAACGGTAAGGTGCCATAGAAATCGGCGCCGTGCCGGGCACTAAATCAATAGAGAACTCAATCTCTCGCTGAGGTGGCAAACTAACAAGATCCTCGGGAAAAACGTCCGAATACTCACAAACCACCCTTGGCAACACAATCTGGGTCTCATCACCCTCACTAATCGAAAGACTAGCAAGTAGACCACTAAGCTCACTCCGCCCTCGCGGATCATAACCCGGTGGCAAAATACTACCAACCCGGTCCCCCAGAAAACGAAAACACTCCCCGTTCACGGTACAACAAGTGACCCTCTGACGGTAGCAATCAATAACTGCCCGGTATGACGACAACCAGTCCATACCCAAAATAACATCAAAGCCCTTCATGGGCATAACTACAAAAGAGAAAGGGATTCTATGATCATCGACCTCTATATCACAACCCCTAACACCTTGTTTCAAAATCAACTCACCCCCAAGAGGTGACACTACACAAATAGGAGATGCTAACTGAGCTAACTCCAACTCCAAAATGGATGCAAATGCAGCAGACACAAAAGAATGAGATGCACCCGTATCGATCAAAACACTAGCAACTGAATTGCAAAACAAGAAGGTACCTCTCACAACAGATGGAGCCGGTACAGGATCCTGCGCGGTAACAGCATACACGCGCCCAGACAACCTCTGATTAACCTGCTCACCCCTCGGAGCATAAGACTGCTGCACAGACTGGGACGAAGAAGCCCCCTGATTGGCCCTCGAGGCCTGAACTGACTGAGCAGGCAGCTGACTCTGAGTCTGCCTCGAACCAGATGCACCAGATGTGCCACTCAACTGTGGGCAAAACCTCTTCATGTGCCCCGGCTGACCGCACTGAAAACAAGAGAGCGGCTGGCCTCTACCCTGACTCTGGCTCTGAGATCGAGCCGAAGAAGATGCTGCTCTCTGAACTCCTCCCCTCTGAGGACAAACTGAAGACTTGTGACCCAGCTGGCCACACTTGAAACAGGTAATGTCTCACTGACTGCCTTTCCCAGAACTAGCACTCGGCGCTGGAAAAGTGGATCTAGAAAAACTACTCTGAGGCTGCTGAGGAGTGAAACCTCTCTGCCCCCTGCCATCACTCTGGCCATCCTGACTCCTCTTGGAGCCTTTCTGCCTTTCCCCCTCTTCCTGCATCATAGTCTCGGTATGGGCTGCTGCATCAACCAATCGCCCAAAATCCCTAATCATAGATCCGACAACTCTCAACATGAGGCCACGCCTCAACTTCTTCTCAAACTCAATGCAACGGCGTTCCTCGGTCGCCACCAACTCAGGTGCAAACCTAGACAAACTAGTGAATGCAGCCTCAAACTCGGCCACTGATAAACTGTTCTGCTCAAGATGGCGGAACTGATCTCTCAACTTCTCCTGAACAGCTGGAGACAGGTACTTCTCCTGAAAAGCATCAACAAAAGCCTTCCAAGTACCTCCAATACGACCTTTGGTGAACTTCCACCACTGACCCGCATCCCCTTTCAGCTGGAAAGATGCCAAGGTCACCTTCAGTACCTCGTCTTCGATGCCTAGCATCTCAAACGTTTTCGTTGTCTGTTCGAGCCATTCATCTGCCTTAAGCGGCTCGCTAGGATCACCTAAAAATTCGTCCGGGTGAGACCGGAAGAATTCCCTCTTCAGAAAAGAAGGTCCTGTATCTGCAGCAACAACAGCCTGGGCTGGATTCGCAGCCCTCAGAATGTCAACTGACGCCTGAAATGCCCCTGCTATCCCTTGGGCCAAAGCGCCCATAAACTGCTGTCCTACTGGCTCGGCCACATTGGCCTGGCCAACACCCTCCTGAACTGCCGGAATTTCCTCCGGTATAGGCACTTCCTGCCTGGCCTGCCTACCACTCCTACCACGACCTCGTCCTCGTCCTGACATCCTAATAAAGGAAATAAAGACGTTAGCACTCTAAATAATGTGCCAAAACTAACACTCGCGTCCTGATGCATTGGACAATAATAATTCATTCCACGTAAGCACATAATCACATAAGCACCTACGAATTTCATTCCTGGATGATAATAGTCCCGAAGTGTTACCATAGTTCCGGTTGGAAGCAGCAGTGATCAATTGCCTTTCCAACAAGACTACTAGCAACTCAAGGGTCCAATCAACATCCTAGAAACTACATTCCATACCCACATAATCACATAAACATGTTATCATGCAAACATATAACACTA
This sequence comes from Camellia japonica, assembly GCA_030407325.1. Lineage (NCBI taxonomy): Eukaryota > Viridiplantae > Streptophyta > Magnoliopsida > Ericales > Theaceae > Camellia > Camellia japonica. Next base: position 29,471,458 of record JAPPVO010000014.1, read on the forward strand.
CACTAAGTCTCTATCAAACGAGACGAACCCATTGTGATACTAATCACTTCCCACGTACCCAAAGTATTCAAACCCGGTACGCTCTGATACCAAGTTGTAACGCCCTCAAAAATAAACCCATAATACATAATATTAACATGCGGAATTATAAGGAAATAAAGTATCTTATTCCATTCATCAGAGTACCATGAAATAAAAGCATCATAATAAATGCCCTATGGGCTTACATCTTGCCAAGCCAACACTTGGACACAATTCCATGAGTTCTAACTCAAAAAAAACAAATAAAGCCCTAGGCTTGAAAGTTTACAAGTTGTTCAAATAAAACAAATAAAATAAAGCAAGTCTTCGAGTCCAAATCCTCACAAGCTAAGTCCTTGGAGGTAGTGAACCACCTGAACCTGAAAATGAAGTTCCCATATAGGGTGAGCCACAGCCCAGTAGAAAAATACTAAACCAAGCATAAGAATTAACTAAAGCGTTAGCATTCGATACATGGTTAACACAAGATAATCAATTTCCAATTTCATGACACGAATGTCTACATTGTCTATGACACCTTTCACTTTCCAATATTTATTCAACTTTCCAATTATATCATTATGGCTCAGAACCTGGCCAACTATAATAGTGATCCAGATGTCACAAAAATAAATGAGACTAAAGCTCAAACCACAACACTTCCATACTTCCAACTGATACACATTATAATGATGTATCATATCAACAACAAATAGCAATATTGCTATTATCAATAAGCACACATATGAGTGATGCTACTGGAGTCCATCCCCTATCTCCTCCCAACAAGTCCGGTTTAGAGGTCCATCCCCTATCTTCCCCTAAACCGTGGAGTTCATCCCCTATCTTCTCCAAACAACATGCATATGCAATGAAACACACAATTGCCATATACAACACATAATCAATACAAGTAATGTTCAGTATTAATTCAACAGTCAACATAAGTGACTTAATTCCAGTTATACCTAAGCCACATGCAAGGTCTACAACAATCACGACTATCCTCCACCGATAGCCCAAAACAGTTATTTCTAAACAAGAAATAAATACAACAATGAATGTAAAAATCAACATTCTCATAGGTAAGTATTTAAACTACCCAACTATATCATTAATCTCATAATTTCCCCAACTTCATGAATTAAACCCAATTCCACATTTTTCCCTTAAATTAATTATACAAATTAATCTAAGCCAAAACCCTAAGGTTTCTCCCAAAATTACCAAACTATCCCCACATACCAAAATACCAACACTTAGAATTAAAGCGTATAAATGGAGTAGGAAATCCCTACCTCGAAGCAAGAACCCAAAAAGAAGAAGACGGAGATGATAGCCCAAACTCCAAAGTGCTCCAAATCAACAACTGTTCAGATTAAATGGAAGCCCTCGACCCACTCTACCTTTTTAATGAAGGAACTAGGTTAGATACTCACTCTAAATAGATCAATCCTAAGAGAGAAGATGAGTTGGGAGAGAGAGAACTCGTAACCTAGGGTTTTATAAACTGAAAGGGGCTGAAAAACTGTTTTAAAACGCTTAAACACGATTTTATACTCAGCCGCTCCGCTCGAGCGGACAAACTCCCGCTCGAGCGGACACTCACAGACTCCCGCTCGAGCGGACAAGCCAAAATCTGGGCAACTAGTTTTGGTTCCTAAGCTCAACCAACCTGTTCCAAACCCGCCCAACACATCCTATAACTCCAAAGCTAAGGAATTAAAGGACGACAACAACAATAACACAACAATGGAATCTACGGAACATAAGTCCGGATACAATAATCAAAAGGGAAAAGACCAGGGTCGCTATAATTAAGGTTTTTCGCGACAAATAATTGTTTAGTCGCCAAATGTTCGAAATTTTTTTTAGAGGGAAAAAAAGTAATTTCGCGCCCAGTACATATATATTACACAGAGATTTTTTGGAGCTCTTTTGTCTCACACACCGACATCAACATACCAAACCCATCCCTACCAAACCCGTCGCTCACCACCGGCGATCATCACCATCGCAGGCCACCGACGCTTGCCACCACCACCACTGCAAATCGGCGATCATCACCACCGGCGATCATCACCATCGCAGGTATGTTTCTGTCGTCTCTTTCCCTCTCTGTCGATCTAGTCGATCTCTCTCACATCCCCTTCTCTCACGATTCATCTTAGGGTTTGACATTTTTTGTACTTTCATTTCCCATTTATTTCGTACACAAATTTTTAGGGCTTTTCCTGATTTCGTGAATGGGTGTGGTTGAAATTGCGGATTGTCCATTTGGATTTTCGATTGTGGATTTGGATTGTTGATTTTGGATTCTTTTTTTATCGTTTAAATGTGCCTCTGTTTCTGCAATTCATATGTTCCAAATGTGCCTCTGCTTTTTCTCCCTTTCAGGTTTTACCATGCTTATGACAACTATATGACTTATGCTTTTCCGGTCAGTTCTAGTTCCCACTATATGAGATATTATTTATATTTGATGAATATTATGAAGTTGTGGTCTATTGGTTCTGTAGCATGATGAACTAAAGCCTCTAGCCAAAACATTCACAGACTCCCTTGTCAAGCTGGGAAATTTGAAGGTAATTATTTATTTTTGAAATCTGTTGCAGTGTTCAGCTTTAAATGTCTAATTTAAAATACCTACTGTTTCAAATTTTAGCTCGAACATTTGCCACAACAGTATCATGGATCTGCCCTCACACTTGTAGAATCGCTATCCAGGTATGATATACTCTTTCTTAGAGACAAGTTCTTAAAAATCAATGTAGTTTTATTTTTATCTCATATGCCCTTCTTATGCTGTCACCAAATATCTTTTTATTTCTTTTTATTTCCATATTATTACTGATTATGCCACTGAAGTATTTGTAACAGAGTATTATGTTAACACTGTTTCTGTTTCTCAGCCTTGTTATCATTGGGGAACAACACAGAATTTGAAACGGGCTGTTCTTTGGCTTTCTGAAAATCTAACTTTTGATGTTGATGCGAGGATACATCTTTTTGAGGTATTTTAATTTTTTTCATTTAGAATTTAGTGAAGCTGTTTGACTCAAAGTTTCATTTAATGTGGCCTCAGTTTGCTAATGAAATAAAGCTTGAGCAATGTCGCTTTTTCTTTTTCTTTTGTTTTATTCTTTAGCAGGGAGTGCTAAATCAAGTTGCATTTGAAGTATCAGATTGTCTTTACTGGTGTTTTCACTGTTGTGTAGTGCAACATAAGAGTTCTTGGAGGACTTGTTTCTGCTCATATTCTTGCAACTGATTCTACAAACAGGTTGGTCCAAAGAAATTATAAGAATCAACTTCTTATCCTGCCTGAAGATTTACGGCGGCGCATTCTACCTGCTTTTGATACCCCCACTGGATTGCCATATGCATGGATTAACTTGAAGGTACTTCTTATATCATGCTTAAATTATAAGACAAATTCCAATTCCCCAATTGTTTACAAATTGTTATGTATCCAAGATGTTTTATTTAACCTGGTATAGTAGCTTTGAATTTTTTGTATCTCTTCTGAATCATCAATGGTGCTTTGCATTTGTTGTAGTACCATGGTTTCGAATGTTTGCATTGTGTTAGCGTTAATGTTTGGGAATTTTGTATACGTATACTATGTGGAACTCATGCCATATTGACTGTACGATGATATTTCCATTGTGTTGGTGTTATTTGTCACACTTAAGTATCTGATCAATATCACTTATATATTCATAAGTTTTTACCCCTCTTCTCTTGCAAAAACTTGAAGTTGATTTCTACAGGTGAAAATAATTTCTTTAAAAGTCAGCCTCAGTTGAGAAATATGCGGCCACCACATAAGAAATTAGGATTACAAAGTCTGATTAACATACCAAACTGTACGAAAAACTTGAGGTTCACACTGTCGTTGATTTCTATAGTTGAAAATAATTTCTTTAAAAGTCAGCCTCAGTTGAGAAATCTGTGGCCACCACATAACAAATTAGGATTACAAAGTCTGATTAACATACCAAACTGTACGAAAAACTTGAGGTTTACACTGTCGTTGATTTCTATAGTTGAAAATAATTTCTTTAAAAGTCAGCCTCAGTTGAGAAATCTGTGGCCACCACATAAGAAATTAGGATTACAAAGTCTGATTAATCAATAGCCTAAATACTCTCACATCTTTCTACTGCAAACCTTTGGAACTCCATAGAAACAATAGAGGATAATCTGCTCAATATGATGATTAAAGAACATGGTCGTCCTTTCACGCATAATTCGTTGAAAACAGATGAAAAATAATCTCTCTGATCTCCTGGGATAGCTGTACCCTTTCAACCATACCGTTGATTTTGAAAGCACCTAACTTGACAATCTAAGTTGCACAAGAAGTTGCACTATCTTACTGTAGAATGGGACAATAATAGAATGGCAATGGCCAATGCAAGGCACCAAACCATATTCTAACTACATTTCATTTGTCTAGGCCCTCAATAGGCTTGGGCCATCTCTAGTTCTTGAGTGCTCCTGTGATATTGTTTACTGTCAAAATTAGAGTGAAAAATGTTAAACTCTAGTTCTTGAGATATTGTTTAATATCAAAATGAAAGTGAAAATGTTTTGAAAATATGTGAGAAAGAGTTTTAAAAGTTACAGACAAAGTGTTTCTGAGATTGATGAAATTTATTGTTTGTTTCTGATGTTGTAATTTTTTTGTGGTAATCTAAATTGAGAATATGAGCTATGCAATAATAAATAAACCCATTTTATAATGACAAGAGAGTGACTGTGGCCATTGTTGATGTTCCTATCTAAATGTATCAAGGGTTCAATCCTTCTTTTTACAAGAGAGTGACAGTGGCCATTTTTAATTTTTTTCAATTTTCTTTTTTGTTAGATGATAGTTACAAGGATCTCCATTTCTACATGTGCATCATGTGTGTTTTGAACTTCTAGTTTATGTACTTAGAATAATGATATATAAACAATGTTTTTATAAAATTAAATAAAAATATTCATAATGATGTAACTTCTTGTAATCATTTTATTTTCAATCAAAATATCCATAATTATTTTCATAATTTTATAAATGTCATTGATAGATTATTGTGGATCTAGTTTCTATATAAATTTTTTGTTTATAAATCGTTTTTCATATAGATATATGTATATTTAGGATTTAAAGCTTGATTTGGTAGGAATAGAATAAAGATACAAATACTAATCCAAGAAGCTAGAGTGAGAAGAAAATTTGATAAGATTAATGATTTCTTATAAGCTTTGTCATTTTGTTTGGATGATGGAAATTTAGCTTTTGTCCTTAGAGACAATTTAAGTATTATGAAAATTATATATATAATAATTTTTAATCTCACTGATTTTAGTAAATTTTATTAAATTTGGTTAGGATTATTTCTCTCCCTCTAAGATGACTCCACATAGAATTGTGAATGTATGTCACATTTACGTGTCAATACATGCCAAGTTAGTAGTGAAATTAGCCAACTATATGCAATTGACAAATTGGCAAAACATCCCAATCTGTTATTACTATTTTGTTCATTTCAAAAAACAATGCTAATCGAACCCCTAAACTTACTTAAGCTCTCTTCCATTACAGAGTATTTTTCCAAGTTGCCATCCATTCGCAAGTTCATCTTCGCTTCATGTCTACTGTTCCAATAATGGACAAGAGTTGGATGATGATAACGGATAGGCTAAAAAGTAAAGAGTATGTACAAGGTGGTCAGTCATTTATTGAGTTCGCTACAAAGAATTTAGGGCCGCAGGATGAAATCCGTTGTCCTTGTGTTGATTGCTTGAACGGCACGAAATTACCTCGACATGTTGTACGGTTGCACTTGATTCGAAGAGGAATCACATGTTCTTATCGAACTTGGGTCCACCACGGGGAACGTGTTCCCATGTTTCGTGGTCATCCTACTATGCGAAACGATGATACTCAAACCGATCGAGCTGGAATGACAACCAATCACGAAAATGTGGATGAACTTCCAACCATGTTAGAAGAGATTTACATGAGTGGTCTCATGGATGATCATATCGATGAAGAACGTACTTGTTCGAAGAGGCACAATTTGTTGAAATTCATGAAGTTGTTCGATGATGCTCAACGTCAAGTATATCCACAGTGTGAAAAGTTCTCCATCTTGTCCTTCGTAATTAAGATGCTTCACTTGAAGGTGTACAATAAATGGAGCAACAAATCTTTCGATATGGTTATGCAAGTTTTCAAAGACATTCTACCAAAGTGTGATGAAAATGTTCCTTGGACCCTTTATGAAGCGAAAAAGTTCTTACGTGAGTTGGGTTTGGGATATGAGGCCATTCATGTGTGCAAGAATGATTGTCCTTTATTTTGGAAGGACAACGCCGCATTGGAGAATTGCCCTACATGTACGGAGTCTAGATACAAGTTGAACAACAAGACGGGTAAAAAAATTCCACACAAAATTTTGAGGTACTTTCCTTTGACACCGAGGTTGAAGAGATTGTACATGTCGAAAAAAACAACTGCATATATGAGATAGCACAAAGATAAGCGTCTGGATGATGGAGTATTGCAACATCCAGCTGATGGTGAGGCATGGAAGGACTTTGATAGGCTGCATCCTACGTTCTCTGCGGATCCTCGGAATGTACGGCTAGGGCTTGCCACGGATGGTTTCAATCCATTCGGACATATGAGTACATCGTACAGCATGTGGCCCGTAATCTTAATGCCTTACAATCTACCCCCATGGAAGTGTATGAAAGATCCATTTGTCATGATGTCATTGCTTATTCCCGGCCGATCCACACCTGGAAGGGACATCGATGTTTACTTGCAACCATTAGTAGAAGAGTTAACTAATCTGTGGGAGCATGGTGTGCAAACATATGATGCCTCCAACGGCCAAATATTTACAATGCATGCAGCAGTCATGTGGACCATCAACAATTTCCCTGCATATGGTTCCTTGTCTGGTTGGAGTACAAAAGGTTACCTGGCCTGCCCTAATTGTAACATCGATGGATCATCTCAGAGTTTGCGAAGTAAGATTGGGTATATGGGTGCTCGGCGGTACTTACCTGAGAACCATAATTGGCGTAGAAGTAAGCTATTCAACGGTGAAATTGAGAATCGGTCCAAACCTGTGGAGTTATCGGGAAAACAAATACTGCAGCAAATTAATTTGGGGACGTACAGGCCGTATGGAAAGCATCCAACCAACCAAAAAAGACAACGGACTGAAAATCCAACTCCGAACTGGACAAAAAGAAGCATTTTGTTCGACCTACCCTATTGGAAAACACTTAAGCTTCGACATAACCTTGATGTCATGCACATAGAGAAGAATATATGTGACAATCTGCTTGGCACACTATTGAGCATTGATGGCAAGAACAAGGACACTGACAAAGCACATTTAGATCTGGAGGACATGCGAATACGGAAGGAGTTACACTTGATAAGGCATGCGAATGGCTCTTTCCAGAAGCCTTCGGCATTGTACACATTGTCCCCGGCAGAACGAATAGGGTTTTATGATTTCTTGCAATCAATTAAGTATCCTGATGGCTATGCGGAAAATGTATCCAATTGTGTCATGGCGAAAGGTGGTAAGTTAGTTGGCCTCAAGAGTCATGACTGTCATGTCCTTCTACAACGACTTCTTCCCATTGGGATGCGAGGATACCTTCCTACCGAGATTGGCACCACGTTATTTGAGTTTGGAACTTTTTTCAAACAGTTGTGCTCAAAGACATTGAGGGTGACTGATTTGGAGAAATTGCAAGAACAAATCGTACTTATACTTTGTAAGCTTGAAAAGATTTTTCCTCCTGCTTTTTTCGATGTGATGGTCCACTTGGCAATTCATTTGCCTTACGAGGCTAGGCTTGGAGGGCCTGTTCAATATCGATGGATGTATCCTATTGAGAGGTATAACAACGAGTCAGCACTTTTTTCTTGTACTTATAGTTCAATATGAACATATTGACGATCACGCCGATGTTTACGTGTAGGATGCTCGGTCTTCTTAAAGGATTTGTGGGCAATAAAGCTCGTCCAGAAGGATCCATTGCGGAGGCTTACATATCGAAAGAGTGTACGATGTTTTGTTCAATGTATTTGCATGGAGTTGAAACGGTGTTTAACCGGGAAGAAAGGAACTACGATGGGGGTGACAATGGCCCGGGGTTGGCAATTTTCACTCAAAATCTTCGTCCTTTTGGTCAACTCCCAAGGGCAATTGATGTGTCCGTAGCTGACCGCGAATTGGCTCATTGGTTTGTCCTACACAATAGTTTGGAAGTGGACGAATATCTAGAGTATGCTTCTTCATCATATATGCAACATACCTTTTCTACATGGTTTTTATTTTTTAAAGTCTTCATTATTCCAATTACTTATGACTTACATCGTATTAACTAGGGAACACAAGCTCGTGTTGCAACAAAAATATGGAAGTTCATGCAACATTGCAACGCGACAATGCAAAGAATTCCCTAAATGGTTCAAACATCGCGTAAGATTATGTAACATGTTACTGTTAAGTGTGGAGATAACGTTGAATTATTCTAAGTTTGAATTGACATGACATACTTTCTTGTGTAGATGAACCAATTGCGAAATGAAAACTCACCCGAAGCAACCGATGAGATGTGGTCATTAGCCAATGGACCTAATGCCTTAGTGAATACATATTCGGGATACATTTGTAATGGCGTCCGATTCCATACTATCGACCGTGATAACCGTCGTAAATGTCAAAATAGTGGGTTGGTAGTGGAAGGCGACCACGAAGGGCAATTGATAAAGTTCTATGGCTACCTTTGTAAAGTGTGGGAACTGACATATTTGTTTGGACATCGGGTTGTTTTGTTCCAATGTGAATGGTATAACACCGGTAGTAGTCGAACTTTGCGCGTCGAACCACATGTGACAACTGTTGACGTAAGAAGTCGATGGTATAAAGATGACTCGTTTGTGTTCCCAAGCCAAGTTCAACAAGTTTTCTACATTCCTGATACGAAGTTAGGGCCGAATTGGCAAGTCGTAGAAAAGTTTCAACATCGACGAATTGGGGATGTGCCAGAGCTGGATGTGCCAAAATTTGATGAAGTGTTGCAAGATGATGAAAATAGTACTGTTGTACCAACTGAGCCTATTGATGATGTTGTTGTTTTACGTCGGGATGACATTGAACCGCAAATTATTTCAATGGAAGTTTCTCAGTCCAATAAGCGTGTACAACCGGAGGGTGTTATGGATGATGCGTTCATCTGCGATGACGACGATGAACTAACAATCTCGGGTGATGACGAAGAAGATGAGATGGAAAGTGATTTTGATACAGATACGGAACTAGAGTTTTAACTCGGTTTGTTTCTTTGTTCGGCTTGTTTTGTTGATGACATGGGGACAATTAAGAATATTGATGAAATTGTAATTTCAATTTCATGCCTACTCTTGAATTTCATGTAATTTGAACCTTGTACTTTTAATTTCCTCTACGATTTCTATGAACTGTTAGAGCAAATTGAAAATCATCAACATACTTAGTTCAGATTTTCCATTCGGACAGCTGTGCTGTGTGGCTGCTTTTCCCACAATCTGTGCAGATTTGCACAACTGCTCTGTCTCTGTTTGTTGCGTTTGACAGTTCGATTTTGGTGTTCCTGTTTGGTTTTGGTGTTGCTGTCTCTGTTTGCTTTTCCCACAATCTAACAGTTGTACCGTGTTGTGTGCTGCTGTTTGGTTGTTAGATTTTGCTTTCAAAATACTACTTTGCAATTACTTTATGTTGTTAGATTTTGGTTGGTGTCAATTCTTTTAAGCTAACATTCATGTGCTATTGCAACTTTTCACTTACCAATTCCATTTTAATGTTCTAAGTAGACTGCGTGGTTATGGGATCAAGATGGAATTTCACCCGGAATAGTTCTCAAGGGGGCACTTTGATTATTTTTACTACATGTTTTACTATATGTTTGCACAAAATGTTTCACTTCAAGCTGGTTGAGATATGTATATATATTCATGGTTTTCTCTTTCGTTTTAATGTTGTTGGTTTTGGTGGGCCTTTGAGTTCCTTTTGGCAGTGGAGTAGGCTTCAGTTGACTATAATTTTGTTCATATTATATATATATATATATATATTTTGGTGTCAATGAACTTCGGGTCTCCACTTATGTATCCCTGCACTAGGGTGGAAACAGTTAAAATGATGGCCTTCATTTCAAGTTTCAAGTAATGATGAAATGAGCTTTATACATCAATGATGAGAAAGGGTTACCCTTTGTCACCCTTACTGTTTACCTTACTAGTTGATGTTATAGGCAGATTGATGGGTAGGGCTAAAGAGGTTGTTTTGTGAGTAGGAGTGATGGTGTATCTGTGTTTCATTTGCAGTAGTAGATATGATACCATTTTTCAGGCCTAGCTAATGCTTGAAATTCAACTCAGAATGACCCTTTGTCTTACTTTCCTGTTCTGTGACTTTCAGTTTGGTGGCTCCTGGGTCAAGAATCTGTCTAGTCTAAAGTTAATGAGACTAAAGCGACTGTTGTACCAACTGAAGAAGGTTCTCTGCATGGGAGTTGCTGTTTCAAAATGTGCAAATGAGTGTTAATTTTCTGGTTTCATTTCATTAGAAGAACTGGCAAAATGTGAGTTTAGTCTCTTTACACAACTAGACTATGAAGTTGCCATGAATTCATGATTAATTTTACTCAACTGTTACTAGGGGCTGTGCAAGTGTATTTGAATTTGTGCTGTTACTTTTCTATTATCCTTGCTAGTGATCATCATCGAAGACTCGAACAGCCATGTCAGCCGGTGAGTGCTCTCTCTCTCTCTCTCTCTCTCACAGCTTTTAATGGAAGAACATAGTTGTTGCCCTAATTTAATCTCTAATTGTGTGCCCTAACATTTGTGCATTAATGGAATAAGATCTAATTTATATGCTTTGATGGAAATCTCTGATTTTGTTGGGCTCTAGTTTCTGAAAACATATTATTTGTCCTAATTTGTGTGCCCTAGTCTCTGTTTTGGTTTGCTCAAATTTGTGTGCCTCAATGGAGTAGCCTCTAATTTTTATTTTTGTTTGTACCATTTTACCCAAACTTTTGTTTTAAATGAACATGTGAAAGGGCCCCTCTTAAGAGTTTGCCTAGGGCTTGTCTAATCTAACTTGAAAAGGGTTAATCAAACTTGAAAGGGGTTGTGTCCTGGGTTATAAGATAAAAAATAAACAGAACAACAAAGTCACGCTTGGTTATGTTGCTTATGTAATATGTTCATGAATAAGCTAGTCATGTGCTTGTTGCAATGTATATGTTCATGAAAGTCTTCTTCCTGTGGTGCCTTGTTTATGTGCCTAGATTTTTGTTGATATGCCAACCTGTGTAAGTGTTTTTTTGGGTGGTTTTGAGAGAGGTTGTAAATTGCTTTAAGTGTCTGTGAACATGGTTGGTATATATCAGCTCAAAGAAGAAAGTATATAGGAAATCAAAACAACAGGTGTAGACATAATGAACCGAGAGAGAGAGAGAGAGAGAGAGAGAGAGAGAGAGAGAGAGAGAGAGACTAAAGAAGAGCTGTTGCGTAAATGAAGGTTACAAAATAGAAATGCTATTCATTACAGAATAACAGCAAGCAAGGCCACAGTCTAGCTTTCTTGTGCCAAAGAACATGCAGTGTTAATATTTGACATATTTCAAGTCACAGCATGGCAAAAGAGCAGAGAAGAGCGAACCACAAAAAAATATAGGTAGATCGAAAGTAAAAATATTTCCAAATATTCTAATGGGCTATAAATGGTGTTGCTGCCTACATTGATAATAGGTTAGCAAAACATCACCAAAACAAAAAAAACAAAAACAAAAAGAATCAATGATTAGTTTGAAGGTTTGGACGTGTCATGAGTAGTTCAAAATCCCAGTGTCCTGTGGTCATGAGTGAGGGTTAGTTTCCTTCATGATTTTGTGGTAATGTTATAAACTAAATGAAATAATACAACATACAAAACAACTAAGTGCAGTTGGAGTTGAGATCATGTCAGCATGATTAAGATGGAATATTAATTGTAGGGATGAAGTAGATTGATGGCTTTAAACAAATGAATATCTGGAAGGATTATTTAGTGAGAAGGGCCGAGCAAACTATTCTTTCCCTTCTTCTCCCTATGATCGTCTTCATAAGACTCCTATGCCGAGAATGCTTGATCACTTTCATTCTCCTCAAGTTTCAATTTGTCTTGTTTCAATTCCTTTTCCACAAATGATGGGGTTCAGATGGTAGTTATTTTTCTGTTTCAAGATCTTCCATTTGATTTTTCTCAAAAAATAACACCTCCTTTGTCTAAGAAGGATGGATATAAACAAAGGACATGTAAATGACATGATACAGAGATTATGATGACAGAGCAATTGTTAAACAAACAACATATTGACATAATGCAGCGCGATATTAAATAAATAATTTGTTATACAGCATTGTTGAGGCTACTCTCATGCTCCCAGTTATAAAAAGTTATTCGGTTTGCTCTTTTACTAATTTGTCTGCCTATAATTGGTTGGAACTAAACTAAAGTGGGACACTTCAATTACTCATCCCTAATTTTCTAAAAATACCAAAAAGTAAAAGAGTCCACATGGCAGCTCCATCATTACCATTCCCCTCCCTGACAAGGCTCCCTAAAATAATAAATAAATAAAATGAAAAAGAAAAGAAATAAATAAATAAACCTTAAACATCCAACCTCACATCCTCCCTCAATACATACCCCGTGGTCTATTTTTGAATGACAATAATCTTGAGGGAGTATGTGATCCTATTCCCCATTTACCCATGGAAATCTTACATCTCTGGAAGAATGTTAGCCATTTAACAGTAAAGAAAAAGATAATTATGCCCTATAATACCTAACGAGAATAGAAGCTTGAATAGCATTGACACGGAAATTTTGTTACTAGTAATCCTAACCATTAAAAACATAGCCTTGCTTTCTCCACAACCATCCCTTTTTTTTTACTCTTTTTTTTTTTTTTTTTATTCAACCAATTCTCTCAAATCTTTACTGCCAAATACCTCAGTTTTTTATTTATGCTTTCTCTTAATCCCTTTCCCCAAAGACTGACCGACTCTATTTTTGTTGATATGCCAACCTGCTTCTTCACCTACCACTACTGTTTTCCCTCCACAGCATTTGTCCACATCAGTTCAGCCACCTCACCACTGGTCCTCACAGGCTTACTTCTCAGCCTACTTATGTGCTTCCCTCAGACTACCTGTACATCTGTTTACTGCTTTGAAAATGTTGAATTAGTTAATGTACTTGGTATCAAAATATGTAGTTTAACTGTTTAATTAATGATGCAGGCAGCTTTTCTCTTTACGGTGGTAGGGATAATAGGCTTTTTGGGTGTTCTTGCCGATCGGCTTCCTGGGGTAACTTCACATAATATCCTCTATCCTCTTTATCTGTAGATGTTCATAAACATTAATAAACTGTCATAAGAATTAATTTCAAATTCATATTATGTAGAGTTTTGAATTTCTCTTTTTTTAACCTTTCTATTGTTTATTTTCTGTAAGTTTCAAGGAACAAAGGATAAAGGAAGTACAATTGTAGCTGTGGATTATGCTCATAGAAGCTTTTTTCATTCCTTTCTTATGAGATGGCTGCTTCTGTGACTTTTGATATGTTTTAATGTGAGTAATGATTCTAATGTCTTTAATGTTCTACTCATCTGGGTAATGAATAGAGATATTTGTTTTGCACTAATGTGTATTATGGTTAGGCTGTCAGACTAATACATTTTATTTTATTTTTTTGTAAAGAGAATGGAAGGAAATTGAGGCATTTTCACATCTACTAACATTCTTATCCACATGTAATTGTCACATAGGATTGGGGCTTCTTCGTGCCATACTTGATTGGGAGCATTTCTTTAGTAGTTTTGGCTGTGGGAAGCATTTCACCTGGGTAAGTTGTTAGGCATTAACTACATTATTTCCTTACTATAGGCTGTCTTGAATATGTCAACAAACCTTTCAATTTTGAATTACCATGATGTTTAAATCAGAATATTGTATAATTGTTAGCTCAGTTGGGCACTTTTAAATTGTATAATGAATTATTGAAGAAGAGCACAGTTGAGGGCTGACAGAGAATTACCAGATCCTTGTTCTAAAGATGGGAAGGGTAATGTTCATTATTGACTATATTACAGTTAGTTCATGATTACTTCTCTCCACATTACCTTTCCCTGCACAAATCCCTTCCCAAATCCAAAATCCAAACACATCCTTAGGCTAATGAAGGGCATGCCTTTGACCTTCTTGTTTATCCAGATTTCTGCCAGCATCCCTGCACCAACTCCACCAACAATCCAGATTTCTGCCAGCATCCCTGCACCAACTTATAACAGAGTCACATGAGAAGCAGAGACACAAAATGGCACCAAGATGGTTCAATATCAAATTTGAGACAAATATGTGCACAAACAGAAGGAGGGAACAACATAAATACTGGAAATTTATGCAAAAGTTTCAGTTTTGCAGTTGAGATTAGACAACTATAGAAAACCATGCTGTGCAATACAGTTTGAGTAGTCATCAGAATTCATAGTACTAGGGCCTTGAATAAATTCCTAAGGTAAGAATTATGGATACTAATGGAAAGAGTAATGCCATACAAACAAACTGATGTTGTAGCTGAGTTGTTCTTATCAATGGTTTGTTATTGCAGGCCACCACAATTTATTAAAAATTTTGTTGTTAACAATAATTCCAAAATTTGTTCATTTAATGAGTATATTAAATGAACAATGGACTATTGACAAGTTTGTTTTTGTATCATCATCATGTTCTCTTAGTTTATTAGTTACCATTGATTAACGAGCAATTTATTATTGAGTAGACATTGTTGTGTGATTATTGCAGCAGTTACACTACTAATGTATGCGATGTTTATTACTCATGGACGTTTGTTACGTAATGTAGGTACAATGGTTCCGGGAATCAAGACAGGGCGACGGAAGAGAGCAACAAGTGGCAACGTACTATCAATATCTGAAGCATGCGCACAGGAGATTGGCACCCCGATGACGTTCTCTGATGAGACGCAACCACCAGATGATACACAAACTGTGGTGGAGGAGACGCAACCAGCTGGAGTGGGTAAGAGCATACTATTTACTTGTTTAAAAAAAAATTGGTTTTGTTTTTTTTGTAATGTTGACTACCTTCCCCTTTTGTGCCAGGGAAAACGAGGTCAACTCGTGTTCGGGGACGTACATTAGGCAAAGGCGTGCAGAAAAAAATTGCTAGGAAAAAAGGGAGAAATTACACGTCTATGTCAATCGGGTGTTGAACGCAATCACCGGAGGGAATGCCACCCCAGCGACGAATGAGTTGGGCCTTCAAATTAGACGGTTGTGCCCTCTTCAAAGCGTGAAGTCATGGATAAAAATTGATCAAAGTACGAAAGATGCGGTCGTCCAGGCGGTGCTAGTATGAGATTCATCTTGTCATAATGTCTTTATTATGTAATTTGTAATTGGTTAAATTAATTGTTCTACTAATTCTCTTACTATGTTTGTAGGACAAGTTTGTTATCGGCGATGATTTTGATAATGATGAACAAGCTCAACAGATCCTCGATAGGAAGGCATATTTGCTATACAAGGATTGGAGGTACAATCTAAAGCAAGAGTTCCTCGAACTTGAGGAAAAGGGTGTTGATGACCTCTATAGTCATCCACCTAGTGGAGTGAGCTTGGAGGACTGGAAATATCTGATTGATGTTGCTTGGAAAGACGAATCTCACTTGGTAACTGTTTAATTAGAAACCCCATTATTGAAATTAATTTATGTGTTAATATGTAAAACTTATTCACTAATATATGTAAAACTTCTTCATTGAAACTAAGTTAAGCATCGTAAATTTTTTTTTTTTTCATATTTTTGTAGAAACGCTCTACAGCTGGTAAAGCAAATAGGGGTATGCTCCCCTATAATCATACAAGTGGATCGCGATCATTTCCTATAGCAATGTCGCTTATGGTAAGAAGTTAATTTAGTAATGTAATGGATGCTTGATTCTTCTTGATTTTGAATATTACCATGTACTAATTCGTCAATGGAATTTTTCCATACGTAACAGGCAAATGAGGATGGAGATATAGATTTCCCCGAATTTTATAAGAAGGCACACAAGTCCAAGAAGACGGGAGATTGGATTGACCCCAAATGTGGTGAGCTACATGTAAGTATTGAATGTTGAAACCAAGTGTGATGCATATCAATTAATAAAGTTGTTTTAAATTCCTTCTCCCATCTTGACTTTATTGTTTTCTTGCCATTACAGGATGATATGGTGAATCTACAACTAACAGCCACCGATGCGGGGTTGCCATTGACCCACGAAGAAATATCAAGGCAAGTGCTTGGGGAAAAAAAAATTACTTGCGTGGATGTGGGATAGGCCCACAACCCTCTTCCACAGCCTCTAGTGCGGCACAAGCACGTGATAAACATATGGAGTCAATGAGAGTGGAACTGGAGGTTCTTCGTGAGCAGCGTCAAAGTGATCATGAGGAGTTGCTGAAGGAGAAAGAGAAGCGTCAAAGAGATCAGGAGGAGCTATTGAAGGAGAAAGAGGAGCGGCAAAGAGATCGGGAGGAAATTGCGAGGGAAAGAGAGCAGCTGATCAAACAAGTCGATGAAGAAAGAAAAGCACGGGAGGCACAAGGTGTACAACTCAATCATCTGAACGATGTGGTGTCACGGCTCACAACCCTCTTGCAAGGTTCAGATGGTCATCCTACTATTCGATAAACAGAATGTTCTTAACAAGCTACTGCAACTTATACAAAAAATATGGATCATATTGGCATAGAATTGTTTTCTAAAGTTGGTATGCAAATATTTTTTTCGTGATGTTCTTCGAATAGGTTTTGAGGCATAATGTGAGTAGACATTGCAGCAGCGAACCTGGTGTTTGGATACATTACACAAAGGACCGTGACGTAATTTCCATAAGGTAACCAAGTCCAATTGAATGTCATTTCAGATTTAAGAGTAATTGAAGAAACCAAGAGAAAGTAGAATGAATTTTGATTTAGTACAATATAACTAGTACAAAGGAGCTTTGATTTCAAAACTCTAACTGTGAAGAATGAATATGTGATATTAAGTTTCTTAATAATAAATCTATACAAATAAAACCAACACTAACTTGATGAACAAAGCTCCAGATTATCAACCTGATTTGGCCTAGTTACAGGAGCTAATGCAACCTGATGCAACCTGGTTGGATGAACACTTGTGCTTGCGGCTGCCCACCACAGATTATCAACCTGATTTGGCCTAGTTACAGGAGCTGATGCAAACAAAGTTTTGATCCTTAAAACCTCCACATTTTCCCAATCATAAGCTGCCTTCTAAGTGTGCCATGCATTCTAATCAGCTTATCATACAATTTGAGTTTGGTTCTTGGTTGTGTTCCAAGAGCTTATTGACTCATAAGAAGTATATTCAGACTACAGAATCAAATCAAGGAAATCGGTTACAATATAGCCATAGGAATAAACAACCAAATTTCATTAAAGGGAGAGAAATCCATGAATCCTCACCTTGTTGCCTACACTTGCATCCACCTGTACAATTGCAGATGCGCCTGTGTTCAGGCTAAAATCAATTAAATGTGTTCTCCCACATGCTAACCAGGTGGTGGATTGGCTCATATAAAAACACGATAAACATAGCCGAAAAAAGGCCTTTGAGGGCCGAAAATTGAAAGCAACCCCCGAACCATTGCGGGGATGGCACGGGTAGCTTCCTTGTGTGAAATAGGACGTGTGGGGACAGATGGGACGTAATTAGCGCGTGTACGTTGGGCGTTGGCGTGAAATGCGCCATGAACTTAGCCGAAAAAAGGCCTTCGAGGGCTGAAAATTGAGAGCAGCCGCCGAACCACTGTAGGGATGGCACGGGTAGCTTCATCATGTCAAATAGGACCTGTGGGGACAGACGAGACGTAATTAGCACGTGTACATTGGGCGTTGGCGTGAAATGCGCCATGAACTTAGCTGAAAAAAGGCCTTCGAGGGCCAAAAATTGAGAGCAGCCCCCAACCACTGCGGGGATGGCACGGGTAGCTTCCCCGTGTCGAATAGGACCTGTGGAGACAGACGGGACGTAATTAGCACTTGTACGTTGGGAGTTGGCGTCAAAAAGATCATAAATTTAGCCGAAAAAAGGCCTTCGAGTGCCGAAAATTGAGAGCAGCCCTCGAACCATTGCCGGGATGGCACGGGTAGCTTCCTCGTGTCAAATAGGACTTGTGGGGACAGACGAGATGTAATTAGCACGTGTACGTTGGGAGTTGGCGTGAAAACGTCATAAACTTAGCCGAAAAAAGGCCTTTCAGGGCCGAAAATTGAGAGCAGCCCCCGAACCACTATATTGATGGGGCGGGTAGCTTCCTCGTGTCAAAGATGACCTGTGGGGATAGAGGGGACGTAATTAGCACGTGTACGTTGGGAGTTTTCGTGAAAACGTCATAAACTTAGCCGAAAAAAGGCCTTACAATTAGGGACATTCCTTTTAGACTGGAAGAGTTTTTTTTTTTTTTTCTTTTTTATCCAGGTTTTGGATAAGGAAATTTTGGATTTTTGTTGTACATTTGGGCAAGGTGTTTTTTTTTTACTGTTGAGGGCCTTTGGACAAGCAACACAAGGAAGATTCTTTTTAAGACTTCGGGGACAATGTTTTCTGACATTTTTTTTTTATTAGGCTTTATCTTTGTCCAAACAAGTAACTTAGGCCTTTTAAAAAAGTGGAGCCTTAGGTGGCCGCTTCATTGCCTTGAGGTTGTACCGGCCTGGCTAAATCTCTTCGGTCTTAGTGGGTAAATAATAGGTGACTGCTAAAATTTGTTTTCTTGTAGTCAAACAAGGCGTGCACACCTGACGTGTGTTGTTAAAATCTGAAGTTATAAAATTTGAAACCAACGGTTACATAGGGTTAATTTATGAATGAAAATAACACCAAATTGGTTGTACGCTTTATATAATAATATAGCAATATAGATACTAGATGGAACTTGGCAAAAGGAAGGAGGTTTTGAAAGAATTCAACTGCTCGGTTGGGCTGTCTGTGTATCTCTTCAGGACTCACTGTTCAAATTCTTGTTTTTTATCCTAATTATCTCTTCATTGAGGTTAAACTGTTTCACGCACCACTTGAATATGTTTTCATTTTGTAATTAAAATTTTCTATTTTCATGAAAATTCAAAACTACCTGATTTACAAGCAATCACCATGTTTGCTTAGAGTTGTAATGATTATGATAGTTGGCTGTCAACAGTGCATCACACATAGTGCTAAAAATAGATGAACTTTTTCATACTTACCTAAAAAACAGAAAATATAAGCCTTAGTATATTGACCTGTAGCTTGTCAATCAATAAATCGTGAAATAATTAATATGCACTTTCTCACTAGTTTGACCTTGACATTTAGTGTTTTATCTTATGGCAATTCAAATAATATGGACAAGTAATGAGGAAATGGTCCCTTTATTTCTTTTCTTTTTGATTCACCTGCAAGCATGATTTGGTTCGCTTGCAAAATTGTTCACTTGTCTATGTATTTTGTGATGACGAAGTTGTTATGTGATCTTACACTGGTAATCCATTCGTAAAGTTCTTTCTTGTCTGCCACCGCCAGTACCAAAAAGGAAAATAGAGTAAATTGAGAAAAATTAAAGTGTACTCTGTAAAATCTTACACTTTTAGATCTTGTTGAATACCATATCACCGGATAGAATTGTTTCATTCTGCAGGACTTCGTACTAAGCATCAACAAGAACTAGAAAATTTGAAAAACGCATAAAGCTTATACAAATATATATATGTTCTATAAGCATCTCTATATATGTACAGTTATGAATAAAATATATATATGTTTACACATTAGACTAAACTTGACTTGGGGTTGACTTGGAAATTTCTTTGCACTTTCAATACAACTTAACGTGTAAAGAAACTATATTGAAATTCCTAAATTCAAACAATATTTACATACAATTGCAATTACAATTGACATGCTTGCAATTTGTGTTTTGTAGATGGCTATAACTTTTTGTTTACAATGGAACTAATGGGTGTAATTTTTGTTGTGTAGATGGCTTTTGACATTGACATGTGGATCTTCTATTTTTTTGCCCGGAAGATAATTCACATTTATGCAAAGTTGGGAAGTTTTTTGTCGTCCTATACTTTTTGTGTGGACTGTGGATGCATCGAACATATAATTTTAGGCGGGGTACAAACTATTTTTGGAGCTTGTATTAATTGCTCTGGTGGAATAGCATCAATGAACCGTGGAATTTGGATGCATCGTACATATAATTTATAGTGGGGTACATAGTATTTTTGGAGCTTGTATTAATGGCTCTAGTATTAATTAATATAGATTACCTTTTGTCATGGTACATATTACCATAGTAATTTGTACCTTGTCAAATGGTCATTACAATGCATAGTATATAGTAAAAATGTTGTGTATAGAGGATATTGTTTTGGTAACGTATTTGGAATGTATGACGTTATTATTTGTAATTGAAATATATATAGTTGGTTCGTACATAAGTTTTTATTATTATTTGTAGTTGGAGTATATATAGCAGGTGTTCATTTTTGTTTCATGGTTCTAAGTGAAACATGTATTACGGAATAGGTGATAATA
This sequence comes from Camellia japonica, assembly GCA_030407325.1. NCBI lineage: Eukaryota > Viridiplantae > Streptophyta > Magnoliopsida > Ericales > Theaceae > Camellia > Camellia japonica. The sequence continues at coordinate 29,492,219 of JAPPVO010000014.1, forward strand.
TATATAGGTTGTATACGTACAGGTTGCGGTGGATATAATATATAAAATAATAATATAAAATGAAACAAACAAAATGAAATAAATGACGTTTTTTGGTGACAAATCAATTGGTAGCTAAAAAGAAATAAACCTTTTGGCGACTAAATATTTAGTAGCCAAAATGAATCAAAAATAGTTATGGCGACTAAATGTTTAGTAGCTAAACGCAAACGACTTTTGGCGACTAATAATTTAGTAGCCAAAACAACTTGAAAATAGTTATGGCGACTAAATGTGTAGTAGCTAAAAATCAAAAATCTTTTGGCGACTAAATATTTAGTAGGCAAACAACTCGAAAACATAATAAAATAATTATGGCCGACTAAAGTGTTTAGTAGCTAAAATCCAACATGTTTTTAGCGACTAAGGTTTTTAATCGCCAAAATATACTAAGTAACTATGGGCGACTAACCATGTAGTAGGTGAAAGTTTCACTATTGGCGACTAAAAATGTCGTCGCTGAAGATATTTCACCTTTTGGCGACAAAAACTTTTAGTAGCTAAATATGTGAGTTAAAGGAATTAATCAACCGTTTGGGCGACTAACATTTTAGTCGCTAATGTCCCTTATCAGCGACTAAGGCTCTTTTAGTCGCTAATGCCTATTATTTTTGCCTACTAAAAGGTTAGTCGGTATTTTGTGCTACTTATGGCGACTAAATGTATTTTAGTCGCATTCCTTCGGCGACTATGTATCCCCGACAATGCCAGCGACCAAATTATTTAGTCGGCAATGTGTTTCGGCGACGAAATTTAATACTTTTGGCGACTAATTTTTTAGTCGCCAAAAGTGTATTTTCTTGTAGTGTATTATCCTTATAAAGGAAATTCACCATAAGAATTGACGCCTATTTTTCAAAAACAAAATAAAAATTTATGATTTTTTTGAAATAAAATTTTAATTAGATATGATCTTTTATTAATTTATAATACTTATGGGCTTATATTTTATTTTTGTAATACTTTCAATGATTAAATATGTTTGAATTAAATATTTTAGAGACTTAATAGATTTAATTGATAGTTTAGGAACTAAATCAATTTTGATTTATATACTTTAGAAATTTAGTATACTCAATCGGTAGTTCATGAATTAAGTAGACATTTGGCAATAGTTTCGAGGTGTGTAATAAACCTTTTTTTTTATTATTTAAAAGTATTAAAATCGGTAAATGTAGCGATCCTAATTTTTCTTAAGTCATTATTTTTTATTATTATTATTACTTTATTTTATTTTTGGCTTTATTAATTGCGTGGATACATGAGAATTTAATGTGGTATTTAATTAAATTAATGTGTTATTTAATTATATATAATTAATCAAATTATTTATATATATAAAATAAAGTTATTTATACTAATCTAGTTGGCGTTTTGTTAATCCCTTGTAATCTTTTGAGTATGAGAATTTACTTAAACCTTATGGAGACGAGAACATTTAGATTTTATTTCACCCCTAGGATTTTGATGATGGAATATTGATAAGAGTTTAGTCCTAATTTAATATTTAATTGTCCAAATTTTGGGGTGTGACAGTAAATTACAAATTCACCTCCTGGCGTTTATTTAAAATACAAATTGTTTTCTGTGATTTGAAAAATTACAAATACTCCATTGTTTGAATTGTTTATTTAATACAATTAACATAAAAAATAAAATTTCTAACTACACTTCTATACAATAATAAAATTATATGAATTACTAATTGAAATATGTTTATGATATTATTAAAAACTGTTAATGGATTTGATACTTTATTAATAAAATGAATTTGTTATGCAATTATTGTAGTGACCCTCATCCCCGCCTCAGCCTTGTGCATGAGCATCTGCATGAACTTGTTTTGCTAAGCTTGCATTAGTGAAATTTGACTTGTTTAACCTTGAGTAAAATTCTTGTCTTGCTTTGTACTTATGTGAAATTGCTTGTTAGTCTTGTCTCTTTCCTAGTGAGTCTAGCCGAGGTCATCTTAAGTCTAGGTTACGCCTTTGCACCCCTTGCACTTAGAATTCATCTTGGAACCACTTTGGTTGACCTCCACCTTCACCCCAGCATATTGGCCGAGATGTCATCATCTAGGCCGAGGTGTTCATCGCCAAGGCCGAGATGTGTAGTATCTAGACCGAGATGCTATCCTTGTACCTAGTAATCTTGTTCCTAGACAGGTATGACCTAAACCGAGGTGTGGCACATCTAGGCCGAGGTGTGGCACAGCTAGGCCAAGTGTTGACCTTTCTAGCCGAGATCACTGAGACCCTGCTTGCTGGAGCCGATGATTACACCCGATGTCATTGCCCTGCCAGAGAGCCCATACCGCCTTACTTGTAGAACACTCATTGTCATGTTCTTGTCTTGTCTGTCAGCCACCTTTTGAGGAAACTCAACCAGTCGCTGCCACGTGTCCCAGTTGAGGGTTAAGTCTGGAACCAGCAATGAGAACATATCATTTTGTATCATATCTTTGCCTTTTAGAGAGAGAAGCTCTAGGGAGAATAAGAAGTTTTAGGGTGAGAGAGTAGACTTTCGAGCTTGATTCTTAGAGATCAAACCGTTGGATTCACATCTTGAGGTTAGATTCTTGATCTGCTCTTGTGATTCTTTATGTTCATCTAGCTGCATTGCATGATTGAACCTGTTTTGCACGCCATGCATTGATTTAAAGTTGGTTTTAGAAGGAGAAAATGGTGTTCTTGTATTCTTGAAAGAAAACTATGTTTTGATCCGAAAGTTCACAGCAAAGCCCCATGTTTTGTGTTTATTTTCTTGAAACCTTTAAGTATGGGTACCCAGGTTCATGTTTTTGAACTCATAGCATGAAATCTCAGATTTTGTAATAGCAAGTTATGATCCTTGCATTCATCTTCTTCATGTTCATGTTCTTCATGTTCGTCATGTTCTTCAAGAAATGGAAACCCAGATTTTCTCGACCTCATTCCCTTGAATGCGGCCCTCGGGACCACACCTCGGCAAGGAGGTGTGGGACCTCGGCCAAGACCTGGTTGGTGCCCAGCATGTTTTCCCGAGATGAGAAACAGTGTTTGTTTTGGTTTGCCTTGGCTTCGAAAGAATGCCGAGATCATTGCATTCATGTAAAGCTTGTTTGAAAGTGCATTCAATAGACCTTGCCATGTGTTGTAGGACTTGGACTCTCGCTTGACCCCGACGTTTGAAGAACTATGTGAGTGGTATTTTTAATAAAGTTATGTTATAAAGTTTTGTTGAAAGCTTTGTTTTGCTTGTTTTGGAAAAGTATTTGATCATGAATGATTATTCCTAGTTTGTATTAAATACCATATTTGTTTGATGACATACTTGGAGGAAGTCCTTAGTGCCGGGGACTATAATGCAACTGCACCCTTGTTTTGCCACTGACGGTTTTCCGCATGGGTTGTCCGGAATGTCATCCTTTGCATTATATTGATGCTATGTATTGTTCTGGAAGAGATCTTGAATATCATTCATGCAAACCTTTATTACTAATATCATTCACTGAGTATCCAAGCTCACCCTCTCTATATATATGTAGGTGACGAGCAAGAAGGCGAAGACGCCTAGATGTGTTTGCCGATGTGTTTTTGGATTCATGTTTTGCAACATCTTGAAGATTATGCTTCTCGGCTTTGTCTTTCATTTCTTTTGTATATGTCGGCTTGAGAAGCCTTTTGATCAAGATGTAAAATGTACTCTATTTTAATTGTATTCAAGTTGTAAAACCATGCTATGATATATGTCATTTCATTTGATCTACGCACAGCTCTTGTGGATTATTTAGATTTAAATTTATTGCTTCCGTACATGTAGGCCCCATATGTATACTCTGATTGTGTGTGAACTTATGCATGTTGGCCTTCGGTAATCTTGGATTACTGGCCATCACGGCACCATTCTACTAGAGGTGGAATGGGGTCGTGACAATTATAAACTTGAAAGGGTGGAATATAATTTCCAAAATTACATAAGATAATTCATATTTTAAATAAATTTTAAGAAATGTTTTGGTAAGGATAAATTTATATTTTTATTTAAAATTTGATGACATTACTATTATTATTTGCTATTTATCTAATATTGATTAACGTATGATTGTTAGTGTACTATAATAAAGTTTTTAGCAAAATTTGAAATAATTATTATTATTTTTTTTTATATCAATCCTTATATTTTTTGTAATTGTGAGTGGAGGTCTATAAAATATTAAAAATTGTTTAGTATGTCTGGGACACTATATGACACATTATAAAACTAATCACAAATCATTATGCCTTTTACCGTCGCTTATCGCCCAACAAAAAATCATGAGTTCTACCTCTTCTGCCAAGCTGTGTAGTAGCAAGTGGCTGTGTCATTGCGATACAGAATAACTGTACTAAAATATCATTAAATTCTTTTAACTACCTTAATGTGTCTTTGAAAAGAAAACCAATGATTGGACCTATGATGAAACCTGTTATCTCAAGCAATAGCAAAAAGAAATTTTAAAGTTCAAAAAATTATGTGTGAATGTTTTTAGTTCAAGTTTGATAAACACAATAGAAATGTATTATACACATTGAAGACTTGATTTAAGATTTTTCTAAGAAAATATTACACATTATGACAAGTTATTTACAGAGATACCCTCAAAACCAGATAAAATTAATTGACAATAACATCCCAACAAGAAATAAGGGATCACAATCCAAAATCCATCCTACCTAACTCCAAAGGAAGTACGCAACAACTCTCACCTTGATTCCATAAATCACACCAGTTTACTGACTTGAGCATTAGAGAATCTTTGGCCAATAAAAATTGATCATTCATTCTATCTCGTTTGCTATCAAACAAGCAAACTTATATATCATCTGTCATCCATAATTAATAAGGCTGTTATCAAATATGATATTAAGTCTCTTACTGAAAAAAATAATAATAATAACCACGAGCATTAGTGCTTCAATTGGAATTTCTTATCGACCCAGTAGAATTGTTAGAGTCGTCTTATTTGTGGAACATTTTATTTCTGTAGTCGATGCAAGTTCTGTCTCATCATTGCTCCCCTCTGTATAGAATCCGGGTTGTTTAGGACGGGACAGCATTGCACCCTCCTTATCCAATATCGACACCACATATGACATTGTTGGCCTGTCTTCAGGGCGTTGTTGCACACACAACAGACCAATTTGTATACATTTTATTACTTCTGACATCAGAATTGTTGAAGTTTCCAACTTCTCATCAACTAGCTTGATGGCATTCCCTTCAATCCATAGTTTCCATGCCTAAGGCAGCACATTTATATTAGAGATCAATATGGAAGAAAATTCCAAAAATGAAGAGATCAAACTCAAGTAAAAACTTACGTGTCCAAGAAAGTTGTGAGTATGGTTAGGATGTCGGAACTTTCTGTTCCTTTGTCCACTCATTATTTCTAAAACAAGTACTCCAAAACTAAAGGCATTTGATTTCATTGAAAAGAGCCCACGTAATATATATTCTGGGGACATATAACCACTGCACGCCATAATCAAATTAATAAATCAAGAAATAAGTTAGTGAAACTTGAAGTTGGGTATGTATATGCAAGAAATCTTTTCGGTACTTACTAAGTTCCAATCACCCTTCTTGTTTTCTCGGATATTTGATCTCTTCCAAAAGCTCTAGCAATGCCAAAGTCTGAAATTTTGGGATTCATCTCCTTGTCTAGTAGCACATTGCTAGCTTTGAGATCCCTGTGAATAATTCTCAATCTTGAATCTCGATGAAGGTAGAGAAGCCCTCGAGCAATCCCCACAATAATATCAAAGTGTTTCCTCCATTCAAGAGAGTTATTGTTTGTAGTATCTAGCACATAGATCAAGAGAGGCATTTGTATAGAATATTAGTTTTGGGCTCAATAATTGACATAATGATATACAACTTCGAGTAGTGTGTAGTTTGTTTTTGACATTCAATTGAAGAAGTTAGAAGAAAGGTCGAAAGATCAAACCAAAAATAAAGGAGCTCAAGCTGCTGTTGGGAAAATACTCATAGATCAACATCCTCTCTTCTCCTTGAATGCAACATCCCAAAAGCCTAACAAGATTTCGGTGCTGAAGCTTGGCAATCAAGATAACCTCATTTTTAAATTCACCGACCCCTTGTTTAGAATTCTCCGAGAGCCTCTTTACTGCTATCACTTGTCCAGTTGATAGCTGACCCTATGGAAATACACAAGCTTTTTTTTTTTGTGTTTTGTTTTTGGGAAGTACAAAAGTAAATAAAGATTGAAGATAAAAACATCATACACGGGCATTCGCCAAACACAACGTCTAAGGTGAAAGCCACCTAGACATATATGGCGCCACCTAAGGCAAATCGACACTACATAGAAGAGCAATGAAACAAACAAGAAAAACAAGACTTTTTTTAACCATTATGACACAGATTTGAATTTACACTCTTTTGACGCACACTCACAAACACGCAACACAGAAAATTATATGACTTTAGTAAGTGCAATTCAAATTACCTTGTAAACTGGTCCGAACCCACCTTCTCCAATCTTATTAGAAATTTTAAAATTGTTTGTAGCATTTGCAATTGTGACTATATTGAAAATGGGCAAGTCTATGTTTTCATCATCTTTGAATGGAATGTTTGGCCGTGAACCTGTCGATCACAACAGATGAGAAGATCAGGAAACCAACTTGAAACATGGTTATATTTGTGTCCACAATGGCATTGAATTCAACAATACCTTGATGCATAAGTTTTATAGAGGAATATGGTATTTAAAGTATAGAAGAAAAACAGAAGACATGGTAAATCTTTATTACACTAAATCTGGAGTGGAAAAAAAGGGACATTACAAAAACATTCACTTTTTAATTGCTCCTCGCATATCAATCTATATAAAGAAGTTAGTAAAGGAATATGCACAAGACCTTGTTATTTTTCTATTCAAAGTAAAGTGCTAGATTATCAATTGTCACAAAAGCTTAAGCTATTAGAAAATTGGTGCACAATATATATATATATATATAGCTATTGTAACACCATTTATCAACAATGTATGTCCAGCCCATTTTAATACCATTTCTTAAGTGCAGCCCTGACTCTGTCTTGCTATCTTTGGGGAAACAGACAACTAACCAAGTTCAAACAAACCTTGTCTTGCACATCTAGGGTCAAATAAACAACAAACTCAAAGCCTTCCCAGAACTAGAGCACTAATACCAAGTCAGATCACCAATTATTCCAAAACTTCAGTTGTAAACAGATCTCATCTTCATTCCTAAGTAGAATAGGGATGTTGAGCGGTAATGTGGAGCTATCCTGTGTACTATGCAAAGCTGAAGTGGAAACATTGAATCATGTACTGCCAGTTTGTGTGGCAAGTTTGGTCACATATTATGGATTGGTGTGGTATTAAGTGGGTCATACCAGGGTCATTGGAAAGTCTGATACAGTGGTGGTTGCGGTGGAGGTTCAGAAAGAAAGAAAGGCAAGTTTGAAGAGCTGTTCTTATATCAGTAATTTGGTCCTTGTGGAAGTTCAGAAATTATTGTGTTTTCAATGGCACACAACCAAGGATTGAGGAGCTATCTGAGCTTATCAAAGTTACGGTGGCCTTATGGATGAAAGCACAGGACATAGGTTGCTTCTACTCCATAGATGTGATTGTGTCAAACATACAACAGGACTTAGTTTGGCTGTTGATCTGCTAGCTCAGTTTGGTTACTGCTGTTTCTATTCTGGGTTGCTGTTGCTTCTATCCTCGTAGTCTGCTTGGTTTTTCTGATCTATCCACCCTTCCTTTTCTGTTGGTCTCTCACCAACGTTTTGGCTTCAGCTAGCAGATGATGGGGTGTTCTTCATAGTACCAACCGAGTTGGGATTTGGGAGATACACTTTTATGCTTTTTGCTCTTGCCTTCCCCTTTGTTGATGTATTTTCATATGCATTGCATGTTTTGATTTCATCAATAAAGGCTCTTTCTTTTGCTGATTTAAAAAAAAAAAACAAAAACAGAACTATCCCAAAACTTAAGATGCAAGGAAATAAACCCAACAATATTGTCGAGCTATCTTATCATAAAGAACCAATGAACTATTAGGATTAAGCTATTGCAAGTCATTATTTATATGTTGTCTTTGACAGAGGCCAATGCGAGCAAACATTAAGTCAACAAAAGAATAAACTCTAAATAAGAAACTCTAACGAAACTAACAGGTCATTCCAATTAACTTGTTGGTAGATTCATGGTTTGCCACATTTCTAGTTCAGAAAAAATTTGCCAAAGTTCGTTGAAACTAGGGAAATTTCTTTAAATTTCTGTTGTTTAAACAATTAAGAATGAAAAATTATACAATTAGGTGTTACACCCAAATGAGCCTTAAAGTCTCCACCAAAAAGGGCTGGGCTTTTTTGGTGTGCAATATGTGGACTTATGTATGTATTTTTATAAGATCATGTAATAATACAAGATTCATTAAGAACAAGTCAGATATTAACTCCTTATTATGTAACATTTTCAGTATTCACACCGCAGACAGTTTTATCTCATATAATTTGGTTATAAATCATGCTTTCATTTGTTGTTGCTTTCCATTCTTTTTTTCTGTTTTTTTTATTTTTTTTTTATTTTATAGTTCTATTCATTTCATTAACATTTAAGAAAGGGAAAAGTTAGGGATCATGAAAATTTTGTCATGAAAATTATCGTGAAAAATTTATGATCCTTGGATTACCTTGATTAGTGTGTGGTGCATTATTCTAAGTGTAATCCAAGAGTCACAAAACTTTCATGATTATTTTCATGAAAAAATTTTCATGATACCTAGCATTGTTGTTTAAGAAATCTTTAGTTACTATATATTCCGCATAAGTTAACTTTCAACCAAATTAAGGAACCTTAGATTTACCTCTTGTTTGTTTTATCCTCTTCCATATTATACAAGAAGCAAGGAGGAACAACAACAAAGCTACTGAGATGGGTATAATCACCAACACGAGCCTCTTCTTCTTCTCCTTGGAATCTGATCTAGACACTACAAACACCATCCAGTGAAAATTATATTTAAAAATAAAAAAAATAAAAAATAAAAAAAAATCTGTGCAGTTTATTTGTTTGGGCTAATTTACGTAGCCTAATGAATTATTGAACACAAATCACAAGAAAGGTACCTAGGTCTGCAGCTGTAACCCAAATATACAGAGTTTGATCACCAGGATTTGGGAAGCTTCTAATATCAATCAGATCCCCACACCAGAGCAAGCATCCACTTCCCCCTCCAGCAATATCGGAGTTAGCGTAAGCAGTACATGAACAATTCTTTATACACTCCAATTCACATTCTTCAAGTGTCATACTGGTGTTCATAAAAAAATCTAACAAATCAGGGACGATCACGCTTTCAAATGCCACAAATCCTTCTCCGAAACATCCGTTTTACAAGTGTCATACTGGTATTTGCGAACGCACCCACCATCCCAAACATCCGTTTTCCAATCTTGCGATGATTTAGGAGTGTATCCATCCAAACAACTACACATGTAACCATTAGAGATTGAGCAAATAGAATTAGGGCCGCAACGCCCATAACTTCTACATAGATTACTAGGTTCTGTACTAATGACAACCCACTCAAGGTTCCTATTGTTCCATATCACACTTTGTATTGTCCCGGTGTAATTCAAAACGAACCTTGTTAGCTGTTGGTATAGATCAAACTCGAAATACACCTCCTCTGAATTATCAATGAAATTAGCATTGAAGATAGCGTTTTTAAGCCCTGCCCCATTAAACTGCAGACCATTCCATATCCCACTTCGGTGCTGCTTAACGGACCCTTTACGTATAACGGTTTGTGGAAGACCATCAAGATAGAGCACATAAGAGAAATCTCCAAGTGAAGGATCATCTGCGCTCTTCCACGATGTCAAATACCGGTCCAAACCAATCTTCAAGTCCCATCCAAGCTTCATACCAGCTATCAGTGTATCTGAAGGATGATCAAAGCTTTGCCAGATATAACTTTCTGTGCTCCCACCATTTTCACTCCTCAAAACAAGATTTCCAGAGTCTAAGAGTTGTGCAACAGTTGGTTTTGACGATATATTCTGGATACTGGTAGACCAAGCAACTATTCCTCCACTGTCAAGAAGGATCAAATTTCCATCATCCCCAATCTTTAGACCCCCCGATGAATCATTAAGCGGTCTGTCTCTGTTCGCCACCCAAACAATGGTTTGAACTGGGATATTGTTATACCATATCCCCAAGTATCGGCTCCTGGAATTGCTTGTATTAAAGAAGCCTAACTTGAAATCTCCCCTAGCAGATACTAATGCCCCACTGCCATTGATTTGCTGGTATTGATTTAGCATGTCATCTGCTAAAACAAAAGCAGACAAGTAATATGAAATAGCAAAAGAATGATTCCCATGATCTAATTTAGCATCTCCTCTTCACTCTTTTGGAAATTATGATCATGTGTATTCTTTTTCCTGACCTAATTTAGCATGTCCTCTTCACTCTTTTGGAAATGGCGAACAAAGCAAATAGAAGTTGTATACGGCTATTTCTATAAGAAAAATTAGTATATATGGGTCAATGAGGAAGATAATATTCAAAACTTGGAAATCAGCAAGAGAATAAGACTATGTCACATCACTGCTAGAGAAATTTGATGAAGCAGTTGAGATGTTACTTTGTTATGTGTTTTCCCATTTCAACAGTTCCATTATTTCCAATTTTTTTCAACACCATGTATAATTAAATATTGGAGTTTCTTAGAAGATATTAATCAACATGAGATCCTAAGTTTGGGGCTTTTTGGCTAAAATAGTCACAAAAAGACAAAATAGATTAAAAAGTAAATAAGACAAAATGTCACATCCAAACCATAATGATTACATTTTTGGGATATTTACCAATAAATCCTATCTGACAAACAGTTTTACTGATTAGTCCTAAGGTTATTTCTATTGTTCTGATTAGTCCTATTAGTAGGGAAATATCTTACTAGTTGATCCTATTTCCTTTGTTTGGTAACATTGAGTGGTCAAATATACCCTTCCTTGTGTGTGTTATGTGACATAGATCATTCCAAGGCAAAAAGCATAAAGAGCCTTAGTGCACTTTGTTGATGTGTGGCACCCACCAATCACCCTCATAAAAGCATAAAGAGTCTTAGTGTACTTTGTTGATATGTGACACCCACCGATCACCCTCATAAAAGCATAAAGAACCTTAATATACTTTGTTGATGTGTAGCACCCACCGATCACCCTCAATATGACACGTGCCACATCACCTATTCAAGCGTTTAGAAAAATATGTAGTGGTATTTACGTCATTCAGCAATAGAAATGACCAAATAAATCAAAAGAAAAAAAGTTAGGACTAAATGGAGCACAATTTCAACATTTAGGATTTATTGGTAACTTTCCCTATATTTTTTCTCTTACAAAAGTCAAAAAAATCAAAAAAACTCATCTTAAACAAGACTTTTTAGCCCCAGGGTAAAAAAGCCAAAAAGTCAAAAAGTCAACCCACATGTAACAGCCCTCACCACTAATCACTGATAATGCTACTGATTACGGCTAAACTGAGACTGATTATAATAAGTTATTGAACCGACTGAAATACTGAACTGACTGACTGACTGAAATCTGGAACTGAATTGATTGAGTATATCTGTTTAATTGTATGTCTATCTGTTGCCTGTTAAAATCATATGATAATATTTTATGCTTTAAACTGCAAATTGAAGGCCTTATCGGCGGCCGAATCCGAAATTAATTGATGTTTTGTGTTAATCGTAATTTATGTGATTTTGTGGTATATTCAGTTAAAATATGATTTGGTATGATTAAATTAGATTAAAATAAGCTAAATTACTTAGTTTGACTTATTTACCTTAATGCCATTGTGAGTGGCCACTATCTAAACATTTTGAGCTTTATTATACATCCAACAAAACATTTCATCAGCCTCTTCCCTTGTTATTGCCGACTAGAGAGAGAGAGATAGGGAGTTGGAGTGAATTCATCTTGTATTGTTTGGAAATTGAGAAGATTGGAAGAGCTTGTGATCAATTGAGCTTCTAGACTTGGATTTGAGAACTTAGGTAAGGAGTTCATCCTTTTAATTGTGAATTTAAGTTAGTCCTTGCATGTTTCATGCTAATTTGAAGAGTTGAGCCTAGAATTGGTTTAAATTGTTGCACTAGAGCTTGTATCATGCATGCATGTGTGCATTGTTGAGTTTGGAGGTTTGATTCCATGGAAATCTTGCATGCATGTTCCTATTTTTACAATGGACCACGAATTCATCATGTTTTTGGAACAATTGGCTCATTGGAGCAATTCTTTGAAGCTTGAAAGTTGTTGAAAGTCTTGCATGTTAAATTGAAATCAAGTTCATGAATTTAGTTTGAAAATCATGTTGAATTGATCTTCCCTTGGGCCTTGATTTTACAAATTAAGCTTTGAATCATGTTATTCTATGTATTTACAAGTGTTTTCCAGGAAATGGGCCCAAAGGAATTGATTTTGATACATTTGTAGTTGAATTTGAGCTTGAGGTTCAAATCTGGAAATTCCAGATTTTGAACTCACGCTCGAGCGGGGTTACTGGCGCTCGAGCGTAAAATTCGTGCTCCCAGTACTTTGCACTGTTTTGAAGTCCGCTCGAGCGGGGTATTGGACGCTCGAGCGGGACCTTGTGTCTTACGCTCGAGCGGCTATCGAGCGCCCATCGAGCGTGATTTTCACACATCCAATACTTTTGGCATATTTTACGGTACGCTCGAGCGGAGTAATTCGAGCTCGAGCGAAGTATTTTGTTTGCCTGTACGCTCGAGCGGTGTAACCTGCGCTCGAGCGTATCCCCTGTTTTCTGAAAATTCTGAAAAATGTTTTAAAGTGCATCTTTGCATCATCATTCCATCCTAGGCATTCCTAGGTCTAGTTTGAGGCATCTTAATGAGGATATAGATGTAGAACCACACCAAGTATAAGTAGGGACTAAGTCTTTGATTCCCGAATGTGAAACTTAGTGTGTGTTCGTCCTGTCACTGTATAGGGTTGGCTTCCGGAGACGCACTCTAGCTGCTTATAGCCCAGAACTCTGTGAGTAACAATTGTGTAAAGATATGTTCAACTGTGAATATTTCTGACTGTTTAACTGAACTACTTTCTGAACTGATACTGTTAATCGAATGAATGTATGTCCTATATTCTGAACTGTATTGTGGCATCCTTAGCAACTACTGTTTACTGTTACTGTTACAGAGATCTCTGTCGGTTCCCTTGTTGGAACCACTACTGTTTACTGATTGATGGCCATCATTGACTGTTCGGTCTTTTAAGACCTACTGTTTACTGTACTGCTATGCTAATGGATGTACCACATATGACTGTTATGACTGAATGACTGTGATACTGAATCAATGAACTGTTTTCATTACTGTAAGGACATCCATTCTTAACCTCTTTACGCATTATGTTATTCACTGGGCTTTAGCTCACTGTTTATATATATATATATGTAGGTGTTCAGGCACCAGACCGAAGCTAGGAGCGTGGGTTAGACTCCCCTTTTTGTCAAGCCAACCACTGCGCCTCACTGCGAGGTTCCGAGCCTGCCAAGCTATGGCTTAGGAGTGTTTTAATTTCCCCCGTCTGTCTCTGTATCTATCTTGGGATATTGTATAGACTGATAGCGCTGCACTGTACTGTTATAATAGGGCTTGTCCCCGTTCTGAATGTTTGTATATATATGTATAGACTGCTTCGTCATGAAGGTGCATTCGAATAAAAAGTCTTTTTGCATACAGACTGACACAGCTCATTGGACATTGTTTAATTACTGTATTGGCTTCCGCCATGCCCCTGTACTCTGTATTACTGTCTTACTGTTAAGCAAGCCTTCGGTAATCTCGGATTACTGGCTGGTTACGGTACTAAACCCATAGGGGCAGGTTTGGGTCGTGACATCACATCCCAAATGAACCATAAGGAATGACCATATCATTCGATTCAATTTCATTTTAGTGAACCAAACCTACATTATAGTATTAGCAGTTTAAAAATGAAGGTTTACAAAATTTAAAGGGGAAAAAAAAAAACAAATTAATTGGTGAATTATTTACAAGTAATTGATGGATGGTTATTTGCCAAATGTATGAATTAATTATAGTATATTGTTTGACTATACCAACGGCAATTGCTTTTGGAGAAATAATTTTTTTTTTTTAAGTTGAAATTGTTTGCCAGATGTATGACTTATTTATAGTATATTGTTTGACTATACCAACTGCAATTACTTTTGGAGGAATATATATATATATATATATTTTTTTTTAAATTTGAAATTGATTAAATTTTACCATTCAATCTACTACGTCAGGAAAAAATGTGAATAAATTAATAATGTTAACGCTCGAAAATATTCAAAATTTATCTCGATCATTATAATTATGATTTACGTCAATATCAATAACTATGATTTATGTCAGCTACAAAAATCATATAAAATTGCTCAGGAAATATATAATTGTAATTATTGTGAAAAATAAATTATAAATGATTTACTTACTAATACAATAATTTGAAATTAGATTTCTCACTTAATATTTTAAGTGATTTTCACAAGAAAAAAAATTGTAATTTTTTTATTTATTTAAAATTTGAGTAGGTAGGTATTAGGTACAAAATATATATATATATATATTAATTGAAAATTATTATTAATATTTTATATGTATATTTTTAAATTATGTATAAGAATTGGGATCGCCTTGGGTCCCAAAAAAATGAAGACCACCTCTGACATTGATCAATACAAGTGGAATTATTCCACAAAATGATAAATAATACCACGGTATTGGGTAAACAATATGTGCACGTTTCTATGGGAGGAGGAGAACATGTGATTCTCACATTTTTTATGGTTAAAATTGGGATCTTAGATAAGATTGTATAGAGAGACTTGTAGATTTGATCGTAAAATTGAATTAAGAATCGTAAGATTTTACTTTCAATGTAAAATAAAGTAAAAAATCATCCATAATGATAACGTATTATAAGTAATTTTAAAATTATTAAAGAAAAACAATAAATTTAATATAATGCATCTTTTATGTCCATATAAATTAGAGGAGATGTTTAGAGAAAAGGTTTATAGTCAAATTTCCTGTATAAATATACAACATACATACATATATAAGAAATAAATAATAATAAATTTTTTTATGAGTAGGATCATAATTACTTTTTTACTGAATTAAAAACCCTAATGTGATCCGAATCGGCCGAGATTCTGATAACAATGCTCATACCTATTTTAATATTGCGTTTGATTGCAAGAAAAGGAGGATGATTGGAAGTGCGGAAACATGCGAATCTCACACTTAGGCCAAGTTTGGCATACCAAAATAAGTGTACTTATTTCATCTTTTTATCTTTTTTGGGTTACATCAATCAACATCTCCTCTCTACTTTTTCTACACATAATACAATAAAAATCAAAAAATGCACTTATTTAGTCTTCCCAAACTTAGCCTTACTTTAATCCAACGTTTGTTTTACTTTGTAATATCATAGGTATTGTGACATTAGGGATATTAACTTCTTTTTATCTCATCCTACTCAAATATAATATCTCCCTCTCTACATCTAATTATTTATCCATTTATTAATTTCTTAATATAACTCATCCTTTAGAATCCTATCATAT
Source organism: Camellia japonica (assembly GCA_030407325.1). NCBI lineage: Eukaryota > Viridiplantae > Streptophyta > Magnoliopsida > Ericales > Theaceae > Camellia > Camellia japonica. The sequence goes on from JAPPVO010000014.1 coordinate 29,507,964, forward strand.
ATTCAATTATTCATCGGATCTAAATAACATTACATATCACTCACAATCCTATCAATAATTCTATCATATCTAATCTCATAAAAAATAATCCAACAATGAAATGTATGTACTACATTATTATTGGTAGGATGTTAGAAATATTTCCATACTCTAACAATACAACTAGTCAAAACATATGTGTGGAAATGAATTTAATTAGGAATAAAATTATACGCACTAATTAGTATATTAATTAATATACTAATAGATGATATGATATAATTTCAGAAGTTTTGGATCTTTATAGTTTGTATAATCACTACAACAAATTGCACTTTTGACGACCAAATTTGGCGACTATAAAAAATTTAGTCGCCAAAAGTTGTGGAATTGGCTACCAAAAATTATATTAATCGGCAAAAGTACAATATTTAGTTACTAATTTTTTTTAGTTGGGATATATTGATTATTGGCGACTAAAAAAAATTTAGTCGCTAAAAATACCACAATTGGCGACTGAAAAAGTATTTTAGTTGTTGTCTAATTAGTTTTGGCTATTAAAATTATGGAAAATTCCTCGTAGCTCGAAAAAGTGTGGCACGAATGGCTCGAAAATAATCTCTTACCGGTAAGAGATTATTTTTTTGCCTATGAAAATAATCTCTTACCGGTAAGAGATTATTTTTGAGCCATTCGAGCCGTGATATTCGAGCTACGTAGCAGTGCCGTAAAATTATTTAGTCTTCAAATAAAAACAAAAATTTACTTTTTATCTTTATCAACCAAAAATTTGGTTGCCAAATAATTATTTTCAATGACTAAAAAATATTTTAATCATTGTATAGTTAGTTTGGCTATTAAAATTATATGGTCACTGAATGAAAAATAAAAATTTACTTTTTATTTATTTTTAGTGACTAAAAAATATTTTAGTCGTTGTATAATTAGTTTTGACTATTAAAATTATTCAGTGGCTAAAATGAAAAATAAAAATTTATTTTTTATTTTTAATGATTAAAATTTTGATTATCAAAAATTTATTTTTAGCAACTAAAAACCAAAGAACTAAAATATTTAAAAAAAGATATTTCAAATATTAGAGGGATTTTTAAAATGAATTGGCAACCAAAAAAATATTTAGTCGCCAATTAACGGATTACACACAATACCCTCACTGCTCTCTCTCTCTCCTCAAAACTTTTTTCTCTCATACGCTATCAATTTGGAAAATCATAAAAAGTCAATTCACAAAAAAAATCATCAAAAAATTAAAAAATCATTTTTCCAAATGTTAAAAAAATTAAAAAGCGAAAAAGTTATAACAAACTCCCTCTGTCTCTCCTCTAGCCCTTCTCTTTCATCTCTCCTCTTGCCACCACTGCCATCGCGACGCCGCTGACCACCTCTCATCTTGCCGTCATCCTCTCTCGAAGACACCACCGACCACATTTCCTCTCCTTTTTTGCTTTGTTGATTTTTGTAGCACCTAATTTTTTGATTTATTACTGTCAATTTTTTTCTCGTTCTTTTTCTGTTCCGCCAATTCAACACGCTTAGAGACTGGCGAAGAGATCGCTCGCGTGTCCCCATTTCTTCGAGTCCCGCCATGGCTTCAATCATTATCTCTTCTTCCTTCTTCAATCTCGCAATCCATTCTCTCCCTTGGATCTAAACCAATCATTTTCTTTCGATTTCTTGTTTGTTCCCAAATCAAAGCCCTAAATTTCGCTTGATTTGTTGTTGATCTGATCTGATCTGAGCTAAGAAATCGTATACAGTTTTAATGGCTTCAGCGAAGTCATCTCGGTCAAGGGTAATAACACTGCAGCGAAGAGCACCAACCCTAAGGACTCGGGCAATAAGCTCGAGGAAAATCTTAACGTATTCAAGTCCGTTAATTTCGATGTCGATGGCTTTGTACAGTCCAAGTGTAATTCCTTGAACGAGAAGGTCTGATTTCCAATCCTTTCTTGTCGTGGAATTTATCAATTGATTCTGAAAAAAAAAATTACTAAAATTTATTGGGTATTTGATTTTCTTTTGATTATTGATAGAAATTGGTTTGGATTGAATAATTGAAACTTTTGTTTGGGAATTTGAATTGAATTCTTTTTATTGGGAATAAAAAAAAGAATGTCTTGGGCATTTTATTTGCTTTTGATTATTGATATAAATTGGTCTACATTGAATAATTGGAACTTTTGTTTGGGAATTTAAAATGATTGAATGCTAGAATTGTGAATTCTTTTGATTGGGTATTTAAAATTTAATTTAATTTAATTTTTTTAACAACAAAAGAGATGGGGTTTAACAACTCGGAAAGCATAAGATGCATACCATACTAGGAATTTAGCCTCAAAACAAACACCCCCCACCCAAACACACACACACAAAATCACTCTTTAATACTCCTTTATTCTATTCCTGAACCAAACAAATGTAGGACTGGGCAAATTTACTCTTAGGATTCCTTTTCTTGATACCAATTGCCTCACGGTTTGACAATACCGTATTGTCTCGTCTTGGGAACAAATGGTCCCATGTATTCAACATTACTTGTACTTATCTTAAAACCTCTTGATCTAGAGTTTTTTTTTTTCCCAAAAGGTTTTGGGCATTCATAAATGCCATGCTTATGCTTGAACTGGCACATAATTGTGCACCAATATACCATGCTGTCCCGTGTCATTCTCTTCTGGGTTCACAGAGTTATGGTATTCTCATTTAAGGTAATATACCTTTTTAAGTTGGGATTTTGTGGTTTTGATTATTGAGTTCAGATATTTTCAATGTAGTCTTGTGTACAACTCATCCTCCCTAACCAATTGAGGTGCTTATTGTTATCATTATTTTTGTCTACTCTTACTCATCTTGTAAAAGGTTTGTGGTTTGGTATGCATACTTATATATGGGCCAAGCCACCCTTTGGTAGTGCATACTTTATACATATATTTTCTTATTAGTAATGCATACTTATATTTTTAGATATTGGATTCTCTGGTGGCAGGTTAAGCTTGTTAAATGCATTGTTCAGAATATTGTGGTGGATATCTCCTTCAATCAATTAGGAGGGCTCTGTACACTTTGCTTTCTTGAGCGAGTACGTTACCATCTTCAATTTTCAAATCTAAAGTAACGCCACTTACTTATTATCAAATAATGAAAGGAAAAAGGTGACCAACTCACTCACTAGTTCAATGATTTTACATGAATACATTTTGTGTAAGTTGCTTCAATAAGCCTGATATTGATAGAATTGGTAGTGTTAGTCTTTTATGTAATCATTGATTTATTTATATTCTCCTCCACCACTATGTTAAAATTATGGACATACAACTTCTTGAATGATGACCCAGGTTACTATCCTTTGGGGATTTAGATTGTTAATGATTGCTCGGACTGTACAGTTTGGAATATTCCTATTTCTTACATTTATAGTTATCTACCACTGTGTTTTACCATCCATTATCCAAGGTCTTTAATATGTTCAATACTTACATTTTTATGCTCATAGCATTGTAGTTTTTTGTTGTTTTTTCAAGAAAAATGTCAGCCAAGTGTAATCTGATTCAATTAATATTGAAGGACACCTCTCTGTGTGTGTTAAAAATGAAAATCGGGTGTAGTATTTGAGAGAGTTGCACCTTAAGGGCACTGTTAGAATCCCTATTCTATTAGTTAACAAGAAAACTAGTCTTGCATTTGAAACTGGAATAAAAATGTTATAATGAACTTATTGTTTGCATTCCCATACTCATTTTAGGGAATACATAGATTTGTATTCCTGTTGTTATTGTTGTTCTAATGAGTAGGTTAGATTCTTTGTAAGGAGTTAAAAAATCCTGGTAAATGACGTCTGAACATATTTATTTTCTCTCTTTGCTATCTTGAATATGATAGTGGATTCAATTGGCTTTGGATGTGCCATTTATGTTACTTCTTGTTTTATAGGTCGATGGTCTCATTGGCAAAGATCATCTCTTTAAACGCAGTATCATATTGATTAAAGCATGGTGCTGTTATGAAAGTCATATACTCAATGCTCATCATGGCTTGATTTCTACATATGCTATGGAACTTTGGTTCTATACATCTTCCATTTCTTCCATTCAACGTTGAATGGCCCTTTAGCAGTGAGTTCTCGTGTAAATTGTAATTGGTGTATATTTGACATGAAATTGACTTAACGACTGTGCTGCTGAATTTTAGGTTCTATATAGATTTTTGGACTATTTTAGCAAATTCGATTGGGACAGCTACTGCATTAGTTTAACTGGTCCAGTTCGCAAATCCTGATTGCCAGAGATTGTGGATGAGCAACATTTCCTAACATTGTTACTGCATCCTCATTCATTTTGAGCATTTCTTAAGAAAATATTTGAACCTATCCTTTATGTTACATGCTTGTGTAATTTTTTGGACTTCAGAATTAAAGATACGTGACCGGGATGGGCATGAAGTCCCTGAACACCTACCTATCGGAAGTACACTCTTTTCAAACACCTGCTGTGATGTTTGTCTTTGCATATCAATTGGCTGATGTTGGCTCCATTGGGATATATACTCCTTTTGTTAAATTTGACCTGCATCCTAGTCCAAGAGGCCTGTTTCTTTATTTCTATGGTTGGATGCTGCTGGGAGATGCTGGTGTAGCTTGGCAGCTGGTGTTGCTGGTTGAAGTTGGGCTGCTGCTGCTGTTGTTGCTTGTTGTTTTGATGTTGTTGCAATGTTGCTGTGAGGTTGTGGCTGGAGCTGGCTACTGCTGTGCATTTCCTGGTGGCTGCAGCTGGTGCTTTTCCTGGCTCTCTTCTGGCTTGAGCTAGGCTGCAGTTGCTGATATGGTTGTGGTTACAGATGATGATAGGGCCCTAGTTTGGTTTTGGTCCATCATCTACTTCTGCAATTGTACTTTATTTATTTTATTTTATTTTGTTCCTATGTGGGCTGGATATTGATATTCTATTGTTTGTATTTTGTTAGTTTTCTTGGTTTTAGTTTTGTTCAGTGTTTGGGTTTTGTTTGTTTAGGTGTTATTTGTTGGTGATGTCAGGCCTGGGATATGCCCCTTGTAAGTTTGTATATTTTATCATTTTATTTTATGACTTATTCATCTAAAAAAAAATACATATTACAGGTTGCATGAAATAAGTACAAGTTGATAATATATGTATTGTTTTATTTATATACATGATACAGGTTGCATGGAATACGTACAAGTTGTGGATAAAATAATTAAATAAAATAAAATAAAATAATATTTTTGGCGACTAAACAATTGATAGCAAAAAAGGAAGTAAATATTTTTAGCGCATGGAGCACTATCATAACATATGTTAGTATATTAATTAATATATTAATTAGTGCATGTAGAACTACTATTGAATTATTAGTTTGTATTCAAACTTTCCAACTCATTTGACCATGAGGCTAGAAAAACATTGCAAATAGTCCAAATAATTCTGAGGAATAACGAAATTGGACCTACCTTATTAACCAAGGCAGTTGACAGTGATCACTTCCAGACCCTCTGCTTCTTTGGAATCTGATATTTAACTCCAATGACACAAACCAAGTCCAAAGAAAACAATCTCAAAAGAAAGAAAATAAAATTGTATGGATAAATTACAATTATTACCTCACTTGATAATTATCCAAAATATAATTGAGAACTTTTATTTGCACACCACTTTGTTACGGTTCTTATCATTTGTGTGCTTTTTATATAAGTTTTCAGAATAAAAATTAAATGTTTTGACATCAATTTCTCAACAAAAATTAATAATCCAAATATCAAGAGTTTTGCTCAAATAATTGATACTTGAAGCACAAAATAATATAAATTGAAAATAAAATATTTATTGCATGCCAATCACCTTGTTTGTTTCCATTATCCTGAATTTAATATTTGGAAAATTATTTTTTTGTTTTTCATATTTTTTTGTTTTAGTGAATTTTTTTAATATTTTAAGCAATTTTTTTATTTTTTATTTTTTAGATACACTTAATACAAATACAATTAAAAGTATAATATTTGTGAATTTAAAAAAATAATAATAATATCAAAAATAAAAAAATAAAAATAAAAATTCAGTATATTTTCATATTCTTATGTATTTATTAATTTTTAAAAAAAATTTTTTACAAATATTTTACTTTTTAGGTACATCTAGGTTATAGGTACAAAAGGCATGACATTTCATTAATAATGACCAAAGGGTGTAGTGAATGTTGTTTTATACCTATCATTAGGATGAATCTGGATTTGCCAAAATCCACTTTTAAGATCAAATTTACTAAAAATGACAGGTTAAAAGAGGCGGAATCAAAGATAAACGAAATAAACAAAATCAAACAAAGATAAACAAAATCAAACAGATTAAATAAAATAAACTTAAAACTTACAACAAAGATAAAACTTACAATTGTTTACAACAAAGATAAAACTTAGAATTGTTTACTGGAAGCAACTTGAAAGAGTAGCTTCAAAATACATAATTTGAAAATAAATTTACAATTGACTATCAGAGTAGGTATAGGAGAGTAATATTGGTTTGCTCTCGGTTCTAACTCTGGTTTGCTAATGACGAGAATGACTTCTTTATAGGCAATGAAGATGATTGTGAGCCTTGTGAAGAAATCTTGACTGGAAAGGAGCATGATGAGGCACGTGGGTGCTGTCTGTTGCTTTTGGTGAGTGACTAAAGCTGATTGCTGCTTTTGACTATGTTGATTTGTCTGATTGATGAATAGTGAACGGTAAATTTGACTTTTACTATTCATTACTTTCAGTGGAGGCATGTGACTAATGGGGAATCGATATAGATACAAAACAGCAGCTTTTCTAAAAAACAGAGTAGTGATTGAAGCTGATTTGTATATATATAGAATCCAATGACTGTTTAAGCATATGGGTCTTGAGCATCCTGGAACTGGGGCCTATAAGGATCATTATTGGTGGAGACCTTGGAGGAATCTGATTCTTCAAAGGTTTCATCTTCAATTTGTGACTTAGTTTGGGCCATCAATAACTTGGCCATCTGGATAAATTCATCACTGGATAACGTGGGCTTAGCCTTGGACTTGGATTGAGTTGACTTGGATTTGGATGATTTGGGCTTGGAAGAGGTGGTTGTTGAGCTTCCAAGTCTGATTGAAGTAGTTAGGTTCTACTGAGCTTTAACCATGGCAAGAGTTGGAGCATGAATATTGACTGGAAATTCAAGCTGGACTTGATCAATGATGCGTGGGGTTTTAAAATTATCCCACTATTTAACAAAGTGTTGACGGATGACTACACCTAAAAAGTAAAAAAATTGCTTAAAATATTAAAAACATTCACTAGAAAAAAAAAACAAAAACAAAAACAAAAATACAAAAAACAAAAAATTTAAATTTTCATAAAATTAAATTATACCATTTTTTTATTACCATTCTAACCTTTAATTAAATTACCAAAATAACCAGACTTTAACCCTAACTCTGACCACCCTCTCTAGCTCTGGCGGCCTCCAGTCATCCCAGCCATCGGTTTGCAGAACTCCGATGACTTCTTCCTAGCTCTGGCCACTCCTTTCTGTGAGAACATTGTGATGAGAGGCACCAGAATCAAAAAGCCAAACAGAAGAAGGGATACCTAAAGAGGACCCGAGCAAGCCTAAATGAAGAGAGATAAGAGCGAAGACAGATGGGGATGACTGAGAGGTGGACAGGATATGCTAAAGTTGTGCAACCTGAGCACTCAGGGAAGCCAAGTCAGGATCAGGAGTCGGAGTAGATGCAGTGTACGCGGCAAGAGGTCGGAAAGTACCCGAAGTAGGACCGCAGAACTGTGTCTGAGAAAACGGAGCAGGCTGACGTCCCTTCTTAGGACAATTGTTCTTCCAATGACCCCTCTGATGGCAGAAAGCACACTCATCTGGCCCTAATAGTCTTTTCTTGGGTTTCGTAGTGGCCTAAAGCTGATGAAGATGAGGGATCGATAACAAGGGAAGCTTGGCAGGAGCCAAGAAGACTGAAAGAGGCAGAGTTTGATTGGTCGTCTTAAGACGGGTTTCCTCGGAGAGGAGCTCATGAACAATTGCATCTACAGACGGAAGAGGAGATTGGTGAAGGACCACCTCGAATAGCCTCATATTGAGGGGAGAGAGCCGTTAAGAACTGCACTAAACTAACCTGCTCCTGAAACTCAATATAAGCGTCCAGTATCTTGAGACTAGGTGATTCCATAAGAGCCAACTGATCCCAAAGACCTGTCATTTCAATATGGAAGTCTTGAATAGTCTGATCCCGCTGACGAGCATTCTGAATAACTATTTTCAACTTATACCACTTGGCAAAGTTGGATTGCTGATAGACATCTAGTAAATAATCTCACACCTCATTGGCAGTATTGTACTTGGAAAACATCATTCCAATATGGTCAGCCACAGAATTATGAAACTAGGTCAGAACTTAGGTATTATCACAATCCCAAGTATCACAGGAAGTCAGATATCCTTTCTCCTTTGGGTCTGATAGATGAGGAACAAAACTAGAAACATAGCCCCATTTTTTTTTACCAAGAAGAAAAATTTTCATAACACTAGACCAATAAGGATAGTTGTCACCTGTAAGTTTGCATTTAATAGCCTGAATTTTTATCTTCTGACATTGTGATGAACCAGAAGAAAAAGATGGGGCAGAGTGTGATAACCAACAAAAATAAATAATCTGAGCAGTCAAAGTATAATAAATAAAAATTGGAGAGCCAATTGACAATACACCATTAACCAATGTTTAGTATAGAGAACCAGACTCAGATAAGTGAGAGAGATAGACAGAGATAGCGAACCAGAGCAAATAGAGTGAGAGACAAGGTAGCTAGATATCGCGATGACCCAACTTCGCGAGTTGAGGGATAGCCTGATGTTGTGATTTCGAAACCAGAGTGAGCCAGAGAGATCGCGACTCAGAGCACCGAGAGAGATCATGTCACCACCCAAACCCGCCCCTATGGGTTTAGCACCGTAACCGACCAGTAATCTAAGATTACCGAAGGCCTGCTTAACAGTAAAACAGTAATACAGAGTACAGGGGCTGACGGAAGCCAAAACAGTAATTAAAAGATGTCCAATGAGCTGTGACATTCAGTAAGCAATACGACTTTTCAAAACATGTTCACATTCAGAACAAAAATAGTATATGTATATACATCATTTACAGGCATTCAGGTTAGGGACCAAATCCCCACCCTAACAGTACAGTACAAGCATCATTCAGTCTATACATAACAGAGACAGATAGGGTGAATCTGAGACACCCCAAAAGCAACCTTAGCTTGAACAGATCTGGAACCTCGAAGTGAGGCACAAAGGTTGGCTTGACAAAACAAGAGCTTAGCCTGACGCTCCTAGCAACGGTCCGGTGCCTGAACACCTACATATATATATGAGCAGTGAGCTAAAGCCCAGTGAATAACATATGCGTAAAGAGGTTAAGAATGAATGTCCTTTCAGTATTTAAAACAGTCATTTATATCAGTATAACAGTTATTCAGTCATAGCAGTCATATGTGGTACATCCAATAGCAAAGCAGTACAGTAGGTCTTAACAGACCGAACAGTCAGTTGATGGCCATCATATCAGTAAACAGTAGTGGTTCCAAACATGGGAACCGACAGAGATCTCTGTAACAGTAGCAGTAACAGTAAATGCTATGGATGCCACGAATACAGTTCGCAATTAGGACAAACATTCATTCAGTAGACAGTGTTATTCATAAAGCAGTTCAGTCATTTGTTCAGAAAATAATCTCAATTGAACATATCTTTACGGTAGTGTTACTCACAGAGCACGGGGCTACAGATAGGCTAAAGCGTCCTCGGATGCCAACCCTACAATTACAGAATGAACACACACTAAGCTACACAGTTGGAAAAATAATAACTTAATCCCTAATTTGCCTCGGTGTGGTTCTACATCAATATCCTCCTTAAGATGCCTTAAACATGCCTAGGATGGAAAGAGGATGCAAAGATGTACTTTTAAACATTTTACAAAATTTTCAGAAAACAGGGGTCACGCTCGAGCGTGGCTTTCTACGCTCGAGCGGACATGCAGACAAAGGATCCCCGCTCGAGCGTCACTTTCCCCGCTCGAGCGGACTGTAAAACATGGTAAAAGTACTGGATGCATGAAATTCACGCTCGACGGGCGCTCAACCCCCGCTCGAGCGTGTGACTCAGGTCCCCACTCGAGCGTGCATTACCCCGCTCGAGCGGACTGTAAAACAATGCAAAGTGCTGGTTACCCGCATTCCACGCTCAAGTGCCACTTTCCATGCTCGAGCGTGAGTCCAAATTCTGGAAATTCCAGATTGAACCTTCAAGCTCAAAATCAACTTTTAATGCATCAAATTCGATCCTTTTGGGCCAATTTTCTGGAAAACACTTGTAAATTCATAGTATAACATGATTCAAAGCTCAATTTGTAAAATCAAGGCCCAAAGGTGAGTCAATTAAACACAATTTCAAACAAAACTTCAAGAACATGAAGTGTATGCAACATGCAAGAATTTAAACAACTTTAAAGCTTTAAATACTTGTTCAAAAGAGTCAATTTCCTCAAGAACATGATGAATTCATGAACTATACTCAAGATATGAACATGCATGTAACAATCCCCTTGAAAACAACCTCAAAATGCTAGAACATGTACATGCATGCATGGATTAAGCTTCAATTCAACAATTTAAGACCAATTTATGACCTTAGGCTCCTATCTACCATGAACCATGCAAGAACTAACTTGAATTCACAAACAAGAAGGTAAATGTCCTACCTTAGGTCTCCAATTTCAAATGTGGAAGCTCAAATATGCAATCCTCTCTTCAAAACTTCTAATTTCAAGCAAGAATTCTAGATGAATTCAATGTCTCCAACACTCTAGCTCTCTCTCACATTTTGGTCTTAGAGGAAATGAAGAATGATGCAAGACTAAGCTTCAAACAACATTTGGTGAAGTGGCCCACTAGATGGCAAAAGGGTAAATAAAGCCAACTTATGTAATTTTAACATTATTAAATCCAATTTAATCATACCAAATCAAATTTCAATTAAATATACCATAAAATCACATAAACTCTAACTAGCATAAAACATTACTCGGTTTCAGATTCGGCCGCCAATAAGGCCTTCAATTTACAGTTTAAAGCGTAAAACATGAATAGATCATTCAACAGTCAACAGATAGAAATGCACTTAAGCTATACACTCAATCAATCGGTTCAGAATTTCAGTCAATCAGTCAGTTAACATGCTTAATCATAGATTAGCACTAATCAGTGGTGTGATTAGTAAACAGTAGTGAGGGTTGTCACAGATCACAAACCAACAACTAGGGTTTTTGCGAATGGGTCATGAGGCGACGAAGTAACCAGATGGGTCTCTCGAACCAACCAAAGTAGACGACCCAACCAGATGGATCGAACGAATCAGATAAATCAAACGACTCAATGATTTACAATGAACAGAAGCGACGAAGAGATAGGATGAACCAATAGGTTGAATCCCAACGAACCAATGTGGGTAATCTTGAGCGAACCAAAGATCAGAACCAAAGAAGCTCTAATTCCATGTAAGTTTTCTGAATCAAACTGTATATTCAATTGAATTGAACAAAGAATACATCACTCACTTAGAACACTAAATCCTAATCTTAAACAAATACATCACTGATATAGAATGCTATTAGATATAGAACACTAACACTAATTCCTAATCCTAAAAGGAAAAGGAAAACGGAGAACACTGTTCTCACACCCTCGCTCAGACTCAAGGTGTTTTAGTAGAAAAAAATGAAAGTTTGTCAAGAAAAAATCGAAACCGAGCAGTGGTGTGAGTCTTGGTGAAGAAATCAGCAAGTTGTAGAGTCAAATAAACAAAAGGAAACGAGATAACGCCAAACTGTAGATGTTGACGGATGAAGTGACCATCAATCTCGATATGCTTTGTCCGTTCATGAAAAACAATGTTATGAGCAATTTGAATAGCACTTTGGTTATCACAATAAAGAGAGGTCGGGGAAGACTGAGGGACACCCAAGTCAGATAAGAGACCACGAAGCCAGACAATTTCAGCAGTAGCATGAGCCATAGCACGATACTTAGCTTCGGCAGTAGAACGGGCAACAACAGTTTGTTTCTTTTTTTTTCAAGAAATCAGGAAATTACCAAAAAACATACAGAAACTAGAAGTAGAGTTACGATCATTAACATCACCAGCCTAATCATAATCAGCACCAGCATAGGCCACCAAATCTAACGAAGAAGTAGAAGAGAATAGCAAGCCCTGAAAGATAGTATTGCGAAGATAGCGAAGAATTCGAAGCAAAGCAGTCCAATGTGTAAAGCGAGGAGCAAAAACAAACTGACTAATCACATGGACAACATAGGCAAGATCAGGGCGAGTAACTGTCAAATAGACTAAACAACCCACAAGCTTGCGATATAACGTAGGATTGTCCAAAGGAACTCCATCAGTAGTGTTAAGCTTCACATTAAGCTCAATGGGGGTATCAGAAAGCTTAGTGTCAGTAAGTCTGGCATGATAGATACCCTCGTTGGCATACTTAGCTTGGGATATAAAGTAACCCTTAGGAGAAGAAGCCACCTTAATACTAAGAAAATACCGCAATGGTCCCAGATCCTTCATTTCGAAGGTGCGGAAGAGATGTTGCTTGACCTCAGAGATATCAAAAGAGTCAGAGCCAATGATGATCATATCATCCACATATAGTAAGAGAGCAATAAAACCAACCGAGGTATGTCTCAGAAATAAAGCAGAGTCGGAAGCAAAAGGATAAAACCCAAGCTTGGTAACAACAGTCTGAAAGCGATCATACCAAGCACGATAAGACTGCTTCAAACCATACAGAGCATGCTGAAGATGACAAACTTGGCCAGAGGAATGGTGAAGACTAGGGAGAGGACACATGTAAACCTCTTTAACGAGATGGCCATTAAGAAAAGCATTCTTAACATCCATCTGATAAAGAGGCCAAGAACGAATAATAGCGACAGAGATCAAAGTACGGACAGTAGTCATCTTGGCAACAGAAGAAAACGTCTCACCATAATTAATACCATATTCTTAGGAGAAACCTTTGGCAACCAGACGAGTTTTGTAGCGCTCAAGAGAACCATCAGAATGGGTTTTGACTTTGCAGACCCATTTGCAACCAACTAGATTCTTACCAGCAAGCAAAGGAACCAACTCCCATGTACTAGTTTTCTGTAGAGCAAATAACTCATCCTCCATAGCTTGAACCCAATGAGGATCTTGACAGGCTTCCTTGTAAGACTGAGGTTCTACAAAAGAGTGAATAGTAGACAAAAATGTACGATAGGAAGTAGAAAAATAAGTATTAGACCAACCTAACCTGTTTGGAGGATGACGCGCTCGAGGAGGATATCGATGTGCAGTAGGATCAGAGTCGTTAGAAGCAGGAAGATCAACAGTAGGGGCAAAGACAACTGGTGGAGGAGGAGCCTTGCGACGAGAATAAACTAATAACGGAGAAGGAGAAGAGACCGAAGGAGGAAAAGCAGCCAGAGGTGAAACAGGAGGAGAAGATGGAATAAGCTCAGGAGTAACTGTGGAGATGTACTCATCAGACGGGGACCTCAGAAGGAAATGGATCAATATGAACCAAATCCTCTTTGGAAACTAGGGCGGTGAGAAGAGGAAGTTGAAAGTAAGATAGATATTCGAGAAAGACAACATGGCAGAAGACATAAAGGCGACAAGAAATAGGGTCATAACAGCGATAACCTTTCTGAGTGAGACTATAACCTACAAAGACACATAGAACAGATCGGGCACTAAGTTTGGTCCTATCTTTACGCGGTAAAAGGACAAAACAAGCAGACCCAAACACACGAAGGAGGGAGTAATTAGGAAGTTGAGAAAATAGAGCCTTATAAGAAGACCGACCAGAAAGAAGAGGGGTAGGCATATGGTTGAGAAGAAAAGCAGTAGTAAGAACTGCCTCACCCCAAAATGGAGCCGAAACGGAGGCAGAGAAAAGGAGAGATCTAGTTGTCTAAAGGAGATGACGGTGTTTACGCTCAGCTCGACCATTTTGGGTAGGTGTATCAGTACAAGAAGTTTGGTCAATGGTACCCAATTTAGCCAAATATTCACATAATGCAGTTTTAAAGTATTCCCTACCCAAGTCAGACTGTAACAATTTAATAGTAAACCCAAACTGTGTAGTGACCATAGACTGGAAAGTACGGTATATCTAGTAGAAGTCAGACTTATGAGTCATAAGATAAACCCACGTGTAACGGGTGCAATCATCAATAAAAGACACATAATATGTAGAACCCCCTTTAGTAAAAACAGGAGAGGGTCCCCAAACATTAGTATATACAAGAGAAAAAGGAGAAACAGAAATAGAGGTACTTTTATTAAATGGTAAGACTGACATTTTAGCAAGTTTACACCCCTGACATTCATCAATTTGACTAGGAGAAACTTTACCTAACAATCCTGACTAAGCTAAAGACCGTAAGTGGTCAACAGACAAATGACCGAGGTAAGAATGCCATAAGTAAAACTGACTCGACTGAGAATCTAATTGAAATGAGAAAAGTGCCGCTAGAGAGGTGGATAAGGGGAGATGCAAGCTTTCGACCACAGAGAGGTCTTCAATTCTACGGCCGGTCCTAATCTACTTCTTGGACACCCGATCCTACAAAAAACAGACAGAAGAGGAAAAAATAACATCAAAACCAGACGCGTCAAGTTGACTGATAGATAATAAACTGGCAGATAACTGAGGGACATAAAGAACAGAAGAAATAGTAACAGCAGACATGGCAGAGGGAAAAACAGACCCAACAGACAGAACAGACATACCAGACCCATTAACAATATTAATAGTAATAGGAACGGGTGGGGGAATACAATTTTGAAGTAAGGAAATGTGAGGACACTGTTCTCACACTTCCCACTGCCGCCATTGCCTAGACTCACCGATAATGCCACCACCATCGCATCATCCCTTTCTCTCTCCCTTCCTTTTACCATTTTTTTTTTCTTTGTTGTCGTATAGGTTGATTTGAGAGATGAAGAAACTGTGTTTGATGAAATGGTTGAGAGTGACACTGTGTAATGGAGATATATAAGAGTTCTTTCATCAGTTATTATTGGGGTGATTCACAATGCATATAAGGGCCATGTTTGGTTTGTATTTGTGAAACAATTTTGACTCACTTTATAGACTTAATAATGTGTTAAGAAGATGATTGGTTGATAACCAATCATCTTGTTGACATGTCACTGGACCTAAAAAGTAGACTTGTATATCATTTTCCTTTTGAAAAATAATTTTTTGGAAAGAATTTACAAAATTGAAATTTTGTTTGGTTCTATGTTTTGAAAATAGTTTTGGAATTTTAGAGTTTGACCTGTTTGGGAAGATGGTTTTGACTACCATTGCCAATAAAGACAAAACAGTTAATAAGACAAAATGTCACATTCAAACTATAATTATTTTATTTTTTCTCTCATCACCATTAAATCAACTCCAAAAAATGCCAACTATCTTTCCAAACATAACTTTTTTAGCCAAGATAAAATAGTCAAAAAGTTAAATAGACAACTAAAATAGCCAAATTTCCAAACGAGCCCTTATAATGCCCTCAAATAATTAACATTTGATAATCTGTATTGACTCATCAATCATGCTTAATTCTCATAATTATAATCCTTCACAATTGAATAACTACATGGTTCCCATCCATTAGGTAACGACAATATATAACATTATAATTTTTCACATACCCTCAAATCTCAGTATTTGTATTCTTAGAGATTTACAAAAGACACATCACATGCAATTAATACATTCACAATTCCTAGAACATGAATTTATAACATGTGATGAAAGGAAGTAAGAAACGATCACATAAATAATGCCCGATGGGTATTTAGTTCCAAGGCTTAAGTCCGGTTATAAATAAATGGTTATCTTAACCCACGAATATTAGCCCTTGGCTTGACAAAAATAAAATACAAGTAAATGAGCCTTGTGCTCCATAAAGTCCTCCACGTACTTACTTCGGCCAGATCACAACATCTTTACCTGCAAGTGGTTCCACTAGGGATGAGTATAAAGTTTAGTAAAGAAACATTCACAAAGTATATACATTTTAAGCAATCTCGATAGATGGATGCATATGTCATGCCATGCTAAAAAATATAAGTTTTCTCATTTGAAAATCTCATGCAAGATGCTCATTTGAAAACATAATTAATCCAATGATTTCAATATATAATCAAGGGATGGTAAATATGGCTTAAGTAATCCCTAGGCTGGTGTCTACAAGTAGACATATCAAGTACTACCAATGCCACTTTACCAGCTCCTAACCGGAAGGAAATTGGAACCTACTCTGTGCATGTTTTTGGACTTTCACCAGGTCAACTTAATCCAACCACACTACACCCTCTAACCAGACTTACCAAACATATTTACCCCAATATGTTTGGTTTGGTTTTGGGAGAGTAGTTTTTAAAAATTGTTTTGGGAAGAGAGTTTAGAAATTTTTTTGGTTTGTTTGGTTGTGTATTTTGAAAGTAGTTTTGGAGTTTGGGAGTTTGGAATGATTTGATATTTTGTTATAATTGAGTAGATGTGTGTGAAAGAAAAAGCGATTGAGAAGGAGGGAGGAGAGATAAAAAGTGATTGATTAATAGGTAAGAGAAAGAAAGTGATTTTGAAAATTGTTTTGAAAAATTTACAAACCAAACAAATTTTTAAAAAAAAATTTCCCAAAATCACTCTAGAAATCCAAACCAAACATACCTAATATTTTTTTCGCAAAATAACTCCTTATTCAAAATGTAGTCTCAACCATGCCAAATAGAAAAGCAATGAGGATGAAATGATATGACAATGCAATATATCAATACATTGTTAATTTTCCAATGTTTTAATAATTTCCAATCTCAACAACACAATCCTCAGTTGTGATCAAATACCAATCTCTACTCAATATATATATACACAATATATATTTTTCAAAAGATAATAATAACACATCATCATATGCATTCTCTTTCTCATATAGTAGAAGAAATTTCAATATGATAGTTATTATTTCCAATCTTTATTTCTCAACAATAGCATAAAAATATGCCATTCTCATCAACTCTCAACATCAATCTTCCATTCCATGGATTTTCAATATTTAGAATTAACAATTCACTTTAATCATTTCTCAACAACAATATTTCATAAATCTTGATTTTACAATTAACACAACATTTTCCCTAATTTCCAGAATCTAGGGTTTTTCCAAAAATTAGGGTTTCTCATTTTTGAAGAGGGGTTTTCTCTTAAAAATCTCCAAACCATCCACATAGTTCAATATTTTAAAGATTTGAGAACTATTTAAGAAATATTTGAGAAAACCCTCCTTTGAGGAAATCACAACCCCATCTAATCAAACCCTAACTCAAAACACACAGACCTATTAACAAACAACACATAGACTTACTAAAATGTATATATAACTCAAAAAAATCACTACCTTAAACTATGAAGAAGAGAAGAGAGAAAAACCCCAAATCTTGACAGTGTCGAAAACTAATCTCCACTACACACAACAAGGGTCAAAATCTCAATGGATTGAGGGAAATCAAAGAAAATGTGAGGTTGGTAAAGTAAATGTAGAGAGGGAGGGAGAGAGAGAGAGAGAAGTGATATTTAGAGAGAGGTATAATGAAAATGAGAGAAATAGGGTTTTGGGATCAGATTTGAGTGAAATGGACTAAAACATCGAGACAAAAATGCGAAACCTCGCACGTACGGAGCCCCTGGCCACACATGCGACTACCTCGCTCACACATGCAGTGGCCCAAGGCCGTACGTGCGTTTTTTTCACAGAAGAAAAACCCATCCCAACTCCAAATCCCCGTACGTGCGGCCCTGGCCTTCGCACGGGCAGTCAAGTCCCCAGAAAACCAATCCACACTTGTAGTAATCTGCACGTGCGAGAAAATCTGGTGGCTCAAAATCAATTTCTAAGGTGTTTCCCACACTTTGATTTCGATCTCACATCTTAAATTCAAATCTTTAACTCGAAAGTAATTTAGAAAATTAAAACAAGAGAGTTACGAAATGTGGTGACACTACACGGATTACGAGGTCTAAAAATTAAAATCAAACACTTGAAAGCGAGGTGTTTAAACGGAATTAAATATAAATTCAATTGGGTTAAGTACCCGAGACATCACAACCCTTAGATGATTTTTTTTTGGTAAATTGTGCAAATGGTCCATGTAGTTTACACAATCTGTCAATTTGATCCATGTTGTTTTAATTTGCTCGATTTTGCTCATTAATTTAATGGATTGTGTCATATTGGTCTAATAAATAACGACTGTTAGGCTTGGTGGACGAAAAGTCATCACATGCTTAAACAACATGTCAATTTGGTCCTTGTAGTTTACACGATGTCTCAATTTGGTCCCTGTTGTTTTAATTTGTTTGATTTTAACAGGGGCCAAATTGACATATCGTGTAAACTACAAAGACCAAATTGACACATCGTTTGAGTTTCCGTCCACCAAACCTAATAGTTGTTATTTATTGAACTAATATGACACAATCCGTTAAATTAAGGGCAAAATCGAGCAAATTAAAACAAAAAAACCAAACTGACACATCGTATAAACTACAGAGACCATTTACATAATTTACCTTTTTTTTAATTTTATTTTATAGGTGAATAGATAGGTGTGAGAAAAAAAATAATTGATTGATGTGTAGAATGTAAAAGAATGAGTGAGGATAGAGAAAAAGTGATTGATTAATGTGTAGTAGAAAGAAAAGTAATTTTAAATTTTTTTTTAACAAAATTTTTCAACTAAATAAATTTTTAAAAAAAATTCTCAAAAATTATCTCTCAACAAACAAACCAAATATGGTGAAGGTGTTTGACAAAATGCATGTAAGAGATAGAAATTGGAAGATGTGGCTGTTGGGTTGGAAGGGTGAAGGTTTTGGTGGGTTTTTTTGGGTAAGTACGGTTTTGGTGGGTTTGGGTAACTTTTAACTGGTTTTGGATGGTGTAATTTTGTCAATTAAATTTTTTTTTTATTGTTTAAAAGTATTAAAATAAACTTTTAACGATAAAATTTATATTTTTATTTAATATTTGATGACATTATTATTATTATTTCATTTATCTAATATTGATTAACGTATAATTGTAAGTGTACTATAATTAGTGAAATTTGATATAATTTTTCGTATCAATCGTTGTGTTTTTTATAATTGTAAGCGGAGGTCCATAAAATATTAAAAAACTGTTTAGTATATCTGGGATATCATATGACACATTACAAATTAATCACAAATCATTATACCTTCTCTTGTTGCTCATCACTCAACGAAAATCATGAATTCTATCCCTTCTACCAAGTTGTGCAATAGCAAGTGGCTGTGTCATTGCGACACAGAATAACCGTTCTAAATTATCCTTAATTCTTTTGACTATCTTACTGTGTTTATGAAAAGAAAATCAACGATTGGACCTAGGATGCAACCTGTTAACTCAAGCAATAGCAAAAACAAATTGCGTAGTTAAAAAAATAGCAAATTAGATCGGTGGTTCCTGTATTTTACTCTTTGTATCATTTTGGTTCTTCTACTTTCAATTGACTTGATTTTGATTATTCATTTTAGATTTGCGTCAATTTGGTCCAATTGATAGTATCGTTAGTGCTTTTTAAGAAAATTATCACTAAAATTAGTTGATGTTAACATACTAAATTGGGTAAATTTATAATTTTGCCCTTAAAAATATGACACATGACACTTACATGCATATTTTCTTTAAAAAATGCTAAGATTTGTAACTAATTAGATCAAATTGACATAAAGTAATAATTCAAAATCAAAATCGAGCCAATTTAAATTACAATGACTGAAATAATATAAAGACCAAAGTACAAGGATTACCGTCATAATTTACTATTAAAAAAATTACGTGTGTGAATGTTTTTAGTGCAAGTTTGATAAACAAAATAGAAATGTATTATACATAGGAAAGATTTGATTCAAGAATTTTCTAAAAAAATAATACACATTTTGTCAAGTTTTTAACAAGGACATCCTCAAAACCACATAAAATTAATTGACAATAACATCACAACAAAAAAGTCTTTCGCCAATAAAAATCGATCATTCATTCTAGGATAAAAGACAATTTTAGTCCCTAAAGTATGTGTTTTAAGTTTTAATTTTGTCATTTTGGTTCTCAAAGTTGTCAATTTAGTCCTAAGTATAACGTTTGTTAATAGAAATATGAATAAAATATAGCTTTGGTCCCTAAAGTATGCATTTCTTGTCATTTTAGTCCATCAAGTTATAAATTTTGTCATTTTGGTCCTCAAAGTTGTCAATTTGAGATACGATCAAATTGACTCAAATTGACAACTTTGAAGAGCAAAATGACAAAATTTAAAATTTGAGGGACTAAAATGGCAAGAAATGCATACTTTAGAGACCAAAACTGTCTTTTATTCATATTTCTGTTAATGAACATTAAACCTAGAACTAAGTTGACTCAAATTGACAAGTTTGAAGACCAAAATGACAAAATTGAAATTTAATGAACTATAATGCCAAAAAATGCATATTTTGAGAACTAAAATTGTCTTTTATCCTTCATTCTATCTCGTTTGCCATAAAACAAGAATATTCTCCAAAAATAAAAATAAAAAAATCATAACAGGGATCACAATCCAAAATCCATCTCACCTAACTCTAAAGGAAGCATGCAACAATTCTAACCTCGATTGCATAACACTCACCAGTGTACTATTTGACCATCGGAAAGTCTTTGGCCAGTAAAAATCAGTCATTCATTCTATCTCGTTTGCTATCAAACAAGGAAACTTATATATCATCTGTCCGCAAGGTTGTTATCAAATATGGTATTAACACTCTAATTGAAAATTAATAATAATAAACACGAGCTAATATGCTTAATTGGAATTTCTTATCATCCCATTAGAGTCGTCTCATTTGTGGAACATTGTATTCCTACAGTCGATGCAAGTTCTATCTCATCACCACTCTCCTTCATAAAGTATCTGGGTTGTCTAGGACGGGGCAACATTGCACTCTCATTATCCAACATTGACAACACAGATGACATTGTCGGCCTATCTTCGGGACGTTGTTGCACACACAAGAGACCAATTTGTATACATTTTAATACTTCTAACGTCAGCATTGCTGAAGTTTCCAACTTTTCATCAACTAGCTGGATGGCATTTCGTTCAATCCATAGTTTCCATGCCTAAGAGAGCACATTTATATCAGATATCAATAATGGAAGAAAATTCCAAAAATGAAGAGAACAAACTTAAGTAAAAACTTACATGCCCAAGAAGGTTGTGAGTATGGTTAGGATGCCGGAACTTTTTGTTCCTCTGTCCACTCACTATTTCTAAAACAAGTACTCCGAAACTAAAAACATCTGATTTCATTGACAAATAGCCCACGTAATACATACTCTGGGGACATATAACCACTGCACGTCATAATCAAATTAATAAATCAATAAAGAAGTTGGTGAAACTTGAAGTTAGGTAAGTACATGCAAGAAATCTTTTGGCTACTTACTAAGTTGCAATCACCCCTCTCGTTTTCTCGGATATTTGATCTCCTCCAGAAGCTCTAGCAATGCCAAAGTCTGAAATTTTGGGGTTCATCTCATTGTCTAGTAGCACATTGCTAGCTTTGAGATCCCTGTGAATAATTCTCAGTCTTGAATCTTGATGAAGGAAGAGAAGCCCTCGAGCAATCCCACAATAATATCAAAGCGTTTCCTCCATTCAAGAGAGTTGCTTTTTGTAGTATCTAGGACATAGATCAAGAGAGGCATTTGTATAGACTATTAGTTTTCTATTCAATAGTTGACACAATAGTGGACAAGTTTGAGTAGTGTGTAGTTCGGTTTCGACATTCAATTGAGGAATTTAGAACAAAGGTCGATGGATCAAACCAAAAATAAAGGAGCTCAAGTTGCCGTTGGGAAAATACTCATAGATCAACATCCTCTCTTCTCCTTGAATGCAACATCCCAAAAGCCTAACAAGATTTCGGTGCTAAAGCTTGGCAATCAAGATAACCTCATTTTTAAATTCACCAAGCCCTTGTTTAGAATTCTCCGAGAACCTCTTTACTACTATCTCTTATCTAGTTAATAGCTGACCCTATGGAAATACACAATATTTTTTTTTTTGGAAAGTAAGAAAGTAAATAAAGATTGAAAATAAAAACATCACACACGGGCATTTGCCAAACAAAAGGTCCAAGGTGGAAGCCACCTATATGGGGCAACCTAAGGCAAATCGACACTACATAGAAGAGCAATGAAACAAACAAGAAAACACAAGATTTTTTCAAACCCTCATGCAAAGATTTGAATTTGATCTCTTTTGAGGCACACTCACAAATACACAGCACAGAAAATTATAATGACTTTAGTAAATGCAATTGAAATTACCTTGTAAACTGGTCCAAACCCACCTTCCAATCTTATTAGAAATAGAAAAATTGTTTGTAGCATTTGCAATTGTGACTATATTGAAACTGGGTAAGTCTATGTTTTCATCATCTTTGATTGTAATGTTTGGCCGTGAACCTGTCAATCACAACAGATGAGAAGATCAGGAAACAAACAAAATTGAAACTTGGTTATATTTGTGTCCACAAATGACTATCATATGGCATTAAATTCCACAATACCCTGATGCATAAATTTTACAGGGGAATTTGGTATTTAAAGAACAAAAGAAGAACAGAAAAAAATGGTAAATCACCTTTATTAAACTAAATATGGAGAGAGGGGAGGGGAAGGACGGGAGAATGACTTAACAAGAACATTAAGTTTTTAAGTGCTCCTTACATATCAATCTAGATAAAGGAGTTAGTATAAAAGTATGCACAAAATACCCTTGTTATATTTTTATTGAATGTAAAGTGTTGGATTATCAATTGTCACAAAAGCATAAGCTGTTATAAAAATGATCTACCAATATATATCTAGCTATCTTAACACCATTCATCAACAACGTATGTCCTGCCTATTTTAATACCTTTTCTCAAGTGCAGCCCTATCTTTCTCATTGTCTTCCAACCTTTAGGCAAACAGACAACTAACCACGTTCAAACAAACCTTGTCTTGTGCATCTAGGGGGGCAAACAAACAACAAATTCACAGCCTTCCCCAGAACTAGAGCGCTAATACCAAGTCAGATAACCAATTGTCCCGAAACTTTAGTTGTAAACAGATCTCATCTTGCATATCTAGGTGAAAACAGACAACAAACCAAACGCCATCTCCAGAACTAGAGCTATAATACCAAGTTATATCACCAACTATCCCAAAACTTAAGATGAAAGGAAATAGACCCAACAATATTGTCAAACTATCTTACCATAATGGACCAATGATATATTAGGATTAAGATAATCCAGGCCACTGAAATGTCATCTTTGATGTAGTCCGATGGGATCAAACATTAAGTCAACAAAAGGATAAACTCTGAATAAGAAACTCTTATGAAACAAACAGGTTATTCCAATTAACTTGTTGGTAGACTCATGGTTTGACACATTTGCTAGTTCAGAGAAACTTAAGTCTCCACTGCACCTAACAAAGCTAAGCTGTTTTGGTGTGCAATGTGTGGACTTGTGTATCTATTTTTATACAATCTTGTAATAATACAAGATTCGTTAAGAATAAGTCAAATATTAACTCCTTATTATATAACATTTTCAGTATTCACTATTGAGAGAATACTCAAAAATATCACTTAACACAATGGGGACAGTTTTATCTCATATAATTTAATTCTAAATCATGCTTTCATTTGTTGTTTCCTTCCGTTTTAGTTATTTATTTATAGTTCTATTCATTTAAATAACATTGACTACGAAATCTTTAGTTACTATATAAATTCCACATAAAGTTAGCTTTCAACCAAATTAAGGAACTTTAGATTTACCTCTTGTTTGTTTTATCCTCTTCCACATGACACAAGAAGCAAGGAGGAATGACAACAAAGCCACTGAGACGGGGATAATCACCAACAGCAGCTTCTTCTTCTTCTCCTTGGAATCTGATCTAGACTCCACCGACACCACCTAGTGAAAATTATATAAATAAAAATTTAAAAGAAAAATCGTGTAGTATACGTGTTTGGCCAAATTTATGTAGCCTAATGAATTATTGAACACAAATAACAAGAAACGTACCGAGGTCTGCAGCTGTAACCCGAATATACAAAGTTTGATCACCAAGATTTGTGAATCTTTTAATATCAATCAGATCCCCATACCAAAGCAAGCATCCACTTGCCTCTCCAGTAGTATTGGAGTTAGCATAAGCAGCACAAGAACAATTCTTTAAACACTCCAACTCACATTCTTTAAGTGTCATACTAGTGTTCAGAGAACACTTTGACAAATTAGGGACGATCATGCCTTCGAATGCCATAAATCCTTCTCCATCCGAGCAGTTTAATGGGTATTTGCGAATGCACCCACCATTCCAAACCATCGTATTCCAATCTTGCAAAGATTTACGAATGTATCCATCCAAACAACTACATGTGAATGCATTAGAGATTGTGCAAATAGAATTAGGACCACACTGGCCATATCTTTCGCATGGATTACTAGGTACTGTATTAATGACAACCCACTCAAGGTTCCATATCACACATTGCATTGTCCCGGTGTAATTCAAAACCAGCCTTGTTATCTGTTGATATAGATCAAACTCGAAATACACCTCCTCTGAATTATCGATGAAATTAGCATTGAAGATAGAGTTTTGAGGCTCGACACCATTAAACTGCAGCCCGTTCCATATCCCAGTTCGGTACTGCTTAACAAACCCTTTACGTATAACACCTTGTGGAAGACCATCATCAAGATCAAACCGATAAGAGATATCTCCAGGAGAAGGGTCATCTGCGCTCTTCCATGATGTCAAATATTGGTCCAAACCGACTCTCAAGTCCCATCCCAGCTTCATACCAGCAATCAATGTATCTGAAGGATGATCAAAGCTTTGCCAAATATAACTTTCTGTGTTCCCACCATTTTCACTTCTCAAAACAAGATTTCCAGAGTCTAAGAGCAGTGCAACAGTGGGTTTTGATGATATATTCCAGATACCGGTAGACCAAGCAACTATTCCCCCACTGTCAAGAAGTATCAAATTTCCATTAGACCACCCTATGAATCATTAAGCAGTCTGTCACTGTTCGCCACCCAAACAATGGTTTGAACTGGGATATTGTTATACCATATCCCCAAGTATCGGCTCCTCAAATTGCTTTTACTGAAGAAGCCTAACTTGAAATCTCGTCTAGCAGATACTAATGCCCCACTGTCATTGATTTGTTGGAATTGATTTAGCATGTCATCTGCCAAAACAAAAACAGACAAGTAATATGAAATAGCAAAAGGAATGATTCCCATGATCATTTTGCAAAAATCATGATGACGCTATCATGTGTATTCTTTTTCCTCACCTAATTTACAATGTTCTTCACTCGTGAGAACTGGCAAAAGAAATCAATGGAAGTTGTATACTGCTACTTCTATAAAGAAAAATTGATAAACTTCCAACTACTAAACTTCCAACTGAAACTGAAACTGCCTCAACTGCTGTAACTGCTGTAACTAACTCAACTGTATCTCAGCAGTCCAAAACTGCTGTAACTGACTCAATTGTATCTCAGCAGTCCAAGCTGCTGCATCAGACGCAGCAGCTCTCTCCTTTATCTGAACTGCAACAAAGGTCTCACACATCTTCATCATTATCACAGCCAAAGAGAAAGTCATTGATATGTCCTCTATCACAGTCATGTATGACTAGCAGTACTCAATCTAATATCTGTAACAGATGTAAAGTTTGTTAGTTAGTTACAGTATTTGTTAGTGAGTTAGTTAGCAAGAATGTGTATATAAACTCTTGATCAGTTGTAATCAAAATTAAGAAATGAAATAAATCTTCATCTTCCACATGGTATCAGAGCCTTTAGAGTTCTTACGAACAGATCCATTCATGGCAGCTCATGCTGCTCCATCCATGGATGATCCTGTTTCTCTTCCATCTAGTCTTACTTCTCTGTTATCAAATTTTAGTTCTCTTGTCACTGTTAAACTTGATGTCAGTAATTTCCTTATCTGGCGAAATCAACTTCACAATATTCTTCGAGCCACTGGTTTTTTGGGCTATGTCACTGGAGCAATTCCTTGTCCATCATCCGAAATTACTGATGCTTCTGGAAAAACAGTTCTTAATCCTGCATATGCTCAATGGGAGGCTATTGATGCAAATCTTCTCACATGTCTCATTGCAACTCTTTCACCTTCTGTATATTCCTCTGTTCTTCATCTACAAACTTGCTCACAAGTCTGGAAAGCACTTGAACAGAGATTTACATCTGTCTCTCGATCTCATATTCATCAACTGAAGAACAAACTTCACACCATACGGAAGCAATCTTCCTCAATTGATAGTCATCTATCACAGATCAAAGCTATTTCAGATCAGTTAGCTTTGTCTGGTGCGAAGGTTGATGATGAAGACCTAATTCTTCTCACATTAAATGGCTTACCAGATGAATATGATGCATTCAAAACATCCATTCGAACTCGATCTACTTCAGTGTCTATGGAAGAACTGTGTTCTCTTCTTGGATCAGAAGAAATTCATATTGAAAGTAAAATTCAGCATTCATCTAATCAAGATTTGCATGTTGCCTATTCAACAACAAAAGGTTCTGTTTTTTATTCTGCTTCCTCCAACTTTGGTTCAAATTCTCGCACTACTTCTTTCAATAATTTTAGAGGCAGAACTCAGCACAGAGGCAGCAGAGGTGGCAGATATCAGAATAATTTTCGTGGTGGAAACAGAACTAATCGATATTCTGGAAATCGATTCAAATCAGATTATGGAACTTCAGCATCTATATGTCAGATCTGTGGAAAATCAGGCCATATTGCTTTAAATTGTTGGTATAGACATGATAATGCTTATCCATCTACTTCCACTACTACACCAAAAGCCTATACAGCAGCAGTACCTTCATCATCATCAGACTCTACTGTGCCTCCTTGGTATATTGATTCAGCAGCCACAAATCATCTCACACATGACTTGACCAATTTTCAGCAATATCAAGAGTATCAAGGATTAGATCAAGTTCAAGTAGGAGATGGCTCAGGTTTGCCTATTCAGCATGTTGGCAATGGTATTCTTCCTACACCACATTTTTCATTCCTTCTTTCCAATCTCTTACATGTTCCTTCTATATCTTCCAATCTTCTATCTGTTCATCAATTAACCAAGGATCACAACTGTCTTGTTATTTTTGATTCTGATTCTTTTATCATTCAGGACAAACACACACATAAAGTTCTGCATAAAGGCTCCAATATCAATGGCCTTTATCAAATGTCTCCATCTTCTTCCATCTGTTCCAAGCAACCAAAGGTTTTTCAGTCTTTCACTGGTCCTACTGCTCCAGTTTCTGATCTGCTGTGGCATAAAAGGTTGGGTCATCCTTCAACTGTCAAGCTGCAGCACTTGGCATCACATCTTCCAAATAAAAATAGTATCAATAAAGCCATAGCTTGTACTGACTGCTATGTGTCTAAAAGTCATAGACTTCCCTTCAAATTGTCTTGTTCTTCTGTTGATAGTCCTTTTTCTCTTATTCATGCTGATGTATGGGGTCCTTTTACTGTTGATAATGCCCCATTTCGATTTTATGTTTTGTTTGTTGATGATTGTACTAGATTCACTTGGATCTATCCCTTGCACTTTAAAAGTGAAGTCTATGAAAAATTGCTTGAGTTTAAAGTCTATGCAGAAAATCAATTTCATACTTCTCTTAAAATTCTAAGAACTGATGGAGGAACTGAATTTGTTAACAAAAGAATTGCTGCCCTCTTCTCTTCCCATGGTATTCTTCACCAAACAAGTTGTCCTTACACTCAAGCTCAGAAAGGCATATCACTGAAACAGCTATCACCCTTCTTCACCAATCTTCTCTTCCTTTAACATTCTGGTTTGATGCTGTAGCTACTGCTGTCTTTTTAATAAATAGAATGCCTAGCTCTCTTCTTTCAAACAAATCTCCATTTCAGATTCTTTTTCAAACACTTCCAGATTATTCCTTCTTCAAAGTCTTTGGTTGTCAATGCTTCCCTTGGTTGAAACCTTACATTACTCACAAGCTTCAACCCAAGTCTGTCTCATGTGTTTTCTTAGGCTATCATCCAACTGTTAAAGGGTATAGGTGCTTAGATCCTCTCACTGGTAAACTATATCTCTCAAGGCATGTTATTTTCAATGAATCATGTTTTCCATATGCAACTACTGTTGCTTCATCTACATCTACTTCTCCTTCTCTCTCTTTGCCACATCTACATCAATTTTTCTGGTCTTCTTCACCTTCATCTGTTTCTCAGCTTTCCTCACCTGTATCTCAGTCTTCTCAATCTTCTTCTTCTTTACCTGTGTTTCAATCTTCATCATCTTCTTCTCAACAGTTTGCTTCATCACCTCATGCTATACCTATTACCTCTATTACTATTGATCTTCCTCCTCCTTCTGCTCCAACTTCTTTCAATGTTCATCCTATGCTTACCAGATCCAAAACAAAATCTCCTGTTTGTCTTACTGCTGTATCAGATTCCTCTTATCTTCAGTCTGAACCTCCAACTGTTGCAGCTGCCTTAGCCTCTCCTGTGTGGTTTTCTGCTATGCAAGAGGAGTTTCAAGCTTTGCAACAACAATGTACTTGGGATCTTGTGTCTCTTCCTTCCCATAAAACTGCAATTGGATGTAAATGGGTGTATAGAATCAAACGTAATTCTGATGGTTCTGTGGCTAGATACAAAGCCCGGTTGGTGGCTAAAGGGTACCTACAACAAGAAGGAGTTGATTTCCATGAAACCTTCAGTCCTGTGGCAAAGCAACCCACCATTCGCATTTTTCTGTGTTTAGCTCTGCATTTTCAATGGCCTATTCATCAGTTAGACATTTCTAATGCCTTCCTTCATGGCACCTTAGATGAAGAGGTTTATATGCTTCAACCTCCAGGTTTTGTTCAAAATTCTAACCAAGTATGTAAGCTTAAGAAGGCTTTATATGGCCTCAAACAAGCTCCTCGAGCTTGGTTTTCTACCTTCTCTAAATTTCTTATCTCTCAGGACTTTGTTAACAGTCACTCAGATTCTTCTCTCTTTGTTCAACATACCAATACTAGTCTTATCATTCTTGTCGTTTATGTTGATGACATCTTGGTTACTGGCAGTGATTCTTCTCTTCTTACTAAGTTTATTCATCACATGCATACTGTTTTCTCCATGAAAGAGTTAGGTCCTGTGTCATATTTCTTAGGAATCTCTGTTCAATCTTTGCCTCATGGTTATTTCTTGTCTCAAGCTAAATATGCCACTGACCTTCTTCATAAAGCTGGTTTGACTGATTGCAAACCTTGTTCAACTCCTTTAGCTGTTAAGCCTTCTCTGTTTGCTGGTGATGATCTGTCCTTTTCTAATCCTTCTCTTTATCGTAGCCTTGTTGGTGGTTTACAGTACCTTACCATTACCCGTCCTGACTTGGCCCTCGCTGTTAATCAGGCCTGCCAGCACATGCATCTTCCCACCAATGCTGATTTTCAAGCTGTTAAACGCCTCTTGCGATATGTGAAGGGTACTTTGCATCATGGTCTACATTTTACTTCTGGCCCCTTTTCTCTTCATGCATTTTCAGATTCCAACTGGGCTGGTGACAGTGTTGATCGTCGCTCTACTTCCGGATACTGTGTTTATTTGGGTCCAAATTTGATCTCTTGGAGTGCTAAGCAACAATCTATTGTTTCTCGATCTTCAACTGAGGCAGAGTATAGAGCTTTGGCTAATGCAACTGCAGAACTCACATGGTTGCAACAACTTCTCAAAGACATGCATCTCTCTGTTCCTTCTATTCCCGAGCTCTGGTGTGACAATCTATCTGCTATGGCCTTGGCTACTAATCCTGTTTTTCACTCTCGGTCTAAGCATATCGAAATAGATTGTCACTTTATTCGTGATAAGGTTGTTGCCAAGCTTATTAATTTGAAGTATGTGCCTACCACAGATCAGGTGGCTGACATTTTCACCAAACCTCTTCCTACCTCTCGCTTCCAATATTTGAAAGACAAGCTTCTTGTGCTCCCTTGCCCCATCAGCTTGCAGGGGGCTGATAAACTTCCAACTGCTAAACTTCCAACTGAAACTGAAACTGCCTCAACTGCTGTAACTGCTGTAACTAACTCAACTGTATCTCAGCAGTCCAAAACTGCTGTAACTGACTCAATTGTATCTCAGCAGTCCAAGCTGCTGCATCAGACGCAGCAGCTCTCTCCTTTATCTGAACTGCAACAAAGGTCTCACACATCTTCATCATTATCACAGCCAAAGAGAAAGTCATTGATATGTCCTCTATCACAGTCATGTATGACTAGCAGTACTCAATCTAATATCTGTAACAGATGTAAAGTTTGTTAGTTAGTTACAGTATTTGTTAGTGAGTTAGTTAGCAAGAATGTGTATATAAACTCTTGATCAGTTGTAATCAAAATTAAGAAATGAAATAAATCTTCATCTTCCACAAAAATATGTATATATGGGTCAATGAGGAAGATAGTATTCAAAACTTGTCAGCTATGGAATAAGATTGTGACACATCACTGCTAGAGAAATTTGATAAAGCAGTTAAGATGTTACTAGAATAGTTTGTTATGTGTTTTCCGATTTCAACAGTTCCATTATTTCCAATTTGTTAAGTTGACACTTGACTTTGTAATTAAATATTGGAGTTTCTAAGAAGATTCTAATCAACATCAGCTCATAAGCATACATTAACCATTTCTGTATTTTTTTTTCCCCATCTATTGATTAGGGCCGGCTCTGAGGCAAGGCAAGCAAGACTGCCGCCTCGGGCTCCCGAATTTTGCCTAAAAAATAGGATCCCGAAATAATTTCAATCTTAAGTTATGTTTGCTTAAATATTTCGGTCTTAAGTTATGTTTGATTTATTGAAATGAAGTTGAATGGAATAATCATTCCAATATAATACCCATCCTCAAGTTTGATTTACTAAAAAATAATAAAAAAACATTATGAATGAAATCATCCTTTACCACGGTGAAGGGAATAACCATTCTATAAAGAGACTAAAGCATGGTCATATCATTCAATTCAATTTCATTTTAGTGAACTAAACCTACATTATAGTATTAATAGTTTAAAAATGAAGGTTTAGAGAATTTAAGAGAAATAAAAGACAAATGAATTGGTGAATTATTTAAAAGTAATGGATGGATGGTTGTTCGCCAAATGTATGAATTATTTATAGTATATTGTTTGACTATACCAGCTACAATTGCTTTTGGAGAAATAATTTTTTTTAAAGTTGAAATTGATTAAATTTTAGAATTCAATCTATTACATCAGGAAAAAGTATGAATAAATTAATAATATTTGAAAAACTTAAGTGATTCGTGATTAGATCAAGATTAAATTGTTCCGATTCCCAATCGATTACAACTCACAATTTAAATCAACAAGCACGTATGAAAGTGATTTAGATTGTTGTTTCAGAAAACAATAAATCGACACAAACGATTTTTACGTGGAAAAATCACAATTGAAGCACCTTCAATTGTGATCAAAAACCACGGGCGAAACGTCACAAATCAATCCACTACTAAAGAAAGAAAAAAAGATTACAAAGATGCCAAACATATTACCCAAACGCTTCTAATTTGTCTTCAAATCTTCTGTATGTCTTTCACGCAATCTTTGTCTCGGAATTGATTAGATTGATGTTGAATCCACAACATCTATTGTTGAATCAACGACTGCACTCAACAACAAACTCCTTTGATTACTATGTGCTTGAATCTTCAGAGTCCACCGAAGAAGAATACTCTCAAAGAAGACCAAACAAACTCCTTGATGTGTGCTTATAAGAACATGAGTTCAAACTCAATCAAACATCAAGGAAAACCAAAAAAATATCCCCAAAAGAAAACCCTAAAAACCTTAGAGAAGATCTAGAAAACAAAACCCTAAATTTGGAGCAACTAGAGGTTTTATAGATGCTGAGATCGCGAGGTCCGCTCGAGCGTGGGAATGGACGCTCAAGTGGGGACTTTATATCGCGTGTTCCAAACCAAGGTTCACGCTCGAGCAAAAGATCTCACGCTCGAGCGTAAAAACAGGCCACTCAGTATATTTTGTAGACGAGCCAGCCAAAATACTGTGAGGATGGAATCTCCACTCGAGCGCCACTTTCCCCGCTCGAGCGGAAAGACCAAAAACAGGAAAATTACAACTCAATTTTAAACCCAAGTTTGTCCACAGAATTTGACAACAAGTAGGGTCCTAACAATATTAAAAATAAAAATATTCAAAATTTATCTCAATAATTATGATTTACATCAATCTCAATAACTACAATTTATGTCAACTATAAAAATCATATGAAATTGCTCAAGAAATAAAATATTGTAATTATTGTGAAAAACAAACTATAAACGATTTACTTACTAATACTTTTAAAATTAGATTTCTCACTTAATATTTTAAGTGATTTTCATGAGTGAAAAAATAATAATTTTATTATTTATATATACAACAAATTTTGTGTAGGTACAAACAAAAAAATTTAATTTAATTGAAAATTACTAATATTTTATCAACATATATTTTTAAATTACGTATAAGAGCTGCCCCATTTCCTAAGTTCACCTTGGGCACTAAAAAGTGAGGCCAGCTCTGACATTGATTACAAGTGGAATTATTCCACAAAATGACAAATAATACTAGGTTATTGGGTAAACAATATGTGCTTGTTTCTTTGTAGGAGAAAATGGGAAATGGAAGGTGGAGAACATGTGGTTCTCACACCTATTTTAATCTCGTGTTTGATTGCATGATAAGGAGGACGCTTGGAAGTGGGGAAATATGCAGATCTCACACCTATTTTAACCCACGTTTGTTTTACTTTTGTAATACCATAGGTATTGTGGCATTGGGGATATTAAATTTCTTTTTATCTCATTCTAATCAAATATAATACCTCCCTCCCAACATCCAATTATTTATCCGTCAATTAATTTCTTAAAGAAAAAAGAACCTCTTGTGATAGAAGTCTACATATATGAAATTGGGTGGAACAAAATAATACTTTGTGAACTTATTGGGCTGTAAGTTCTCTAAATGGAATTTATAAATAAATCTCTCAAATAACATATCTCCCATAATCCTATCAATAATTTTATCATATCTAATCTCATAAAAAATAATCCAACAATGAAATGTATGTACCCCATAAATTGAATACATATTATTGGTGGAATGTTAGAAATATTTCCAAACTCTAACGATACAAGTCAAAACAAATGTGTGGAAATGAATTTAATTATTAGTTTGTATTCAAACTTCTCAGCTCATTTGACCAAGAGGCTAGCAAAACATTACAAATCGTCAAAATAACCATGATAGTTGACAGTGATCACGTACCGACCCTTCTTTCCTTCCTTAAAATCTGATATTAATTAACTCCAAGTCAAAGAAAACAATCTCAAAAGAAAGAAAGTAAAATTGTATATGCAAATTACAATAACCTCACTGGACAATTATTCAAAATACAATTGAGAATTGTTATTTGCACACCAGCCTTTGTTTTGGGTCCTCATCATTTGTGAGTTTTTTTATATAAGTTTCAAAACAAAAATTAAATGTCATCAATTTCTCAACAAAAATTAATTATCCAAATATCAAGATTTTTGTTCGAATAATTGATATTCGAACCATAAAATAATATAAGTTGAAAATATTATGGTGTGCCAATAGAATTAGGAGAAATACTTGCTGGTGGAGAAAGGGAAAATAATTATCAATACATGACGGGTGCAAGTGACAATTGCGCTTCCACAGTCTTTCATTTGTGTTGGTAATATTTTTTGAGTGTTGCTATTAGCACCTACCTTTCTTTGTTGGACCCCTCATTTTTTTTCTTTTTCTTTTTTAATTCCAATTTTGTCCAAGCATGAAGTTACATTTTTACCCTTATCCCTAACATTCTAACTCTAATTTCCCAAACACTAACCCTAATTTTCCAAACCCTAACCCACCAACCTTTTCACTACCATCTCTACTGGCGACCACCACTGCCATTGCCGTCGGCGACCACCAATTCCGCCGCGAGCAAGGAGATCAGTCGCCGCCTCCTCTGCCTCTACAACAGCAGCAAGAGTTTCCAGTGATGGGGCTTTTCACGCCACCTCGATCCCCATATTGCCGTTGCTTCTGCTGGGGAAAGAGGCGTATTATTGTGATGTAGAAGTTAAGGATAGTTGTGTCAGAGCATCTGTCTAGTATCATGAATTACGGGCTTAGGCATTATGGAACATCTGAAATTAAATCTGCATATGGCATTAGTGTTCATTTTTCACCTGCAATTTGCACTATTACCAGGTCAAAGTTAATTGTCTTATCTACATTTAGCTATTGGTGTTCATCTTTCATCTTTGTTGTTGGGGTTTTTTTCCAATTGGGGTTTACAGTTGGCAATGTGGAGGTTGTATCATTGCGGGTTGTTTGTTTGGGATTCTTGAAGGTTTCAGAGGTAGAGTTTCAAAGTATCCTAATTATTTTAGAGTTATGGTTGAAGATGATGGAGGTGGCAGAGGATGGTCATCAGTGGAAGAGGTTCTAGGAGGTTGCCGAAGGGGTGGGATTGCCGGTGGTATGAAAATTGCAGAAAAAAAGTTGGGGGTCAAAAAGATGAGGGCTATAGTTGGTATTAAGGTGGGGCTCAAAAAAAAGGTAGGAGATTCATTTTGCTATGTGAGAGTTTAAAGAAATGGATGGGCCAAAAGTAAAGAGATAGGTGCTAATAGTGGCCCTCTATTTTTTCTCTTTCCCCCACTTGCACGTACTTTACATAGAATTACACCGTTATTGGCGCTTTAAATGCACCTAACAAAATTAGATTAGACACCTAATTATCAATTTTTATTTTATTATTTTTTTTAGGAAAATGTTTGATCCCCCTAAAAAATCTCCCCCTAATCCCCTAATTTCCATTTTTGGTAAACTGTTTTTTTTTTTTTCTGTTTTCTTTTTTTTTTTTTTTTTTTTTTACTTGAAAAGGCAATTGTGGGGATTCGGGGGCTGTGAATTCGGGGGATGAATCACAGCCCTTTTTTTTAATACCATTCTACCCATTAATCACATTACCAAAGTAACCAAACTCTTACCCCAAACTCCGGCAGTCTCTGACCACTGGTTTGCAGAACTCCTTCCCTTTCTCCGGCCAACCACCCTGCTCCGATCAGGCCCCCAACTCCGACGACCCCTTCCTAGACTCGCCGGTAGCACCAACAGTGGCGTAGAGCCACCACCATCGCAACATCAACCCTTTCTCTCTCCCTTCCTTTTACCTTTTTTTCTTTGTTATTGTATGGGTTGATTTGAGAGATGAAGAAATAGTGTTTGATCAGTTACCATTGTAGGGGTTATACCACAATGCATATACATGTGAGTTGTTTGAAAAAATGTTTGCAAGAGTTAGCAATTGGTAGGGATGACTGTTAGGTTTGAAGGGTAAATTTATGGGTTTTGGAGGGTTTGGGTTTTAACTGGTTCAGGAAGTTGCAACTTTGTCAATTAATTTTTTATTTTTTAGGGTTTATTACAATTTCTTCACTTAAATTATCGTTAAATTGTCTACATAGTTTCTGAGTCTACTCAATGCTAAAAATATATAAATCAAAATATATTTAATCCTCAAATTATTGACTGAATGTATTAAATTCTTAAATTATTTAATTCAAGCATATTTAATCCCTAAAAAAATTATAAAAATAAAATATATGCTCATAAATATTATAAATTACTAAAAAGATCCTACCTCAATAAGATTTTATTACAGAAAAATCTTAAAATTTTATTTTGTCATTAAAAAGTGTTTAATTTCATTGTGTGTTTAAATTATTATTAGAATATGGTTTCTAAGTCTTGCAAATAAAATTATAAGAGTATTAGATATACTGAATAAGTAGAATTAGATAATTTTAAGGGAAAATTAGTCTAAGGTCTCTTTTTCATTTTTAATAATGGAAGAGATCCACAATATTATATTATGATGTCTAAGGTCTCTCAACTTCCACACCAATATATCACAGAGAAATTTGACCTTACCAAATTAAAACTCATCTCTCTCTCTCTCTCTCTCTCTCTAAACTTCTCGAGCCATCACTCAGCTCAGCTCAGCTCTGTTTTCTCCAAATGTCTCAACTCTCTCTGCTCCTATGATGTTTTTTCATTTACATCCAAAATCTCAACTTCACACACTCTCTCTCCTCCGACAGCCTCTCTCTCCTCTCCCTAAAATCTGCCATCGATCACGGAGGCGCCGACGCATTCTCCGACTGGAACGAAAATGACTCCACCCCCTGCCGGTGGACTGGAATCTCCTGCACGAATATCTCTGGATTCTCCGATCCCTGGGTCGTCGAAATCTCTCTCGCCGCCAAGAATCTCCGGGGCTATATTCCCTCGGAGCTCGGAACCCTCGTCTATCTCCGATGACTCAACCTCCACGGCAACAACTTCTACGGTTCGATCCCTGATCAACTCTTCAATGCTTCCTCACTCCATAGTCTGTTTCTCTACTGTAACAATCTCTCCGGTTCTCTCCCTCCTTCTCTCTGTAATCTCCCGAGACTTCAAAACCTTGATCTCCGGACCGATTCCGAAAGATCTACGCAATTGCTGGGAACTACAGCACTTGATTTTGGCTCAGAAAAAGTTTTCCGGCGAAATTCTGGCGGGGATTTGGCCGGAGATGGCGAATTTGGTTCAGCTAGATCTCTCATCTAATAATTTTAGCGGATCGATTTCGGAAGATATAGGTGAGTTGAAATCTTTATCTGGAACTCTGAACCTCTCTTTCAACCATTTCTCTGGGCAAATTCCTAAATCTATGTGGTCGGGTTCGAATGGTGATAGAAAATGGAATTTCTGAGTTGTGAATTTCTCTGGGTTGTAAAGGGAAATTTCTCTGGTTTTGAGAAAATTTCCCTAGGTTGAATTGAGTCCAGAGAAATTCTTTCCTGGTCCAGAGAAATTCTCTGGATTTCTCTAGTATAACTCAGTTTGTTTAATTTTCTCTGCCTTTAATTGAGTAAAATTAGGGAAGTCATATGTATGTATTTATACTATTTGTTTGTTTGGTACACTCAGTGAAATTTTCTAAGACAACTCAGTGAAATTTCAATAAAACAAACTCAGAGAAATTTGTTCTCTGGAGAGAAATTCTCTCAGAGGTCCAAAGAAATTCTAGAGAGAAATTTCTCTGGATGAGAATTTCTCTGGAGAGAAATTTCTTTGGGAAGTCCAGAGAAATTCTCTGGATGAAATTTCTCTGGATCAAATTGAGGGACCTTAGATATTATGAAAATATTTGGTGTCCTTTATGCTATAAAATCTTAATACTAGGGATCCTACAAAAAAAAAAACCCTAATTTTAATAATAATACTTCACTAAAAATAATAATAGAATAAAATAATACATTAATTAATTATAAAAAGAACTTAGCGAAAAAATTAAAAATAATCAATTAGAAATTATAAACGAGATGTGATGTGACATATAATACTAGAAAAAGGCAAATACGTAGTCATTGTAGAAGATAAGTTATCATTATCCTTATAAAGAAAATTCGCCATAAGAATTGATGCCTATTTTTCAAAAACAAAATAAAAATTTAAGGTTTTTTGAAGTAAAATTTTAGTTAGATGGGATCTTTTATTAATTTATAATATTTATAGGCTTATATTTTATTTTTGCAATACTTTCAATGATTAAATATGTTTGAATTAAATATTTTAGAGACTTAATAGATTCAATCGACAGTTTAGGGATTAAATCAATTTTGATTTATATACTTTAGGAATTTAGTAAACTCAATCGATAGTTCATGAATTAAGGGCTCGTTTGGCAAGTGACTTTTTTAGTCAAAAAAGTCAAAAAGTTATTAAAAAAAACTAAAAACCAACAATCTATACCAAAAAGTCAAAGATTTAATTTTCTCTCTACTTTTTACACATCTTTTCGTAAAAAGCTAAAAAATCATTCCAAACATATTAGTTTTTTTATCTCATATTTTAGTCAAAAAGTTACTAAAATAACCTATTCCCAAACGAGGCCTAAGTAGACATTTGGCAATAGTTTCGTGGTATTAAGTGTAATAAACCCTTTTTTTATTATTATTTAATTGTATTAAAATTGGTAAATTACAAATTCACCTCCTGGCGTTTATTTAAAATACAAATTATTTTCTGTGATTTGAAAAATTACAAATACTACATTGTTTGAATTGTTTATTTAATACAATTAACATAAAAAATAAAATTTCTAACTACTCTTCTATACAATAATAAAATTATTTAAATTGTTAATTGAAATATGTTTATGATATTATTAAAAAAATTAATTGATTTAATGCTTTATTAATAAAATGAATTTGTTATGCAATTATAAACTTGGAAGGATGGAATATAATTTCCAAAATTACATAAGATAATTTGTATTTCAAATAAATTTTAAGAAATTTTTTTTGTAAAGATAAATTTATATTTTTATTTAAAATTTGATGACATTACTATTATTATTCTCTATTTATCTAATACTGATTAACGTATGATTGTTGTTAGTGCAGTATTTATGCTTTTAGCAAAATTTGACTTTTTTTTTTTTTTTTTTATATATCAATCGTTGTATTTTTTTGTAATTGTGAGTGGAGGTCTATAAAATATTAAAAATTGTTTACCATATCTGGGCCACCATATGACACATTATAAAACTAATCACAAATCATTATGCCTTTTACCGTCGCTTATTGCCCAACAAAAAATCATGAGTTCTACCTCTTCTACCAAGCCGTGCAGTAGCAACTGGTTGTGTCTACTGAATAATTGTACTAAAATATCATTAAATTCTTTTAACTACCTTAATGTGTCTTTGAAAAGAAAATCAATGATTGGACCTATTATGAAACCTGTTATCTCAAGCAATAGCAAAAAGAAATTGTAAAGTTCAAAAAATTATATGTGTGAATGTTTCTAGTTCAAGTTTGATAAACATAATAGAAATGTATTATACACATTGAAGACTTGATTTAAGATTTTTCTAAGAAAATATTATACATTCTGTCAAGTTTTTTAGAGGGATACCGTCAAAACCAGATAAAATTAATTGACAATAACATCACAACAAAAAATAAGGGATCACAATCCAAAATCCATCCCACCTAACTCCAAAGGAAGTATGCAACAACTCTCACCTCGATTGCATAAATCACACCAATTTACTGACTTGAGCATTGCAGAGTCTTTGGCCAATAAAAATTGGTCATTCATTCTATCTTGTTTGCTATCAAACAAGGAAACTTATATATCATCTGTCATCCATAATTAGTAACGCTATTATCAAATATGGTATTTACTCTCTTACTGAAAAAAATAATATTAATAACCATGAGCATTAGTGCTTCAATTGGAATTTTTTATCGACCCAGTAGAATTGTTAGAGTCGTCTTATTTGTGGAACATTTTATTCCTGTAGTCGATGCAAGTTCTGTCTCATCACTACTCCCCTCTGTATAGAATCCGGGTTGTTTAGGATGGGGCAGCATTGCACCCTCGTTATCCAACATCGACACCACAGATGACATTGTTGGCCTGTCTTTAGGGCGTTGTTGCACACACAACAGACCAATTTGTATACATTTTATTACTTCTGACATTAGCATTGTTGAAGTTTCCAACTTCTCATCAACTAGATCAATGGCATTCCCTTCAATCCATAGTTTCCATGCCTAAGAGAGCACATTTATATTAGAGATCAATATGGAAGAAAATTCCAAAAATGAAGAGATCAAACTCAAGTAAAAACTTACATGTCCAAGAAGGTTGTGAGTATGGTTAGGATGTCGAAACTTTCTGTTCCGCTGTCCACTCACTATTTCTAAAACAAGTACTCCGAAACTAAACACATCTGATTTCATTGAAAAGAGCCCACGTAATATATATTCTGGGGACATATAACCACTGCACGCCATAATCAAATTAATAAATCAAGAAATAAGTCAGTGAAACTTGAAGTTGGGTAAGTATATGCAAGAAATCTTTTGGGTACTTACTAAGTTCCAATCACCCTTCTTGTTTTCCCTGATGTTTGATCTCCTCCGAAAGCTCTAGCAATGCCAAAGTCTGAAATCTTGGGATTCATCTCATTGTCTAGCAACACATTGCTAGCTTTGAGATCCCTGTGAATAATTCTCAGTCTTGAATCTCGATGAAGGTAGAGAAGCCCTCGAGCAATCCCCACAATAATATCAAACCGTTTCCTCCATTCAAGAGAGTTACTTTTTGTAGTATCTAGCACATAGATCAAGAGAGGCATTTGTATAGAATATTAGTTTTGGGTTCAATAATTGACATAATGACATACAACTTTGAGTAGTGTGTAGTTTGTTTTTCGACATTCAATTGAAGAAGTTAGAAGAAAGGTCAAAAGATCAAACCAAAAATAAAGGAGCTCAAGCTACCGTTGGGCAAATACTCATAGATCAACATCCTCTCTTCTCCTTGAATGCAACATCCCAAAAGCCTTACAAGATTTCGGTGCTGAAGCTTGGCAATCAAGATAACCTCATTTTTAAATTCACCAACTCCTTGTTTGGAATTCTCCGAGAGCCTCTTTACTGCTATCACTTGTCCAATTGATAGCTGACCCTATGGAAATACACAAGCTTTTTTTTTGTTATGTTTTTTGTTTTTGGGAAGTAAGAAAGTAAATAAAGATTGAAGATAAAAACATCATACACGGGCATTCGCCAAACAAAATGTCTAAGGTGAAAGCCACCTAGACAGATATGGGGCTACCTAAGGCAAATCAACACTACATAGAAGAGCAATGAAACAAACAAGAAAAATAATATTTTTTTTAACCCTCATGACTAGGGGTGTGCATAATACCACCGAAACCACCAAAACCGCACCGAGCCGCACCGCCTAGGCAAATTCGTTATTATTTTCCAATCGAACCGCCGGTTTTGGTAAGAAAAGGACAAATTCTAGTGACACTTTTATCAATCCGCCGGTTTCTATTTTTCTTCCAAACCGCACCGACCCGCACTGCTATTAAATCATGTTTTATAAGATTCTAAAAATTCTTTTTTACTTAAGTTTGCTTGTTGTTCTATACTGTAGAATATAGTATTACATTACTGCTCGAGGGGAATTCAAGATGTCAGTAATCCAAAATAAAGTTGGATTCCAATTCACTTTTCAATGTTTTTTTTTTTTTTTTCTGGCCATGTTGCAAACTTGCATCAGCTCACTTTTCAATCTAAATACTTTTCAACAGTAAACATTTTCAATATATTGTAAACCCTGAATGATATTAATTTTATGTATTGTATTTGATCATTGTAGCTTCCACAGATGCTTGTAATGAACTGATGGCATAGTCGTTGATATTATCATGTTATTGCTACACTTGCTGCATCAGAAGAAAGCTTCGCAAGATGCTTAACATCACGGTATCTCTCGTCTTTTTTTTTACTCTTTGATTTAAGTTTTGTAATTTGAATTATATTTTTTATAAACCGCCAATCCGCCAAGGCAAATCCGCCATTATTTGCCAACCGAACCGCCGGTTTTTTATAAGGAAAATGGCAAATTCTAGTGACACTTTTATCAATCCGCCACCCGCCATACGGTTTCTATTTTTCTCTCAAACCGCACCGACCCGCACCGCGCACACCCCTACTCATGATAAAGATTTTAATTTACACTCTTTTGATGCACACTCGCAAATACGCAACACAGAAAATTATATGACTTTAGTACGTGCAATTCAAATTACCTTGTAAACTGGTCCGAACCCACCTTCTCCAATCTTATTAGAAATAGAAAAATTGTTTGTAGCATTTGCAATTGTGACTATATTGAAAATGGGCAAATCTATGTTTTCATCATCTTTGAATGGAATGTTTGGATGTGAACCTGTCAATCACAACAGATGAAAAGATCAGGAAACAAACTTGAAACATGGTTATGTTTGTGTCCACAATGGCATTGAATTTGACAAGACCTTGATGCATAAGTTTTGCATGGGAATTTGGTATTTAAAGTTTAGAAGAAAAACATAAGACATGGTAAATCACCTTTANATTTGTAATGTTTTTCTAGCCTCATGGTCAAATGAGTTGCAAAGTTTGAATACAAACTAATAATTCAATAGTGGTATTACATGCATTAATTGATATATCAAGTTGTATACTAAAATATATTATAATATTATCATTTTAAAATTATGGATCTCATCCATTATACAAACTACAAAGATCCAAATTTTTTGAAATTATATCACATCATCCGTTAATATACTAATAGATATACCGATTGGTGCATATAACTTTATTCACAAGTAAATTCATTTCCACACATATGTTTTGACTTGTATTAATATTGTTAGAGTTTGGAAATATTTCTAACTGTAAGAGTAGCTAATTTGAGATTGCTAAATTAATTAGGCCTAATAGCCCAATATTAGTGGGCCCGAATTTATCGCAAGTCCAAGATTGGTGGGGCCCAAATTAATCACCATCAAACGGGTTGAATCGCTCTAAGCCTCGAAAGGGTTTGGATCCACGAACTTAGAGACTTACTCGGGCTCGGACTTGAAAGGGTTTGGATCCACGAACCTAGAGATCCAAAGCACTTGGCTTTGAACGGATTCAAACACAATCTAGAAGCCGCTTCGTTAATGAGTCCCAAAACACTTGCGGACTCGGAGCTTTCCGGGATCTACATACTAGAACCATGGGCGTAATGGAAGGACCCGATCCC
This sequence comes from Camellia japonica, assembly GCA_030407325.1. Taxonomy (NCBI): domain Eukaryota; kingdom Viridiplantae; phylum Streptophyta; class Magnoliopsida; order Ericales; family Theaceae; genus Camellia; species Camellia japonica. The sequence continues at coordinate 29,551,014 of JAPPVO010000014.1, forward strand.
GAGGACGGTGAGTGGAGATAAATTCACTCTTCGGTTAAACTAGCCTATACCCGGGTCGAGGTGGCACGACTCCGGGGGGTCCATGAGACTCGGCAATATTCTACCGCAGGACGTCCTCTGGGACTACCCCTGACCCTTTGGGATGATTGGGGATCATTGGTTAGGTGTGGCTAAGAAGAAGGGTTCGTCGAGGGGTTGATTTCCTCTTCGGGGTCTTTTTCTCATCATCGGAGAGGTCACCTCCTCGGACAAGGTGGTTAGAGAGAATATTCCTCATGTGCCTTGCACATAGGCTCCATCCTACATCATGAGGTGCCTATAAATAGCACCCACCCATAGCTTTACAAGGGATGGATTTTGGAGATTTAACTCTTGGGAAAGAACTAATTTCCCTTCTCCATTATCAACCTTGAGAGTGAAAGTGGGAGATCCATGAGAGAGCCTTGCCATTATTCTCTCTCTAGCCACTTTGCCTTCTTCTTTACCCAATCTCTTATCTCCATCATCTCCTTTACTCTTGTGTTCTTAAGTTGAGACTATTGAAGAATCTAAGCCTCTCTTCATCTTCTAGAGAATTCAAAGTTGTTCTTCAAGGATCTTCGAAGATCTTTGAATTTTCCAACTCCTTTCTTGAACCCTCTCATACATTTGGTGACTTCACTGGGGAGGCAGATTGGTTAATGGTCTCAACGAGATCTGGAATCCACATAACTCCAACAAGGATGGCGGGAGAAGATGAAGTTCACCAACAAGGATCCTCTAATGATGGTAATGACAGAACCATGGCTCCAGATCAACCACTTTTGCTTGAAGCCATTCAAGGACTTCAAAATACTCAGCAGGAGATTCTTACCACTCTTCAGAATCTCACTCACACCATGTTGGTGATGAGTTCTAATTTTGCACCGGCGCCAAACAGAAATCAAACTGGTGGTGGAGCTATTCCTGGCGAAGCGCAAAATCAAATCCAAGGAGAAGTAGGCCCCAGTCAGCCTATGGCTCATGGCAACACGGCCACAGTAACACATGCTCAAACCACAGTAGGCGGCAGCAGTTTGCCCGTGCCCGGGCTCCATGGCGTGCCAAGCCAAGATCCAATGGTGACTAGGGGAGGTTCTGGTGTAATGAATGGCACTCCGGCGACTGTTGGTGTCCAGGCAAATATAAGGGGCATGATGGCGCAAAAGGGAGCTCTGCCCGTACCTAATCTTGTTACGCCACCAGTAAATGTTACTCAAGCACCAAGCGGGCCTCCTTTGGTACCAACAACAAATTTACAAGAATAACCCGGTATAGCGTGCCGTGTGGTGGACCTTACGGGCCTCAATTCAATGTCCCATCACCAACTGGCTTGTCTATAGGCGCTGATGGCCAGTTGTAGACACCCCATTTTTGACCGTCCTCAAGACTTGGATGTCACCGTTGGAACGCTCGGTGATTATCCATGTTTGCGTTCATTTGGAGTTCCCGGAGTTCTCGGCTACGCGCCTTGCCTCAGGACCTCCGAACTCGACCGTTTTGTGCTTGGTTTTGCACCAAACACTTGTGTTTTGCCTTGGGAGGGCAGGGATTGCTTTGTGAGGCACCCCCACATACCACCGGCTGTGGCTAGAGGCCACCGGCTGGATGGTGTTGCCATCGGCACTTTAGTGTGCCGGTCGGCACTCTTTTGTGCCGGTCGGCACCTTTTTTGGCAAAATGACCATTTTGCCCTGCCGACTCCTATACAGCTGCTTTATGGGTTATTTTTAGACAGCTGTTGGCGTTTGTTTTCCCCTCCATACACGTGTATGGAGGGGATGAACCCTTGGATGACTTAGCTTGTAAGTCTTGGTTGTCTATAAGAGAGAAGGCTCTCCTCTTGGCTCAAGGGTTAGAAATTTGGAGAGTGAGAGAGAAAAAGAGAGAGAGAAGCTCTGGTTTTTCTAGGGTTTGAGTTGCATACACATTCTATCTCTATCCTTCTCTTGTGTGTCTAGCTGTTTTGTGCCTTACTATTGCACACAAACACCTAGTGTTTCACCTTCTCCTTGCAACTAAGGTTCTAAGGGCTGGTTTTTGAAGTTCTTGACAGATTTTGAGCCTAAGGAAGCATCAACTACAACTTTGTTAAAGAGGTCAACAAGGGTGAGACACTAGTCCTCTTTTTACCCCATTTTTGCACCCTCCTTTTGCTTACTTTAAAACAGTTTTTGTGCTTAGCATATAATACATAAAAGTTCTGTTTTTTAAGCCTCTTCATTGTATATTAAGAGTGTTTTGTGGTTTGAGCAAGTTTGACCACCCTTAAGCCTTGAAAAGGGCATTTTTTTGTGCTATTTTGGAGAGATCCGGGACTTGTGTGCTTGGGCCTCTCCACCACTGAAATCTTGAGGGATTTCAGTGGTGGAGATGGTGCCTTAAAGTCCTAGGAAGGAGAGGGCCACCCCCCCTCCTTGATGTCCTTGAAAAGGGCAAGTTTTGCTTCCTTAAGGAACACTATGCTTGAGTGTGTGTTGAGCATGTGTGACTTTTTTTTCATGTTTATATTACCATGGTATAACATGATTTCAAGTTGGTTTTGATCTCTTATGCATGCTTAGCATAGTTATCATGTAATGCCTTTTGATGCCTTAACATGTCTAGGTAGTGTGCCTTCATTTCTAGCATGTTTTAGGCCTAGATCCATGAAGCTTGTAGGCTTATTTTACCATGCTTTAGTTCTGTCCATAGTTGTTTTGGTCAATCTTAGCATGTATTTTGTAGCCTCTTTGTATTTGGCTTGTTGGCCATAAGAACATGAGTGTGTAGCATGCCTTACTTGCTTCATTTTTGATGGTTTAGAACCATCTAACTTGCCATTTCAGACCTTGTAATGTGCTTGTTTGATCGCCTTGCATGCTTCTTTAATGCTTTAAGAGTATGTATTGAATGCTCCATGTTTTGGTCATGTTGCATGCCTTTGTGCTCGTGCCTCTTAGATGCTATCTAAGTAGCCATTTGGCTTTGTTTTAACATGCTATAACTCTGTTTTAGGTTGTTTAATGCATGCCATAATTGCTTTGCATAAGTGTAGTTCAATGCCTCATTGGCTTGTTTCAAGACTTGGGCCATTTGTTGCATGCTTTGGCTTGCTTTGTTGCATGATTTGGCATCAAGTTTTGCATGGATTTCAGAGCTTTTCATGTATGCTAGTAGCCCATGTTCAACTCATCTCGAGTGTGCTTGAATGTTGTTTATTATGCTTAAGTGTTGGTGCCTTAACTTGTGCATGTGTGCACGTGTGTTTGGCCCTCTTGACTTAGCATTTGGCCACTGATTTAGGGCCTTTTAGAGTTGCCTAATTCATGTATAAGACCATCCTTCCATTGGTTTGCATGCTCATAAATCATGCTTGCTTGTATGCCTTGCACAAGTGCATCACATTGTCCATGTTGCATGCCTAGATAACATGCTTAGGATTGCATCACATTTGCATGCATGCTAGGTCTCTTGAAGTGAGTTTGATAGAGGTTTGGCACCCTTGTTTGCTTGTTTGCATTACATGCATTTGAAATCAAAGTTGCATCCTTGGCTCTTAGGGCCATCACGCATGGAAATGCGCGATTGGTGGTCCGGGAATCGAGGCACGTGCCCCTTTGAATAAAAACATGATAAGGGGTGTGTTTGGTGCATAAATGGCTTGAATTATATTGCCATGCATGTTGTTCCCCTCTGCTGCTGTGAGTCGCAGGTTCTGCAGGAATTTACTGCCGACCGGCACTATTTAGTGCCGACCGGCAGTCAATTTCCAGCCGATAACTCCATCTAGTGCCGGTGGCCTCCTCCTTCAGCCGGTGGTGCCCTACCCCAGCCGGTGGTACTCCCCAGTGCCCTGAGAGGCACTCCTGGGACTTTGGCAATTTTCAGAGGAGGATAGCAGGGGAAACAGAGGCAATCCGTGCATGGCAGTGCGATTCCGAGCCAATTCCGAGCGCGCGCTGCATTTGAGCCCTCTTCCCGAGGCATTTACTGCTTTAATTAACTTAGTTAATTTTTTAATTAATTTAGTTAATTTGTAATAATTAATTTGCTTGCGTAGTTATTTAATTTGTATTATTTTTTGGTCCCTCCGAGCGAGGGCAAAATTGTAATAAGTGTGTGTGAGTGGGTGCATGTCTTCCAACCCCCATTTCTTTCTACCCTTTTATTTACCTGCTTATGATGGTAGATTAGGGCACATCTAAATTAGCATACCTTATGCAATGCATGCGTGCATCCATGCATTTGTTTACATACATCGGGCTCGGTACATCATACAAACTGCATCGTACTTTCAATTCCAAATTGAATACGTGATAGTTGTTGCATTTCATGTGCCATGCTTAGGATAGCCGAGCCTGTCTAGATTACATTCCGTATGCGATGCATTAGTCACTTAACATAAACTAGGTCATGCATGTTTTGCTAATCGGGTTTCTTGTTTTGGCACGGAGTACGATGTAAGTTTTATGCTTTAGCATGTCACATGCGTGTGAATGTTAACATGACAGTATGCCTGCCATGCGGCTAAGTGCTTATGTGATAAACTGCTTGAATGCCTGTGGGTGGAGGTTGGATTACTTGAGTTGGGAATACTCATTGAAATCCGTGTTTTAGCCTACTCGCGAGTAGCAATTTCAAACTGTTTTCCAAACAAGACGGATACGCAATGCTTATTTCCAAATTAGGCGATCTAGTCTATACTTGTTTGCTGTGCGCACAACATAGTAATTCTAGGCTAATAACCGGAATAAGAACGCATAAAGTTTTCAAAATTGGATATCACGGTTAGTAGAGGCCGGTCTTCGGACCGGGCGAAAGGGGGTGCTCATAGCTGACCTTCCCCGATCGTACCCAAGCTCCCGAGCCAAGATCACTTTGGTGATGACGGACACGTGGACTTCGGCACCGAGTCAGGGTTTCCTAAATTTCCCATTTTTAAAAATATTTAGGTGGCGACTCTGTAATCTGGCAAAGCAGTCCATGTTTGGCACTACTTTTCAAAAATCTGTTTTCTCAAACGATTTGCCAGAGTTGGACTCTTTGGTTCAGATTTAGAACCGCAACAAACAACAAAAAGGAGAGTCCGAGCTGTAGCGAGGTCCCACGCGGGCGCTGTTACGCCAGTATCATCAAATGTCTCACCAATGATGAATTTGCAGCACCAAAATGGCCAAGTTGCCCCTAGCTCAGTCTTTGGGTCCATAAGCCAAGTTATGGGAATACCACCATCAAACTCTTTCCCTTAACAGTATCTCACTCTCACCGATGTGCAAGCCATGTTCAATCTCAAACGAGGCAAGAGGACTTTACCCTCTTTGCCTGATTCGGATGTCAAGCCGCCTTACCCTATTAAGGTGCTGAGCTATCCATACCCCGAGGGGTATACAGTGCCGAAGTTCATCAAATTCGATGGCAAACAAGGAAACGCTCGAGAACATGTTGTGCGATTCATCGAGACTCTGGGTATTCATGGTTCAAACCATGTCCTCTGGTTGAGAGAATTCTCTAAGTCCCTCACTGACCGAGCATATAGTTGGTATGTTAATTTGGCCACAAACTCTGTCCGAAGTTGGGAGGAAATGGTTAACAAATTCCACTCCAAGTTCTTTCAAGTGGCGGAGAAGGTGACCACACTTACATTGTGTAAAGAAAAGCAACAGGAAAGTGAAGACATCCTTGACTACGTCAAAAGGTTTCAGGACAAGGCCATGGATTGCCATGAAGCAGTGGAGGAAAGTTATCTGGTTCAAATCTGTCTAAAAGAGGCATTGAGCAGGTACAAAATGTTTCTAGTTAATCACAAGCTACCCACCTTCTCGGCATTAATAGAAGCAGCTCGGAACATTAGCATTCCTCAGGCTCAGGAGTCCAGATTTAAGGCCAGTTACAAGACTAGCTTCAAATCGTCTCGTGGACCTATTGTTGCTGCTGCCTCTGCCCCAGATACCCTAAAGTCACAAGGAGCAGGTCATAGAGGCCAGAAGAGAAAGCAATATAATAGTAAAAAGGGGAATGTTTCTTATCCATGTGGAATTGAGGAGGTGAAAGCTCTAGCTAAGACGGAGAGTTAAAATTGCTTTATGTTGAAGAAATGCCATCAAAGAAGGACCACGAGAACCCCGAATTTTGCGTTTATCATCGCACATTGAAACATCCGACAGAGAAGTGTTGGACTCTCAGGAAAATCTTCAGAGATAAAGTCGAGGAAGACGAATTGAGGTTCAAAAAGCAAGGGACTCAAGACATCTGAGAACAACCATATCCTCAGCACCGAGACAAGGGCAAGAATGTTGCTATGATAGCTTATGAAGGCCCGATGATCGAGGCTATCGCCAATCTTGATGACGATGATTGTTATCTGGACGACATCCTCGAGCCCGAGGGTGAGCAAGTTTACTATGGAAGTGCTCTCGATCCAGAGGGCAGAACCTTTATGACTCATGTCGAAGATCCCTTTGATCCAGAAGGAGGAGAAGAGTACTATGGAAGAGGAGGACACCATGTTTATGTGGCATCTTATTTTGAAGAGACCGAGGAGATGGTTAACTACGAGCCTCCAAGAGTGGAAAAAGATCCGGATCACTATGCCAAAACCTTACAAGATTGTGTAAAGTTCAAGCAATTCTTCGACCAGCTTGGACTTTCCAAGGAGGCAAGAACAGAAATCACCAAGTCTATCATCAATATAGCTGAGGCACACCATGAGGAATGCATGTCGACCGAGGGATCTATTCCGAGGAAGGCAAAAGAGCAATCTAGTGCCATTACTTTCTCCGAGACTGATCGGAAGTATCCTTTTTCTCACAATCGCCCACTTTATGTGACTGCTTTTATTAACGGGGTTGAGTTCAAAAGGGCCTTTCTAGATAGTGGAGCCTCTATCAACATTATGACTCGCGCTACTCTAGAAAAGGCCGGAATCTCTGAAGAACGCATTGTGAAGCAGCCGATAGTCATCACTGGCTTCGGTGGAGAAAGGAGAGTTACTATCGGATGCGTAACAGTTGATTTAGCCGTCGGAGAGATTCGCTCGGCCACCAAGTTCCATATTATCGATTCCGAGGCAAACTATCACATCATCCTAGGGAGGACCTGGATGCATAGATATGGGGCTGTACCATCGAGTTATCATCAATGTGTTAAGGCTAAATGGGGAAAGAAGACGGTGACAATTCAGGCTACAGAAAGGCCTTTCGAGACCCATGAAGCTCATTACTCTGATGCCATCTACTTCACCGAACTGGCTGTCGAAGAAGTTCCCACCACCTCTAAGCCTCGGGGGGTCAAAATTCCTCGTTGGGAGGATATCAAAGATGACAAGGAGCCAAGGGCAGAATCAAGTAAACGGGCGATCTCTAGACCAGAAAGTCCGCCTATTCCTCGGAAGGTGATGAAAGTCCGAGAAGGGGGCAAGATGGTGTACTATTTATGAAGGTGCGGGGAGTCGGTTTCTTCAGTCACCGACTCCGAGTCAAAAGAAGAGCCTCCTGACAATGACATAGTGATAAAGCCTGAAGTGGCTCCAGAATGCATGCAAGATGGGCCGAAGCCTCAGCCCGAACAACTTATTGAAATAGATCTGAGTGATGGACAAGATGCTCCAAGGTCGATATTCATAAGTTCGAGCCTTAGCCCAGAAAAATAGGAGCAGTTATTAAAATTGATAAGCCAGTACTCAGATGTGTTTGCTTGGTCATATAAGGAAATGCATGGACTAGATCCTAACCTAGTCTCCCATTATCTTGATGTGTTCCCAAACTCCAAACCAATCAAGCAAGCTGCTCGAAAATATCATCCAGATCTCGAAGAGAAAATTAAGGAGGAGATTGAAAAACTTCAACAGGTAGGTTTTATCCGGCCAATACAGTACCCCACGTGGTTGGCAAACATAGTGCCAGTAAAGAAGAAGAATGGTCAAATCAGAGTATGTGTAGACTTTCGAGATTTGAACAAATCTTGCCCGAATGATGAATTCCCTCTACCTCACATCGATACCCTTGTGGATGCCACCTCGGGACACCAGATGTTCTCATTCATGGATGGATTCAGCGGATACAATCAGATTAAGATGGCTGAAGAGGACGCAGAAAAGACTGCTTTTAGAACACCTCTCGGAAACTTCTTCTATACAGTCATGCCTTTCGGACTCAAGAATGCCGGAGCAACTTACCAAAGGGCTATGACTGCAATCTTTCATGACATGATCCATCATGAGGTGGAAGATTATGTTGATGATCTAGTGGTGAAATCCAAGAAAGAAGAGGACCATCTCCGAGACCTTGAGAAGTATTCAAGAGGTGCCAGAAATTCAAAATGAGGATGAATCCTCTCAAATGTGCTTTCGGGGTGACGGCCGGGAAGTTCCTCGGGTTTCTTGTACATAGGCATGGTATCGAGGCAGATGAAGACAAGGTCAAGTCTATCAAAGCAATGCCTCCCACATTCTCAGAAGGAGTTAAAGAAGTTCCTCGGGAAGGTGTCTTATATTCGGAGGTTTATCCCAGCACTTGCAGAGATCTCTGCCCCTTTCGGCTCGTTGTTAAAAGGAGATGCCAAGTTCGAGTGGAACCAAGAGCACCAAAAGGCCTTCGAGAGAATCAAGGCGGCCTTAACCTCGCCTCAGACCATGATAGCCCCGCAGCCCGGGTCCCTCTAATGTTGTACCTAACCTCAACCCCCAAGTCCATAGGGGCATTATTGGTCCAAGATGTAGACGGAGCAGAACGCCCGGTGTATTACATCAGCCGGAAGATTCGAGGAGCAGAAGTCCGATATACTCCGATAGAGAGACATTGTTTAGCTTTGGTATTCACCGCCCAAAAGCTCAGACATTACTTCTTAGCACATCAGATTCAGATTGTTACTAGAAGTGATCCAATCCGATACCTCCTCAGCAAGCCTGCTCTAACCGGGAAGGTGGCAAGATGGTTGTTAGCACTGGGTGAATTCGAGATCACATGTGTAGCTCCCAAGGCAATCAAAAGCCAAGCCTTAGCTGATCTCCTTGCCTCAATTTCCAAGTGGTGACTATGAACCAGTGAATGAAGAATTAAGAGGAGAGTGCATGCAGCTATGGCTTCCGAGGAAAGCTTTTGGACATTGAGCTTTGACGGAGCAGCAGCCGGAGGGAAAGGAGGAACCGGGATAGTCCTTACAAGCAAAAGTGGGGAAAAGTTATATTTGTCTTATAAACTGGATTTCCATTGTTCGAATAATGAAGCCGAGTATGAGGCTCTTATTTTAGGCTTGATAGCAGCTAAGAAGCACAGTATCAAGAAGATTCGAATCCGGGGGGACTCAAAGCTGATAGTGAAGCAAGTTTCAGGACAGTTCGTCTTAAAGGAGCCTGCCTTGGCCACATATCGAACAACAGTCCAAAGGCTTCTTGACAAATTTCAGAAGGTTGAAATAGAGCATGTGCCTCGCTCCGACAACAAGTTTTCAGATGCCCTCGCAACATTAGGGGCAAGAGTTGATATTCCAGAGGAGGAGGCGACAATTATTATCAAGAAGAGAACAGAGCCTTCAATAATACTCGAAGACAAAGACCTTCCGGAGGACTGGAGAGGAGAAGTCCTCGAACAACTCAGAAGCAAAGTTGGAAAATTGACTATGGCCAAGCTTGCCCAATTCATAATTATTCAAGGTGAACTTTACTTCCGAGGAGGTACTGGATTCCTAGCCCGGTGTGTTGGCCAACAAGAAGCAAGCTTCCGACTACAACAGATCCATGAAAAGTCCTGCGGGGATGGGGATATCAGTCTGTACAGAAGGATCCAAAGACAAGGCTATTATTGGCCCGAGATGGAGAAGGCCTCGAATCAACTACAGAAAGAATGCCCCAAGTGTCAGTCATACATCCGGGAGGATGAGAGTTGCTTTGAAATTGATACCCCTGACTGGAGACAAGTCTACATTGACTATCTCAAAGAGGGAACACTACCTGAGAGCCCGAGGGACATTGCACACCTCAAGAGGAGAGCGAGGCGGTACTTTCTTGATCAGGACAAGCTTTACAGAAGAAGTATTGAGGGCACTCCCCTGAGGTGTCTCTCCAAGGAGGAGTCGGATCTAGTCCTCGGAAGAGCCCACGAAATTGAGCATCAAGGAGGGGCTCGCTGTTCGAACAACTTATACACCTTGGGTATTATTGGCCGACCATGGAGTCAGATGCGTCCCATCACGTGAAGAGTGCCAGACTTGTCAGAAACACGGAAATTTGATCCATGCTCCAGCCGTAGACCTGCATAGCATCCGAACGCCATGGCCGTTCCATACCTGGGCTTTTGATCTGATAGGGCCCATCTCCACACCTTCTAAGGGGTACAAGTGGATTCTCGCAGCCATAGAATTGAGCACAAAGTGGGTCGAAGCAATCTCTTTTGAATGCTATGGGACCTGCAGTTGCCAACTTCATCAAGGAAAATATCATTTGCCGGTTTGGAGTACCAAACACCATCCTCTCGGACAATGGCACTCCCTTCGTAAACAAATATGTGAAGAGCCTCCTAGAGACTTACCAAGTGAAGCATCACAAATCCACACCCTACTATCCAAAAGGGAACGGGCAAGCGGAGGCCACAAACAAGACACTGATAAGGATTCTGAGTAAGATGATGGATGAGTTTGGGGGGACTTTGGTCCGAACAGTTGATAGTAGCCCTATGGGCATATCGCACTTCAAAGAGAAAGCCAACTCAAGCAACTCCTTACTCCCTTGTGTATGGGTCCGAGGCAGTGTTACCTATAGAGTTGGAAACACCATCTGCTCGGATGGCTCTCGCCTCGGGGATGGTATTGGAGCCTCGAACCACCAGATTGGAAGCATTAGAGGAAAAGCATGACAGAGCTGCAAAAGTCATGGAAAGGTATCATGAGTCCATCGCCCGAGCCTATAATCAGACTGTGGTGCCAAGAAAGTTCGAAGAAGGTGATCTAGTATGGAAGATTGTAGACCCAATCATGCGAGGACAACCCTTGCCCAAGTTTTCTCCAAAATGGGAAGGGCCCTACAGGGTGGTTCAGGCAAGCTCAAGCGGGTACTACAAGCTTGTAAGGGTTGAAGATGGCTTCCGAACTGGCCCGCTCAATGCAAAGTTTATCAAGCATTACTACCCGTAGATAGACTCATCTATGTTGAAATTCATTTTCATTTTCTTACTTTGTCTAAAAGTTGTATTTCCCTTACGTATGAAGAAGCTGGTTTTCTTTATGGTGTATGTTTTATCCCATCACTTGCAGTGAATTTATTATACTTTTGTCAAGAAAGTTGAAGAATTAATGAGAATATTTCAGCTTTTATAAACATGTGCATATGATTGTTCTTTCCATTGTATCATTCGAAATAAATATTTTATCAAGTAGAATGAGAAAACAATGCGAAAATCTCCAAATAGCAAAGATTTTGTCATTTCATTACATTGTCCTAGATAAAACATTTTTTTATCCAAAGGGGCAAGAAAGTAATACAAAAAAAACAAAAAACTCAATCTTTCCTACAAACACCCTCGAAGAAGCTGCCCGTCACATCTAAATCCGGAGGACAAACAACAGAGTGTGCCTCTAAAGTCTCCAAGGCCCGAGCATAGCCTGACTCAAGTTCACGAAGAGTTGCCTTTGTCTCATCTATAGAGGTCCGATAAGAGGCAAGCACAGACAAAAGTTCTACCCGATGACTGGCGTTCAAAGCTATATCCAGGCACTTCCGAAGCCATGATAAGTCCACTTGGTGACGCTCCATGTCAGAGATCCCCTGATACGCTGTCTCGACTACTTTCCCATTAAGGTCACACAGCCGTTGCCTGTCCAAGCTATATAAGATAGTGGCAAAAGACTCGAGAAGAGCAGTCTGAATGAGTGGACATTGGCAAGCAAATGAAGCAAAGGTCTCAGGGTAACTCGAATGCACAAGCTGTAGAACTGAAGCAAACTCAGGAGCTACCCAATAATGGAGAAATGATACTTTGCCAGAAGCCGAAGGAGGAATTGGGGCCGGAAAGCTACTAGTCTCAGGAATCTCCCTAATGTCTATCGGGTTAGATGAACCACCCGGAGGGGTAACTTCCGGCAGAGGTCCCGAGCCTGAGAATGCGGAGCGATAAGGGGAAAGACCAAAAGCATCACTATCAAAGTGGAAATCACTGAGATTCAAATCCAAAATATTCGAAGGCACTTGCGATGAAGAACCTCTAGCAGTCGTCTCAAAGGCAGGTGTCCCCCCTGAGAAGGAGAACCATGAGGAGTCACAAAGAGAGTCGGAGCAGAGTCCGAGGACAGGTGAAGGCAGGACCCCAGTAGCAGCTAGCACTGAAGAAAAGATAAGGAAGTCTTATTAGGGGTAGGGAACAGTAAAGCCATTTGAGTAAAGATTTCTCACAGATAGAAGTACATGACAAACTTCAGAAAGAAAGATTACCAGAAGGAGAATCATTATGCAAAGCCGGAGCAACTGAAGGACTCCTAGCATCAACAAAGTCACTTGGCCGTACAGGGAGCACCTGATCGATCTCAATGTCTGATGAAGCCTGAACAGTAGCAGTCATCCCTGAAGAAGGAAGGAAGGCCGGAGGATGAGAATCACCATAAGTGCCCAGCAGAGTGAGGGGCAAAAAAATTTTTTTTTCGTGTGCATCAGTCCCTTCAGCAATCTTAACATCAGAACGGTGAGCCCCGATAACCTCGTCACCAAGATAGCGCTCCTCCTCAGTCACGGTAGGGCAGTGATGACGCATGCATGGGATAAGGTCACAAAAATGATCGGAGGACTCACCCTCATCATCATCGTCATCTATAACTGCTATACGAGGGGTGCGCATCTTCACAAGTCTCGCAGACAAAGGGAGGGTGTCGTCCAAGTCTGAGTCCGGCCTGGGGGAGGCAGCATGGCCAGGAGCCACGGTACTGAGAACGTCAACAACCGCAGGGTCCTACACAACAGGGGCAAATAAAAAGTGTTCATTTAAGAAGGTATAGTCGCAAGATGGAAAGTAACTTCAAATCAAAAAATTTCGGGTACCTGATGGAGCCTTTTGAAAGGTGAGGAGTGGAAGGACTGGCATCAGAAGCCCTCTTATGAGCCATCTTCTTAAGGCGGGTCGTCCGAGGACCAGAGGCCTTATTCAAAGGGACTGGCTCTGGAGAAGCAATTGTCAAACTAGAAGTAGATGCCCAAGCCGGAGGGTCAGTTGGTGCATATGAAGTAAAGAAACTCTCGTACATGTGATCAGATTTCCGGCTCTCGGGCAGCCGAAGAGAAGAGTCCTTCTTATAAATCGGTAGAGGCAAACATATGGTTGGTCTGCTCTGGACAAATTCAATAAATGCATCGATAGTCTTCTGCCAATATCTCCTGAAAGAGGGAGTGAAACCCCCTGCTCGGCTCAAGCCTGGCATCGTCAAAGAGCCGGATATAGGAAGCATGGTGTGTACAAGTCCGCGACTGAAGCGCTCGTAGCTCTCTGAAAAAGATAACAAAGGAGGTGCTGGCCCCGGGGCACATTGGTCAAACCCGAATTGACATGCTACACGGTCAGGTCTATAAACGGCACTATCAACACCTTCCTCATGCCATACCGGTAATGAACTCGGACGGATCATTATCAGCATATCAATAAAGTGTGCAGGGATGTTCTTTAGCAAAGGAAAGGACACCGAGCGAGAGGAACCATGATAGATAAGTGGTGTTGCCACACCCACCGGTGGGCATACATACGGCCGTGCCACAAAGCGCCGGGATCATCCACCAGAGTATTCAAGGATAAGGTGGAAATGGTACGTGACCAACGTGTAATCAACGGCTGGCAAGACTTCGCTTTCTCAAATGTCTGAGACCCGTCAGTACGAGCACGGGGATACCATCTTTATCCACTATCTCTCCCGAAGAACCTCTGCCTCGAATATAGTCGGAGTAGGGGCAAACTTGGGAACCTCTCGAAGAAGAAACAAAGCAGGAACTGGCTGTGAATAAAGGAGACAAACTCATATTGACCCACGGAACGAACCATGTCTCGATGTAGTAGATCCAGCCGGTAATAAAGATTCCCAAGAAATAGCGGAGCCAAAGGAATCCAATCCCCTCTGAAGAGCCTAACTGCCAAGGGGAAGACAAAAGGATTGAGAGAATCCGGAGGTGTGCTCGGAAAGAATGAAGAATGAAAGGAAGTAAGCCAGAAATCCCAAAAATAGAGCCTAGAGCCATACATCGGGCCGACCTCATACTCCCGAGAATCAAGGTCAGCATCTCTAGCCAGGGCTGAAGATCTCTGAAGAAGTGGCGGATCCATGCGGTGTAGGAGGCACGGTCCGTCCTCACTCGATTGGTCCTCCTCGCTGAACCATCAAATACGGAACTCCACCGACCACAAGCTTGAAGATTTAGCTTTAGAGATTGGATCAAAGAAGTCATCCTCGGGGGTGTCCGCTCAGGTAGAAGGCATCAGGGCCGGTCACTTCCAGATGCAGCAACATGAACACATCCTCGAGGGTAGGCCCCATCTCATGCTGGCCAAGTATAAAGGTGTGTGTCTCGGTGCTCCACCGAAGAGCCATGGCTTCAAGGCTAGCATTGTTGCGACAGATGGATAAGGATCGAGATATTTCACCGGGATCAATAGCCGGCCTCCTGAAGCCGCTGACAGAGGCTCCTGTCCGAGAGGACATCATCCACCCACTCCTTGCCAACAAAAAGAGGGTTTGAGAAGGCCTTGAACTGAGGATAGCAGTATGGAAAGTCCCCTCGCTCAATCCTAAAGCGTAGCACCGAAGAAGGAGAAATGAGGGCCTCATGTCCAGAGTCAGTGTCCTCAGTGAGACATAATGGAGCCCCCTTCGGAGATAGAAGAGAAGTGGTGGAGGTAGCCACTCGCCAGAACGGGTCTTTCCGACCAAAATAAGGAGATTTCCTCCACTCAGATGCCGGAGGTAACATCCCTCTCTTTCATGAGAGTCCGTTCTGATGACCTCCGGGACAACGGGTTTCTTTTGAGAAGACATATGGCTAAAATAACAGGTATAAATAGCAAGGAGTTGACCGTATTAAAATTTAGAATATTGGAATTAAAGCAACACAATGGTGGAGTAAGCCGCTCGCCAGAACAGGTCTTTCCGACCAAAAATAAGAGATTCCTCCACTTAGATGCCGGAGGAACATCACTCCTTTCATGAGAGCCGGTTCTGATGACCCCGGGACAATGAGTTTCTTTTAGAAGACATATGGCTGAAAAACAGGTATAACTAGCAAGGAGTTGACCATATTAAAATTCAGAATATTGGAATTAAAACAACACATTTTGAATGAAATTTCAGCATCAACTATTTGTTTCTCAGAGAATCCATGAATTCAACAAATTCTACGAGAAATTTTTACACCAAGAATTCAGGCACGAGTGTCTACTATTCTAAGGGTCGCAACAATCAGTCATTTGATAATAAGATTCACATGCAGCATGATGGGGTTTATCAACAAATTGAACCTTGGACGTCATCAACAATTATTTTCTCGGGTATTCTTCAAGTCTCAACAAATTGCAATACCAAGGGGTGTATCATCAACATACAGATTTCAAGTTATCATCAATAAGAGGTGCAATGTCATAGCAGCCGTCTTCGTTTTGTGATAAAATTCAGTCGTGCGGGTCATTTTCTCAAAAAAAAAAAAAAAAAAAAACTACGTTCCATATTAAAGATCCAATTTATACAGGGCTCAAAAATTTGGATAGAGTGAAATTCAATACCAAATTTCAGGCCCAAGATCCGAAGTATTTTACATTTCTCATATGTAGCAAGATTCAATGATTTGTCATGCAAATTACAAGAATATTCCTCCCAAGTCAGTGTTCATAGTCCAGGATTTCTTTGGCAAATATCAATTTTATTTATTTATTATTATTATTTTTTATTTTTTTTATTTTTTTTTAAATTTTTTTCAGGGAGCTATTTTTTTTTTTTCCCTTAAGATAGCAAAATAAAAAAATTAATCACTCTCAAGCACTACAAATGTCAACATCAGTGGGAGTGACAACATCAAACAAATTCAAGCTCCACAGTGCAATTTTAAGTCAAAAATGCCAAAGCTCAATGTATCAAAGTCTTTGAGACTTACAGAAGTAATGAAGAAATTGGAGGCCAAGCACGAAATGAGTGGGTGAGAAAGAGAACCAGCGGCTACGGCAGTCAATAGCAAGCTGTTCGGCTTTGGTGCGCAGTAATGATAGCTCGGGTAGGAACCAACGGTGGGGATTTCAGTGGTGTGCAAGCAAAACCAAGATTTGAGTAGTCCGAGCTCTAAAAAAAATATATATATCACTGAAACTGTGCTAGGCCGAACCACACACGACGCGTTCAGTGGGCGGCGCGTGTGAGTGGCGTTGGACAATTCGAAGCCGGCAGAGTTGGCAACTAAGCACATCACGTTGAATGGGCAACGGCGTGGTCAGCATTGGATGGTTGAGGACGAAGACAACAGGGATGTCGTAGTGAAGTCGGCGTTGGCGTTGGTTAGCAAGAATGGAGTTCTAGTGTGTCTGGGTCTTTGAGGAGTTGATCGTTACACCGAAAGAGAAGCGCCGATGTGAGTGGAGGAGTCAGCGTCACAGCGTGACGTGCGACAGCAACGACGCACAGAGGAGCAGTGCGTTGCCGTTAGTGGCTCGCGAAAGCTGGAGACCACAAATTTGGAATTTTTTGGAGCAGGAGCTTTGTAATATCAAGGATCATTTTGAAATAAAAATGTGGAGGTCCTGAAATTGGTTTACCACAAAGAAGGCTTTCCTCCAATTTTTTTTTTTTAAAAAAATAATAATAATGTATATACCTACCCACAGATTTGCAAACCGCAAAAGAAAGAGATGAACAATAATGCAAAGCTAAACGATGCTAGGCAGGACCACATACGGCGTTGAGTAGGCAAACGTGCGTGGTCGGCGTTGGACGAGCGAGGCCGGAACCAGCGGTGATGTCGCAGTGGAGTTGGTGACCACACATGACGCGTTAAAAGGGCAGCGTGTCTGGTTGGCCCTGGAGCAAGCAGCGGCGTCGGTGCTGGTCAGTTGAGGCCGGCAATGGCAGTAGGGCCACAGAAGAGTCTGGTGTTGGCTTGACAACGTTGTCACGATACCGATGGTAGCCGAGGCTGTGGCCGCCAACGGTGTGCAAGGTGACGCGGGACAGACGAAGCAGGAGCTTGGTCGAACTTGAGACAGGCTGATGGCTGGGTTACGACGGTAGGACAGGTCGGTGACGGGTCTATGACGTCTGTGGCAGTTAGAGCTGGGTCTTTAGTGACGACGGTGGGAACGGGGCCTAGAGTCACGATGAAGGTCAGTGCGCAAGCGGAGCCATGTGGTTTGTTGAAGAAGAAGAGCACGGAGGTGGCCTCTGGCAGTGCAGAAACGAAGCCTTCTTGGAGAAGAAGAAACTTGGCCTCTCGGTCTAGAGAGAGAGAACGCCGCAACAAAAAAAATGATGAGCCACAGAATAGGGTTTTGGCCCTTTTCTTTAAATAGAAAAAAGAGAGGCATCATGCTTGGGATATTCCATCATATATTCCTTCATAATATCCATACATAACGGCCTGCTGACTCCACTTGTTTGGCATTTCATATTTGTTCAGAAAATAAAAAAAATATGGGTGCTTTGTTATTATTTGCTTGGATTAAAAATTTATATATGAATGTGTATTTTTCTCAGATGTTATAAATATATATATATATATATATATTCCAGTTCAAAAAAAAAAAACAAAAAAAAAGAGTAAAAAAAAAAAATTTTTTTTGCTTGTCAATTTTATTCGTAAATTATAGTGCGTCATCAACTTTATCCATAGGCTCTGTCGAGGCAACATATATATATATATATATTTGGGACGTGATGCGAAGTAGGTCCGAAGAAGAAAGGACAGTATGCATGTCCGAGAAATTTAAAATTTTTTCATACACACAAGGGGCAAATGTAAGAGGAGCTAATTTGAGATTGCTAAATTAATTAGGCCCAATAGCCCAAGATTAGTGGCCTGAATTTATCGCAAGTCCAAGATGGTGGAGCCCGGATTAATCACCATCAAACGGGTTGAATCGCTCTAAGCCTCGAAAGGGTTCAGATCCACGAACTTAGAGACTTACTCGGACTCGGACTTGAAAGGGTTTGGATCCACGAACCTAGAGATCCGAAGCACTTGGCTTCGAATGGATTCAAACACAATCTAGAAGCCGCTCCGTTAATGAGTCCCAGAACACTTGCGGACTCGGAGCTTTCCGGGATCTACATACCAGAACCATGGCCGTAATGGAGTCCGAACAAAGGACCCGATCCCGAGGACGGTGAGTGGAGATAAATTCACTCTTTAGTTAAACTAGCCTATACCTGGGTTGAGGTGGCACGACTCCGAGGGGTCCATGAGACTCGGCAATATTTTACGGCAGGACGTCCTCTGGGACTACCCCTGACGCTTTGGGATGATTGGGGATCATTGGTTAGGTGTGGCTAAGAAGAAGGGTTCGTCGAGGGTTGATCCGGGTTTTTTTCTCATCCTCGAAGAGGTCACCTCCTCGGACAAGGTGGTTAGAGAGAATATTCCCCATGTGCCTTGCACATGGGCTCCATCCTACATCATAAGGTGACTATAAATAGCACCGACCCATAGCTTTACAAGGGATGGATTTTGGAGATTTAACTCTTGGGAAAGAACTAATTTCCCTTCTCCATTATCAACCTTGAGAGTGAAAGTGGGAGATCCATGAGAGAGTCTTTCCATTATTCTCTCTTTAGCCACTTTGCCTTCTTCTTCACCCAATCTCTTATCTCCATCATCTCATTTACTCTTGTGTTCTTAAGTTGAGACTATTGAAGAATCAAAGTCTCTCATCATCTTCTAGAGAATTCGAAGTTGTTCTTCAAGGATCTTCGAAGATCTTCGAATTTTCCAACTCCTTTCTTGAACCCTCTCATACACCAACATTCCACCAGTAATGTAGTACATACATTTCATTGTCGAATTATTTTTTATGAGATTAGATATGATAGAATTATTGATAGGATTATGAGTGATATGTAATTTTATTTTAGATGGAATGAATAATTGGATATGTGATAGGATTCTAAATGATGACTTATATTAAGAAGTTAATAGATGGATAAATAATTAGATGTAGGGAGGGAGATATTATATTTGATTATGATGAGATAAAAAGAAGTTTAATATTCCCAATGCCACACACAATACGTATGATATTACAAAGTAAAACAAACGCTAGATTAAAATGTGTGAGATTCGCATGTTTCCCCACTTTCAAATCATCCCCCTTTTTCTTGCAATCAAACGCGAGATTAAAATAAGTATGAGCAGGGTTATCAGAATCTAATTGATTCGGATCACACTAGGATCTTTAATTTAGTAGAATATTAAAGTGATTACGATCCTACTTATAAAAAAATTTCTTATTATTTATTTCTTATATATGTATGTATATTGTATATTTATATAGGGAATTTGACTATAAACTCTTTCTCCAAACATCTCCTCTAATTTATGTTGACATTAAAGATGTATTATATTAAATTTATCATTTTTCTTTATGGTGTGTTTGATTGGGAGATTTGGAGAGGGATTTAGAAAGGAAAAGAGAAAAAATGTGTGAAATTCGGATCACATTTCACCTACTTTATTTAATTTCCTTTTTAAATCTCTCTTCAAATCCTCCAACCAAACACAATATTAATAATTTTAAAATTACATATAATACATTATCATTATGTATAATTTTTTTATTTTATTATATATTAAAAATAAAATCTTACGATTATCGATCCAATTTAATAATCAGATCTACCAATCCTTCCGTACAATCTTATCTAGATCCCAATTTTAACAATCTTAAATGTGAGAATCACATTCTCCACCTTCCGTTTTCTCCTACAAAGAAACGTGCACGTGCTGTTTACCCAATACCGTGATATTATTTTTTGTGGAATAATTCCAATTGTATTGATCAATGTCAGAGGTGGTCTCCATTTTTATGGGACCCAAGACGATGCCAATTCTTACACATAATTTAAAAATATATATATTGATAAAATATTAGCATAATTTTCAATTAAATTTTTGTTTATACCTAATAAATACCTACTCAAATTTTAAACAAATAAAAAAATTACAATTATTTTCTCATGAAAATCACTTATAAGACTAAGGGTTGTTTGGAGTATTCTAAATAAGTGCGCTTTTTGTCTTTTTAGACTAAAAAGTTGAGAGAAAAAATATAGATATTTGGGTTAACTTTTTGACTTTTCATGAAAAAATATGTAATAAAAAATTGTAAAAATTGGTTTGTAGAGGAAAATTAGGATTGCGAGTTGTGCAGCCATAATTGTTGACTTTTGGTGAATAGTGTTAACTTTTTAACTTTTTGAGTAATTTTTTGACTTTTTGACTTTTTAACTTTTTTTACATACTCCAAACTTGGCCTAAGTGAGAAATCTAATTTCAAATTATTGTATCAGTAAGTAAATCATTTATAATTTATTTTTCACAATAATTACAATAACAAATTTCCTGAGCAATTTTATATGATTTTTGAAGTTGACATAAATCATAGTTGTGGATATTGACGTAAATCATAATTATAATTATTGAGATAAATTTTGATATTTTTGAGTGTTAACATTGTTAATTTACTCACATTTTTTCCTGATGTATAGATTGAATTGTAAAATTTGATCAATTTCAAATTTTTAAAAAATTATTGCTTCAAAAGTAATTCAATTGGTATAGTCAAACAATATACTATAAATAATGCTTACATTTGACAAACAACCACCCATCCATTACTTCTAAATAATTCACCAATTAATTAGTTCGTGTATGGTTATGATCTGATGTTGATTAATATCTTCTAAGAAACTCCACTATTTAATTATACAGTCAAAATGTTGAAAAAAATTGGAAATAATGGAACTGTTGAAATTTCTCTAGCAGTGATGTGTCATAATCTTATTCTATTGCTGATTTCCATGTCTCGAATATTATCTTCCTCATTGGCCAATATATACTAATTTTTCTTATAGAAATAGCAGTATACAACTTCTATTGACTTTGTTCACCATTTCCAAAAGAGTGAAGAACATTGTAAATTAGGTGAGGAAAACGATTATGACAGGGGAATCATCATAATTATTGCAAAAATGATCAGGGGAATCATTCTTTTTGCTATTTCGTATTACTTGTCTGCTTTTGTTTTAGCAGATGACATGCTAAATCAATACCAGCAAATCAATGACAGTGGGGCATTAGTATCTGCTAGAGGAGATTTCAAATTAGGCTTCTTTAATACAAGCAATTCGAGGAGCCGATACTTGGGGATATGGTATAACAATATCCCAGTTCAAACCATTGTCTGGGTGGCGAACAGAGACAGACCGCTTAATGATTCATCGGGCAGTCTAAAGATTGGGGATGATGGAAATCTGATCCTTCTTGACAGTGGAGGAATAGTTGCGTGGTCTACCGGTATCCAGAATATATCGTCAAAACCTACTGTTGCACAACTCTTAGACTCTGGAAATCTTGTTTTGAAAAGTGAAAATGGTGGGAACACAGAAAGTTATATTTGGCAAAGCTTTGATCATCCTTCAGATACACAGATAGCTGGTATGAAGCTTGGATGGGACTTGAAGGTTGGTTTGGACCGGTATTTGACATCGTGGAAGAGCGCAGATGACCCTTCTTCCGGAGATTTCTCTTATGGGTTCAATCGTGATGGTCTTCCACAAGGTGTTTTACGTAAAGGGTCTGTTAAGAAGTACCGAACTGGGATATGGAATGGTCTGCAGTTTAATGGAGCCGGGCTTAAAAACGCTATCTTCAATACTAATTTTATTGATAATTCAGACGAGGTGTATTTCGAGTTTGATCTATACCAACAGCTAACAAGGTTGGTTTTGAATTACTCCGGGACAATACAAACTGTGATATGGAACAATAGGAACCTTAAGTGGGATTTCATTGATACAAAACCTAGTAATCCATGTGAAAGTTATGGGCATTGCGGCCCTAATTCTATTTGCACAATCTCTAATGATATCATATGTAGTTGTTTGGTTGGATACATTCCTAAATCATCGCAAGATTGGAATGCGTTGGTTTGGGATGGTGGGTGCGTTCGCAAATACCCATTAAACTGCTTGGATGGAGAAGGATTTGTGGCATTCAAAGGCGTGATCGTCCCTGATTTGTTAGATTTTCGGATGAACACCAGTATGACAGTTAAAGAATGTGAATTGGAGTGTTTGAAGAATTGTTCTTGTATTGCTTATGCTAACTCCAATACTGCTGGAGGGGGAAGTGGATGCTTGCTCTGGTATGGGGATCTGATTGATATTAGAAGCTTCCCAAATCCTGGTGATCAAACTCTGTATGTTCGGGTTACAGCTGCAGACCTAGGTACCTTTCTTGTGATTTGTGTTCAATAATTCATTAGGCTACATAAATTTGGCCAAACACAAACTACACAGATTTTTTTATTTTTAAATATAATTTTCACTGGATGTTGTTTGTAGTGTCTAGATCAGATTCCAAGGAGAAGAAGAAGAGGGTCGTGGTGATGATTATCCCCATCTCAGTAGCTTTGTTGTTGTTCCTCCTGGTTTCTTGTATAATATGGAAGAGGACAAAAAAAGCAAGAGGTAAATCTAAGGTTCCTTAATTTGGTTGAGAGTCAACTTTATGCGGAATATATAGTAACTAAAGATCTCTTAGTCAATGTTAATTAAATGAATAGAACTATAAAAAAAATTAAATGGAAAGCAACAACAAATCAACAGCCAAACTAAGCTAGCAAAACACAAGACACATCAGCAACCGAAGAGATCAACACAATCACATCTCCTCTGTTTCAGCTTCAAATTTGTTCAGATACATTTTCTCACCTGTTGTATGTTTGACACAATCACATCTATGGAGTAGAAGCAACCTATGTCCAGTGCTTTCATCCATAAGGCCACCCTAACTTTGATAAGCTCAGATAGCTTCTCAATGCTTGGTTGTGTGCCATTGAAAACACAATAATTTCTGAAATTCCTCAAGGACCAAATTACTGATATAAGAACAGCTCTCCAAACTTCCCTTTCCTTCTTTCTGAACATCCACCGCAGCCACCACTGTATGAGACTTTCCATAATATTTGACCAAACTTGCCACACAAACGGGCAGTACAATAAAACATGATTCAATGTTTCCACTTCAGCTTTGCATAGTACACAGGATAGATCCACATTACCCCTCAACACCCCTATTCTACTTGCGAATGAAGCTGAGGTCTGTTCACAACTAAAGTTTTGGGATAATTGATGATCTGACTTAGTATTAGTGCTCTAGTTCTGGGGAAGGTTTTGAGTTTGTTGTTTATTTGACCCTAGATGTGCAAGACAAGGTTTGTTTGAACTTGGTTAGTTGTCTGTTTCCCTAAAGATAGCAAGAAAGAGTCAGGGTTGCACTTAAGAAATGGAATTAAAATGGGCTGGACATACATTGTTGATGAATGGTGTTACGATAGCTAGATATATATTGTCAAACCAATTTTCTAATAGTTTAAGCTTTTGTGACAATTGATAATCTAGCACTTTGAATAGAAAAATAACAAGGGTTTGTGCATATTCCTTTACTAACTTCTTTATCTAGATTGATATGCGTGGAGCAATTAAAAAGTGAATGTTTTTGTAATGTCCCTTCCCCCCTCCCCTCCCCTCCCCTCCCCTCCCCTCCCCTCCCCTCCAGATTTAGTGTAATAAAGGTGATTTACCATGTCTTCTGTTTTTCTTCTATACTTTAAATACCAAATTCCCTTGCAAAACTTATGAATCAAGGTTTTGTCGAATTCAATGCCATTGTGGACACAAATATAACCATGTTTCAAGTTTGTTTCCTGATCTTCCCATCTGTTGTGATCGACAGGTTCATGGCCAAACATTCCATTCAAAGATGATGAAAACATAGACTTGCCAATTTTCAATATAGTCACAATTGCAAATGCTACAAACAATTTTTCTATTTCTAATAAGATTGGAGAAGGTGGGTTCGGACCAGTTTACAAGGTAATTTGAATTGCACGTACTAAAGTCATATAATTTTTTGTGTTGCGTGTTTGCGAGTGTGCATCAAAAGAGTGTAAATTCAAATCTTTGTCATGAGGGTTAAAAAAAATATTCTTTTTCTTGTTTGTTTCATTGCTCTTCTATGTAGTGTCGATCTGTCTAGGTGGCTTCATATCTGTCTAGGTGGCTTCACCTTAGACATTTTGTTTGGCGAATGCCCGTGTATGATGTTTTTATCTTCAATCTTTATTTACTTTCTTACTTCCCAAAAACAAAAAACAAAAAACAAAAAAAAAGCTTGTGTATTTCCATAGGGTCAGCTATCAACTGGACAAGTGATAGCAGTAAAGAGGCTTTCGGAGAATTCCAAACAAGGAGTTGGTGAATTTAAAAATGAGGTTATCTTGATTGCCAAGCTTCAGCACCGAAATCTTGTTAGGCTTTTGGGATGTTGCATTCAAGGAGAAGAGAGGATGTTGATCTATGAGTATTTGCCCAACGGCAGCTTGAGCTCCTTTATTTTTGGTTTGATCTTTTGACCTTTCTTCTAACTTCTTCAATTGAATGTCGAAAACAAATTGCACACTACTCAAAGTTGTATATCATTATGTCAATTATTGAACCCAAAGCTAATATTCTATACAAATGCCTCTCTTGATCTATGTGCTAGATACTGCCAAAAGTAACTCTCTTGAATGGAGGAAGCGGTTTGATATTATTGTGGGGATTGCTCGAGGGCTTCTCTACCTTCATCGAGATTCAAGACTGAGAATTATTCACAGGGATCTCAAAGCTAGCAATGTGCTGCTAGACAATGAGATGAATCCCAAGATTTCAGACTTTGGCATTGCTAGAGCTTTCGGAGGAGATCAAACATCGGAGAAAACAAGAAGGGTGATTAGAACTTAGTAAGTACCCAAAAGATTTCTTGCATATACTTACCCAACTTCAAGTTTCACTGACTTATTTCTTGATTTATTAATTTGATTATGGCATGTAGTGGTTATATGTCCCCAGAATATATATTACGTGGGCTCTTTTCAATGAAATCAGATGTGTTTAGTTTCGGAGTACTTGTTTTAGAAATAGTAAGTGGACAGAGGAACATAAAGTTCCAACATCCTAACCATACTCACAACCTTCTTGGACATGTAAGTTTTTACTTGAGTTTGATCTCTTCATTTTTGGAATTTTCTTCCATATTGATCTCTAATATAAATGTGCTCTCTTAGGCATGGAAACTATGGATTGAAGGGAATGCCATCAATCTAGTTGATGAGAAGTTGGAAACTTCAACAATGCTGAAGTCAGAAGTAATAAAATGTATACAAATTGGTCTGTTGTGTGTGCAACAACGCCCTAAAGACAGGCCAACAATGTCATCTGTGGTGTCGATGTTGGATAATGAGGGTGCAATGCTGCCCCGTCCTAAACAACCCGGATTCTATACAGAAGGGAGCAGTGATGAGACAGAACTTGCATCGACTACAGGAATAAAATGTTCCACAAATAAAACGACTCTAACAATTCTACTGGGTCGATAAAATGTTCCACAAAATTTCAATTTCAAGTTGAGATAGATTATGTTGTTTTTCATTCACTATTTGGCTTGTCACATAAATCTCTTTTAGGGTGGGACTTTGTGACACAATTTGTTCTAAAACAATGCGTAATTATGGAAGTTAAGCCATTAATCCATCTTCATCATTTTCATGCTCTTCACAGTGTGTGTGCATGACATGTTATTTATTAAAAAAAACAGTGGCTCGTGGGTACTCGTGAGGTTGAGGCAGTAAAAGCAAAATTTACAACATCGATGCAAACACATGAGCTATGCATTGTTGCAACGGCTGAAATCAATCGTTGCACATCCAATGACCATTTCTAAAAATTTTAAAAATGAAATAAACAAAACACAAGGTGGGGTTTTAGAGAGATCAAAACTTGCAGCTTCACAGGAGAGGACACAACCTTCCATGGACGCTGAAGCAAAGAAAAAGCGAAGATAACATAAAGCACTATGTGTGCCCTAAGCCTAGTTGTGTGCACCACAATCCTTCAAGGGCTCTTGGTGATCTCAATGGAATCAAGAAACACTTTTTCCAGAAAACATGGGGAAAAGAAATGGAAGTGTGAGAAGTGTTCAAAGATCTATGACTTCACATGTTAGTCGGCAATTTCTTGCATAGAAACCATTCAGAACCTGATTTAAATCACCCCATTCAGATTACCAAAAATAAATTTCCAGAAAACTGAATTAAATATTCTGATCAGCAAGAACATAATGATTTTTTATGGAAAAAATTCCATAGCATTGCGAAAGAGATGCGGCAACTGGAAATACAAGAGATGATTATTAAAATATGAATGCATCTCAGAAAGACTTTAGAGAACGTCAACGAAGATATATTTCTCATAAGCAAAAAGATCAATAATTGCACCCAGTCTCAAAGGCACCAGAGGGAAAACTAAGAAATGCAACCCATGATTTAAAACCCAAAAACAAAAAACTAAGGTCAAGGACAAAGGATGAATGTAGCTGATCACAAGTACATAGAAAATAAAAGCCATTTAATCTCAAGAAATTATTTTGGTTAGTCAATTCCCTGAATGTTCACTTACAATATTATTATATTCTACAATCATATTTCAACTTAAAATGCACAGTGACACCAAATGTTTAAAAAAAAAAAAGCATACACAGCTAGGCCAACAGATCGAAAGTCATGATCCATGGGTACCAAGCTACTACTATATGTTCATTCAAGAACACAACATCAGCCGAAGAATCTACAAGGACAATCTAATCCCTGCCCTTGTTTTACCAAAACTATGATCACTGCATCTCTTTTCCAAGACACAAAATATCCTACCTCAAGTGTGAATACTTATTCATTTGTTGATTTTAAAATCATTCATATCTCAAGATTCTCAACCTCCACATATTACATCAATTTCATACATTGGAAATGCAACTATGAAGAAGAATAGTTGGTATATATTAAGTACCTCAACATTCTTACCAAGGCATCCAAAAGCAACGAGCAGCTAGTATATTTACTCAAAACCATAGAAATTCCTCTTTTATATGTACTACTACTACAAGACTTTGCCCTAGTTTATGTAGCAAATGGCTTGATTCACCCCAAGCATTGCCCTAATTTTTAATTTGAATCACATTTCAATAACAATGCCCTAATTGAGGGCATTTCGTACTTCATATTCTGTGTGTTTTGACATATATATATATATATATATATGTATGTATGTGTGTGTGTGTAAACAGAGACATATAGAAACAGAGGGAAATCGAGAGGGAGATATAGAGAGAGGGAGAGACAGATGCGAAATTCAAACATACCTGGGAGGGAGTTCGGGGGATGATCCAGTTCGGGGGAGTTCGGGCGATGGAGACTATTCCTGTAGAGAAGAGGGCAGAGGCGTGAGTGTACATATGATTTGCGTATATAATCGAGTATATATGGAATCAAGGTTGTGAATATATGATTCGTGTGTGTGTGTGTGTAAACAGAGAGAGAGAGAGAGAGAGAAAGAGGGAAACCGAGAGGCCTTGTGAGATGTTTAAGAAATGGAGAGGGAGATACAGAGAGAGAGAGGGAGATACCTGGGAGGGAGTTCGGGGGATGATACAGCAACTCTTGCGATGGAGACAGAGCAGTGATAGAGGCGGGAGTGCGAGAGGGAGGGAACTGGGATACTTTTGCAATGAAAATAGAAGAAAAAAATATTTATTACCGACCAAAAATTATTTTCGTCGCTAATATATATTATGAAAAAGTAATATTCCCTCCACAATTTCGTGGCACGTTTGGCTACCAAAAACATAGTCGGTGAAACTGCATTATTTGGCGACCAAAATCCAATTAGTTGCCGAAACTAATTATTTCCAAAAACAAACTTTTGGCTACCAAAATTTTGGTCGCCAAAGGTAAAAACGTGACATTTTTTTATTTTTCGTTTTCATTTGACAAAACGAATCGAAAAATTATAATTTTTTTCTAAAATTTCAAAAATAATTCAATAAAGATAAAAACTAACAAAAAAATAGTAAATATTTGTTGCTTATTTTGAATTTTTAAAACATATATATTTCTTAGATTCGGCTCGAAAAAATGAATTGAAAAAATGAATTATCTTAAAATAGGTGTTTTTTTAGATGTTGCCCAATGGTTCATGTGATACAAAAATAAAATTTAAAATATTAATTTATTATCTTAAAAGAAAATAGAAGTAAATGTTACAAAGTTTCTATACAGATTCAAACCAATGTTTTAAAAATCGAACCGTGACATAACAAATATATTAAAATTATATTTAAATAAAAATATAAGTAATAAAATTATAAATTAAAAATATTAAATTATCTTAAATATTTGTCATAATATTTTTTTTACTGAAAAATATCATAATATATTTTAAAATATTATATTCTTATATTCTTATATTTTAAAATTTTATGACAGATATATTTTAAAATATTATATTCTTATATTTTATATTCTTATGTTTGCTTATATTCTTATATTTTAAAAATTTTCTTATATTCTCTTATATTCTTACTAGTGTATGCCCGTGCCTGAAGGCACGGTGTAAATTAAAATAAGTGAATAAATAAATAAACAGGGAGGAAAAAAAGGAAAGGGGGAAATAAAATAAAAAAAAAAGAAAATGAAGAATGTGGAATCATGGGATCATTCGTGGATTATTTATGAGATAATGGGAATGGTGGGTGAGAAAGAGAAAAAGAAAAAGTAAGAGAAAAAAATGGGAAAGTGAAAAATGTACACATAGCATACATCACAGCCGTTTTGTAATTTGAACAGATCTGAGCTGTTCAAATGTCTTAGTATAGTAAATAATATATTGAAGATTCAAAAACCCTCCTGTTCAGGATTAATCTAAATAATTCCACTTATTTGATGAGTATACTTATTTATGTCTCATCCCTTTTCTATTTTTCTACACATTTTTTTATAAAAAAAAATTAAAAAATACACTAAATAAGCAAATCTCAAACAACTCTTTAATATTTATTTTTCTCATATGAGTTGTTATTCCAAAAATGTTTTCATTCATTTGTTAGTAATTTTTTTATCTCATTTGAAACGGTCAACTGTGATCAAGATCTTGTCTGCTTTTCTCTTCCCAACTCTGTAATTCACTTCTCTCCAATACATAGATCGACTGATATATACATGTATATACACATTTCCAGAGACACATGATTTTCAATTTTCTTCTTCTTTCTCTTCTCTAGGATCCCCAAATTCCTCATACATATACACACACATTTGCAGAGATATGTTGCTGATAAAATCCACCCTTGTTCTGAGAGGATTTATGAAATGCTGCATGAACTCTTTCTAGTGATGAAGGGAGACACTAATTTTACAGATTTTGAATATTTTATGTAATCAGGACACTGCATTATGCCTAAGTTCTGTGGTGGTGCAACGGACGGAGTGACTTGAAATATAAGAATATTTGAGATTAAAGAATGATGACTTATTATCTTCTTTAATTCAAACTGTCATCATCAAAATTAAGGTCAATTATCATTAGGATTGCCTCTAGTCTATAAAAGTGGATCAGGCATGCAGTCTTGCTATAAGCCTCACCTCAAGTCTCACTCAAGTGATCTAAATTGTTCATTTTGTAAATCCCTACGTATAAATCATAAATCAAACATAAAAAGAATCAAAATAATCGTAGCCACATTATTTCATCATTTAGTCAAAAATAAACATATAAACTTCATTGTAATTTTAAAATATGCATTGCATTGCACCAAAGGGAGAAAGAAATCACATTATAAAATGGGTCAAAAGTATTACATATAGATATACAACAACAATCTTACATCCCACAAACAAAGCATTAACAGCTAGCCTCATAATACAATGATAACAACAAACAAAGATGTGCAGGAAATCTATCCAAGAGTACTTTGGCAAGGAAACCTATATATTCGGTGACTCTGCAGCATATCAACACTACCATAAGATGCTAAACTAAAGAAAGATCTCTGTCTTTCACATAATAAAATATTTCCTTGGTATTTTCCTGTCTCCGTACTTCACAAAGCTTCTCCTATGAATTCTTCACATGATCAAAAATAGGTGTATCCACCAACTAATAAATGGTCTGAGAATCTCAATGCTACTCAATTTAACAATGCAAATTTTTATTGTCAAGGAAATTGTGGATCATGGTGTCAGGTCAAAATTTGCTTCCAGTAGTGAATGAACATGGGCAAGATAAGACACCTTGTAATTTGGCTTAAATTCCACATCTGTGTATTCGGGAGAATCATACCTCCCTGTTTCGTCAAGCAAGCATGTAAATGCTCCCGCTCGTTTCCCACAAGCAACCTGCAAAGACCAAGTAAAGGAGCTTTAATTTACACAAAAGCATGTTTTGATTCAAACAAATTTGATAAAAGAATGTGAAATTAAAAAATATATATATATACAAAAACAGCACCTCAAAATGAATCAGAAATGTTCTTAACAAATATGGTGCAAATGATGGAGAGAGAAATAGAGCAGAACTCACATCATCTTTAAGGTTATCCCAACCATCATTACTTCATTGTTGAACTTCCCAAACGGAACAGATATGTAACAGTGGTGCTGGAAGGGGATTGATATATATTTAAGGGGGTCATCTCAGCCATCCATTTAAATAGACAAATGAATCATAGTCATTGAAATGTCTTAGTAGGACAATTGTCTCTAACATATTTTTAAAAACCGTTCTGTCTTATTATATAGATATTGTAAAATATACTTAATTTTTTTTTGGGACTCCTGCATGACTAACTAGGCACTAATCAATTTGATTTAGAATTTTAGAACATGCAATATGTATATTTTGTCATAGATAAAGACAGATGAAGAAATCATGTGTCAAGTGGATTTAATTAATTTGTTATGCAGTTGTAACTAGTTTATTACATTAAAGTAAACCTTAAATTAATTGTCAAGATGATAGCCTAATAAAGCCAACTGGCTTTTATCACTTAATTCAATAAATCTGATTGTTTTATTCATATACCTACTACTAATGGGAATTCATTTTTATTTAATTAATAAGCATGTTTCATTTTCATTTTTATTTTTATTTTTAAAAAAGAAGTTTCTTTCAATTTTATTTTTCTCATTTAAAAAAAAAAGAAAGTCAAATTTCAAGTGGATAAAATGTCATTGTTGTTAAGATTTGACAACCTTTTCATAAAAATAAAAATAAAATAACTATTTTGTTTAATCATTTTTGGCGACCAAAATTTTGGTCGCCAAAGATCAAAAATAAATTTTTTTATTTTCATTCGGCTACCAAACAATTTAGTAGGCAAAAGTAGGTCTACAGCGACTAAAATGAATTTTGTCGCTGAAAAGATATTTTTGGCGACCAAAATTTTGGTCGCCAAAGATCAAAAATAAATTTTTTTATTTTCCTTCGGCTACCAAACAATTTAGTAGGCAAAAGTAGGTCTACAGCGACTAAAATGAATTTTGTCACTGAAAAGATATTTTTGGCGACCAAAATTTTGGTCGCCAAAGATCAAAAATAAATTTTCTTATTTTCCTTCGGCTACGAAACAATTTAGTAGCTAAAGGTGCCTCTACAGCTACTAAAAGTTCTTTTAGTCGCTAATGGAGATATGTTTAGCTACTAAAAATTTTTTTAGTGGCCAATTGTAATATTTTTAGCTACTAAATTTATTTTAGTTGCCAATAATCAATATTCCCCTACTAAAAAAAATTAGTAGCTAAAAAGTTGACTTTTGCCGACTAAAATTAATTTTGGTAGCCAATTCCCACACTTTTGGCGACTAAATTTGTTTTGGTAGCCAAAACTGGTCGCCAAAAATGTGTTTTCTTGTAGTGACAGTGGGGCATTAGTATCTGCTAGAGGAGATTTCAAGTTAGGCTTCTTCAGTAAAAGCAATTCGAGGAGCCGATACTTGGGGATATGGTATAAAAATATCCCAGTTCAAACCATTGTTTGGGTGGCGAACAGAGACAGACCGCTTAATGATTCATAGGGTGGTGTAAAGACTGGGGATAATGGAAATTTGATACTTCTTGATAGAGGGGGAATAGTTGCTTGGTCTACCGGTATCTGGAATATATCATCAAAACCCACTATTGCACTGCTCTTAGACTCTGGAAATCTTGTTTTGAGAAGTGAAAATGGTGGGAACACAGAAAGTTATATTTGGCAAAGCTTTGATCATCCTTCAGATACACTGATAGCTGGTATGAAGCTAGGATGGGACTTGAGAGTCGGTTTGGACCAGTATTTGACATCATGGAAGAGCACAGATGACCCTTCTCCTGGAGATATCTCTTATCGGTTCGATCTTGATGGTCTTCCACAAGGTGTTATACGTAAAGGGTCTGTTAAGCAGTACCGAACTGGGATATGGAACGGGCTGCAGTTTAATGGTGTTGAGCCTCAAAACTCTATCTTCAATGCTAATTTCATCGATAATTCAGAGGAGGTGTATTTCGAGTTTGATCTATATCAACAGATAACAAGGCTGGTTTGAATTACACCGGGACAATGCAATGTGTGATATGGAACAATAGGAACCTTGAGTGGGTTGTCATTAATACAGTACCTAGTAATCCATGCGAAAGATATGGCCAGTGTGGTCCTAATTCTATTTGCACAATCTCTAATGCATTCACATGTAGTTGTTTGCGTGGATACATTCGTAAATCTTTGCAAGATTGGAATACGATGGTTTGGAATGGTGGGTGCATTCTCAAATACCCATTAAACTGCTCGGATGGAGAAGGATTTGTGGCATTCAAAGGCATGATCGTCCCTAATTTGTCAAAGTTTTCTCTGAACACTAGTATGACACTTAAAGAATGTGAGTTGGAGTGTTTAAAGAATTGTTCTTGTGCTGCTTATGCTAACTCCAATACTACTGGAGGGGCAAGTGGATGCTTGCTTTGGTATGGGGATCTGATTGACATTACAAATCTTGGCGATCAAACTTTGTGTATTCGGGTTACAGCTGCAGACCTCGGTACGTTTCTTGTTATTTGTGTTCAATAATTCATTAGGCTACATAAATTTGGCCAAACACGTATACTACACGATTTTTCTTTTAAATTTTTATTTATATAATTTTCACTGGATGGTGTCTGTAGAGTCTAGATCAGATTCCAAGGAGAAGAAGAAGAAGCTGCTGTTGGTGATTATCCCCGTCTCAGTGGCTTTGTTGTCCTTCCTCCTTGCTTCTTGTGTCATGTGGAAGAGGATAAAACAAACAAGAGGTAAATCTAAAGTTCCTTAATTTGGTTGAAAGCTAACCTTATGTGGAATTTATATAGTAACTAAAGATTTCGTAGTCAATGTTATTTAAATGAATAGAACTATAAATAAATAACTAAAACGGAAGGAAACAACAAATGAAAGCATGATTTAGAATTAAATTATATGAGATAAAACCGTCCCCAGTGTGTTAAGTGATATTTTTGAGTATTCTCTCAGTAGTGAATACTGAAAATGTTATATAATAAGGAGTTAATATTTGACTTATTCTTAACGAATCTTGTATTATTACAAGATTGTATAAAAATAGATACACAAGTCCACACATTGCACACCAAAATAGCTTAGCTTTGTTAGGTGCAGTGGAGACTTAAGTTTCTCTGAACTAGCAAATGTGTCAAACCATGAGTCTACCGACAAGTTAATTGGAATAACCTGTTTGTTTCATAAGAGTTTCTTATTTAGAGTTTATCCTTTTGTTGACTTAATGTTTGATCCCATCGGACTACATCAAAGATGACATTTCAGTGGCCTGGATTATCTTAATCCTAATATATCATTAGTCCATTATGGTAAAATAGTTTGACAGTATTGTTGGGTCTATTTCCTTTCATCTTAAGTTTTGGGATAGTTGGTGATATAACTTGGTATTATAGCTCTAGTTCCGAGGATGGCATTTGGTTTGTTGTTTGTTTTCACCTAGATATGCAAGATGAGATCTGTTTACAACTAAAGTTTTGGGATAATTGGTTATCTGACTTGGTATTAGCGCTCTAGTTCTGGGGAAGGCTGTGAATTTGTTGTTTGTTTGCCCCTAGATGCACAAGACAAGGTTTGTTTGAACGTGGTTAGTTGTCTGTTTGCCTAAAGGTTGGAAGACAGTGAGAAAGATAGGGCTGCACTTGAGAAAAGGTATTGAAATAGGCAGGACATACGTTGTTGACGAATGGTGTTAAGATAGCTAGATATATATTGGTAGATCATTTTTATAACAGCTTGTGCTTTTGTGACAATTGATAATCCAACAATCTACATTGAATAAAAACATAACAAGGGTATTTTGTTCATACTTTTATACTAACTCCTTTATCTAGATTGATATGCAAGGAGCACTTAAAAACTTATTGTTCTTGTAAAGTCATTCTCCCCCCGTGCTCCTCCTTCTCTCCTCCTCCTCCTCTCCCTCTCCATATTTAGTTTAATAAAGATGATTTACCATTCTTTTCTGTACTTTAAATACCAAATTCCCATGTAAAATTTATGCATCAGGGTATCGTGGAATTTAATTCCATATGATAGTCATTTGTGGACACAAATATAACCAAGTTTCAATTTTGTTTGTTTCTTGATCTTCTCATCTGTTGTGATTGACAGGTTTACTGCCAAACATTACAATCAAAGATGATGAAAACATAGACTTACCAAGTTTCAATATAGTCACAATTGCAAATGCTACATACAATTTTTCTATTTCTAATAAGAATGGAAGGTGGGTTCGGACCAGTTTACAAGGTAATTTCAATTGCATTTACTAAAGTCATTATAATTTTCTGTGTTGTGTATTTGTGAGTGTGCCTCAAAAGAGATCAAATTCAAATCTTTGCATGAGGGTTTGAAACAATCTTGTTTTTTCTTGTTTGTTTCATTGCTCTTCTATGTAGTGTCGATTTGCCTTAGGTTGCACCATATAGGTGGCTTCCACCTTGGACCTTTTGTTTGGCAAATGCCCGTGTATGATATTTTTATTTTCAATCTTTATTTACTTTCTTACTTTCCAACAAAAAAATATTGTGTATTTCCATAGGGTCAGCTATCACTAGACAGAGATAGCAGTGAAGAGGCTCTCGGAGAATTCTAAACAAGGGCTCGGTGAATTTAAAAATGAGGTTATCTTGATTGCCAAGCTTTAGCACCAAAATCTTGTTAGGCTTTTGGGATGTTGCATTCAAGGAGAAGAGAGGATGTTGATCTATGAGTATTTTCCCAACGGCAACTTGAGCTCCTTTATTTTTGGTTTGATCCATCGACCTTTCTTCTAACTTCTTCAATTGAATGTCGAAACCGAACTACACACTACTCAAACTTGTCCACCATTATGTCAACTATTGAATAGAAAACTAATATTCTATACAAATGCCTCTCTTGATCTATGTCCTAGATACTACAAAAAGCAACTCTCTTGAATGGAGGAAACACTTTGATATTATTGTGGGGATTGCTCGAGGGCTTCTCTACCTTCATGAAGATTCAAGACTGAGAATTATTCACAGGGATCTCAAAGCTAGCAATGTGCTACTAGACAATGAGATGAACCCCAAAATTTTAGACTTTGGCATTGCTAGAGCTTTGGAGGAGATCAAATATTTGAGAAAACGAGAGGGGTGATTGCAACTTAGTAAGTAGCCAAAAGATTTCTTGCATGTACTTACCTAACTTCAAGTTTCACCAACTTCTTTATTGATTTATTAATTTGATTATGACGTGTAGTGGTTATATGTCCCCAGAGTATGTATTACGTGGGCTATTTTCAATGAAATCAGATGTTTTTAGTTTCGGAGTACTTGTTTTAGAAATAGTGAGTGGACAGAGGAACAAAAAGTTCCGACATCCTAACCATACTCACAACCTTCTTGGACATGTAAGTTTTTACTTGAGTTTGTTCTCTTCATTTTTGGAATTTTCTTCCATTATTGATATCTGATATAAATGTGCTCTCTTAGGCATGGAAACTATGGATTGAACGGAATGCCATCCAGCCAGTTGATGAAATGTTGGAAACTTCAACAATGCTGACGATAGAAGTGTTAAAATGTATACAAATTGGTCTCTTGTGTGTGCAACAACGTCCCGAAGATAGGCAGACAATGTCATCTGTGTTGTCAATGTTGGATAATGAAAGTGCAATGTTGCCCTGTCCTAGACAACCCGGATACTTTATGAAGGAGAGTAGTGATGAGATAGAACTTGCATCGATTGTAGGAATACAATGTTCTACAAATGAGACAACTCTAATGGGACGATAAGAAATGCCAATTAAGCATATTAGCTCGTGTTTATTATTATTAATTTTCAATAAGAGTGTTAATACCATATTTGATAACAACCTTACTGACAGATGATATATAAGTTTCCTTGTTTGATAGCAAACGAGATAGAATGAATGACTGATTTTTACTGGCCAAAGACTTTCCGATGCTCAAATAGTACACTGGTGAGTGTTATGCAATCGAGGTTAGAATTGTTGCATGCTTTCTTTGGAGTTAGGTGATATGGATTTTGGATTGTGATCCCTGTTATGAATTTTTTTTTTTTGGAGAATATTCTTGTTTCATAGCCAACGAGATAGAATGAAGGATAAAAGACAATTTTAGTTCTCAAAATATGCAATTTTTTGTCATTATAGTTCATTAAATTTCAATTTTGTCATTTTGGTCCTCAAACTTGTCAATTTGAGTCAACTTAGTTCTAGGTTTAATGTTCATTAACAAAAATATGAATAAAAGACAGTTTTGGTCTCTAAAGTATGCATTTCTTGTCATTTTAGTCCCTTAAATTTTAAATTTTGTCATTTTGCTCCTCAAAGTTGTCAATTTGAGTCAATTTGGTCATAGCTCAAATTGATAACTTTGAGGACCAAAATGACAAAATTTATAACTTGATGGACTAAAATGACAAGAAATGCATACTTTAGGGACCAAAGCTATATTTTATTCATGTTTCTATTAACAGACGTTATACTTAGGACTAAATTGACAACTTTGAGAACGAAAATGACAAAATTAAAACTTAGAATGCATACTTTAGGGACTAAAATTGTCTTTTATCCTAGAATGAATGATCGATTTTTATTGGCCAAAGCCATTTTGGTTGTGATGTTATTGTCAATTAATTTTATGTGGTTTTGAGGATGTCCTTGTAAAAAACTTGACAAAATGTGTACTATTTTTTTAGAAAATTCTTGAATCAAGTCTTTCCTATGTATAATACATTTCTATTTTGTTTATCAAACTTGCACATAAAAACATTCACACACGTAATTTTTTTAATAGTAAATTATGACAGTAATCCTTGTACTTTGGTCTTTGTATCATTTCAATCATTGTAATTTAAATTGGCTCGATTTCGATTTTGAATTGTTACTTTATGTCAATTTGATCCAATTAGTTACAAATCTTAGCATTTGTAGACGCGCCCGAACGTCCTGGAAAAATCCCATTTTGTTCATTGGCTCACTACAGCTCGGACTCCATGTCACGGTTCTGAATCTGATCTCACAAAGTGCAATGCAAGATCAACAAATCACCAAAGAGTCCAAATCCGACAAATCGTTTTGGAAAACTGATTTTTAGAAAAAAGTGCCAAACATGGACTGCTTTGCCAGATACAGAGTCACCACCTAAATATTTTATTTTGGGAATTTAGGAAACTCTGACTCGTGCCTAAGGCCACGTGTCCATCATCACCAAAGTTGCCTCGGCTCGGGAACTTGGGTACGAGAGGGGAAGGTCATGCAATGAGCACCCCCGCTCGCCCGATCAAAGATCGGCCTTTACTAACATGATATCTTGTTTTTGAAAACACATGTGCCCTTATTCCGGTTATTAACCTAGAATTACTATATGATGCGCATAGCATACAAGTATAGACTAGATCGCCTGAGTTGGAACAAAACATCAATGAATTGTTCCAATTCAAGCAATCCAACCTTCACCCACAGGCATTCAGACAGTTATATCACATAAGCAGTTAGCCTCATGGCAAGCATGCTATCATGGCAGTAACTCACACATATGCAAGGATGCTAAAGCAAAAACACTCACCGAGTACTCCAAGCCAAAACAAAAACTAGTTAGTAATCAATGCATGATCCTAGTTCATGTTAAGATGGCTAATGCAACACATGCAAGAATGCAACTAAGATAGGCTCGGCTATTCTAAAATGTCATGTGAAATGCAACTTGATACATGTATTCAAGCAGGAATTGAAATACGATGCAGTTAGTATGATGCGCCGAGCCCGGTGCATGCAAGACAGATGAATGGATGCAAACATGCGAGCATAAGGATGCTAATTGAAACATACTCTAAAACTAACCATCGAAAGCAAATAAATAAAAGGGAGAAAGAAATGGGGGTTGGAAGGAATGCATCACACACATGCACTGTAAAGCCCCTGACAAATGTACTTTCTTTAAAAACCCTTATGTTTGAATTATTTTCTTAAAGCCCCTCAGTCCCTGGAATTTATTTCGAATCTTGTCGGTTAGCATTTTATTTTATTTTATTTTTATCAAAATAGGAATATCCTAGCCAAATTAGGTTCCTTAGCCTAATTTAATTTAATTTTACATAAGTAAGATTCCAATGCATGAATTTAATTCCAAGTCCTCACTTCTTTTATTATTTTCAAAAATTACCCCAAAACTAGTACATGTATTTTTATATTATAGGTACCATCAATCAAATTGAGATCTATATATATATATATACATTGGAAGATGTGTCCCTGGTACCTAAATTGAATAAAAAATAGCCTCATCACCCTTCCCAATGGCCGGCCACCCTAGAAGATGTGAGGAGCCTATTTTCAAGAATTGTAATCATGGTCTTCTAGAAAACCTAAACCTAGTACCCCTAAACCTAGGGTTTTGTTTCCAATGCTAGTTTCATTTCAACTAGGGACCAACTAGATATTGTCTAATCCTATGATTAAGCTCCCTAATCACTCCCATTCCATTAGACCTCCAAGTAAATCCTAACTTTTCGATCCAATTCCAACTAGTGGGCCTTTATGTCATTTTACACCAAAATTTGCCTATAAATACCACCATCCCCTAGCATGGAAAAACAAAACAACACACTCACACACACATTTGTCCTAGAGGAGAGAAAGGAGAGCAAGAGAGAAGTCTTGAGAAGGAGAGGAAGGAAGAGGAGAAGCCATCTTGTTCAAGCCTAGCAAGTAAGCCACAACACAATCTTCTCTTTCATTTTCCTTTTTCAAATACATGTTCTTAAGGGTTCTAGATAATTTTTTCAGATGTGTTATTGATGAGTTACTTGTGTTAAAAATGATAAGAGTTGAGCCTTGATTCTACCTCTCTTGTATTTTCCCTCATTTCGGTACAAAACTATCTTTTTCATACTGATCTCTCAAACTTTCCAAAGACACACCTTCAAGCAAATTTTCTGAGTTTAATATATGTTGGTTAGCATGTTTTCATCACAAAATAAATGAAAATTTTCCCGTAGTGGGTCTCCTTTCTCATAAATCTTCTTATTTTTGGGTATTGTGCCTTAGAATCTGTTTTCGCATCCCACTTTCAAAATTTCTAGAAAAATGTAAACAATTATTTTGGACCTCTATTTTATGTCAAAATCTTCCTTAAGAAGTTAGATTTCATCTAAAATTTGTTTCATTGAAAAACGGTGAGCGGTTTGCAAGAAAATCAAATTTTTGTAACGGTCGACGAATCTGGACAGCGCTGGAATGTTTTCTGAATAACTTAAAATCTAGAAAAGCTATCCCATTTCTGAAATATGTTCTGGAAACTAGATTAAAATTCTCTACAAACCATAAGAAGGCCGAGTCCAGTGAAAAATCTAAAATAGTCCTTTCATTCTAATGCTTATGTGATATTGAATCTGGAAATTTTGTTATGCATGGATGTTCTATGCTCTTGAGTTCATGAAAATGCTTATTAGCTTATGATCATATCTTGGCATGATATTATATGTGTTATGTTTATGTTCTTTATCTTCCTCATCTTAACGATGCATGCTTATGTGGATATTGTTATCTATTAAGTTGATCTAACCTTGACTTAAAACATTGATCCAAACGGAAAACTTAATTGGGATGGTATTGGGTTTTTGATCACTTGAATAATGAAGAGATGATAATGTGTGGATTGATGAGATGTGCTCCCTAATTGAAGTTTAAGTCTTGTGCAAGCGGTTGTCGCGTAAACCCTAGAATGGAACAGATGTATTCGGACTCTTTGCGATGGTTTGATTGGTGAGTTAAGGTTGGGTCCGGATGGGACATTCAGGAGGATAAAACTTTTTTGGAAGGATGAGGTTGGATTCAGGAGATAAAACCTTTTTCTTTTTGCTGTTCCTTTTGAGGCCCTGCGGTTGGCGCTACGCGGTATATAACCATTGGTAGTCATCCGAGGTTAGTTCTGCAACAAAGCAGCAAACGGGGGAGTTCCGAATAGTCCGGTGTCCAATTCTTGTGGTTGGGAGGATGAAATCTCTTTGGGGGATTTCTAGAATACTAACCACTAACATTATAACCTTGTTATCTATTTGAATGACATGTTCCTTTTCTTTTATTGAAATTACTATTATTGGCTTGGATATCATGCTTCACTACTTGTTTGCCATAAATGTGATGGTGTATTGGATTGGGAAAAAGGGACGGGGTGTGTGTGTGTTTACTGGGCATTCAAAGCTCACGGCGTATCATGCCAGGTGCCGAAGAGGAGCTTATAGCTGGAGACGACGAGCCTGAAACCTTTGAAGACTTTTGGCTATCTTAGAAAAGTAGATATTAGCTTTTTGATATTTTGTAGGGCTCATATGAAGATTATATTTTCTTTTGGGATGTAATGTTATGAAACAAGCTTTTGAAATTAAGGATATTCATGGTTGTTATGTACTTATATTCTAATATATATATATATGTATGAACCTTATCGTTGCTTATGAGACCTTGTGTCAATACCTTTTAAGATCTGTTAAAAGGGTAGTGCGCTGTCTAAGAAAGTTGGACTTAGAACGGAGGCTAATTTGACTCCTCTGGTGATCTGGGATCTTACTTGGTTTTTAACCATAGGACTTATTAGTGACTCTCCCTTGACTGCAACCAATAGTGTAGATTCGGGGCGTCACAACTTGGTATCAGAGCCTAGGTTCAACCCTTACCCACGCGTTTTGACTTTGCGGTTAGTGATTTCCCTGCCTCAACTATGTTATATTGTTACAACACTATTTACTCTAAACTAAAAGACATTAAAAATCGATCTTTACTTAACCGACCTTAGGATGTTTCTTCGGATTTCGGGCATGGCAACGTCGGCTCGTGAAGCTGTATAGTGGTGCTCTAGTTGGAATCGGGGAGCTGAAGAAAGCATCTGAATATAAGAGCAACAGAACCAAACTTTCATAATGAAGAAGGAGAACCTTGATCAATAAATCAAGACATGTGGTTTGTTCGGAACTATTAAGAAAGCAGCAGAATCGGTAGTTGAGTAGGACTATGTTAGGAAACATAATATGAATTACTTGAATTAGAAGCATTTCACCTTAGAAATTCCCTTAACTAACCGCGTTAGTAAAACCCTAACCTGCACCTAACTGTACGTGGCAGATGGTGAAACACACACGAGCAAACAATTACACTAGTACCAGCGACAACACCAACCACAACGATGACGTCAATCTTAACAAGAACGGCACAGCCGGGATCAATAATCACATTCCTACACCCACAGCCAACTTACTCGGGAATATCGAAAATCGAATTTTGGAAGAATTAGGAAGGCTGAAGGGCACACGTCAGAATAAGAGGACACATCTATTCTCCGAATTTCGCAAACAGAGACCGCCGATCTTCACTGGTGAGCCCGATCCTAAGATCGCTGAAAATTGGATTCGACAAATTAAGAAGATGCTGGAGACAATGGGAATAGTCGAGCATATAGACAAGGTCGCTCTGGCCGTTTACCAGTTGGAAGGCGAGGCAGACCATTGGTGGACATTAATCAAGGAATCTAGGGACATCACGACTATGACTTGGGTGCAATTTAAAGAATCATTTCTAAGGAAGTACTTCCCATACACTGTTAGACAGGAAAGAATTCGTGAGTTTCAATTGCTAGAGCAAGGCACGATGACGGTGACCCAATACGTGGCAAAATTTGAGGAATTAGCTCGTTATGCGACTCAATACGTAGCCGATGACGAAGAGAAAGCACGAAAATTTGAGTGGGGTCTAGACCCTATAATCAGAGGAAGGGTTTTGCCCTTGCAACTTCCTACCTTTGCAGATGTAGTGGACATAGCACTAGACGCAGAACATGAGGTGGAAGATACCAGACGGATTTGGAGCTTGAAGAAAGAAAGTCAATCCCATGTGGGACCAGAAAGAAACAGTCGAAGACATGCAGTACCAAAACTGTACCCTAGGGCACAACTACAACAACAACCGCAACAACAGTACCAGAAGGAAAGCTTTCAAACAAGATCAGCTTGGCCAATCCAGTGTTACTATTGTCAACAACTGGGGCACAAGAAGAATGAGTGTCCCCAACTCGTCCAGTCAGGAAATCAAGGAGAAGGTACGAAAGCAAATGCACAAGGGATTAACGAGCAGAAGACATGGAAGAACAAGCCAGGAGGCAACAAGAGGCCTGGGCACAATAATAATCAGAGGCCAACTAGTAGAATATTTACACTACAAGGAGAAGAAGGCGAAGACCTCACTAAGCAGTACCCTGAGAGCGAAAAATACAACGCATATGAACCCGAGGAACTGCAGTACGAACCTTGGTTAACCTAGAAAAAAAATTTGTAACTAAGCAGTTAGAAATCCTTTGGAATGACTTTTTGTAATCTGAACGTAGATGGTGTAAATTTCCTTTATTTATCCAGTCTTATAATTTTTGGGTACATATTTTATTCGTCGCATTCCTTCATATTTGCAATTTGTGTTAGGACATAGGAATTATTTGTGCAATTTTCGAGGCACCCGACTCCGACCTCATCTTAGAAATAGATTCGTTACTCGTACCTTAGCAATTATCGATAGTTACCAAAAGAAGGAGATGACTTACCCATCCAATG
This sequence comes from Camellia japonica, assembly GCA_030407325.1. NCBI lineage: Eukaryota > Viridiplantae > Streptophyta > Magnoliopsida > Ericales > Theaceae > Camellia > Camellia japonica. The sequence goes on from JAPPVO010000014.1 coordinate 29,594,259, forward strand.
GAACGCTTTTATTATTTAAGGGGGATAGATTAGTTTCCATGATTCAACACAACAATTTGACAAACGCAATGGCATCGGCAAATTACCAAGGGATCAATTCTTAGCAAGAGCATAGATCACCAAATCAGGAATTTGGCAATACAAGCCCTCACACTGGAGCAGCAACATCATTACCCTTATAGTAAACAGTTCAAGAAGTGTGGGAGATTAGCTTATCTCCTTAGTCATTAACCAGGGAGGAATTCGATTTAGAACGCTATTATTAGAATAAGACCAATTGAGGCCTGGACAAAGGAAGAAGGACTTGAGAGAAGAAGATGATTCGGCTAATTACCCACAACAATTTGAGGCATGAAGAATGACTGAAATTTCGAGGACGAAATTGTTTTAAGGGGGATAGGTTGTAAAGCCCCTAAAAAATGTACTTTCTTTAAAAACCCTTATGTTTGAATTATTTTCTTAAAGCCCCTCAGTCCCTGGAATTTATTTCGAATCTTGTCGGTTAGCATTTTATTTTATTTTATTTTATCAAAATAGGAATATCCTAGCCAAATTAGGTTCCTTAGCCTAATTTAATTTAATTTTACATAAGTAAGATTCCAATGCATGAATTTAATTCCAAGTCCTCACTTCTTTTATTATTTTCAAAAATTACCCCAAAACTAGTACATGTACTTTTATATTATAGGTACCATCAATCAAATTGAGATCTATATATATATATATATATATACATTGGAAGATGTGTCCCTGGTACCTAAATTGAATAAAAAATAGCCTCATCACCCTTCCCAATGGCCGGCCACCCTAGGAAGATGTGAGGAGCCTATTTTCAAGAATTGTAATCACGGTCTTCTAGAAAACCTAACACCTAGTACCCCTAAACCTAGGGTTTTGTTTCCAATGCTAGTTTCATTTCAACTAGGGACCAACTAGATATTGTCTAATCCTATGATTAAGCTCCCTAATCACTCCCATTCCATTAGACTCCAAGTAAATCCTAACTTTTCGATCCAATTCCAACTAGTGGGCCTTTATGTCATTTTACACCAAAATTTGCCTATAAATACCACCATCCCCTAGCATGGAAAACACAAACAACACACTCACACACACATTTGTCCTAGAGGAGAGAAAGGAGAGCAAGAGAGAAGTCTTGAGAAGGAGAGGAAGGAAGAGGAGAAGCCATCTTGTTCAAGCCTAGCAAGTAAGCCACAACACAATCTTCTCTTTCATTTTCCTTTTTCAAATACATGTTCTTAAGGGTTCTAGATAATTTTTTCAGATGTGTTATTGATGAGTTACTTGTGTTAAAAATGATAAGAGTTGAGCCTTGATTCTACCTCTCTTGTATTTTCCCTCATTTCGGTACAAAACTATCTTTTTCATACCGATCTCTCAAACTTTCCAAAGGCACACCTTCAAGCAAATTTTCTGAGTTTAATATATGTTGGTTAGCATGTTTTCATCACAAAATAAATGAAAATTTTCCCGTAGTGGGTCTTCTTTCTCATAAATCTTCTTATTTTTGGGTATTGTGCCTTAGAATCTGTTTTCGCAGCCCACTTTCAAAATTTCTAGAAAAATGTAAAAAATTATTCTGGGCCTCTATTTTATTGCAAAATCTTCCTTAAGAAGTTAGATTTCAGCTAAAATTTTTTTCATTAAAAAACGGTGAGCGGTTTGCAAGAAAATCAAATTTTCGTAACGGTCAACGAATCTGGACAGTGCTAGAATGTTTTCTGAATAACTTAAAATCTAGAAAAGCTATCCCATTTCTGAAATATGTTCTGGAAACTAAATTAAATTATCTACAAACCATAGGAAGGCCGAGTCCGGTGAAAAATCTAAAATAGTCCTTTCATTCTAATCCTTATGTGATATTGAATCTGGAAATTTTGTTGTGCATGGATGTTCTATGCTCTTGAGTTCATGAAAATGCTTATTAGCTTATGATCATATCTTGGCATGATATTATATGTGTTATGGTTATGTTCTTTATCTTCCTCATCTTAACGATGAATGCTTATGTGGATATTGTTATCTATTAAGTTGATCTAACCTTGACTTAAAACATTAATCCAAACGGAAAACTTAATTGGGATGGTATTGGGTTTTTGATCACTTGAATAATGAAGAGATGATAATGTGTGGATAGATGAGATGTGCTCCCTAATTGAAGTTTAAGTCTTGTGCAAGCGGTTGTCGCGTAAACCCTAGAATGGAAAGGACATATTCGGACTCTTTGCAATGGTTTGATTGGTGAGATAAGGTTGGGTCCGGATGGGACATTCAGGAGGGTAAAACTTTTTTAGAAGGATGAGGTTGGATTCAGGAGATAAAACCTTTTTCTTTTCGCTGTCCCTTTTGAGGCCCTGCGGTTGGCGCTACGCGGTATATAACCGTTGGTAGGCATCCGAGGTTAGTTCTGCAACAAAGTAGCAAAGGGGGGAGTTCCGAATAGTCCGGTGTCCAATTCTTGTGGTTGGGAGGATGAAATCTCTTTGGGGGATTTCTAGAATACTAACCACTAACATTATAACCTTGTTATCTATTTGAATGACATGCTCATTTTCTCTTTTATTGAAATTACTATTATTGGCTTAGATATCATGTTTCACTACTTGTTTGCCATAAATGTGATGGTGTATTGGATTGGGAAAAAGGGACGAGGTGTGTGTGTGTTTACTGGGCATTCAAAGCTACGGCGTATCATGCCAGGTGCCGAAGAGGAGCTTATAGCTGGAGACGACGAGCCTGAAACCTTCGAAGACTTTTGGCTATCTTAGAAAAGTAGATATTTCCCTTTTGATATTTTGTAGGGCTCATATGAAGATTATATTTTCTTTTGGGATGTAATGTTATGAAACAAGCTTTTGAAATTAAGGATATTCATGGTTGTTATGTACTTATATTCTAATATATATATATATATATATATGTATGAACCTTATCGTTGCTTATGAGACCTTGTGTCAATACCTTTTAAGATCTTTCAAAAGGGTAGTGCGCTGCCTAAGAAAGCTGGACTTAGAAGGGAGGCTAATTTGACTCCTCCGGCGATCTGGGATCTTACTTGGTTTTTGACCATAGGACTTATTAGTGACTCTCCCTTGACTGCAACCAATAGTGTAGATTCGGGGCGTCACACGCACACTTATTACAACAATTGTGCCCTCTCGACGGAAGGTCCGAATGAATAATACAGAACCAACTAGCTAATCTAAACTAATCTAATTAAACTAGTTATTACACAATAGAATGAGTAACAAGCTACAGCTAATTATTACACAACACTAACTAGTTAACAAATCAACTAAATTAGCAATTAAATAAGCATGCAAACTAAATGAATGTGGGCTGCCCCAGCTCTGCTTTGAATGACAAAGGATGCATGCATGCTTGAATTGCCTTGTTCGGAAATCCCTTGCGACGCCCCGACTTGCCTCTGTTTGCAATTGACCTCAGAACACTGCACAAAGCTCCAGAAGGCTGAAACTCCACCCTGGGAATCTGTGGGAAGGCTACCGACCATCTATTGGCCTTGGAGACCACCTGCCGACCACTTTTGTGGTGAAAAACCAGAAAAAGTGGTCAGAAATCTAGTCGGCTGACCAGTTTCTGCCCCTGGTTTCTGGTTTTTTGCAATAGAAGGCAAGAGAGAGAGATGGAAAAGTATTTGTAACACATGTGTGCACGACCACTCTCCTCATCATTGCATAAGCTCAAGGGAGTGTAGTCCTTGACCTTGGGCCACCAATCACGCATTTCGATGCATGATGGCCGAGGAGTCGAATTGCACGACTTAATGTGAAATGAATGCACATACAAGCACCTAAAGCCAACAACTCCGTCATGGGTAGTCAAGAGTGTCGGCGACCGGGAATCGAGGCACGTTTCATCACTTCAAGCATGAAACGTCCCTCGTTCCCCGTGTTTGGACTAACCCCTATTCCAAACACAATGCAACAAACAAGGCATACACCAATGCAACTCTAGCATGCAATCTTAATGCAATGCAACTAAGTCATGCAAACATGCAAGGGATAACATGCAAACATGCAACTAGCATACACAATGCTATGAACTAACAATGGCATACTCAATGCACATGACACTTAGCATACACAATGTACATAGAAACTAACATACACAATGAGATGAACAAGGCATGCACAATGCAATGATCAATCATGCGACAACATAGCATACTCAATGCTATGAACTACAATGGCATACTCAATGCAAAATGGACTTAAACCAAAATGGATGGGGCCTCAGCCACACCCAAATCAGTGGCCAATAGATGATGGAAATAAGGCATCAAAACACATACGATCATGCACAATGCAACGGCCCCAAGTCTAAGGCACAAAACACAACTTTCCAAACGCATTGAAAGGATGAAATATGGAGTGCAATGACACATGTTTCAGCTCTGAAATGACATACAAAATGACTTCGAATTATGCAAACAACTCATGTAATGCATGTTGAATGGCTCAAGCATCGAAACTAGTGAAGTGTATTACACTATAGGCATGCAAGGCAATGCTCAAATGGCCAAACCAACTCCAAACAGACCCTATGCAGGCCCAAAATAGTAGCAAAATGAGTTGGGATGATGGCTTGAAAGGCACAAAAATGAAGCTCATGCAATAGCTCACAAAATAGGGTATAAAAGCACAACTCTCAAGAGCACTTAAAGAGTGGAAAACATGGAAGTATGAAAGCCCTATATGCTCTGAAATATCATGCTCAATGATGCCAAAACATGAAAATACCTCAAGTTAAGCATGCAAGGGACTTCAAAACTCGAAGCTAATCAAGGCTATTACACTACAAGCATGCATGGCAAGCATCTTTCGACCAAGAGGCCTCAAAACAGAGCTAAGGCAGCCCAAAATATGAACAAAACCAGGTTGGAGCATGGCCAAAATATGTTAGAATAGAGGGCCAAAACATCATGCATTCTAAGCTAGTAAACATGATTTACACTACAAGCATATGAAGCATGTGAGAGGCTACCAAGTCAGCTGAAAACAGAGTCATGGCATGCCAAATGATGACCAAAAACCCACTGAAATATGACCAATACATGCAAGAATGACATGCTACTTTGATAAGCCACAAAAGGGATTACTCTACACATGCAAGAGGCAAACCCAAGGTGATCAAACCAGCCATAGATAGAGTCTAGGAAGGCCCTGAAAGTCACCAAAAAGTGCCTGAACTGAGCCTTGAAAGTATGAAAACATATGCTTCTTTGATAGGCCAAAAATGCAAGCAAACAAGACCAAAAGAGAGAGGGTCGCCCCTCTCTAATTTAGGGCCTCAAAACCACATGCCAACAACTGAAAATCCACTGGATTTCAGTGGCTAAAAGGTCATGCAAGGATTAACTCAAAGGCCTTATGGCATGGCACAAAACAAGGCCAAATAGGGCATGCAAGAGGGAAGATGACCCTCAGCACCAAAAGGGCCTTAAACAAACATGAAAAACACTTAAATATGAAGCTTTTTTCAGTTGACAACAAAGCTCAAATAAGCATGCAAGTATGGCTAAGAGAGTGATCAAGACAAAGCTTAAAAAGAGAGAAAAGAGATTACCCTTGAAGCTCAGCAAAACCAGCAAGTTCCTCAGCCAAAAACCACCCTTTTAACCTCCAAAAATAACCTCTAGGAACCTCAGTTCAATGGTAAGGATGTATGGCTAAGAGTTGGGGTGTTAAAGGTCAAGAACAATACACACTTTTGGCTCAAAATATAGAGATATAGAGAGAAATATGTGTTTGTGCCTTAGGAAATTTTATGAACCTCTGGAATGGAGAGAGAGCCCCTCTCTTATAGAAAAAACAAATGTTCAAGCTTCTTGCAGAAGCTAAACATGGATGCAATCCCTCCATACACGTGTATGGAGGATACAGTCTGTGCCCTCCAGCTGGCACAGCTGGCATCCACACAGTCTGACAAAACAGAAGGAAAGCAGCCGACCAGAAAAAGTGGTCGGCCTACTACTTTTAGTGGTCGGCCGACCACCTAAAGTGGTCTCCCAGATAAAAAGGTGGTCGGCAGGTGCAATTGGTGGTCTCCACACTGAAATCAAGCCAATGGTGGGGTGAGAGACCAGTAAATATGGCCCAAAGACCAAGAAAACCAGTTTCCCAACCAGAAAACCGGCTGGCGGGGAGAAAAGTGGTCTCCAAGGATAAAAGCTGGTCTCCTAACCTTGTACCACTTCCCAAACAAGGAAAGTAAGGTTTGTACCCAAGACCAACCAAAACGGATGCAAGACGAGGGTTCATGAGGCAAGACGCGCGGCCGGGGGCCTCGAAAATCGGCTGCCGAACATCAAAAGTGGCGTGCGACCATAAAAGTAGTCTCCCGGACCACAGTGTCCCTCTAGACAGAGGAAACAAGGTGTGTTCCAAAAACTGTGCCAAACGAAGGATATTAAGCGATCCCGAGCCGAGGTGCACGGCCGACGGCTCCGAAAATCGGAGGCTAGCCTCCAAATGGGAACAGTGGCCTACGACCACGAAAAGTAGCCTACGACCATTGAGAGATGGTCTACAAGACCTCTCCCTCCCTCCGGGAAGAGAAAACAAGGCTTGGTCCGCGGACCGAGTTAAAGTACAAAGGGTCCCGAGGTCTGGAGGCGAGGCTCTCAGCCAAGAACTCGGAAGCCTCGAAACGAGCACAACATGCGCAATCACCGAGCGCTCAATCAGTGACGTCCGAGTCTTAAGGTCGGTCAAAAATGGGGTGTCTACAGCATTTTTTAAAGAAAATATGCATGTAAGTGTCATGTGTCATATTTTTAAGGGCAAAATTATAGATTTACCAAATTTAGTATGTTAACATTATCTAATTTTAGTGATAATTTTCTTAAAAAACACTAACGGTATTATCAATTGGACTAAATTGACGCAAATCTAAAATGAATGATCAAAATCAAGTCAATTGAAAGTGGAAGAACCAAAATGATACAAAGAGTAAAATACAGGAACCACCGATCTAATTTGCTATTTTTTTAACTATGCAATTTCTTTTTGCTATTGCTTGAGTTAACAGGTTGCATCCTAGGTCCAATCGTTGATTTTCTTTTCATAAACACAATAAGATAGTCAAAAGAATTTAAGGATAATTTAGAACGGTTATTCTGTGTCGCAATGACACAGCCACTTGGTATTGCACAACTTGGTAGAAGGGATAGAATTAATGATTTTCGTTGAGTGATGAGCAACAAGAGAATGTATAATGATTTGTGATTAATTTGTAATGTGTCATATGATATCCCAGATATACTAAACAATTTTTTAATATTTTATGGACCTCTGCTTACAATTATAAAAAACACAACGATTGATACGAAAAATTATATCAAATTTCACTAATTATAGTACACTTACAATTATACGTTAATCAATATTAGATAAATGAAATAATAACAATAATGTCATCAAATATTAAATAAAAATATAAATTTTATCGTTAAAAGTTTATTTTAATACTTTTAAACAATAAAAAAAATTTAATTGACAAAATTGCACCTTCCAGAACCAGTTAAAAGTTACCCAAACCCACCAAAACCGTACTTACCCAAAAAAACCCACCAAAACCTTCACCCTTCCAACCCAACAGCCACATCTTCCAATTTCTATCTCTTACATGCATTTTGTCAAACACCTTCACCATATTTGGTTTGTTTGTTGAGAGATAATTTTTGAGAAAATTTTTTAAAAATTTATTTAGTTGAAAATTTTTGAGAAAAAAAAATTTAAAATTACTTTTCTTTCTACTACACATTAATCAATCACTTTTTCTCTATCCTCACTCATTCTTTTACATTCTACACATCAATCAATTATTTTTTCTCTCACACCTATCTATTCACCTATAAAATAAACAAAAAAAAAAGGTAAATTATGTAAATGGTCTCTATAGTTTATGCGATGTGTCAGTTTGGTCTTTTTGTTTTAATTTGCTTGATTTTGCCCCTTAATTTAATGGATTGTGTCATATTGGTTCAATAAATAATAGCTATTAGGTTTGGTGGACGGAAACTCAAACGATGTGTCAATTTGGTCCCTGTAGTTTACACGATATGTCAATTTGGCCCCTGTTAAAATCAAGCAAATTAAAACAACATAGACCAAATTGACACATTATGTAAACTATAAAGACCAAATTGACATGTTGTTTAAGCATGTGATGACTTTTCGTCCACCAAACCTAATAGACGTTATTTATTAGACCAATATGACACAATCCATTAAATTAATGGGCAAAATCGTGCAAATTAAAACAACATGGATCAAATTGACAGATTGTGTAAACTACAGGGACCATTTGTATAATTTACCAAAAAAAAAAAAATCATCTAAGGGTTGTGATGTCTTGGGTACTTAACCCAATTGAATTTCTATTTAATTCCGTTTAAACACCTCGTTTAAAGTGTTTGATTTTAATTTTTAGACCTCGTAATCCGTGTAGTGTCACCACACTTCGTAACTCTCTCGTTTTAATTTTCTAAATTACTTTCGAGTTAAAGATTTGAATTTAAGATGTGAGATCGGAATCGGAGTGTGGGAAACACCTTAGAAATTGATTTTGAGCCACCAGGTTTTCTCGCACGTGCGGATTACTACAAGTGTGGATTGGTTTTCAGGGACTTGACTGCCCGTGTGAAGGCCAAGGCCGCACGTGCAGGGATTTGGAGTTGGGATGGGTTTTTTTCTGCGTGAAAACGCACGTACGACCTTGGGCCACTGTATGTGCGAGCGAGGTAGTCGCATGTGTGGCCAGGGGCTCCATACGTGTGAGGTTTCGCATTTTTGTCTCGATGTTTTAGTTCATTTCACTCAAATTTGATCCCAAAACCCTATTTCTCTCATTTTCATTATACCTCTCTCTATATGTCACTTTCTCCCTCTCTCTCTCTCTCTCTCTCTCTCTCTCTCTCTCTCTCTACATTTACTTCCACCAACCCCACATTTTCTTTGATTTCTCTCAATCCATTGAGATTTTGACCCTTGATGTGTGCAGTGGAGATTAGTTTTCGACACTGTCAAGATTTGGGGTTTTTCTCTATTCTCCTCTCCATAGTTTGAGGTAGGGATTTTTTTGAGTTATATATACATTTTAGTATGTCTATGTGTTGTTTGTTAATATATATGTGTGTTTTGAGTTAGGGTTTGATTAGATGGGGTTGTGATTTGCTCAAAGGAGGGTTTTCTCAAATATTTCTTACATAGTTCTCAAATCTTTAAAATATTGGACTATGTGGATGGTTCGAAATTTTTTTAAGAGAAAACCTCTCTTCAAAAATGAGAAACCCTAATTTTTGGAAAAACCCTAGATTCTGGAAATTAGGGAAAATGTTGTGTTAATTGCAAAATCAAGATTTATGAAATATTGTTGTTGAGAAGTGATTAAAGTGAATTGTTAATTGTAAATGTTGAAAATCCATGGAATGGAAGATTGTTGTTGAGAGTTGATGAGAATGGCATATTGTTATGCTAATGTTGAGAAATAAAGATTGGAAATAATAACTATCATATTGAAATTTCTTCGACTATATGAGAAAGAGAATGCATATGATGATGTGTTATTATTATCTTTTGAAAAATATATATTGTGTATATGTATATTGAGTAGAGATTAGTATTTGATCACAATTGAGGATTTTGTTGTTGAGATTGGAAATTATTAAAACATTGGAAAATTAACAATGTATTGATATATTGCATTGTCATATCATTTCATCCTTATTGCTTTTCTATTTGGCATGGTTGAGACTACATTTTGAATAAGGAGTTATTTTGCGAAAAAAATATTAGGTATGTTTGGTTTGGATTTCTAGAGTGATTTTGGGAAAAAAAAATTAAAAATTTTGTTTTGTTTCTGTAGATACCCCATTTTTGACCGACCTTAACACTCAGACGTCATCGATTGAGCGCTCGGTGATTGCGCATGTTGTGCTCGTTCTGAGGTTTCGGAGTCTCGGCTGAGAGCCTTGCCTCCGGGCCTCGGGACTCTTTTATGCTTTGCCTCAGTTTGCGAACCAGGTTCTGTTTTCTTTTCCCGAAGGGAGGGAGAGGCCTCGTAGACCATCTCTCAGTGGCCGTAGGCTACATTTCGTGGTCGTAGACCACTGTTCCCGTTTGGAGACCAGTTTCCGGTTTTCGGAGCCGTCGGCCGTGCGCCTCGGTTCGAGACCGCTTAACTTTCTCCTTTTGCTCCGGTTTTTGGCACACACCTTGTTTCCTCTCTCTAGAGGGACACTGTGGCCTAGGAGGCCACCTTCGTGGTCGCACACCACTTTCAATGCTTGACAGTCAATTTTCGGGACACCCGACTACCCGTTTTGGCCCCCGAACCTTTGTTTTGCATCCGTCTTGGTTCATTTTTGGCATGGACCCTAGTTTCATTGTTTGGAAGGTGGTACAAGGGTGGGAGACCACCTTTTCTCCTTGGAGACCACCTTTCCCCAGTCGGCCGATTTTCTTGACAGGTAAGTGGTCTCCCTCACTTTTGGGCCACAATTATTAGTCTCCCACCACACCACTAGCTTGCATTCACTTGGGAGACCACCCTAGGAGGCCACCGATTAGCTGAACCTTTTGACCCTGGTCGGCCGACCAGGGCGGGTGGTCGGCCGACCACCTGAACTGGTCGGCCAGCCTTCTCATTTTCTGTCTCACTAAGTTGATGCCAGCTGTGCCAGCTGGAAGCCTCAGATTGCATCCTCTATACACGTGTATGGAGGATGTTTAAAGTTGGTTTTTAGCTTCTTGGAGAAGCCTTGAACCCTCTTGGCTATAAGAGAGGGCCTCTCCCTCACTTGTAAGGGTTCAGAATTTGTTTAGAGGCATACAAGTTGTATCTCTCTCTTTCTCTCTATTTTTGCTTCAAAAGACCCTTGTTCTTGCCCCCTTTACACACCACCTCACAACCACACACTTCCTCCATCACTCTAAGGTTCTTGGAGCTGGTTTTCAGAGGTTAAAGGCCTGCATTTTTGGTCCATAAGCTGCTGGAGCTTCTTGGCTACAAGGGTAACACATTCTTCCATCTTTTGGCATTATTTTGCTTCATATTTTAGCCTTACTTGCAAGCATTTTCGAGCTTTGTCATAAACTGAAAAAGTCTTATTTTGAAGTGCTTTACATGTTTGTTTAAGGTCATTTTTCTGTTGGGGGTCATCTACCCCCTTGCATGCTTGTTTTCACTTTGTTTTGAGCCATGCACTTAAGCCTTTGCATTGGCCTTTGTTGGCCCTTTTGACCACTGAAATCTAGCAAATTTTCAGTGGTTATTATGTGTTTTTGAGCATCAAAATCAGAGAGGGGTGACCCTCTCACCCCTTGTCTTGTTTACTAGCCTTGTTGGCCTTACAAAGGAGCCCCTATTTGCATGTTTCCAAACCATGTTTCAGGCCCTTTTTGGTGATTTTTAGGACCTGAATAACCTCTTTCCAGAGGTGGTTTTTCCATTTTTGGTGTCCATCATGCATGTGTAGAACAACCCTCTTCATAGCATATCAAAAGAGCCTGTCATTCTTGCATGCATGGACCATGTTTCAGTAGGTTTTTGGGGCTTATTTGGCATGTCATACCTCTGAATGTTTCTGGTTTGGTGGCCATTTGATTGCCTCATATACTTGTAGTGCAAATCCCCTTTACTAGCTTGTGTTACATGCCATTTTGGCCATTGATTCTAGCACTTTTTGGCCATGTTTTAAACTGATTCTGTGCATGTTTTGGACTGTCTTAGCTCTGTTTTTATGCCTCATGGTCAAATAATGCTTGCTATGCATGGTTGTAGTTCAATACCCTTGCCTAGCTTCGAGTTTTGGAGCATATTGCATGCTTGTGTTGAGGTGTTTCCATGATTTGGGGTCATTGTGCATGTCATTTCAGACCTCATACTTGTGCCATGTTCCCATGTTTTCCACTGCTTAAGTGCATTTGAGAGTTGTGCATAAATGCCTCGTTTTCGGACCATTGCATGAGCCTTATTTCTTCGCATGTTGAGCCATCATTTTAGACCATATTCACTACTGTTTTGGTCTGCATGGGGACTATTTGGGGGTGGTTTGGCCATTTGTGCATTGTTTTGTGTGCCTCTAGTGTAATCCGCTTCACTAGTTTCGGTATTCGGGCCGTCTAGCATGCATCGTGTGAGTTGTTTGCATGATTCGAGACCATTATGCATCATGTTTCAGAGCTGGAAAATGAATGATTGCATGCCATATTTCATCCCTTGCCATGCTTTGGTAGAGTGGCATTTGATGCCTTAGGATCGATCCCTTGCATTGGTACATATTTGCATGTGCTTTGTTGCCTAATTCCGTCATGTTTGGCCACTGATTTGAGTGTGGCTGAGGCCCACTCATATTAGTTTAAGTCCATCTTGCATTGTATATGCCATTTAGTCCATGTTGTTGCATGCTTGACCATTGCATTGTACATGCCTTGTGTATTGCATTGTGTTTGGAGTAGGGTTTAGTCTAAACACGGGAAATGAGGGACGTTTCGTACTCCAAGTGACGAAACGTGCCTCGATTCTCGGTCGCCGACACTCCGGATTACCCATGATGGAGTTTAGGCCTCGTTGTGTTTATGTGTGCATTCATTTTACATCGAGTCGTGCAATCCGACTCCTCGGCCATCATGCATCGAGATGCATGATTGGTGGCACGAGGATCGATGACTACACTCCCTAGAGCTTGTGCAATGATAGGGAGAGTAGTCATGCATACATATGTTGAAGATACTTTGCCATGCCCCTTTCTTGCTCTCTGTTGCAGCAAACCGAAAACCAGCAACAAAAACTGATCAAGCAACCTTCTGGAGTTTTGTACAATATTCCGGGACCAGTCGCAAATAGAGGCGAATCGGGGCATCGCGATGGATTTCCCGACAAGGCGGCCCGAGCATGTATACATCTCTATCATTCGGAACAAAGCTGAGGCAGTTCGTTTTATTTAAATTTGCATGCTAGTTCATTTATCTTAGTTAATTTGTTAATTAATTAGGGTTATGTAATAATTAGTTGTAATTCGTTATTCTTTCGGTTGGGTACTATTTATTCGAACCCTCCGAGGAGGGCAATGTTGTAATAAGTGTGCGTGTGTGTGACGTACATCTTCCAATCCCACGTCTTTCTCCCTTTTATTTACTAGCTTATGATGGTTAGTTTAGGGCATGTTTCAATTAGCATCTATATGTTCGCATGATTGCATTCATTCATCTGTATTGCATGCATCGGGCTCGGCGCATCATACTAACTGCATCGTATTTCAATTTCAAGTTGAATACATGTTACTTATTGCACCTCATATGCCATCTTAGAATAGCCGAGCCCATCTTAATTGCATTTTTGCATGTGTTGTATTAGGCATTTCAGCATAGTTAGGATTCATACATGTTTTCTAATTAGCTTCTTTCTTTAGCTCGGAGTACTCGGTAAGTGTTTATGCTTTAGTATCCTTGCATGTGTGTGAGTGACTGCTATGATAGCATGCTTACCATGAGGCTATGTGCTTATGTGATATAACTGCCTGAATGCCTGTGGGTGGAGGTTGGGTTATTTGAATTGGAACAATGCATTGAATAAGAGTTTTAAGCCCACTTGAGAGTGGCTAAATCATGTTTTCTAAAGCCCACCCGAGGGTGGCAAAATCCATGTCTTAGCCTACTTGCGAGTAGCACCTTCAAACCATTTTTCAAAACGAACATGAGATGTTCCGTTCCAATTCAGGCGACCCGGTCTATACTTGTATGCTGTGTGCATCACATAGTAATTCTAGGCTAATAACCGGAATAAGAGTACATAATGTTTTCAAAACTCGATATCATGGTTAGTAGAGGCCGATCTTTGATCGGGCGAGCAGGGGTGCTCACGAAGTGACCTTCCCCAATCGTACCCAAGTTCCCGAGCCAAGACAACTTTGGTGATGACGGACACGTGGCCTTAGGCAACGAGTCAGGGTTCTCTAAATTCCCCAAAATAAAATATTTAGGTGGCGACTCTGTATCTAGCAAAGCAGTCCATATTTGGCACTTCATTCAAAAAAATCTGTTTTCAAAACGATTTGCCGGATTTGGACTTTTTGATGATTCATCGGTCTTGCATTACACTCTGCGAGATTAGATACAGGACCGTGACATTGAGTCCTGAACTATAGTGAGCCCAATGAACAAAATGGGATTCCCTCCTAGGACGTTCGGGGACGTCTACAGTTTGTAAATTTTTCAAAACAATTTTCAAAATCACTCTCTCTCTTACCTATTAATCAATCACTTTTTATCTCTCATCTCTCCTTCTCAATCGCTTTTTCTCTCACACACATCTACTCAATTATAACAAAATATCAAATCATTCCAAACTCCTAAACTCCAAAACTACATTCAAAATACACAACCAAAGAAACCAAAAAAATTTCTAAACTCTCTCCCCAAAACAATTTTTAAAAACTACTCTCCCAAAACCAAACCAAACATATTGGGGTAAATATGTTTGGTAAGTCTAGTTAGGGGGTGTAGTGTGGTTGGATTAAGTTGACCTGGTGAAAGTCCAAAAATATGCACAAAGTAGGTTCCAATTTCCTTCCGGTTAGGAGCTGGTAAAGTGGCATTGGTAGTACTTGATATGCCTACTTGTAGACACCAGCCTAAGGATTACTTGAGCCATATTTACCATCCATTGATTATATATTGAAATCATTGGATTAATTATGTTTTCAAATGAGCATCTTGCATGAAATTTTCAAATGAGAAAACTTACATTTTTTAGCATGGCATGACATATGCATCCATCTATTGAGATTGCTTAAAATGTATATACTTTATGAATGTTTCTTTACTAAACTTTATACTCATCCCTAGTGGAACCATTTGCAGGTAAAGATGTTGTAATCTGGCCGAAGTAAGTACGTGGAGGACTTTATGGAGTACAAGGCTCATTTACTTGTATTTTATTTTTGTCAAGCCAAGGGCTAATATTTGTGGGTTAAGATAACCATTTATCTATAACCGAACTTAAGCCTTGGAACTAAATACCCATCGGGCATTATTTATGTGATCGTTTCTTACTTCTTTTCATCACATGTTATAAATTCATGTTCTAGGAATTGTGAATGTATTAATTGCATGTGATGTGTCTTTTGTAAATCTCTAAGAATACAAATATTGAGATTTGAGGGTATGTGAAAAATTATAATGCTATTTATTGTCGTTACCTAATGGATGGGAACCATGCAGTTATTCAATTGTGAAGGATTATAATTATGAGAATTAAGCATGATTGATGAGTCAATACATATTATCAAATGTTAATTATTTAAGGGCATTATAAGGGCTCGTTTGGAAACTTGGCTATTTCAGTTGTTTATTTAACTTTTTGACTATTTTATCTTGGCTAAAAAAGTTATGTTTGGAAAGATAGTTGGCATTTTTTGGAGTTGATTTAATGGTGATGAGAGAAAAAAATAAAATAATTATAGTTTGGATGTGACATTTTGTCTTATTAACTGTTTTGTCTTTATTGGCAATTGTAGTCAAAACCATCTTCCCAAACAGGTCAAACTCTAAAATTCCAAAACTATTTTCAAAACATACAACCAAACAAAATTTCAATTTCGTAAATTCTTTCCAAAAAATTAATTTTCAAAAGGAAAATGATATACAAGTCTACTTTTTAGGCCCAGTGATGTGTCAACAAGATGATTGGTTATCAACCAATCATCTTCTTAACACATTATTAAGTCTATAAAGTGAGTCAAAATTGTTTCACAAATACAAACCAAACATGGCCGCTATATGCATTGTGAATCACCCCAATAATAATTGATGAAAGAACTCTTATATATCTCCATTACAAAGTGTCACTCTCAACCATTTCATCAAACACAGTTTGTTCATATCTGAAATCAACCCATACAACAACAAAGAAAAAAAATGGTAAAAGGAAGGGAGAGAGAAATGGATGATGTTGCGATGGTGGTGGCATTATCAGTGAGTCTAGGCGATGGCGGCAGTGGGAAGTATGAGAACAGTGTTTTCACATTTCCTTACTTCAAAATTGTATTCCCCTACCTGTTCCTATTACTATTAATACTGCTAATGGGTCTAGTATGTCTGTTCTGTCTGTTGGGTCTGTCTTACCCTCTGCCATGTCTACTGTTACTATTCCTTCTATTCTTTATGTCCCTCAGTTATCTGTTAGTTTATTATCTATCTGTCAACTTGATGCATCTGGTTTTGATGTTATCTTTTCCTCTTCTGTCTGATTTTTGTAGGATTGGGTGTCCAAGAAGCAGATTAGGACCGGCTGTAGAATTGGAGACCTCTATGTAGTTGAAAGCTTGCATCTCCCCTTATCCACCTCTCTAGCTGCACTTTTCTCATTTCAATTAGATTCTCAGTCAAGTCAGTTTTACTTATGGCATTCTTACCTCGGTCATTTGTCTGTTGACCACTTACGGTCTTTAGCTTAGTCAGGATTGTTAGGTAAAGTTTCTCCTAGTCAAATTGATGAATGTCAGGGGTGTAAACTTGCTAAAATGTCAGTCTTACCATTTAATAAAAGTACCTCTATTTCTGTTTCTCCTTTTTCTCTTGTATATACTAATGTTTGGGGACCCTCTCCTGTTTTTACTAAAGGGGGTTCTACATATTATGTGTCTTTTATTGATGATTGCACCCGTTACACGTGGGTTTATCTTATGACTCATAAGTCTGACTTCTACTAGATATACCGTACTTTCCAGTCTATGGTCACTACACAGTTTGGGTTTACTATTAAATTGTTACAGTCTGACTTGGGTAGGGAATACTTTAAAACTGCATTATGTGAATATTTGGCTAAATTGGGTACCATTGACCAAACTTCTTGTACTGATACACCTACCCAAAATGGTCGAGCTGAGCGTAAACACCGTCATCTCCTTTAGACAACTAGATCTCTCCTTTTCTCTGCCTCCGTTTCGGCTCCATTTTGGGGTGAGGCAGTTCTTACTACTGCTTTTCTTTTCAACCATATATCTACCCCTCTTCTTTGTGGTCGGTCTCCTTATAAGGCTCTATTTTCTCAACTTCCTAATTACTCTCTCCTTTGTGTGTTTGGGTCTGCTTGTTTTGTCATTTTACCCCGTAAAGATAGGACCAAACTTAGTGCCTGATCTGTCCTATGTGTCTTTTTGGGTTATAGTCTCACTCAGAAAGGCTATCGTTGTTATGACCCATTTCCTGTCACCTTTATGTCTTCCTCCATGTTGCCTTTCTCGAACGTCTATCTTACTTTCAACTTCCTCCTCTCACCGCCCCAGTTTCCAAAGAGGATTTGGTTCATATTGATCCATTTCCTTCTGAGGTCCCCGTCTGATGAGTACATCTCCACAGTTACTCTTGAGCTTATTCCATCTTCTCCTCCTGCTTCACTTCTGGCTGCTTCTCCTCATTCGGCCTCTTCTCCTTCTTCGTTGTTAGTTTATTCTCGTCGCAAGTCTCCTCCTCCACCAGTTGTCTCTGCCCCTACTGCTGATCTTCCTGCTTCTAACGACTCTGATCCTGCTGCACACCGATATCCTCCTCGAGCGCGTCATCCTCCAAACAGGTTAGGTTGGTCTAATACTTATTTTTCTCCTTCCTATCATACCTTTTTTTCTACTATTCACTCTTTTGTAGAACCTCAGTCTTACAAGGAAGCCTGTCAAGATCCTCATTGGGTTCAAGCTATGGAGGATGAGTTATTTGCTCTACAGAAAACTAGTACATGGGAGTTGGTTCCTTTGCTTGCTGGTAAGAATCTAGTTGGTTGCAAATGGGTCTGCAAAGTCAAAACCCATTCTGATGGTTCTCTTGAGCGCTACAAAACTCGTCTGGTTGCCAAAGGTTTCTCCTAAGAATATGGTATTAATTATGGTGAGACGTTTTCTTCTGTTGCCAAGATGACTACTGTCCGTACTTTGATCTCTGTCGCTATTATTCGTTCTTGGCCTCTTTATCAGATGGATGTTAAGAATGCTTTTCTTAATGGCCATCTCGTTAAAGAGGTTTACATGTGTCCTCTCCCTAGTCTTCACCATTCCTCTGGCCAAGTTTGTCATCTTCAGCATGCTCTGTATGGTTTGAAGCAGTCTTATCGTGCTTGGTATGATCGCTTTCAGACTGTTGTTACCAAGCTTGGGTTTTATCCTTTTGCTTCCGACTCTGCTTTATTTCTGAGACATACCTCGGTTGGTTTTATTGCTCTCTTACTATATGTGGATGATATGATCATCATTGGCTCTGACTCTTTTGATATCTCTGAGGTCAAGCAACATCTCTTCCGCACCTTCGAAATGAAGGATCTGGGACCATTGCGGTATTTTCTTAGTATTAAGGTGGCTTCTTCTCCTAAGGGTTACTTTATATCCCAAGCTAAGTATGCCAACGAGGGTATCTATCATGCCAGACTTACTGACACTAAGCTTTCTGATACCCCCATTGAGCTTAATGTGAAGCTTAACACTACTGATGGAGTTCCTTTGGACAATCCTACGTTATATCGCAAGCTTGTGGGTTGTTTAGTCTATTTGACAGTTACTCGCCCTGATCTTGCCTATGTTGTCCATGTGATTAGTCAGTTTGTTTTTGCTCCTCGCTTTACACATTGGACTGCTTTGCTTCGAATTCTTCGCTATCTTCGCAATACTATCTTTCAGGGCTTGCTATTCTCTTCTACTTCTTCGTTAGATTTGGTGGCCTATGCTGGTGCTGATTATGATTAGGCTGGTGATGTTAATGATCGTAACTCTACTTCTAGTTTCTGTATGTTTTTTGGTAATTTCCTGATTTCTTGAAAAAAAAAGAAACAAACTGTTGTTGCCCGTTCTACTGCCGAAGCTAAGTATCGTGCTATGGCTCATGCTACTGCTGAAATTGTCTGGCTTCGTGGTCTCTTATCTGACTTGGGTGTCCCTCAGTCTTCCCCGACCTCTCTTTATTGTGATAACCAAAGTGCTATTCAAATTGCTCATAACATTGTTTTTCATGAACGGACAAAGCATATCGAGATTGATGGTCACTTCATCCGTCAACATCTACAGTTTGGCGTTATCTCGTTTCCTTTTGTTTATTTGACTCTACAACTTGCTGATTTCTTCACCAAGACTCACACCACTGCTCGGTTTCGATTTTTTCTTGACAAACTTTCATTTTTTTCTACTAAAACACCTTGAGTCTGAGCGAGGGTGTGAGAACAGTGTTCTCCGTTTTCCTTTTCCTTTTAGGATTAGGAATTAGTGTTAGTGTTCTATATCTAATAGCATTCTATATCAGTGATGTATTTGTTTAAGATTAGGATTTAGTGTTCTAAGTGAGTGATGTATTCTTTGTTCAATTCAATTGAATATACAGTTTGATTCAGAAAACTTACATGGAATTAGAGCTTCTTTGGTTCTGATCTTTGGTTCGCTCAAGATTACCCACATTGGTTCGTTGGGATTCAACCTATTGGTTCATCCTATCTCTTCGTCGCTTCTGTTCATTGTAAATCATTGAGTCGTTTGATTTATCTGATTCGTTCGATCCATCTGGTTGGGTCGTCTACTTTGGTTGGTTCGAGAGACCCATCTGGTTACTTCGTCGCCTCATGACCCATTCGCAAAAACCCTAGTTGTTGGTTTGTGATCTGTGACAACCCTCACTACTGTTTACTAATCACACCACTGATTAGTGCTAATCTATGATTAAGCATGTTAACTGACTGATTGACTGAAATTCTGAACCGATTGATTGAGTGTATAGCTTAAGTGCATTTCTATCTGTTGACTGTTGAATGATCTATTCATGTTTTACGCTTTAAACTGTAAATTGAAGGCCTTATTGGCGGCCGAATCTGAAACCGAGTAATGTTTTATGCTAGTTAGAGTTTATGTGATTTTATGGTATATTTAATTGAAATTTGATTTGGTATGATTAAATTGGATTTAATAATGTTAAAATTACATAAGTTGGCTTTATTTACCCTTTTGCCATCTAGTGGGCCACTTCACCAAATGTTGTTTGAAGCTTAGTCTTGCATCATTCTTCATTTCCTCTAAGACCAAAATGTGAGAGAGAGCTAGAGTGTTGGAGACATTGAATTCATCTAGAATTCTTGCTTGAAATTAGAAGTTTTGAAGAGAGGATTGCATATTTGAGCTTCCACATTTGAAATTGGAGACCTAAGGTAGGACATTTACCTTCTTGTTTGTGAATTCAAGTTAGTTCTTGCATGGTTCATGGTAGATAGGAGCCTAAGGTCATAAATTGGTCTTAAATTGTTGAATTGAAGCTTAATCCATGCATGCATGTACATGTTCTAGCATTTTGAGGTTGTTTTCAAGGGGATTGTTACATGCATGTTCATATCTTGAGTATAGTTCATGAATTCATCATGTTCTTGAGGAAATTGACTCTTTTGAACAAGTATTTAAAGCTCTAAAGTTGTTTAAATTCTTGCATGTTGCATACACTTCGTGTTCTTGAAGTTTTGTTTGAAATTGTGTTTAATTGACTCACCTTTGGGCCTTGATTTTACAAATTGAGCTTTGAATCATGTTATACTATGAATTTACAAGTGTTTTCCAGAAAATTGGCCCAAAAGGATCGAATTTGATGCATTAAAAGTTGATTTTGAGCTTGAAGGTTCAATCTGGAATTTCCAGAATTTGGACTCACGCTCGAGCATGGAAAGTGGCGCTCGAGCGTGGAATACGGGTAACCAGCACTTTGCATTGTTTTACAGTCCGCTCGAGCGGGGTAATGCACGCTCGAGTGGGGACCTGAGTCACACGCTCGAGCGGGGGTCGAGCGCCCGTCGAGCGTGAATTTCATGCATCCAGTACTTTTACCATGTTTTACAGTCCGCCCGAGCGGGGAAAGTGACGCTCGAGCGGGGATCCTTTGTTTGCATGTACGCTCGAGCGTAGAAAGCCACGCTCGAGTGTGACCCCTGTTTTCTGAAAATTTTGTAAAGTGTTTAAAAGTGCATCTTTGCATCCTCTTTCCATCCTAGGCATTCCTAGGGCATGTTTAAGGCATCTTAAGGAGGATATTGATGTAGAACCACACCGAGGCAAATTAGGGATTAAGTTATTATTTCCCAACTGTGTAGCTTAGTATGTGTTCATTCTGTAACTGTAGGGTTGGCATCCGAGGACGCTCTAGCCTAACTGTAGCCCAGTGCTCTGTGAGTAACACTGTCGTAAAGATATGTTCAATTGAGATTATTTTCTAAACAAATGACTGAACTGCTTTATGAATAACACTGTCTACTGAATGAATGTTTGTCCTAATTGCGAACTGTATTCGTGGCATCCATAACATTTACTGTTACTGCTACTGTTACAGAGATCTCTGTCGGTTCCCATGTTTGGAACCACTACTGTTTACTGATATGATGGCCATCAACTGACTGTTTGGTCTGTTAAGACCTACTGTACTGCTTTGCTATTGGATGTACCACATATGACTGCTATGACTGAATAATTGTTATACTGATATAAATGACTGTTTTAAATACTGAAAGGACATTCATTCTTAACCTCTTTACGCATATGTTATTCACTGGGCTTTAGCTCACTGCTCATATATATATGTAGGTGTTCAGGCACCGCACCGTTGCTAGGAGCGTCAGGCTAAGCTCTTGTTTTGTCAAGCCAACCTTTGTGCCTCACTTCGAGGTTCCAGATCTGTTCAAGCTAAGGTTGCTTTTGGGGTGTCTCAGATTCACCCTATCTGTCTCTGTTATGTATAGACTGAATGATGCTTGTACTGTACTGTTAGGGTGGGGATTTGGTCCCTAACCTGAATGCCTGTAAATGATGTATATACATATACTATTTTTGTTCTGAATGTGAACATGTTTTGAAAAGTCGTATTGCTTACTGAATGTCACAGCTCATTGGACATCTTTTAATTACTGTTTTGGCTTCCGTCAGCCCCTGTACTCTGTATTACTGTTTTACTGTTAAGCAGGCCTTCGGTAATCTTAGATTACTGGTCGGTTACGGTGCTAAACCCATAGGGGCGGGTTTGGGTGGTGACATGATCTCTCTCGGTGCTCTGAGTCGCGATCTCTCTGGCTCACTCTGGTTTCGAAATCACAACATCAGGCTATCCCTCAACTCGCGAAGTTGGGTCATCGCGATATCTAGCTACCTTGTCTCTCACTCTATTTGCTCTGGTTCGCTATCTCTGTCTATCTCTCTCACTTATCTGAGTCTGGTTCTCTATACTAAACATTGGTTAATGGTGTATTGTCAATTGGCTCTCCAATTTTTATTTATTATACTTTGACTGCTCAGATTATTTATTTTTGTTGGTTATCACACTCTGCCCCATCTTTTTCTTCTGGTTCATCACAATGTCAGAAGATAAAAATTCAGGCTATTAAATGCAAACTTACAGGTGACAACTATCCTTATTGGTCTAGTGTTATGAAAATTTTTCTTCTTGGTAAAAAAAAATGGGGCTATGTTTCTAGTTTTGTTCCTCATCTATCAGACCCAAAGGAGAAAGGATATCTGACTTCCTGTGATACTTGGGATTGTGATAATACCTAAGTTCTGACCTAGTTTCATAATTCTGTGGCTGACCATATTGGAATGATGTTTTCCAAGTACAATACTGCCAAGGAGGTGTGGGATTATTTACTAGATGTCTATCAGCAGTTCAACTTTGCCAAGCGGTATAAGTTGGAAACAACTATTCAGAATGCTCGTCAGAGGGATCAGACTATTCAGGACTTCCATATTGAAATGATAGGTCTCTGGAATCAATTGGCTCTTATGGAACCACCTAGTCTCGAGATACTGGACGCTTATATTGAGTTTCGGGAGCAGGGTCGTTTAGTGCAGTTCTTAACGACTTTCTCCCCTCAGTATGAGGCTATTCGAGGTGGTATCCTTCACCGATCTCCTCTTCCCTCTGTGGATGCTATTGTTCGTGAGCTCCTCTCCGAGGAAACCCGTCTTAAGACGGCCAGTCAGACTCTGCCTCTTTCTGTCTTCTTGGCTCCTGCCAAGCTTCCCTTGTTATCGATCCCTCATCTTCATCAGCTTTAGGCCACTACGAAACCCAAGAAAAGACCATTAGGGCCAGATGATTGTGCTTTCTGCCATCAGAGGGGTCATTGGAAGAACAATTGTCCTAAGAAGGGACGTCAGCCTGCTCCGTCTTCTCAGACACAGTTCTGCGGTCCTACTTCGGGTACTTTCCGACCTCCTGCCGCGTACACTACATCTACTCCGACTCCTAATCCTGACTTGGCTTCCCTGAGTGCTCAGGTTACACAACTTTAGCATATCCTGTCCACCTCTCAGTCATCCTCATCTGCCTTCACTCTTACCTCTCTTCATTTAGGTTTGCTTGGGTCCTCTTTAGGTATCCCTTCTTCTGTCTGGCTTTTTGATTCTGGTGCCTCTCATCACAATGTTCTCACAGAAAGGAGTGGCCAGAGCTAGGAAGAAGTCATTGGAGTTCTGCAAACCGGTGGCCGGGATGATTGGAGGCCGCCAGAGCTAGAAAGGGTGGTCAGAGTTAGGGTTAAAGTCTGGTTATTTTGGTAATTTAATTAAAGGTTAGAATGGTAATAAAAAAATGGTATAATTTAATTTTATGAAAATTTAAATTTTTTGTTTTTTGTATTTTTGTTTTTGTTTTTGTTTTTTTTTTCTAGTGAATGTTTTTAATATTTTAAGCAATTTTTTTACTTTTTAGGTGTAGTCATCCGTCAACACTTTGTTAAATAGTGGGATAATTTTAAAACCCCACGCATCATTGATCAAGTCAAGCGTTAATTCCCAGTCAATATTCGTGCTCTAACTCCTGCCATGGTTAAAGCTCAGCAGAACCTAACTGTTTCAGTTAGACTTGAAAGCTCAACAACCAGCTCTTCCAAGCCCAAATCATCCAAATCCAAGTCAACTCAGTCCAAGTCCAAGGCTAAGCCCACGTTATCCAGTGATGAATTGATCCAGATGGCCAAGTTATTGATAGCCCAAGCTAAGTCACAAATTGAAGATGAAACCTTTCAAGAATCAGATTCCTCCAAGGCCTCCACCAATAATGATCTTTATGGGCCCCAGTTCCAGGATGCTCAAGACCCATATGCTTAAACAGTCATTGGATTCTATATATATACAAATCAACTTCAATCACTACTCTGTTTTTTAGAAAAGATGATGTTTTGTATCTATATCGATTCCCCATTAGTCACATGCCTCCACTGAAAGTAATGAATAGTAAAAGTCAAATTTACCGTTCACTATTCATCAATCAGACAAATCAACATAGTCAAAAGCAGCAATCAGCTTTAGTCACTCACCAAAAGCAACAGACAGCACCCATGTGCCTCATCATGCTCCTTTTCAATCAAGATTTCTTCACAAAGCTCACAGTCATCTTCATTGCCTATAAAGAAGTCATTCTAGTCATTTGCAAACTAGAGTTAGAACCGAGAGCAAACCAATATTACTCTCCTATACCTACTCTGATAGTCAATTGTAAATTTATTTTCAAATTATGTATTTTGAAGCTACTCTTTCAAGTTGCTTCCAGTAAACAATTCTAAGTTTTATCTTTGTTGTAAACAATTGTAAGTTTTATCTTTGTTGTAAGTTTTAAGTTTATTTTATTTAATTTGTTTGATTTTGTTTATCTTTGTTTGATTTCGTTTATTTTGTTTATCTTTGCTTCCGCCTCTTTTAACCTGTCATTTTTAGTAAATTTGATCTTAAAAGTGGATTTTGACAAATCCAGATTCATCCTAATAATAAGTATAAAACAGCATTCACTACACCCTTTGGTCATTATGAATGGAATGTCATGCCTTTTGTACCTATAACCTAGATATACCTAAAAAGTAAAATATTTGTAAAAAATATTTTTTAAAAATTAATAAATACATAAGAATATGAAAATATACTGAATTTTTATTTTTATTTTTTTATTTTTGATATTATTATTATTTTTTTAATTCACAAATATTATACTTTTAATTGTATTTGTATTAAGTGTATCTAAAAAATAAAAAATAAAAAAATTGCTTAAAATATTAAAAAAATTCACTAAAACAAAAAAATATGAAAAACAAAAAAATAATTTTCCAAATATTAAATTCAGGATAATGGAAACAAACAAGGTGATTGGCATGCAATAAATATTTTATTTTCAATTTATATTATTTTTGTGCTTCAAGTATCAATTATTTGAGCAAAACTCTTGATATTTGGATTATTAATTTTTGTTGAGAAATTGAAGTCAAAACATTTAATTTTTATTCTGAAAACTTATATAAAAAGCACACAAATGATAAGAACCATAACAAAGTGTGGTGTGCAAACAAATATTCTCAATTATATTTGGATAATTATCAAGTGAGGTAATTGTAATTTGCCCACACAATTTTATTTTCTTTCTTGTGAGATTATTTTCTTTGACTTGGTTTGTGTCATTGGAGTTAAATATCAGATTGCAAAGAAGCAGAGGGTCGGGAAGTGATCACTGTCAACTGTCTTGGTTAATAAGGTAGATCCAATTTCTATATTCCTCAGAATTATTTGGACTATTTGCAATGTTTTTCTAGCCTCATGGTCAAATGAGTTGGAAAGTCTGAATACAAACTAATAATTCAATAGCAGTGCTACATGCACTAATTAATATATTAATTAATATACTAACATATGTTATGATAGTGCTCCATGCGCTAAAAATATTTACTTCCTTTTTTGCTATCAATTGTTTAGTCGCCAAAAATATTATTTTATTTTTATTTTATTTAATTATTTTATCCACAACTTGTACGTATTCCATGCAACCTGTATCATGTATATAAATAAAACAATACATATATTATCAACTTGTACTTATTCCATGCAACCTGTAATATGTATTTTATTTTATTTTTTTTTGGTGAATTAGTCATAAAATAAAATGATAAAATATACAAACTTACAAAGGGCATATCCCACGCCTGACATCACCAACAAATAACACCTAAACAAACAAAACCCAAACACTGAACAAAACTAAAACCAAGAAAACTAACAAAATACAAACAATAGAATATCAATATCCAGCCCACATAGGAACAAAATCAAATAAAATAAATGAAGTACAATTGCAGAAGTAGATGATGGACCAAAACCAAACTAGGACCCTATCATCAGCTGCAACCACAACCATATCAGCAACTGCAGCCCAGCTCAAGCCAGAACAGAGCCAGGAAAAGCAGAAGCTGCAGCCACCGGGAAATGCACATCAGTAGCCAGCTCCAGCCACAACCTCACAGCAACATTGCAACAACATCAAACCAACAAGCAACAACAGCAGCAGCAGCCCAACTTCAACCAGCAATGCCAGCTGCCACGCTACACCAGCATCTCCCAGCAGCATCCAACCATAGAAATAAAGAAACAGGCCTCTTGGACTAGGTTGCAGATCAAATTTAACAAAAGGAGTATATATCCCAATGGAGCCAACATCAGCCAATTGATATGCAAACACAAACATCACAGCAGGTGCTTGAAAAGAGTGTACTTCTGATAGGTAGGTGTTCAGGGACTCCATGCCCATCCTGGTCACATATCTTTAATTCTGAAGTCCAAATAATTATACAAGCATGTAACATAAAGGATAGGTTCAAATATTTTCTTAAGAAATGCTCAAAATGAATGAGGATGCAGTACCAATGTTAGGAAATGTTGCTCATCCACAATCTCTGGCAATGAGGATTTACGAACTGGACCAGTTAAACTAATGCAGTAGTTGTCCCAATCGAATTTGCTAAAATAGTCCAAAAATCTATATAGAACCTAAAATTCAGCAATACAGTCGTTAAGACAATTTCATGTCAAATATACACCAATTACAATTTACACGAGAACTCACTGCTAAAGGGCCATTCAACGTTGAATGGAAGAAATAGAAGATGTATAGAACCAAAGCCTCCATAGCATATGTAGAAATCAAGCCATGATGAGCATTGAGTATACGACTTTCATAATAGCACCATGCTTTAATCAATATGATACTGCGTTTAAAGAGATGATCTTTGCCAATGAGACCATTGACCTATAAAAGAAGAAGTAACATAAATGGCACATCCAAAGCCAATTGAATCCACTATCATATTCAAGATAGCAAAGAGAGAAAATAAACATGTTCAGTCGTCATTTACCAGGATTTTTTAACTCCTTACAAAGAATCTAACATACTCATTAGAACAACAATAACAACAGGAATACAAATCTATGTATTCCCTAAAATGAGTATGGGAATGCAAACAATAAGTTCATTATAACAATTTTATTCCAGTTTCAAATGCAAGACTAGTTTTCTTGTTAACTAATAGAATAGGGATTCTAACAGTGCCCTTAAGGTGCAACTCTCTCAAATACTACACCCGATTTTCATTTTAACACACACAGAGAGGTGTCCTTCAATATTAATTGAATCAGATTACACTTGGCTGACATTTTTCTTGAAAAAACAACAAAAAACTACAATGCTATGAGCATAAAAATGTAAGTATTGAACATATTAAAGACCTTGGATAATGGATGGTAACTAAAACACAGTGGTAGATAACTATAAATGTAAGAAATAAGAATATTCCAAACTGTACAGTCCGAGCAATCATTGACAATCTAAATCCCCGAAGGATAGTAACCTGGGTCATCATTCAAGAAGTTGTATGTCCATAATTTTAACATAGTGGTGGAGGAGACTATAAATAAATCAATGATTACATAAAAGACTAACACTACCAATTCTATCAATATCAGGCTTATTGAAGCAACTTACACAAAATGTATTCATGTAAAATCATTGAACTAGTGAGTGAGTTGGTCACCTTTTTCCTTTCATTATTTGATAATAAGTAAGTGGTGTTACTTTAGATTTGAAAATTGAAGATGGTAATGTACTCGCTCAAGAAAGCAAAGTGTACAGAGCCCTCCTAATTGATTGAAGGAGATATCCACCACAATATTCTGAACAATGCATTTAACAAGCTTAACCTGCCACCAGAGAATCCAATATCTAAAAATATGAGTATGCATTACTAATAAGAAAACATATGTATAAAGTATGCACTACCAAAGGGTGGCTTGGCCCATATATAAGTATGCATACCAAACCACAAACCTTTTAAAAGATGAGTAAAAGTAGAGAAAAATAATGATAACAATAAGCACCTCAATTGTTTAGGGAGGATGAGTTGTGCACAAGACTACATTGGAAATATCTGAACTCAATAATCAAAACCCCAAAATCCCAACTTAAAAAGGTATATTACCTTAAATGAGAATACCACAACTTTGTGAACCCAGAAGAGAATGACACGGGACAGCATGGTATATTGGTGCACAATTATGTGCCAGTTCAAGCATAAGCATGGCATTTATGAACACCCAAAACCTTTTGGGAAAAAAAAACTCTAGATCAAGAGGTTTTAAGATAAGTACAAGTAATGTTGAATACATGGGACCATTTGTTCCCAAGACGAGACAATACAGTATTGTTAAACCATGAGGCAATTGGTATCAAGAAAAGGAATCCTAAGAGTAAATTTGCCCAGTCCTACATTTGTTTGGTTCAGGAATAGAATAAAGGAGTATTAAAGAGTGATTTTGTGTGTGTGTGTTTGGGTGGGGGGTGTTTGTTTTGAGGCTAAATTCCTAGTATGGTATGCATCTTATGCTTTCCGAGTTGTTAAACCCCATCTCTTTTGTTGTTAAAAAAATTAAATTAAATTAAATTTAAATACCCAATCAAAAGAATTTACAATTCTAGCATTCAATCAATTTAAATTCCCAAGCAAAAGTTCCAATTATTCAATGTAGACCAATTCATATCAATAATCAAAAGAAAATAAAATGCCCAAGACATTTTTTTTTTTAATTCCCAATAAAAAGAATTCAATTCAAATTCCCAAACAAAAGTTCCAATTATTCAATCCAAACCAATTTCTATCAATAATCAAAAGAAAATCAAATACCCAATAAATTTTAGTAATTTTTTTTTTCAGAATCAATTGATAAATTCCACGACAAGAAAGGATTGGAAATCAGACCTTCTCGTTCAAGGAATTACACTTGGACTGTACAAAGCCATCGACATCGAAATTAACGGACTTGAATACGTTAAGATTTTCCTCGAGCTTATTGCCCGAGTCCTTAGGGTTGTTGCTCTTCGCTGCAGTGTTATTACCCTTGACCAAGATGACTTCGCTGAAGCCATTAAAACTGTATACGATTTCTTAGCTCAGATCAGATCAGATCAACAACAAATCAAGCGAAATTTAGGGCTTTGATTTGGGAACAAACAAGAAATCGAAAGAAAATGATTGGTTTAGATCCAAGGGAGAGAATGGATTGCGAGATTGAAGAAGGAAGAAGAGATAATGATCGAAGCCATGGCGGGACTCGAAGAAATGGGGACACGCGAGCGATCTCTTCGCAAGTCTCTAAGCGTGTTGAATTGGCGGAACAGAAAAAGAACGAGAAAAAATGGACAGTAATAAATCAAAATATTAGTTGCTACAAAAATCAACAAAGCAAAAAAGGAGAAGAAATGTGGTCGGTGGTGTCTTCGAGAGAGGATGACGGCAAGATGAGAGGTGGTCAGCTGCGTCGCGATGGCAGTGGTGGCCAGAGGAGAGAATTGAAAGAGAAGGGCAAGAGGGGAGACAGAGGGAGTTTGTTGTAATTTTAGGCTTTTTAATTTTTTTAACATTTGGAAAGATGATTTTTTAATTTTTTTTGGTGATTTTTTTGTGAATTGACTTTTTATGATTTTCCAAATTGATAGCGTATGAGAGAAAAAAGTTTTGAGGAGAGAGAGAGAGAGAGAGCAGTGAGTGTATTGTGTGTGATCCATTAATCGGCGACTAAATATTTTTTTGGTTGCCAATTCATTTTAAAAATCCCTCTAATATTTGAAATATCTTTTTTTAAATATTTTAGTTCTTTGGTTTTTAGTTGCTAAAAATAAATTTTTGATAATCAAAATTTTAATCATTAAAAATAAAAAATAAATTTTTATTTTTCATTTTAGCCACTGAATAATTTTAATAGTCAAAACTAATTATACAACGACTAAAATATTTTTTAGTCACTAAAAATAAATAAAAAGTAAATTTTTATTTTTCATTCAGTGACCATATAATTTTAATAGCCAAACTAACTATACAATGATTAAAATATTTTTTAGTCATTGAAAATAATTATTTGGCAACCAAATTTTTGGTTGATAAAGATAAAAAGTAAATTTTTGTTTTTATTTGAAGACTAAATAATTTTACGGCACTGCTACGTAGCTCGAATATCACGGCTCGAATGGCTCAAAAATAATCTCTTACCGGTAAGAGATTATTTTCATAGGCAAAAAAATAATCTCTTACCGGTAAGAGATTATTTTCGAGCCATTCGTGCCACACTTTTTCGAGCTACGAGGAATTTTCCATAATTTTAATAGCCAAAACTAATTAGACAACAACTAAAATACTTTTTCAGTCGCCAATTGTGGCATTTTTAGCGACTAAATTTTTTCAGTCACTAATAATCAATATATCCCGACGAAAAAAATTTGTAGCTAAATATTGTACTTTTGCCGACTAATATAATTTTTGGTAGTCAATTCCACAACTTTTGACGATTAAATTTTTTTTAGTCGCCAAATTTAGTCGCCAAAAGTGTAATTTGTTGTAGTGATTATACAAACTATAAAGATCCAAAACTTCTGAAATTATATCATATCATCTATTAGTATATTAATTAATATACTAATTAGTGCGTATAATTTTATTCCTAATTAAATTCATTTCCACACATATGTTTTGACTAGTTGTATTGTTAGAGTATGGAAATATTTCTAACATCCTACCAATAATAATGTAGTACATACATTTCATTGTTGGATTATTTTTTATGAGATTAGATATGATAGAATTATTGATAGGATTGTGAGTGATATGTAATGTTATTTAGATCCGATGAATAATTGAATATATGATAGGATTCTAAAGGATGAGTTATATTAAGAAATTAATAAATGGATAAATAATTAGATGTAGAGAGGGAGATATTATATTTGAGTAGGATGAGATAAAAAGAAGTTAATATCCCTAATGTCACAATACCTATGATATTACAAAGTAAAACAAACGTTGGATTAAAGTAAGGCTAAGTTTGGGAAGACTAAATAAGTGCATTTTTTGATTTTTATTGTATTATGTGTAGAAAAAGTAGAGAGGAGATGTTGATTGATGTAACCCAAAAAAGATAAAAAGATGAAATAAGTACACTTATTTTGGTATGCCAAACTTGGCCTAAGTGTGAGATTCGCATGTTTCCGCACTTCCAATCATCCTCCTTTTCTTGCAATCAAACGCAATATTAAAATAGGTATGAGCATTGTTATCAGAATCTCGGCCGATTCGGATCACATTAGGGTTTTTAATTCAGTAAAAAAGTAATTATGATCCTACTCATAAAAAAATTTATTATTATTTATTTCTTATATATGTATGTATGTTGTATATTTATACAGGAAATTTGACTATAAACCTTTTCTCTAAACATCTCCTCTAATTTATATGGACATAAAAGATGCATTATATTAAATTTATTGTTTTTCTTTAATAATTTTAAAATTACTTATAATACGTTATCATTATGGATGATTTTTTACTTTATTTTACATTGAAAGTAAAATCTTACGATTCTTAATTCAATTTTACGATCAAATCTACAAGTCTCTCTATACAATCTTATCTAAGATCCCAATTTTAACCATAAAAAATGTGAGAATCACATGTTCTCCTCCTCCCATAGAAACGTGCACATATTGTTTACCCAATACCGTGGTATTATTTATCATTTTGTGGAATAATTCCACTTGTATTGATCAATGTCAGAGGTGGTCTTCATTTTTTTGGGACCCAAGGCGATCCCAATTCTTATACATAATTTAAAAATATACATATAAAATATTAATAATAATTTTCAATTAATATATATATATATATATTTTGTACCTAATACCTACCTACTCAAATTTTAAATAAATAAAAAAATTACAATTTTTTTTCTTGTGAAAATCACTTAAAATATTAAGTGAGAAATCTAATTTCAAATTATTGTATTAGTAAGTAAATCATTTATAATTTATTTTTCACAATAATTACAATTATATATTTCCTGAGCAATTTTATATGATTTTTGTAGCTGACATAAATCATAGTTATTGATATTGACGTAAATCATAATTATAATGATCGAGATAAATTTTGAATATTTTCGAGCGTTAACATTATTAATTTATTCACATTTTTTCCTGACGTAGTAGATTGAATGGAAAATTTTGATCAATTTCAAATTTTAAAAAAAAAATATTCCTCCAAAAGTAATTGCAGTTGGTATAGTCAAACAATATACTATAAATAATTCATACATCTGACAAACAATTTCAACTGTTTAAAAAAAAAATATTTTTGCAAAAGCAATTGCCATTGGTATAGTCAAACAATATACTATAAATAATTCATACATTTGGCAAATAACCATCCATCCATTACTTGTAAATAATTCACCAATTAATTTGTTTTTTTTTTTCCCCTTGAAATTTTGTAAACCTTTATTTTTAAACTGCTAATACTATAATGTAGGTTTGGTTCACTAAAATGAAATTGAATCGAATGGTATGGTCATTCCTTAAGGTTCATTTGGGATGTGGGTTGACTTTTTGACTTTTTGACTTTTTTATCCTGGGGCTAAAAAGCTTCGTTTGGGATGAGTTTTTTTTATTTTTTTGACTTTTGTAAGAGAAAAATATAATAATTATGGTTTGAATTGACATTTTGTCTTATTGACTTTTTTGTCTATTTTGGCCTTGTTTGGGAAGACTAAATAAGTGCACTTTTTGTCTTTTTTGACTAAAAAAGTGAGGTTGAAAATATGGATGTTTGGGTTAACTTTTTGACTTTTTATGGAAAAATGTGTAATAAAAAATTGTAAAAATTGGTTTTTAGAGGAAATTTGAATTGGGAGTTGTGCAGCGTAATTGTTGACTTTTGGTGAATAGTGTTAACTTTTTAACTTTTTGAGTAACTTTTTGGCTTTTTGGATTATTTGGGATATCCCAAACTTAGCCTTTGTCTTTTTGTGGTTATTTTAGAGAAAAAGCCCCAAACTTAGATCTGATGTTGATTAATATCTTCTAAGAAACTCCAATATTTAATTATACAGTGTTGAAAAAAATTGGAAATAATGGAACTGTTGAAATGGGAAAACACATAACAAAGTAACATCTCAACTGCTTTATCAAATTTCTCTGGCAGTGATGTGGCATAGTCTTATTCTCTTGTTGATTTCCAAGTTTTGAATATTATCTTCCTCATTGACCCATATATACTAATTTTTCTTATAGAAATAAGTATACAACTTCTATTTGCTTTGTTTGCCATTTCCAAAAGAGTGAAGAGGACATGCTAAATTAGATCATGGGAATCATTCTTTTTGCTATTTCATATTACTTGTCTGCTTTTGTTTTAGCAGATGACATGCTAAATCAATACCAGCAAATCAATGACAGTGGGGCATTAGTATCTGCTAGGGGAGGTTTCAAGTTAGGCTTCTTTAATACAAGCAATTCCAGGAGCCGATAATTCATTAATTCATTAGGCTACGTAAATTAGCCCAAACACATAAATTGAACAGATTTTTTTTTTATTTTTTTTATTTTTAAATATAATTTTCACTGGATGGTGTTTGTAGTGTCTAGATCAGATTCCAAGGAGAAGAAGAAGAGGCTCGTTTTGGTGTTTATACCCATCTCAGTAGCTTTGTTGTTGTTCCTCCTTGCTTCTTGTATAATATGGAAGAGGATAAAACAAACAAGAGGTAAATCTAAGGTTCCTTAATTTGGTTGAAAGTTAACTTTATGCAGAATATAAAAAATAAATAAAAAAAAGAATGGAAAGCAACCACAAATGAAAGCATGATTTATAACTAAATTATATGCAATAAAACTGCCTGCGGTGTGAATACTGAAAATGTTACATAATAAGGAGTTAATATCTGACTTGTTCTTAATGAATCTTGTATTATTACATGATCTTATAAAAATACATACATAAGTCCACATATTGCACACCAAAAAAGCCCAGCCTTTTTTGGTGGAGACTTTAAGGCTCATTTGGGTGTAACACCTAATTGTATAATTTTTCATTCTTAATTGTTTAAACAACAGAAATTTAAAGAAAATTCCCTACTTTCAACGAACTTTGGCAAATTTTTTCTGAACTCGAAATGTGGCAAACCATGAGTCTACCAACAAGTTAATTGGAATGACCTGTTTGTTTCGTTAGAGTTTCTTATTCAGAGTTTATTCTTTTGTTGACTTAATGTTTGCTCGCATTGGCGTCTGTCAAAGACAACATATAAATAATGACTTGCAATAGCTTAATCCTAATAGTTCATTGGTTCTTTATGATAAGATAGTTCGACAATATTGTTGGGTCTATTTCCTTGCATCTTAAGTTTTGGGATAGTTTTGTTTTGTTTTTTTTTCTTTTAAATCAGCAAAAGAAAGAGCCTTTATTGATGAAATCAAAACATGCAATGCATATGAAAATACATCAACAAAGGGGAAGGCAAGAGCAAAAAGCATAAAAGTGTATCTCCCAAATCCCAACTCGGTTGGTACTATGAAGAACACCCCATCATCTGCTAGCTGAAGCCAAAACGTTGGTGAGAGACCAACAGAAAAGGAAGGGTGGATAGATCAGAAAAACCAAGCAGACTACGAGGATAGAAGCAACAGCAACCCAGAATAGAAACAGCAGTAACCAAACTGAGCTAGCAGATCAACAGCCAAACTAAGTCCTGTTGTATGTTTGACACAATCACATCTATGGAGTAGAAGCAACCTATGTCCTGTGCTTTCATCCATAAGGCCACCGTAACTTTGATAAGCTCAGATAGCTCCTCAATCCTTGGTTGTGTGCCATTGAAAACACAATAATTTCTGAACTTCCACAAGGACCAAATTACTGATATAAGAACAGCTCTTCAAACTTGCCTTTCTTTCTTTCTGAACCTCCACCGCAACCACCACTGTATCAGACTTTCCAATGACCCTGGTATGACCCACTTAATACCACACCAATCCATAATATGTGACCAAACTTGCCACACAAACTGGCAGTACATGATTCAATGTTTCCACTTCAGCTTTGCATAGTACACAGGATAGCTCCACATTACCGCTCAACATCCCTATTCTACTTAGGAATGAAGATGAGATCTGTTTACAACTGAAGTTTTGGAATAATTGGTGATCTGACTTGGTATTAGTGCTCTAGTTCTGGGAAGGCTTTGAGTTTGTTGTTTATTTGACCCTAGATGTGCAAGACAAGGTTTGTTTGAACTTGGTTAGTTGTCTGTTTCCCCAAAGATAGCAAGACAGAGTCAGGGCTGCACTTAAGAAATGGTATTAAAATGGGCTGGACATACATTGTTGATAAATGGTGTTACAATAGCTATATATATATATATATTGTGCACCAATTTTCTAATAGCTTAAGCTTTTGTGACAATTGATAATCTAGCACTTTACTTTGAATAGAAAAATAACAAGGTCTTGTGCATATTCCTTTACTAACTTCTTTATATAGATTGATATGCGAGGAGCAATTAAAAAGTGAATGTTTTTGTAATGTCCCTTTTTTTCCACTCCAGATTTAGTGTAATAAAGATTTACCATGTCTTCTGTTTTTCTTCTATACTTTAAATACCATATTCCTCTATAAAACTTATGCATCAAGGTATTGTTGAATTCAATGCCATTGTGGACACAAATATAACCATGTTTCAAGTTGGTTTCCTGATCTTCTCATCTGTTGTGATCGACAGGTTCACGGCCAAACATTCCATTCAAAGATGATGAAAACATAGACTTGCCCATTTTCAATATAGTCACAATTGCAAATGCTACAAACAATTTTAAAATTTCTAATAAGATTGGAGAAGGTGGGTTCGGACCAGTTTACAAGGTAATTTGAATTGCACTTACTAAAGTCATATAATTTTCTGTGTTGCGTGTTTGTGAGTGTGCGTCAAAAGAGTGTAAATTCAAATCTGTGTCATAATGGTTAAAAAAAGTCTTGTTTTTCTTGTTTGTTTCATTGCTCTTCTATGTAGTGTCGATTTGCCTTAGGTGGCGCCATATATGTCTAGGTGGCTTTCACCTTAGACGTTGTGTTTGGCGAATGCCCGTGTATGATGTTTTTATCTTCAATCTTTATTTACTTTTGTACTTCCCAAAAACAAAACACAAAAAAAAAAAGCTTGTGTATTTCCATAGGGTCAGCTATCAACTGGACAAGTGATAGCAGTAAAGAGGCTCTCGGAGAATTCTAAACAAGGGGTCGGTGAATTTAAAAATGAGGTTATCTTGATTGCCAAGCTTCAGCACCGAAATCTTGTTAGGCTTTTGGGATGTTGCATTCAAGGAGAAGAGAGGATGTTGATCTATGAGTATTTTCCCAACAGCAGCTTGAGCTCCTTTATTTTTGGTTTGATCTTTCGACCTTTCTTCTAACTTCTTCAATTGAATGTCAAAAACAAACTACACACTACTCGAAGTTGTATATCATTATGTCAATTATTGAGCCCAAAACTAATATTCTATACAAATGCCTCTCTTGATCTATGTGCTAGATACTACAAACAATAACTCTCTTGAATGGAGGAAACACTTTGATATTATTGTGGGGATTGCTCGAGGGCTTCTCTACCTTCATCGAGATTCAAGATTGAGAATTATTCACAGGGATCTCAAAGCTAGCAATGTGCTACTAGACAAGGAGATGAATCCCAAAATTTCAGACTTTGGCATTGCTAGAGCTTTTGGAAGAGATCAAATATCCGAGAAAACAAGAAGGGTGATTGGAACTTAGTAAGTACCGAAAAGATTTCTTGCATATACATACCCAACTTCAAGTTTCACTAACTTATTTCTTGATTTATTAATTTGATTATGGCGTGCAGTGGTTATATGTCCCCAGAATATATATTACGTGGGCTCTTTTCAATGAAATCAAATGCCTTTAGTTTTGGAGTACTTGTTTTAGAAATAATGAGTGGACAAAGGAACAGAAAGTTCCGACATCCTAACCATACTCACAACTTTCTTGGACACGTAAGTTTTTACTTGAGTTTGATCTCTTCATTTTTGGAATTTTCTTCCATATTGATCTCTAATATAAATGTGCTGCCTTAGGCATGGAAACTATGGATTGAAGGGAATGCCATCAAGCTAGTTGATGAGAAGTTGGAAACTTCAACAATTCTGATGTCAGAAGTAATAAAATGTATACAAATTGGTCTGTTGTGTGTGCAACAACGCCCTGAAGACAGGCCAACAATGTCATATGTGGTGTCGATATTGGATAAGGAGGGTGCAATGCTGTCCCGTCCTAAACAACCCGGATTCTATACAGAGGGGAGCAATGATGAGACAGAACTTGCATCGACTACAGAAATAAAATGTTCCACAAATAAGACGACTCTAACAATTCTACTGGGTCGATAAGAAATTCCAATTGAAGCACTAATGCTCGTGGTTATTATTATTATTTTTTTCAGTAAGAGACTTAATATCATATTTGATAACAGCCTTATTAATTATGGATGACAGATGATATATAAGTTTGCTTGTTTGATAGCAAACGAGATAGAATGAATGATCAATTTTTATTGGCCAAAGATTCTCTAATGCTCAAGTCAGTAAACTGGTGTGATTTATGGAATCAAGGTGAGAGTTGTTGCGTACTTCCTTTGGAGTTAGGTAGGATGGATTTTGGATTGTGATCCCTTATTTCTTGTTGGGATGTTATTGTCAATTAATTTTATCTGGTTTTGAGGGTATCTCTGTAAATAACTTGTCATAATGTGTAATATTTTCTTAGAAAAATCTTAAATCAAGTCTTCAATGTGTATAATACATTTCTATTGTGTTTATCAAACTTGAACTAAAAACATTCACACATAATTTTTTGAACTTTAAAATTTCTTTTTGCTATTGCTTGAGATAACAGGTTTCATCATAGGTCCAATCATTGGTTTTCTTTTCAAAGACACATTAAGGTAGTTAAAAGAATTTAATGATATTTTAGTACAGTTATTCTGTATCGCAATGACACAGCCACTTGCTACTACACAGCTTGGCAGAAGAGGTAGAACTCATGATTTTTTGTTGGGCGATAAGCGACGGTAAAAGGCATAATGATTTGTGATTAGTTTTATAATGTGTCATATAGTGTCCCAGACATACTAAACAATTTTTAATATTTTATAGACCTCCACTCACAATTACAAAAAATATAAGGATTGATATAAAAAAAAATAATAATAATTATTTCAAATTTTGCTAAAAACTTTATTATAGTACACTAACAATCATACGTTAATCAATATTAGATAAATAGCAAATAATAATAGTAATGTCATCAAATTTTAAATAAAAATATAAATTTATCCTTACCAAAACATTTCTTAAAATTTATTTAAAATATGAATTATCTTATGTAATTTTGGAAATTATATTCCACCCTTTCAAGTTTATAATTGTCACGACCCCATTCCACCTCTAGTAGAATGGTGCCGTGATGGCCAGTAATCCAAGATTACCGAAGGCCAACATGCATAAGTTCACACACAATCAGAGTATACATATGGGGCCTACATGTACGGAAGCAATAAATTTAAATCTAAATAATCCACAAGAGCTGTGCGTAGATCAAATGAAATGACATATATCATAGCATGGTTTTACAACTTGAATACAATTAAAATAGAGTACATTTTACATCTTGATCAAAAGGCTTCTCAAGCCGACATATACAAAAGAAATGAAAGACAAAGCCGAGAAGCATAATCTTCAAGATGTTGCAAAACATGAATCCAAAAACACATCGGCAAACACATCTAGGCGTCTTCGCCTTCTTGCTCGTCACCTACATATATATAGAGAGGGTGAGCTTGGATACTCAGTGAATGATATTAGTAATAAAGGTTTGCATGAATGATATTCAAGATCTCTTCCAGAACAATACATAGCATCAATATAATGCAAAGGATGACATTCCGGACAACCCATGCGGAAAACCGTCAGTGGCAAAACAAGGGTGCAGTTGCATTATAGTCCCCGGCACTAAGGACTTCCTCCAAGTATGTCATCAAACAAATATGGTATTTAATACAAACTAGGAATAATCATTCATGATCAAATACTTTTCCAAAACAAGCAAAACAAAGCTTTCAACAAAACTTTATAACATAACTTTATTAAAAATACCACTCACATAGTTCTTCAAACGTCGGGGTCAAGCGAGAGTCCAAGTCCTACAACACATGGCAAGGTCTATTGAATGCACTTTCAAACAAGCTTTACATGAATACAATGATCTCGGCATTCTTTCGAAGCCAAGGCAAACCAAAACAAACACTGTTTCTCATCTCGGGAAAACATGCTGGGCACCAACCAGGTCTTGGCCGAGGTCCCACACCTCCTTGCCGAGGTGTGGTCCCGAGGGCCGCATTCAAGGGAATGAGGTCGAGAAAATCTGGGTTTCCATTTCTTGAAGAACATGACGAACATGAAGAACATGAACATGAAGAAGATGAATGCAAGGATCATAACTTGCTATTACAAAATCTGAGATTTCATGCTATGAGTTCAAAAACATGAACCTGGGTACCCATACTTAAAGGTTTCAAGAAAATAAACACAAAACATGGGGCTTTGCTGTGAACTTTCGGATCAAAACATAGTTTTCTTTCAAGAATACAAGAACACCATTTTCTCCTTCTAAAACCAACTTTAAATCAATGCATGGCGTGCAAAACAGGTTCAATCATGCAATGCAGCTAGATGAACATAAAGAATCACAAGAGCAGATCAAGAATCTAACCTCAAGATGTGAATCCAACGGTTTGATCTCTAAGAATCAAGCTCGAAAGTCTACTCTCTCACCCTAAAACTTCTTATTCTCCCTAGAGCTTCTCTCTCTAAAAGGCAAAGATATGATACAAAATGATATGTTCTCATTGCTGGTTCCAGACTTAACCCTCAACTGGGACACGTGGCAGCGACTGGTTGAGTTTCCTCAAAAGGTGGCTGACAGACAAGACAAGAACATGACAATGAGTGTTCTACAAGTAAGGCGGTATGGGCTCTCTGGCAGGGCAATGACATCGGGTGTAATCATCGGCTCCAGCAAGCAGGGTCTCAGTGATCTCGGCTAGAAAGGTCAACACTTGGCCTAGCTGTGCCACACCTCGGCCTAGATGTGCCACACCTCGGTTTAGGTCATACCTGTCCAGGAACAAGATTACTAGGTACAAGGATAGCATCTCGGTCTAGATACTACACATCTCGGCCTTGGCGATGAACACCTCGGCCTAGATGATGACATCTCGGCCAATATGCTGGGGTGAAGGTGGAGGTCAACCAAAGTGGTTCCAAGATGAATTCTAGGTGCAAGGGGTGCAAAGGCGTAACCTAGACTTAAGATGACCTCGGCTAGACTCACTAGGAAAGAGACAAGACTAACAAGCAATTTCACATAAGTACAAAGCAAGACAAGAATTTTACTCAAGGTTAAACAAGTCAAATTTCACTAATGCAAGCTTAGCAAAACAAGTTCATGCAGATGCTCATGCACAAGGCTGAGGCGGGGATGAGGGTCACTACAATAATTGCATAACAAATTCATTTTATTAATAAAGTATCAAATCCATTAACAGTTTTTAATAATATCATAAACATATTTCAATTAGTAATTCATATAATTTTATTATTGTATAGAAGTGTAGTTAGAAATTTTATTTTTTATGTTAATTGTATTAAATAAACAATTCAAACAATGGAGTATTTGTAATTTTTCAAATCACAGAAAACAATTTGTATTTTAAATAAACGCCAGGAGGTGAATTTGTAATTTACTGTCACACCCCAAAATTTGGACAATTAAATATTAAATTAGGACTAAACTCTTATCAATATTCCATCATCAAAATCCTAGGGGTGAAATAAAATCTAAATGTTCTCGTCTCCATAAGGTTTAAGTAAATTCTCATACTCAAAAGATTACAAGGGATTAACAAAACGCCAACTAGATTAGTATAAATAACTTTATTTTATATATATAAATAATTTGATTAATTATATATAATTAAATAACACATTAATTTAATTAAATACCACATTAAATTCTCATGTATCCACGCAATTAATAAAGCCAAAAATAAAATAAAGTAATAATAATAATAAAAAATAATGACTTAAGAAAAATTAGGATCGCTACATTTACCGATTTTAATACTTTTAAATAATAAAAAAAAAGGTTTATTACACACCTCGAAACTATTGCCAAATGTCTACTTAATTCATGAACTACCGATTGAGTATACTAAATTTCTAAAGTATATAAATCAAAATTGATTTAGTTCCTAAACTATCAATTAAATCTATTAAGTCTCTAAAATATTTAATTCAAACATATTTAATCATTGAAAGTATTACAAAAATAAAATATAAGCCCATAAGTATTATAAATTAATAAAAGATCATATCTAATTAAAATTTTATTTCAAAAAAATCATAAATTTTTATTTTGTTTTTGAAAAATAGGCGTCAATTCTTATGGTGAATTTCCTTTATAAGGATAATACACTACAAGAAAATACACTTTTGGCGACTAAAAAATTAGTCGCCAAAAGTATTAAATTTCGTCGCCGAAACACATTGCCGACTAAATAATTTGGTCGCTGGCATTGTCGGGGATACATAGTCGCCGAAGGAATGCGACTAAAATACATTTAGTCGCCATAAGTAGCACAAAATACCGACTAACCTTTTAGTAGGCAAAAATAATAGGCATTAGCGACTAAAAGAGCCTTAGTCGCTGATAAGGGACATTAGCGACTAAAATGTTAGTCGCCCAAACGGTTGATTAATTCCTTTAACTCACATATTTAGCTACTAAAAGTTTTTGTCGCCAAAAGGTGAAATATCTTCAGCGACGACATTTTTAGTCGCCAATAGTGAAACTTTCACCTACTACATGGTTAGTCGCCCATAGTTACTTAGTATATTTTGGCGATTAAAAACCTTAGTCGCTAAAAACATGTTGGATTTTAGCTACTAAACACTTTAGTCGGCCATAATTATTTTATTATGTTTTCGAGTTGTTTGCCTACTAAATATTTAGTCGCCAAAAGATTTTTGATTTTTAGCTACTACACATTTAGTCGCCATAACTATTTTCAAGTTGTTTTGGCTACTAAATTATTAGTCGCCAAAAGTCGTTTGCGTTTAGCTACTAAACATTTAGTCGCCATAACTATTTTTGATTCATTTTGGCTACTAAATATTTAGTCGCCAAAAGGTTTATTTCTTTTTAGCTACCAATTGATTTGTCACCAAAAAACGTCATTTATTTCATTTTGTTTGTTTCATTTTATATTATTATTTTATATATTATATCCACCGCAACCTGTACGTATACAACCTATATATATTATCACCTATTCCGTAATACATGTTTCACTTAGAACCATGAAACAAAAATGAACACCTGCTATATATACTCCAACTACAAATAATAATAAAAACTTATGTACGAACCAACTATATATATTTCAATTACAAATAATAACGTCATACATTCCAAATACGTTACCAAAACAATATCC
Source organism: Camellia japonica (assembly GCA_030407325.1). Classification (NCBI taxonomy): domain Eukaryota; kingdom Viridiplantae; phylum Streptophyta; class Magnoliopsida; order Ericales; family Theaceae; genus Camellia; species Camellia japonica. Next base: position 29,637,055 of record JAPPVO010000014.1, read on the forward strand.
TCTATACACAACATTTTTACTATATACTATGCATTGTAATGACCATTTGACAAGGTACAAATTACTATGGTAATATGTACCATGACAAAAGGTAATCTATATTAATTAATACTAGAGCCATTAATACAAGCTCCAAAAATACTATGTACCCCACTATAAATTATATGTACGATGCATCCAAATTCCACGGTTCATTGATGCTATTCCACCAGAGCAATTAATACAAGCTCCAAAAATAGTTTGTACCCCGCCTAAAATTATATGTTCGATGCATCCACAGTCCACACAAAAAGTATAGGACGACAAAAAACTTCCCAACTTTGCATAAATGTGAATTATCTTCCGGGCAAAAAAATAGAAGATCCACATGTCAATGTCAAAAGCCATCTACACAACAAAAATTACACCCATTAGTTCCATTGTAAACAAAAAGTTATAGCCATCTACAAAACACAAATTGCAAGCATGTCAATTGTAATTGCAATTGTATGTAAATATTGTTTGAATTTAGGAATTTCAATATAGTTTCTTTACACGTTAAGTTGTATTGAAAGTGCAAAGAAATTTCCAAGTCAACCCCAAGTCAAGTTTAGTCTAATGTATAAACATATATATATTTTATTCATAACTGTACATATATAGAGATGCTTATAGAACATATATATATATATATTTGTATAAGCTTTATGCGTTTTTCAATTTTTCTAGTTCTTGTTGATGCTTAGTACGGAGTCCTGCAGAATGAAACAATTCTATCCGGTGATATGGTATTCAATAAGATCTAAAAGTGTAAGATTTTGCAGAGTACACTTTAATTTTTCTCAATTTACTCTATTTTCCTTTTTGGTACTGGCGGTGGCAGACAAGAAAGAACTTTACGAATGGATTACCAGTGTAAGATCACATAACAACTTTGTCATCACAAAATACATAGACAAGTGAACAATTTTGCAAGCGAACCAAATCATGCTTGCAGGTGAATCAAAAAGAAAAGAAATAAAGGGACCATTTCCTCATTACTTGTCCATATTATTTGAATTGCCATAAGATAAAACACTAAATGTCAAGGTCAAACTAGTGGGAAAGAGCATATTAATTATTTCACGATTTATTGATTGACAAGCTACAGGTCAATATACTAAGGCTTATATTTTCTGTTTTTTAGGTAAGTATGAAAAATTTCATCTATTTTTAGCACTATGTGTGATGCACTGTTGACAACCAACTATCATAATCATTACAACTCTAAGCAAACATGGTGATTGCTTGTAAATCAGGTAGTTTTGAATTTTCATGAAAATAGAAAATTTTAATTACAAAATGAAAACATATTCAAGTGGTGCGTGAAACAGTTTAACCTCAATGAAGAGATAATTAGGATAAAAAACAAGAATTTGAACAGTGAGTCCTGAAGATATACACAGACAGCCCAACTGAGCAGTTGAATTCTTTTAAAACCTCCTTCCTTTTGCCAAGTTCCATCTAGTATCTATATTGCTATATTATTATATAAAGCGTACAACCAATTTGGTGTTATTTTCATTCATAAATTAACCCTATGTAACCGTTGGTTTCAAATTTTATAACTTCAGATTTTAACAACACACGTCAGGTGTGCACGCCTTGTTTGACTACAAGAAAACAAATTTTAGCAGTCACCTATTATTTACCCACTAAGACCGAAGAGATTTAGCCAGGCCAGTACAACCTCAAGGCAATGAAACGGCCACCTAAGGCTCCACTTTTTTAAAAGGCCTAAGTTACTTGTTTGGACAAAGATAAAGACTAATAAAAAAACAATGTCAGAAAACATTGTCCCCGAAGTCTTAAAAAGAATCTTCCTTGTGTTGCTTGTCCAAAGGCCCTCAACATTAAAAAAAAAAAACACCTTGCCCAAATGTACAACAAAAATCCAAAATTTCCTTATCCAAAACCTGGATAAAAAAGAAAAAAAAAAAAAACTCTTCCAGTCTAAAAGGAATGTCCCTAATTGTAAGGCCTTTTTTCGGCTAAGTTTATGACGTTTTCACGAAAACTCCCAACGTACACGTGCTAATTACGTCCCCTCTATCCCCACAGGTCATCTTTGACACGAGGAAGCTACCCGCCCCATCAATATAGTGGTTCGGGGGCTGCTCTCAATTTTCGGCCCTGAAAGGCCTTTTTTCGGCTAAGTTTATGACGTTTTCACGCCAACTCCCAACGTACACGTGCTAATTACATCTCGTCTGTCCCCACAAGTCTTATTGACACGAGGAAGCTACCCGTGCCATCCCGGCAATGGTTCGAGGGCTGCTCTCAATTTTCGGCACTCGAAGGCCTTTTTTCGGCTAAATTTATGACGTTTTTGACGCCAACTCCCAACGTACAAGTGCTAATTACGTCCCGTCTGTCTCCACAGGTCCTATTCGACACGGGGAAGCTACCCGTGCCATCCCCGCAGTGGTTGGGGGGCTGCTCTCAATTTTTGGCCCTCGAAGGCCTTTTTTCAGCTAAGTTCATGGCGCATTTCACGCCAACGCCCAATGTACACGTGCTAATTACGTCTCGTCTGTCCCCACAGGTCCTATTTGACATGACGAAGCTACCCGTGCCATCCCTACAGTGGTTCGGCGGCTGCTCTCAATTTTCAGCCCTCGAAGGCCTTTTTTCGGCTAAGTTCATGGCGCATTTCACGCCAACGCCCAACGTACACGTGCTAATTACGTCCCATCCGTCCCCACACGTCCTATTTCACACAAGGAAGCTACCCGTGCCATCCCCGCAATGGTTCGGGGGTTGCTTTCAATTTTCGGCCCTCGAAGGCCTTTTTTCGGCTATGTTTATCGTGTTTTTATATGAGCCAATCCACCACCTGGTTAGCATGTGGGAGAACACATTTAATTGATTTTAGCCTGAACACAGGCGCATCTGCAATTGTACAGGTGGATGCAAGTGTAGGCAACAAGGTGAGGATTCATGGATTTCTCTCCCTTTAATGAAATTTGGTTGTTTATTCTTATGGCTATATTGTAACCAATTTCCTTGATTTGATTCTGTAGTCTGAATATACTTCTTATGAGTCAATAAGCTCTTGGAACACAACCAAGAACCAAACTCAAATTGTATGATAAGCTGATTAGAATGCATGGCACACTTAGAAGGCAGCTTATGATTGGGAAAATGTGGAGGTTTTAAGGATCAAAACTTTGTTTGCATCAGCTCCTGTAACTAGGCCAAATCAGGTTGATAATCTGTGGTGGGCAGCCGCAAGCACAAGTGTTCATCCAACCAGGTTGCATCAGGTTGCATTAGCTCCTGTAACTAGGCCAAATCAGGTTGATAATCTGGAGCTTTGTTCATCAAGTTAGTGTTGGTTTTATTTGTATAGATTTATTATTAAGAAACTTAATATCACATATTCATTCTTCACAGTTAGAGTTTTGAAATCAAAGCTCCTTTGTACTAGTTATATTGTACTAAATCAAAATTCATTCTACTTTCTCTTGGTTTCTTCAATTACTCTTAAATCTGAAATGACATTCAATTGGACTTGGTTACCTTATGGAAATTACGTCACGGTCCTTTGTGTAATGTATCCAAACACCAGGTTCGCTGCTGCAATGTCTACTCACATTATGCCTCAAAACCTATTCGAAGAACATCACGAAAAAAATATTTGCATACCAACTTTAGAAAACAATTCTATGCCAATATGATCCATATTTTTTGTATAAGTTGCAGTAGCTTGTTAAGAACATTCTGTTTATCGAATAGTAGGATGACCATCTGAACCTTGCAAGAGGGTTGTGAGCCGTGACACCACATCGTTCAGATGATTGAGTTGTACACCTTGTGCCTCCCGTGCTTTTCTTTCTTCATCGACTTGTTTGATCAGCTGCTCTCTTTCCCTCGCAATTTCCTCCCGATCTCTTTGCCGCTCCTCTTTCTCCTTCAATAGCTCCTCCTGATCTCTTTGACGCTTCTCTTTCTCCTTCAGCAACTCCTCATGATCACTTTGACGCTGCTCACGAAGAACCTCCAGTTCCACTCTCATTGACTCCATATGTTTATCACGTGCTTGTGCCGCACTAGAGGCTGTGGAAGAGGGTTGTGGGCCTATCCCACATCCACGCAAGTAATTTTTTTTTCCCCAAGCACTTGCCTTGATATTTCTTCGTGGGTCAATGGCAACCCCGCATCGGTGGCTGTTAGTTGTAGATTCACCATATCATCCTGTAATGGCAAGAAAACAATAAAGTCAAGATGGGAGAAGGAATTTAAAACAACTTTATTAATTGATATGCATCACACTTGGTTTCAACATTCAATACTTACATGTAGCTCACCACATTTGGGGTCAATCCAATCTCCCGTCTTCTTGGACTTGTGTGCCTTCTTATAAAATTCGGGGAAATCTATATCTCCATCCTCATTTGCCTGTTACGTATGGAAAAATTCCATTGACGAATTAGTACATGGTAATATTCAAAATCAAGAAGAATCAAGCATCCATTACATTACTAAATTAACTTCTTACCATAAGCGACATTGCTATAGGAAATGATCGCGATCCACTTGTATGATTATAGGGGAGCATACCCCTATTTGCTTTACCAGCTGTAGAGCGTTTCTACAAAAATATGAAAAAAAAAAAAAATTTACGATGCTTAACTTAGTTTCAATGAAGAAGTTTTACATATATTAGTGAATAAGTTTTACATATTAACACATAAATTAATTTCAATAATGGGGTTTCTAATTAAACAGTTACCAAGTGAGATTCGTCTTTCCAAGCAACATCAATAAGATATTTCCAGTCCTCCAAGCTCACTCCACTAGGTGGATGACTATAGAGGTCATCAACACCCTTTTCCTCAAGTTCGAGGAACTCTTGCTTTAGATTGTACCTCCAATCCTTGTATAGCAAATATGCCTTCCTATCGAGGATCTGTTGAGCTTGTTCATCATTATCAAAATCATCGCCGATAACAAACTTGTCCTACAAACATAGTAAGAGAATTAGTAGAACAATTAATTTAACCAATTACAAATTACATAATAAAGACATTATGACAAGATGAATCTCATACTAGCACCGCCTGGACGACCGCATCTTTCGTACTTTGATCAATTTTTATCCATGACTTCACGCTTTGAAGAGGGCACAACCGTCTAATTTGAAGGCCCAACTCATTCGTCGCTGGGGTGGCATTCCCTCCGGTGATTGCGTTCAACACCCGATTGACATAGACGTGTAATTTCTCCCTTTTTTCCTAGCAATTTTTTTCTGCACGCCTTTGCCTAATGTACGTCCCCGAACACGAGTTGACCTCGTTTTCCCTGGCACAAAAGGGGAAGGTAGTCAACATTACAAAAAAAACAAAACCAATTTTTTTTTAAACAAGTAAATAGTATGCTCTTACCCACTCCAGCTGGTTGCGTCTCCTCCACCACAGTTTGTGTATCATCTGGTGGTTGCGTCTCATCAGAGAACGTCATCGGGGTGCCAATCTCCTGTGCGCATGCTTCAGATATTGATAGTACGTTGCCACTTGTTGCTCTCTTCCGTCGCCCTGTCTTGATTCCCGGAACCATTGTACCTACATTACGTAACAAACGTCCATGAGTAATAAACATCGCATACATTAGTAGTGTAACTGCTGCAATAATCACACAACAATGTCTACTCAATAATAAATTGCTCGTTAATCAATGGTAACTAATAAACTAAGAGAACATGATGATGATACAAAAACAAACTTGTCAATAGTCCATTGTTCATTTAATATACTCATTAAATGAACAAATTTTGGAATTATTGTTAACAACAAAATTTTTAATAAATTGTGGTGGCCTGCAATAACAAACCATTGATAAGAACAACTCAGCTACAACATCAGTTTGTTTGTATGGCATTACTCTTTCCATTAGTATCCATAATTCTTACCTTAGGAATTTATTCAAGGCCCTAGTACTATGAATTCTGATGACTACTCAAACTGTATTGCACAGCATGGTTTTCTATAGTTGTCTAATCTCAACTGCAAAACTGAAACTTTTGCATAAATTTCCAGTATTTATGCTGTTCCCTCCTTCTGTTTGTGCACATATTTGTCTCAAATTTGATATTGAACCATCTTGGTGCCATTTTGTGTCTCTGCTTCTCATGTGACTCTGTTATAAGTTGGTGCAGGGATGCTGGCAGAAATCTGGATTGTTGCTGGAGTTGGTGCAGGGATACTGGCAGAAATCTGGATAAACAAGAAGGTCAAAGGTATGCCCTTCATTAGCCTAAGGATGTGTTTGGATTTTGGATTTGGGAAGGGATTTGTGCAGGGAAAGGTAATGTGGAGAGAAGCAATCATGAACTAACTGTAATATAGTCAATAATGAACATTACCCTTCCCATCTTTAGAACAAGGATCTGGTACTTCTCTGTCAGCCCTCAACTGTGCTCTTCTTCAATAATTCATTATACAATTTAAAAGTGCCCAACTGAGCTAACAATTATACAATATTCTGATTTAAACATCATGGTAATTCAAAATTGAAAGGTTTGTTCACATATTCAAGACAGCCTGTAGTAAGGAAATAATGTAGTTAATGCCTAACAACTTACCCAGGTGAAATGCTTCCCACAGCCAAAACTACTAAAGAAATGCTCCCAAACAAGTATGGCACGAAGAAGCCCCAATCCTATGTGACAATTACATGTGGATAAGAATGTTAGTAGATGTGAAAATGCCTCAATTTCCTTCCATTCTCTTTACAAAAAAATAAAATAAAATGTATTAGTCTGACAGCCTAACCATAATACACATTAGTGCAAAACAAATATCTTTATTCATTACCCAGATGAGTAGAACATTAAAGACATTAGAATCATTACTCACATTAAAACATATCAAAAGTCACTGAAGCAGCCATCTCATAAGAAAGGAATGAAAGAAGCTTCTATGAGCATAATCCACAGCTACAATTGTACTTCCTTTATCCTTTGTTCCTTGAAACTTACAGAAAATAAACAATAGAAAGGTTAAAAAAAGAGAAATTCAGAACTTTACATAATATGAATTTGAAATTAATTCTGATGACAGTTTATTAATGTTTATGAACATGTACAGAGAAAGAGGATAGAGGATATTATGTGAAGTTACCCCAGGAAGCCGATCGGCAAGAACACCCAAAAAGCCTGTTGTCCCTACCACCGTAAAGAGAAAAGCTGCCTGCATCATTAATTACACAGTTAAACTACATATTTTGATACCAAGTACATTAACTAATTCAACGTTTTCAAAGCAGTAAACAGATGTACAGGTAGTCTGAGGGAAGCACGTAAGTAAGCTGAGAAGTAAGCCTGTGAGGACCAGTGGTGAGGTGGCTGAGATGCAGGACAAGGCTGAACTGAAGTGGGCAAATGCTGTGGAGGGAAAACAGTAGTGGTAGGTGAAGAAGCAGGTTGGCATATCAACAAAAATAGAGTCGGTCAGTCTTTGGGGGAAGGGATTAAGAGAAAGCATAAAAAAACTGAGGTATTTGGCAGTAAAGATTTGACAGAATTGGTTGAATTAAAAAAAAAAAAGTAAAAAAAAAGGGATGGTTGTGGAGAAAGCAAGGCTATGTTTTTAATGGTTAGGATTACTAGTAACAAAATTTCCGTGTCAATGCTATTCAAGCTTCTGTTCTCGTTAGGTGTTATAGGGCATAATTATCTTTTTCTTTACTGTTAAATGGCTAACATTCTTCCAGAGATGTAAGATTTCCATGGGTAAATGTGGAATAGGATCACCTACTCCCTCAAGATTATTGTCATTCACAAATAGACCACGGGGTATGTATTGAGGGAGGATGTGAGGTTGGATGTTTAAGGTTTATTTATTTATTTCTTTTCTTTTTCATTTTATTTATTTATTATTTTAGGGAGCCTTGTCAGGGAGGGGAATGGTAATGATGGAGCTGCCATGTGGACTCTTTTACTTTTTGGTATTTTTAGAAAATTAGGGATGAGTAATTGAAGTGTCCCACTTTAGTTTAGTTCCAACCAATTATAGGCAGACAAATTAGTAAAAGAGCAAACCGAATAACTTTTTATAACTGGGAGCATGAGAGTAGCCTCAACAATGCTGTATAACAAATTATTTATTTAATATCGCGCTGCATTATGTCAATATGTTGTTTGTTTAACAATTGCTCTGTCATCATAATCTCTGTATCATGTCATTTACATGTCCTTTGTTTATATCCATCCTTCTTAGACAAAGGAGGTGTTATTTTTTGAGAAAAATCAAATGGAAGATCTTGAAACAGAAAAATAACTACCATCTGAACCCCATCATTTGTGGAAAAGGAATTGAAACAAGACAAATTGAAACTTGAGGAGAATGAAAGTGATCAAGCATTCTCGGCATAGGAGTCTTATGAAGACGATCATAGGGAGAAGAAGGGAAAGAATAGTTTGCTCGGCCCTTCTCACTAAATAATCCTTCCAGATATTCATTTGTTTAAAGCCATCAATCTACTTCATCCCTACAATTAATATTCCATCTTAATCATGCTGACATGATCTCAACTCCAACTGCACTTAGTTGTTTTGTATGTTGTATTATTTCATTTAGTTTATAACATTACCACAAAATCATGAAGGAAACTAACCCTCACTCATGACCACAGGACACTGGGATTTTGAACTACTCATGACACGTCCAAACCTTCAAACTAATCATTGATTCTTTTTGTTTTTGTTTTTTTTGTTTTGGTGATGTTTTGCTAACCTATTATCAATGTAGGCAGCAACACCATTTATAGCCCATTAGAATATTTGGAAATATTTTTACTTTCGATCTACCTATATTTTTTTGTGGTTCGCTCTTCTCTGCTCTTTTGCCATGCTGTGACTTGAAATATGTCAAATATTAACACTGCATGTTCTTTGGCACAAGAAAGCTAGACTGTGGCCTTGCTTGCTGTTATTCTGTAGTGAATAGCATTTCTATTTTGTAACCTTCATTTACGCAACAGCTCTTCTTTCTTCTCTCTCTCTCTCTCTCTCTCTCTCTCGCTCTCTCTCTCTCGGTTCATTATGTCTACACCTGTTGTTTTGATTTCCTATATACTTTCTTCTTTGAGCTGATATATACCAACCATGTTCACAGACACTTAAAGCAATTTACAACCTCTCTCAAAACCACCCAAAAAAACACTTACACAGGTTGGCATATCAACAAAAATCTAGGCACATAAACAAGGCACCACAGGAAGAAGACTTCCATGAACATATACATTGCAACAAGCACATGACTAGCTTATTCATTAACATATTACATAAGCAACATAACCAAGCGTGACTTTGTTGTTCTGTTTATTTTTTTATCTTATAACCCAGGACACAACCCCTTTCAAGTTTGATTAACCCTTTTCAAGTTAGATTAGACAAGCCCTAGGCAAACTCTTAAGAGGGGCCCTTTCACATGTTCATTTAAAACAAAAGTTTGGGTAAAATTGTACAAACAAAAATAAAAATTAGAGGCTACTCCATTGACGCACACAAATTTGAGCAAACCAAAACAGAGACTAGGGCACACAAATTAGGACAAATAATATGTTTTCAGAAACTAGAGCCCAACAAAATCAGAGATTTCCATTAAAGCATATAAATTAGATCTTATTCCATTAATGCACAAATGTTAGGGCACACAATTAGAGATTAAATTAGGGCAACAACTATGTTCTTCCATTAAAAGCTGATAGAGAGAGAGAGAGAGAGAGAGCACTCACCGGCTGACATGGCTGTTCGAGTCTTCGCTGATGATCGCTAGCAAGGATAATAGAAAAGTAACAGCACAAATTCAGATACACCTGCACAGCCCCTAGTAACAGTTGAGTAAAATTAATCATGGCAACTTCATACTCTAGTTGTGTAAAGAGACTAAACTCACATTTTGCCAGTTCTTCTAATGAAATGAAACCAGAAAATTAACACTCATTTGAACATTTTGAAACAGTAACTCCCATGCAGAGAACCTTCTTCAGTTGGTACAACAGTCGCTTTAGTCCCATTAACTTTAGACTCGACAGATTCTTGACCCAGGAGCCACCAAACTGAAAGTCACAGAACAGGAAAGTAAGACAAAGGGTCATTCTGAGTTGAATTTCAAGCATTAGCTAGGCCTGAAAAATGGTATCATATCTACTACTGCAAATGAAACACAGATACACCATCCCTCCTACTCACAAAACAACCTCTTTAGCCCTACCCATCAATCTGCCTATAACATCAACCAGTAAGGTAAACAGTAAGGGTGACAAAGGGTAACCCTTTCTCATCATTGATGTATAAATCTCATTTCATCATTACTTCAAACTTGAAATGAAGGCCATCATTTTAACTATTTCCACCCTAGTGCGGGGATACATAAGTGGAGACCCGAAGTTCATTGACACCAAAATATATATATATATATAATATGAACAAAATTATAGTCAACTGAAGCCTACTCCACTGCCAAAAGGAACTCAAAGGCCCACCAAAACCAACAACATTAAAACGAAAGAGAAAACCATGAATATATATACATATCTCAACCAGCTTGAAGTGAAACATTTTGTGCAAACATATAGTAAAACATGTAGTAAAAATAATCAAAGTGCCCCCTTGAGAACTATTCCGGGTGAAATTCCATCTTGATCCCATAACCACGCAGTCTACTTAGAACATTAAAATGGAATTGGTAAGTGAAAAGTTGCAATAGCACATGAATGTTAGCTTAAAAGAATTGACACCAACCAAAATCTAACAACATAAAGTAATTGCAAAGTAGTATTTTGAAAGCAAAATCTAACAACCAAACAGCAGCACACAACACGGTACAACTGTTAGATTGTGGGAAAAGCAAACAGAGACAGCAACACCAAAACCAAACAGGAACACCAAAATCGAACTGTCAAACGCAGCAAACAGAGACAGAGCAGTTGTGCAAATCTGCACAGATTGTGGGAAAGCAGCCACACAGCACAACTGTCCGAATGGAAAATCTGAACTAAGTATGTTGATGATTTTCAATTTGCTCTAACAGTTCATAGAAATCGTAGAGGAAATTAAAAGTACAAGGTTCAAATTACATGAAATTCAAGAGTAGGCATGAAATTGAAATTACAATTTCATCAATATTCTTAATTGTCCCATGACATCAACAAAACAAGCCGGACAAAGAAACAAACTGAGTTAAAACTCTAGGTCCGTATCTGTATTAAAATCACTTTCCATCTCATCTTCTTCGTCATCACCTGAGATTGTTAGGTCATCGTCGTCATCGCAGATGAACGCATCATCCATAACACCCTCCGGTTGTACACGCTTATTGGACTGAGAAACTTCCATTGAAATAATTTGCGGTTCAATGTCATCCCGACGTAAAACAACAACATCATCAATAGGCTCAGTTGGTACAACAGTACTATTTTCATCATCTTGCAACACTTCATCAAATTCTGGCACATCCAGCTCTGGCACATCCCAAATTCGTCGATGTTGAAACTTTTCTACGACTCGCCAATTCGGCCCTAACTTCGTATCAGGAACGTAGAAAACTTGTTGAACTTGGCTTGGGAACACAAACGAGTCATCTTTATACCATCGACTTCTTACGTCAACAATTGTCACATGTGGTTCGGCGTGCAAAGTTCGACTACTACCGGTGTTATACCATTCACATTGGAACAAAACAACCCGATGTCCAAACAAATATGTCAGTTCCCACACTTTACAAAGGTAGCCGTAGAACTTTATCAATTGCCCTTCGTGGTCGCCTTCCACTACCAACCCACTATTTTGACATTTACGACGGTTATCACGGTCGATAGTATGGAATCAGACGCCATTACAAATGCATCCCGAATATGTATTCACTAAGGCATTAGGTCCATTGGCTAATGGCCACATCTCATCGGTTGCTTCGGGTGAGTTTTCATTTCGCAATTGGTTCATCTACACAAGAAAGTATGTCATGTCAATTCAAACTTAGAATAATTCAACGTTATCTCCACACTTAACAGTAACATGTTACATAATCTTACGCGATGTTTGAACCATTTAGGGAATTCTTTGCATTGTCGCGTTACAATGTTGCATGAACTTCCATATTTTTGTTGCAACACGAGCTTGTGTTCCCTAGTTAATACGATGTAAGTCATAAGTAATTGGAATAATGAAGACTTTAAAAAATAAAAACCATGTAGAAAAGGTATGTTGCATATATGATGAAGAAGCATACTCTAGATATTCGTCCACTTCCAAACTATTGTGTAGGACAAACCAATGAGCCAATTCGTGGTCAGCTACGGACACATCAATTGCCCTTGGGAGTTGACCAAAAGGACGAAGATTTTGAGTGAAAATCGCCAACCCCGGGCCATTGTCACCCCCATCGTAGTTCCTTTTCTTCCCGGTTAAACACCGTTTCAACTCCATGCAATACATTGAACAAAACATCGTACACTCTTTCGATATGTAAGCCTCCGCAATGGATCCTTCTGGACGAGCTTTATTGCCCACAAATCCTTTAAGAAGACCGAGCATCCTACACGTAAACATCGGCGTGATCGTCAATATGTTCATATTGAACTATAATTACAAGAAAAAAGTGCTGACTCGTTGTTATACCTCTCAATAGGATACATCCATCGATATTGAACAGGCCCTCCAAGCCTAGCCTCGTAAGGCAAATAAATTGCCAAGTGGACCATCACATCGAAAAAAGCAGGAGGAAAAATCTTTTCAAGCTTACAAAGTATAAGTACGATTTGTTCTTGCAATTTCTCCAAATCAGTCACCCTCAATGTCTTTGAGCACAACTGTTTGAAAAAAGTTCCAAACTCAAACAACGTGGTGCCAATCTCGGTAGGAAGGTATCCTCGCATCCCAATGGGAAGAAGTCGTTGTAGAAGGACATGACAGTCATGACTCTTGAGGCCAACTAACTTACCACCTTTCGCCGTGACACAATTGGATACATTTCCGCATAGCCATCAGGATACTTAATTGATTGCAAGAAATCATAAAACCCTATTCGTTCTGCCGGGGACAATGTGTACAATGCCGAAGGCTTCTGGAAAGAGCCATTCGCATGCCTTATCAAGTGTAACTCCTTCCGTATTCGCATGTCCTCCAGATCCAAACGTGCTTTGTCAGTGTCCTTGTTCTTGCCATCAATGCTTAATAGTGTGCCAAGCAGATTGTCACATATATTCTTCTCTATGTGCATGACATCAAGGTTATGTCGAAGCTTAAGTGTTTTCCAATAGGGTACGTCGAACAAAATGCTTCTTTTTGTCTAGTTCGGAGTTGGATTTTCAGTCCGTTGTCTTTTTTGGTTGGTTGGATGCTTTCCATACGGCCTGTACATCCCTAAATTAATTTGCTGTAGTATTTGTTCTCCCGATAACTCCACAGGTTTGGACCGATTCTCAATTTCACCGTTGAATAGCTTACTTCTACGCCAATTATGGTTCTCAGGTAAGTACCGCCGAGCACCCATATACCCAATCTTACTTCGCAAACTCTGAGATGATGCATCGATGTTACAATTAGGGCAGGCCAGGTAACCTTTTGTACTCCAACCAGACAAGGAACCATATGCAGGGAAATCGTTGATGGTCCACATGACTGCTGCATGCATTGTAAATATTTGGCCGTTGGAGGCATCATATGTTTGCACACCATGCTCCCACAGATTAGTTAACTCTTCTACTAATGGTTGCAAGTAAACATCGATGTCCCTTCCAGGTGCGGATCGGCCGGGAATAAGCAATGACATCATGACAAATGGATCTTTCATACACTTCCATGGGGGTAGATTGTAAGACATTAAGATTACGGGCCACATGCTGTATGATATACTCATATGTCCGAATGGATTGAAACCATCCGTGGCAAGCCCTAGCCGTACATTCTGAGGATCTGCAGAGAACGTAGGATGCAGCCTATCAAAGTCCTTCCATGCCTCACCATAAGCTGGATGTCGCAATACTCCATCATCCAGACGCTTATCTTTGTGCCATCTCATATATGCAGCTGTTTTTTTCGACATGTACAATCTCTTCAACCTCGGTGTCAAAGGAAAGTACCTCAAAATTTTGTGTGGAATTTTTTTACCCGTCTTGTCGTTCAACTTGTATCTAGACTCCGTACATGTAGGGCAATTCTCCAATGCGGCGTTGTCCTTCCAAAATAAAGTACAATCATTCTTGCATGCATGAATGGCCTCATATCCCAAACCCAACTCACGTAAGAACTTTTTCGCTTCATAAAGGGTCCATGGAACATTTTCATCACACTTTGGTAGAATGTCTTTGAAAACTTGCATAACCATATCGAAAGATTTGTTGCTCCATTTATTGTACACCTTCAAGTGAAGCATCTTAATTACGAAGGACAAGATGGAGAACTTTTCACACTGTGGATATACTTGACGTTGAGCATCATCGAACAACTTCATGAATTTCAACAAATTGTGCCTCTCCGAACAAGTACGTTCTTCATCGATATGATCATCCATGAGACCACTCATGTAAATCTCTTGTAACATGGTTGGAAGTTCATCCACATTTTCGTGATTGGTTGTCATTCCAGCTCGATCGGTTTGAGTATCATCGTTTCGCATAGTAGGATGACCACGAAACATGGGAACACGTTCCCCGTGGTGGACCCAAGTTCGATAAGAACATGCGATTCCTCTTCGAATCAAGTGCAACCGTACAACATGTCGAGGTAATTTCGTGCCGTTCAAGCAATCAACACAAGGACAACGGATTTCATCCTGCGGCCCTAAATTCTTCGTAGCGAACTCAATAAATGACTGAACACCTTGTACATACTCTTTACTTTTTAGCCTATCCGTTATCATCATCCAACTCTTGTCCATTATTGGAACAGTAGACATGAAGCGAAGATGAACCTGCGAATGGATGGCAACTTGGAAAAATACTCTGTAATGGAAGAGAGCTTAAGTAAGTTTAGGGGTTCGATTAGCATTGTTTTTTGAAATGAACAAAATAGTAATAACAGATCGGGATGTTTTGCCAATTTGTCAATTGCATATAGTTGGCTAATTTCACTACTAACTTGGCATGTATTGACACGCAAATGTGACATACATTCACAATTCTATGTGGAGTCATCTTAGAGGGAGAGAAATAATCCTAACCAAATTTAATAAAATTTACTAAAATCAGTGAGATTAAAAATTATTATATATATAATTTTCATAATACTTAAATTGTCTCTAAGGACAAAAGCTAAATTTCCATCATCCAAACAAAATGACAAAGCTTATAAGAAATCATTAATCTTATCAAATTTTCTTCTCACTCTAGCTTCTTGGATTAGTATTTGTATCTTTATTCTATTCCTACCAAATCAAGCTTTAAATCCTAAATATACATATATCTATATGAAAAACGATTTATAAACAAAAAATTTATATAGAAACTAGATCCACAATAATCTATCAATGACATTTATAAAATTATGAAAATAATTATGGATATTTTGATTGAAAATAAAATGATTACAAGAAGTTACATCATTATGAATATTTTTATTTAATTTTATAAAAACATTGTTTATATATCATTATTCTAAGTACATAAACTAGAAGTTCAAAACACACATGATGCACATGTAGAAATGGAGATCCTTGTAACTATCATCTAACAAAAAAGAAAATTGAAAAAAATTAAAAATGGCCACTGTCACTCTTGTAAAAAGAAGGATTGAACCCTTGATACATTTAGATAGGAACATCAACAATGGCCACAGTCACTCTCTTGTCATTATAAAATGGCTTTATTTATTATTGCATAGCTCATATTCTCAATTTAGATTACCACAAAAAAATTACAACATCAGAAACAAACAATAAATTTCATCAATCTCAGAAACACTTTGTCTATAACTTTTAAAAACTCTTTCTCACATATTTTCAAAACATTTTCACTTTCATTTCGATATTAAACAATATCTCAAGAACTAGAGTTTAACATTTTTCACTCTAATTTTGACACTAAACAATATCACAGGAGCACTCAAGAACTAGAGATGGCCCAAGCCTATTGAGGGCCTAGACAAATGAAATGTAGTTAGAATATGGTTTGGTGCCTTGCATTGGTCATTGCCATTCTATTATTGTCCCATTCTATAGTAAGATAGTGCAACTTCTTGTGCAACTTAGATTGTCAAGTTAGGTGCTTTCAAAATCAACGGTATGGTTGAAAGGGTACAGCTATCCCAGGAGATCAGAGAGAATATTTTTCATCTGTTTTCAACGAATTATGCGTGAAAGGACGACCATGTTTTTTAATCATCATATTGAACAGATTATCCTCTATTGTTTCTATGGAGTTCCAAAGGTTTGCAGTAGAAAGATGTGAGAGTATTTAGGCTATTGATTAATCAGACTTTGTAATCCTAACTTCTTATGTGGTGGCCACAGATTTCTCAACTGAGGCTGACTTTTAAAGAAATTATTTTCAACTATAAAAATCAACGACAGTGTAAACCTCAAGTTTTTCGTACAGTTTGGTATGTTAATCAAACTTTGTAATCCTAATTTCTTATGTGGTGGCCACAGATTTCTCAACTGAGGCTGACTTTTAAAGAAATTATTTTCAACTATAGAAATCAACGACAGTGTAAACCTCAAGTTTTTCGTACAGTTTGGTATGTTAATCAGACTTTGTAATCCTAATTTCTTATGTGGTGGCCGCATATTTCTCAACTGAGGCTGACTTTTAAAGAAATTATTTTCACCTGTAGAAATCAACTTCAAGTTTTTGCAAGAGAAGAGGGGTAAAAACTTATGAATATATAAGTGATATTGATCAGATACTTAAGTGTGACAAATAAAGCCAACACAATGGAAATATCATCGTACAGTCAATATGGCATGAGTTCCACATAGTATACGTATACAAAATTCCCAAACATTAACACTAACACAATGCAAACATTTGAAACCATGGTACTACAACAAATGCAAAGCACCATTGATGATTCAGAAGAGATACAAAAAATTCAAAGCTACTATACCAGGTTAAATAAAACATCTTGGATACATAACAATTTGTAAACAATTGGGGAATTGGAATTTGTCTTATAACTTAAGCATGATATAAGAAGTACCTTCAAGTTAATCCATGCATATGGCAATCCAGTGGGGGTATCAAAAGCAGGTAGAATGCGCCGCCGTAAATCTTCAGGCAGGATAAGAAGTTGATTCTTATAATTTCTTTGGACCAACCTGTTTGTAGAATCAGTTGCAAGAATATGAGCAGAAACAAGTCCTCCAAGAACTCTTATGTTGCACTACACAACAGTGAAAACACCAGTAAAGACAATCTGATACTTCAAATGCAACTTGATTTAGCACTCCCTGCTAAAGAATAAAACAAAAGAAAAAGAAAAAGCGACATTGCTCAAGCTTTATTTCATTAGCAAACTGAGGCCACATTAAATGAAACTTTGAGTCAAAAAGCTTCACTAAATCCTAAATGAAAAAAATTAAAATACCTCAAAAAGATGTATCCTCGCATCAACATCAAAAGTTAGATTTTCAGAAAGCCAAAGAACAGCCCGTTTCAAATTCTGTGTGTTGTTCCCAATGATAACAAGGCTGAGAAACAGAAACAGTATTAACATAATACTCTGTTACAAATACTTCAGTGGCATAATCAGTAATAATATGGAAATAAAAAGAAATAAAAAGATATTTGGTGACAGCATAAGAAGGGCATAAATAAAAATAAAACTACATTGATTTTTAAGAACTTGTCTCTAAGAAAGAGTATATCATACCTGGATAGCGATTCTACAAGTGTGAGGCAGATCCATGATACTGTTGTGGCAAATGTTCGAGCTAAAATTTGAAACAGTAGGTATTTTAAATTAGACATTTAAAGCTGAACACTGCAACAGATTTCAAAAATAAATAATTACCTTCAAATTTCCCAGCTTGACAAGGGAGTCGGTGAATGTTTTGGCTAGAGGCTTTAGTTCATCATGCTACAGAACCAATAGACCACAACTTCATAATATTCATCAAATATAAATAATATCTCATATAGTGGGAACTAGAACTGACCGGAAAAGCATAAGTCATATAGTTGTCATAAGCATGGTAAAACCTGAAGGGAGAAAAAGCAGAGGCACATTTGGAACATAGAAATGCGAGAAACAGAGGCACATTTAAACGATAAAAAAAGAATCCAAAATCAACAATCCAAATCCACAATCGAAAATCCAAATGGACAATCCGCAATTTCAACCACACCCATTCACGAAATCAGGAAAAGCCCTAAAAATTTGTGTACGAAATAAATGGGAAATGAAAGTACAAAAAATGTCAAACCCTAAGATGAATCGTGAGAGAAGGGGATGTGAGAGAGATCGACTAGATCGACAGAGAGGGAAAGAGACGACAGAAACATACCTGCGATGGTGATGATCGCCGATTTGCAGTGGTGGTGGTGGCAAGCGTCGGTGGCCTGCGATGGTGATGATCGCCGGTGGTGAGCGACGGGTTTGGTAGGGATGGGTTTGGTATGTTGATGTCGGTGTGTGAGACAAAAGAGCTCCAAAAAATCTCTGTGTAATATATATGTACTGGGCGCGAAATTACTTTTTTTCCCTCTAAAAAAAATTTCGAACATTTGGCGACTAAACGATTATTTGTCGCGAAAAACCTTAATTATAGCGACCCTGGTCTTTTCCCTTTTGATTATTGTATCCGGACTTATGTTCCGTAGATTCCATTGTTGTGTTATTGTTGTTGTCGTCCTTTAATTCCTTAGCTTTGGAGTTATAGGATGTGTTGGGCGGGTTTGGAACAGGTTGGTTGAGCTTAGGAACCAAAACTAGTTGCCCAGATTTTGGCTTGTCCGCTCGAGCGGGAGTCTGTGAGTGTCCGCTCGAGCGGGAGTTTGTCCGCTCGAGCGGAGCGGCTGAGTATAAAATCGTGTTTAAGCGTTTTAAAACAGTTTTTCAGCCCCTTTCAGTTTATAAAACCCTAGGTTACGAGTTCTCTCTCTCCAACTCATCTTCTCTCTTAGGATTGATCTATTTAGAGTGAGTATCTAACCTAGTTCCTTCATTAAAAAGGTAGAGTGGGTCGAGGGCTTCTATTTAATCTGAACAGTTGTTGATTTGGAGCACTTTGGAGTTTGGGCTATCATCTCCGTCTTCTTCTTTTTGGGTTCTTGCTTCGAGGTAGGGATTTCCTACTCCATTTATACGCTTTAATTCTAAGTGTTGGTATTTTGGTATGTGGGGATAGTTTGGTAATTTTGGGAGAAACCTTAGGGTTTTGGCTTAGATTAATTTGTATAATTAATTTAAGGGAAAAATGTGGAATTGGGTTTAATTCATGAAGTTGGGGAAATTATGAGATTAATGATATAGTTGGGTAGCTTAAATACTTACCTATGAGAATGTTGATTTTTACATTCATTGTTGTATTTATTTCTTGTTTAGAAATAACTGTTTTGGGCTATCGGTGGAGGATAGTCGTGATTGTTGTAGACCTTGCATGTGGCTTAGGTATAACTGGAATTAAGTCACTTATGTTGACTGTTGAATTAATACTGAACATTACTTGTATTGATTATGTGTTGTATATGGCAATTGTGTGTTTCATTGCATATGCATGTTGTTTGGAGAAGATAGGGGATGAACTCCACGGTTTAGGGGAAGATAGGGGATGGACCTCTAAACCGGACTTGTTGGGAGGAGATAGGGGATGGACTCCAGTAGCATCACTCATATGTGTGCTTATTGATAATAGCAATATTGCTATTTGTTGTTGATATGATACATCATTATAATGTGTATCAGTTGGAAGTATGGAAGTGTTGTGGTTTGAGCTTTAGTCTCATTTATTTTTGTGACATCTGGATCACTATTATAGTTGGCCAGGTTCTGAGCCATAATGATATAATTGGAAAGTTGAATAAATATTGGAAAGTGAAAGGTGTCATAGACAATGTAGACATTCGTGTCATGAAATTGGAAATTGATTATCTTGTGTTAACATGTATCGAATGCTAACGCTTTAGTTAATTCTTATGCTTGGTTTAGTATTTTTCTACTGGGCTGTGGCTCACCCTATATGGGAACTTCATTTTCAGGTTCAGGTGGTTCACTACCTCCAAGGACTTAGCTTGTGAGGATTTGGACTCGAAGACTTGCTTTATTTTATTTGTTTTATTTGAACAACTTGTAAACTTTCAAGCCTAGGGCTTTATTTTTTTTTTTTTGAGTTAGAACTCATGGAATTGTGTCCAAGTGTTGGCTTGGCAAGATGTAAGCCCATAGGGCATTTATTATGATGCTTTTATTTCATGGTACTCTGATGAATGGAATAAGATACTTTATTTCCTTATAATTCCGCATGTTAATATTATGTATTATGGGTTTATTTTGAGGGCGTTACAACTTGGTATCAGAGCGTACCGGGTTTGAATACTTTGGGTACGTGGGAAGTGATTAGTATCACAATGGGTTCGTCTCGTTTGATAGAGACTTAGTGTAGTGTTATATGTTTGCATGATAACATGTTTATGTGATTATGTGGGTATGGAATGTAGTTTCTAGGATGTTGATTGGACCCTTGAGTTGCTAGTAGTCTTGTTGGAAAGGCAATTGATCACTGCTGCTTCCAACCGGAACTATGGTAACACTTCGGGACTATTATCATCCAGGAATGAAATTCGTAGGTGCTTATGTGATTATGTGCTTACGTGGAATGAATTATTATTGTCCAATGCATCAGGACGCGAGTGTTAGTTTTGGCACATTATTTAGAGTGCTAACGTCTTTATTTCCTTTATTAGGATGTCAGGACGAGGACGAGGTCGTGGTAGGAGTGGTAGGCAGGCCAGGCAGGAAGTGCCTATACCGGAGGAAATTCCGGCAGTTCAGGAGGGTGTTGGCCAGGCCAATGTGGCCGAGCCAGTAGGACAGCAGTTTATGGGCGCTTTGGCCCAAGGGATAGCAGGGGCATTTCAGGCGTCAGTTGACATTCTGAGGGCTGCGAATCCAGCCCAGGCTGTTGTTGCTGCAGATACATGACCTTCTTTTCTGAAGAGGGAATTCTTCCGGTCTCACCCGGACGAATTTTTAGGTGATCCTGCGAGCCGCTTAAGGCAGATGAATGGCTCGAACAGACAACGAAAACGTTTGAGATGCTAGGCATCGAAGACGAGGTACTGAAGGTGACCTTGGCATCTTTCCAGCTGAAAGGGGATGCGGGTCAGTGGTGGAAGTTCACCAAAGGTCGTATTGGAGGTACTTGGAAGGCTTTTGTTGATGCTTTTCAGGAGAAGTACTGTCTCCAGCTGTTCAGGAGAAGTTGAGAGATCAGTTCCGCCATCTTGAGCAGAACAGTTTATAGTGGCCGAGTTTGAGGCTTGCATTCACTAGTTGTCTAGGTTTGCACCTGAGTGGTGGCGACCGAGGAACGCGTTGCATGAGTTTGAGAAGAAG